>CM052549.1:71492488-71759192 GCA_028533065.1 Trachops cirrhosus
GCAGTGGCTTTGGAGCAGCTGGCCCGGGAGGCAGCAGCAGATGAGACTGTATGCCTGCACAGAGTGGAAGGCAAGGACGGCCGTTTCCGGCCATGTAAAAATTTTATTTCTTTATTTATATTTTTAGAGAGAGGGGAAGAGAGGGAGAAAGAGAGGGAGAGAAACTGACTGGGGATGGAACCTGAATCCTAGGCATGTGTCCCAACTGGGAATCAAACTGGCGACCTTTTGCTTTGCCAACCAACAGAGCCACACCGATCAGGGCTATTTCCGGTCATTTTTATGCATGCTGCTCATAACCACTAATCCGCAGATACAGGCGGAAAGTACTAGAAGCCTACATGTATTTGTGCTGGGAATCGTTCGTCTCCTGTCTTGGTTTCCTTCTATCTTTTCCCCATCTATCCTTACATTTTTGCACCCTGTTTCCCTCAGTGGCCCGTCAAATCCATCCGTGTCCAGCATGGTCGGTTACACATAACCCACACATCCCAGCTCTCTCCTTTCCCTCTTTTTTCTTTAGCCACTCCCTCCCTTTATGCTTTCCTGCAAGTCCTTCTTGGTGTCTGTTTCCCAGCCTCAGTCCTGCTGATGGCTGCTTGCTGTCCTGGGCCAGAGACGGTCTACAGAGAGGGTGACTATACTGTTATTATCCAAATCAGGGCACTTTTGAGGGGGAGGGGGAGCTGGTGAGAGCTTCCCTCAGATAAAGGTTCCAAACGCGGACTGGCCCCAGCAACCTGGGGTGGTTATCCTAGCCACGGTGCAGTCCTCTGCCCTCCCCCATCTCACTTCACCTAGCAACCTCTCCCTAGGTTTCTGTACCTTAAAAGAGAATCAAGACCATTATGTCCCGATTCTTCTTTACAGATGCACCCCAAGAACCTTGATACATTTTTGTCAATGTGCATTTCTGTTTGCCCTTATCCCCTCCTCACTTCTTCTCCTACTTTATTCTGGGTCTTGTCTCACCACTTGAGTTTCCCCTCCCCTTCCCTTCTTGGTACAGCTTTGACCGCATCTCAAGGAGGGTACTTTCGTCTGCCGTAACACACGCAGGAGAGATTCCCTGCATTTCTGAGACAGAGCTGAGCGCACACACACAGTCACTACCACCAGCAGGTGTTACAAGCTGCGCTGGGTCTCAGATGAGCTCCCATTGGATGATACACCACTCCAACACTCTTCCACAGACTAGAACAGTCTCTGCATCATGTAAGCAGCCATGCCTAGAACTGTCATGCAGACATGTTCTGTGTTCGTGTCAGGGATGTTACAGCCCATGTTTCCGATACGTGGACACACATACCCTTAGAGTTCAAATTATAATGCTGAAAAGTAAAAAGAAAATGGTAGTTAAAGCTAACTGTGCATGACCTTCATTATGACTGAAGCAATCGGGACTATTTTATCCTCCCATGTAACATATACCAAAGGCCTAGCGATGACTGCTATAGGCTTAGCATAGGCAGAAGTAAACTGTGAGGCAAAAAGGCAGAATAAACATTAACTTAGGTTCCTTTCGAATGTAGTTCTCTTAACGATTCCGTCACCTGCAACTTGGGGTTCACGCTGAAAAATTACGCTCAATGATCAATTAGGGTCGTGTGAGGAAGGACTGAGAAAGGCAGAACATTTTCCTCTTGCAAATTGCTGGAACCCAGTCCCTAGAAGTCTGAAATGCTTGCCAGGGTAGCACTGAGTCCACTGGAAAAAAGCGATTCTCGTCCTTTTTCTTTAGCTGTTTACTTAGTTTAGGATTTTGACCATCATTTTCTTTCTCTCCCTTTTTCAAGTACCCTAACAATTAATGAATGGAAGAAAAAACAGCGAAAGAAAATACTTTATGGAAGGAAATAGGATTCTGTTTAAGTTTTCTCCTTCCCTCCCTTCCTTCCTTCTACCCCCTGTACCCCTCCTCCCCCAGTTCCTCCCTTCCTCCTTCTCCTTCTATTTTTGACTTATTCTCCCATTGAGATTTATACAGTTGGAAATGTTCTATTGCTGTGAGGCTTTATGCTTTAGCCGTGATGGCTCTCTGTCCCTCTCGCTTAGATATATCTTTTTAAAAAAGATTGCTGATAATCAAAGGAAAAATCAAAATGCTTCAATCACGCTCAGCAGGGTAGGTACATCGTTGTGGTGATTGTGAAATGGAAACATCTACTGAGAAACTCTCTGTCGCCCCCACTGTCTAGAGTGATTATGTCCGCCAGCCTGGAACGTCAGTTCCAGCGTTTGAGTAAACAGGAAATGAGAAGTGTAGGATTTGGAGAATTTTTCAAAACTTTCACCCCTTTCCCTATTTCTGCTCTCAGATCTGTTGAGAAAATAAAACAATTACTCTTTCCATTGGGAGTAGTTTCTAGCCTGCTGATTATTTTTCCCGAGAGTGTTTGCAATACGGTTTCAATTTTTTGGTGTCTTGGCCCTTATGTTTTGCGGCGGCCTCAGATTCCGGGAGGTGGTCTGGCAGAAAAGTGCCCCGGTTCCTCCCTCATGTCCACAGCGGATAACCTGGGTGACTTTGAAGAGACTCCTGCGCCTCAGACTCCCTGACCATAAACCAGAAATGGCTTTTCCCTCTCTGTAACACTCAGGGAGGGAGCCAGTGCTGAGGTCTTTAATGTAAGGCACTTTTGCTGGCAGTGTGTCTTTAAGATATGGATTTCCTTTATTTTTCTTTTGCAATATTCTATAGAGACTTGATGGTTTTTTGTGGGGGTGGGGCATGTAAGTCATATGTTTATAAAGGAAACTCTAGATTCAAAGTTGAGAGTTGGAGGTTTCCAAAAATTATCCCATGCACGATGGCTTCAGCTGACTTCTAGGGCCGCCCCGACCCCCCTCTCAGACTTCCGCTTTTTTTTTTTTGCTTTGCTTTTAGAGTAAATGTAGTTCTTTCCATCCTCACCTTTAAAAGCAATATGACAATCGTCTTGTCTGGAGACAATCTGAAACTCCAAGGTGCTGAAAGAGGATGGGTGAGACAGATTCACATCCATTGTTAGCGTTTTCAGTAATATAGTCGGGAAGGTTTTGAAAGCTTTACCCCACACGATGGGAACAAAGCAGTTCTTAGAATCACGCTGTCCTCAGATTCACTCAGCTAGTCTTTCATTGGCATTGGCACTTGTGTCGCGTGAGATCGCATGTGGAAAAGTGCTGTTGTGCTCCTGATGCCTTTGATTACAGTATCTGCAGCCCAATATGCTGAAGGTTCAAAATGCTCCAGGAGCTTAAGAGGAAGAGCAGAGGACAAGCGTGGAGCCAGACTTGAACAAGCCATCATATGGATGGGTCGAATTGTTTCTTTTTATAATTTTAAAAATAATTTTATTTTAGAATAGTTTCTAGATTTAGGGAACAGTTGCAAGAATATGGCAGAGTTCTCTATACCCACACCCGATTTCCTTTATCGTTAGCACTACTGTGCACATTTGTGAAGCTAATAGAGCAATATCGATACGTTGTTGTTAACAAAACTCCTTATTTATTTGGATTGCCTCAGGTTTTGCCTAATGTCCTTTATTTTTAAGCCCCTTAAAATAATCATATTTTCTATGGTAAAAATTTAACATGAACTCCATGGAGATATTAATGGAACTCTAGTACACAAGTGAAAATTGCATAAGCAAACTCTTTTCTGAAACATATACAGGGTCCGGCACAAATAACGCCACCCCCTTTTTTATTACAAACTCTTTTATTACAAAAATCATAAGCATGTAATTCTGTAACATAATAATATCACATTCAAGCACACCATGTGACATTTTAGGTGAAATGTTCAAATTAAAACTAAAAATTAGTCCTGGCTGGTGTGGCTCAGTGGATTGAATTCTGGCCTGTGAACCAAAGGGTCACTTGATTGATTCCCAGTCAGGACACATGCCTGGGTTGTGGGCCAGATCCCCAGTAGGGGGCGCTCGAGAGGCAACCACACATTGATGTTTCTCTCCCTCTTCCTCCCTTCCCTTCTCTCTAAAAATAAATAAATAAAATCTTTTAAGACAAATTAGAAATTAATACACCCATATTATTAGTTAATGATAAGATCCAGCAGCACCCTCTACTCACTCCCATTCTACAGTTTGAGGCAAATGCATCAGTAAAAGTGTTTGCCTGGCCACTGAGCTGCTGAAACTCTACCTTTAAGTAACGTCATATCTCAGTTGCTTGTAAGAGCTTTGACATGAATGAAGGTACAAAGGAAGACTAATCCATTGTTTGCCAAATCTTGAAACCAGTAGGATTTGACGAGTTTAAAAGCACCGCTATTAATAAAAACTACCTATTACTAAAATATATATTATGGAGAAATATATATTTAGAGAAATCATTTCAACAAAAGCGTCCCATATACTGAGCTTCCAAACGTCCTTTGAAACATGAGTTAGTAGCAGAGAATAGCAGGAAAAAATCTTTTTAGTTCAGTTGCTGCTTTGGAGCAACTTGATGATGTCAGGCAGGTGACTCAGCCTTCTGGGGCCTCAGTCCTTCTCGTGAAGGGCTGTGGTCACTCCTTGCTCTGACCTTGTTGGGACTTGTGGCTTTATAACTTTCCCTCATAGGGCTTATCGCCGTCCCTTCTCTCAAGGATCCTTCCTTAATGTCATTGTGCATTTACCGACAACTCACTTTAAAGGGGAGAAACAGCTAATTTTAGTTGAAACAGTAATTACACATGAGTTGCTTTCAAGGTAACCAGTTATTTCGTGTACAACAGTTGGTTTGTTTTTAAAGTAGATTTTGTGCAGAGATGCACTGTAACACATGCAGTGGAACGAATAAGGATGAAAATATATAATGCTGAGGAAATGCAGCTATCTTCCTTGGTACCTTCATATCAAAAAAAATTAAGTGGAGAAATCTATTTATCAATGACTACAATAAATATTTTTTGACTTAGAGGTAGTCCTTGAATCCTTCTCAGAAAAACAGTATCAGCACTTTGCTTTGGTTATGTAACTAAAGCTGATAGGAAACACCTTTCATAAAGGGAAGGATTGAATTGACTCTCCAAAAGGAAGACATCACAGTCAAGGAAGGGAGTAAAAGCTCACGACTCGGGGTACAAACGGTTACTCGGTTTAGCCATCTGCTTCGGCCTGTCCTGGTCCACATGTAGCTGTAGAGTTTACATAAAAGTCCCTCTCCAGAGGATCAGAAAGAACGGATTTATGGAACCAGATGTGAGTTAGCATTTCTACAGGTGTGGCTCTGCAGCTGAAAGAACATGCTGTACCAGGGATGGAGTTTCCCATTATGTAATCAATATAAATTACCGCTAGACTTTTACAGAGGTTGATAAAGCAAACATGTGTCATTCCGATTGGCCTTCTGGTGTGTAAAGGAAACCTGCTTCGCTTGGGGCACCACGTGCAAAAATGCACTATTTAGTATTTTTGTAAGAGGCTCGGTAGTGAATACCATCGGAATGGTCAGGAAAAGTCATTCCGTTTCGCACACAGAGGGAATAGCTGGTGAATAGATGGAAATGGTGTTTATGTGTTTTCCTTCATCAAGAAAGACAAGGAACAGTTCATAAATATTTATAAAGTCTCTCAGCATCTGATAGGAAAGGGCCAAGAGGATGAAAATGATTAAAAGACTGGTGAAAAAAAAAAACACAAGAGAAGAGATGAAAAAGAGTAGAATCGGTTCAGCTAAACAGACAAATAGCCCACTTAAATGGTACAGAAAGTCAGGCCTAAAACCAGGGCTATAAAAATGATTAACTTAGTAAATTTCAAAGCATTTGACAATGACACACAAAAAGAGAATTAAAAAATTTTAAATAAAGATGTTGATTAGCTTTTTGTGTCAATAAATAACATAAGTGGTTCTATCTTATTTAAATTTTTTTCATGTTTTATTTTTTAATTTTTCATTTGTAGTTGACATTCAATTTTTTTTTGTTTTGCTGCACAGCATAGTGGTTATGAAGTTATCCCTTTGATAATTCTAGTGCCCACCTGATACCATACATGGTTATTACAATATCATTGACTATATTCCCTATGCTGTACTCTACATCCCCGTGGCTATTTTGTGATTACCAAATGGTACTTCTTAATCGCTTTACCTTTTTACCCAGCCACCCACTGCACCTGCCAGGTGGCAACTTGCAGTGTGTTCTCTGTGTCTGTGAGTCTGTTTCTGTTTCGTTTGTACGTTTATTGTGTTCTTCAGATTCCATGTATAAGTGAGATCATAGAGTATTTGTCGTTGACTTATTTCACTTAGCATAATACATGAGATTTTAGTCTTTTTTATGGGCAAGTAATATTCCATTGTACATATGTATCATTTCTACTTTTTTCAATCGTCTGTTAATGGATACTTGGTTTGCTTCCATATCGTGGCTATTGTAAACAATACTGTAATGAACATAGGGGTGCATATATCTTTTCGAAGCAGTGCTTTGGATTTCTTTGGGTATATTTCCAGAAGTGGAATTGCTGGGTCATAACGTAGTTGTAATTTTAATTTTTAAAAAAAGATTTTAAATTTTAGAGAGAGGAGAAGGGAGGGAGAAAGAGAGGGAGGGACACATCAATATGTGGTTGCCTCTCGTGCACCCCCTACTGGGGACCTGACCCACAACCCAGGCATGTGCCCTGACTGGGAATCAATCAAGTGACCCTTTGGTTCACAGGCCAGCACTCAATCCACTGAACCACACCAGCCAGGGCTAGCTACCCTATATTTTTTTATTGGAGCATTTAGTCTATTTATATTTGAAGTGATTATTGATAAGTACATAGTTATTGCCATTTTATTATTCATATTTCAATTCCTTTTTGCCCCCTTCTTCTTAAAGAAGTCCCTTTAATCCCTTTAACATTTCTTGTAATACTGGTTTGGTAACGATAAACTCTTGTAGCTGCGTCTTGTCTGGGAAGCTATCGCTCCTTCAGTCTTAAATGAAAGCCTTATTGGCTATAGAGCAGTTTAGATTAAATGTCCTTACTTTTCATCACTTTTAGTATTTCATGCCATTCTTTGTGGCCTGAAAAGTTTGTGTTGAGAATTCAGCTGACAGTCTTATGGAAGTTTCCTTGTAGTTAATTAAATGCCTTGCTGCTTTTAAGATTCTCACTTTGTCTTTTAACTTTGCTGTTTTAATTATGATGTGTCTTGGTATGGGCCGCTGTAGGTTCATCTTTTAGGGGACTCTCAAGCATCTGGATGTGTATGTCTTTTTTCCTTTGCCAGGTTAGGAAAGCTTTCAGTCACTATTTCTTCAAATAGATTCTCAATCCCTTGCTGTCTCTCTTCTCCTTCTGGTTACCCTATAATGCAAATGTTGTTGTGCTTTCTGTTGTCCTAGAGGTCCTTTAAAAAAAACATCATTTTTAAAAAAGATTCTGTTTTCTTTTTACTGTTCGGATTGGGTGCTTTCTGCTACCTTGCCTTCCAAACTGCTGATTTGATCCTCTGCTTTGTCTAATCCACTGTTTATTCCTTCTAAAGTATTATTTCAGTTATTTATGTTTATTATCTCTTTGTTGACATTTTCACTGAGTTACTCTATTTTTTCCCTACGTCCCTTGGGCATCTTTATAACCATTGTGTTGAACTCTGTATCTGGTAAATTGCTTGCCCTCATTTCATTTAGCTCTTTCTCTGCTTCCCTGTGCTTGTTTCTAAGTATTAGGTAGACTTTCTACATTTCCCAGGCTTGGCAGGATGTCCTCATATATTAGGAGTCTTGTGGGGTCCCTTGTCAGCAGTCTCACTGATCAGCTGAGCTGCGAGTGTGCAGGAGTGTCCCTTGTGTGTGTTATGTGTGCCCTCCTGTGGTAGCTGAGCCTTGATTGACAATGGCATGTCGGTGGGTGGGATTGACACTCAGGATGACTGGCTGTAAGGAATGGCCATAGCCGCAGCATATTAGCTGCTGTGCAGGGACTGACCCCACAGAGCAGAATTTGCCCCAGCGGGGTCTGGCGCCTGCCATGACCTCCCTTTGGGTGTACCACTTGTAGAGCTAATTGGGTGGTGCTCTGTTTTGGTCTGAAGCTGGCCATCAGAAGTGTTGGTTCTGGGACCTCTTGGGAGGGATTCTGGTGCAGGTCGATGTCAGTTGCTGCCTGTGACTAGCTGAGGGCTACCTGGTAGGATCTACGTGATCTGCAGTTTGTAGCTGTCTGGGCTAAACTTGGTTGCATGTTGGAGGAACCACGCTGCAAACCAAGGCCAGTACTGGGCCTGAGGCACATCATCAGCAAAAGGCCCAAGGCACCCTGAGACCTGCTGCTGCTTGCTGGCTGTCCATAAAGCTCAGCTGCTGAAAGAACCTTGGGCAGAAAGAAAGTTGGGTGAGGCAGGGTCTCAGGGAGTCACCAGTGTGGGGCAAATGGTGTTCACCAGGTTACTACAGATTCAGATCTGGCACCAGTGCTGGGTCTGAGGCCCCTCAGCAAAAGTCTCAGGGTACACTGAGGCTAGCTGCCAGCTGCTGGGGGCCCACAAACCTTTGTCATGGCACAGGGTCTTAGGAAGTTGTGGGGTGTAGCTAGTGGGGTTCACCAGCTAATGCAGATTCTGATTTAGTTAGGTGGGGACAGAGCTCGACCCAGAGACAATGTCGGCCGTCCCTCCAGCCCTTGCCCTGAGTTCACACAACTCAGTTTCTCCCTGCATGTCTCTGGCACCCCCACCAGGCTTGACAGAATTCCTCAAGTTTTTTAGGAAAGAATGTACTACAGGTCTAAGCTGGTTGCCATGGAAAGAGCCTCAGCCGTGAGCAAGGTGGGTGATGATTCTCAGGGAGTCATCAGGGTGGAGCTAGTGGAGTTTACCAGGCTAGTGCAGGCTTATATTTAGCCTTGGGGAGTGGGGGGGATGGCTGGACACAGGGTCGCTAGTGGCTGTCCCTCAAGCCATTGCCCTGAAGCCACATAACTCAGTTTCTCCCTGTGTGTCTTGGGCACTCCTTGAGGGGCTGCCCTTCTGCTGGAGCCCAAGGTGAGTGCCTGCAAGCAAGAGTTTTAATCTGGTCCTTTAAGAGGAAGCCTGGGTTTCCAGCAGCTTTCTGTCTCAGCTGGGTGGATGAAATCCCCACTGAATTTCACAGATGGATGTTCTGTGAACTCTTCTTCCCGACACTGGTGTCCAGGCTGGGGAGCCCAGGGTGGGGTTGAGAGCTCTTGCTTCCTAGAGGAGACCCCTGCAGCTGAGGTTCACCTCCAGATGCTCAGCGACCACATGTGGGTCTGGGGCCAGCCCGTTTCACATCTCCGCTCCTCTTACCAGTCTTGACATGGCTTCTTCCTTACATCTTTAGTAATAAGACTTCTGCTCAGCTAGTCTTCAGGTGGTTATCCGTGTTGATTGTCCTGTAATTGGTTGTGGTCACAGAGGAGGTGGGCACGTTGTCCTCCTCCTCTGCCATTTTGATTGGAACCTGGTTGGAACACTTCTCCTTTAATACTTCTCATTGCTGAAAGCTTTCTTGATTTATTTTAACTCTATTGTTCAAATCTCTTATAGCCTGACTAATTTTTAAAAGTTTCTCAATCTATGAATTTCCAAGAGACCTGATTCAATTATCTCCCACAAAGATTGTATCTCTGTCTATTTCACCTTTAAAATTAGCCATCATTGTTGTTAAAATCAGTCATGTGTTTCACGGCTATGTTGTTTGATACGTATACATTCATGACTTTTAAATCTTCTTGATGGGGAATTTCTTTCATTATTAATTCACCTTAAATTCTATTTTGACTGCTGGTAACATCACAACATCTCTTTAATGTTATTTACTTATTATGTAACTTTAAACCTTTCATTTTTCAATATTTTTGTGAACTAAAGTGGATCTCTCATAAATAGCATGTAGATAAATATCTAAATTTAGTAAGAGAGGTTTCCCTCATTTGATGTATAACCTACAACATAAAAGTGCTAAATTTTTTTCTCTAATAGTAGAAAGTTAATGTCTAACATTAGTAAAGCCACGTATTCAAGACCATTTGGTGTTGGTGTAAGAAGACAGATCCGCGGGACAGAAGAGAAGCTGCAGAAATAGGCTCCATCTTCCTCATCTTTCCAACGTTAATATAAATGTATAAGTATTGCTCCTAACTGACTACAGAGTATAGTATGATTACGTTTTATGTTTTATACTACTACCTTCCTTCCCTTTAATGACAGTTTTCTGTCATTAATGTGAACACCAAACCCTTTTCAATATGGTCAAATTAGGTGATTGACATTTTTAAAAAATCAAATAAGTCTTTTTGGCCCCGGCCGAGTGACCATGGTTGGAGTGTCATCCTCTACATACACCCAAAGGTTGCAGGTTCGGTTCCTGGTCAGGGCACCAATGGGAGGCAACCAATGAATCGATATTTCTCTCTCTCTTTCTTTCTCTCCCCTCTTTTTTCTCTCCCTCTCTCTCTTTCTCTCTCTAAAATCAATGATAAAAATATCCTCAAGTGAGGATTAAAAACAGTTTTTTTAAGTGTGCTTCCATTTATCTTCTAGATTCCAATGTTGATTTTGATGAATCTAATGCTGTTTTGATTCCTCAATATTTGTATGTTGCCTGACTTTTTTTCTCTCTGAAAGTATATTGGATTTTCTATTTATCTTTAATATTCTGAAATTTTATGACAATCTTTCTTATTATCATTTGGACTTTTATGCATTCTGTTAAGCACTTCATGGGCCTGGTCAACCTAGAAAAGCACATCTTTTGGGAAATTTTCTTATATCATTTTGGTGATAATTTTCTTCCTACTATATTCCAGGTTCCCCCCTCTCTCTTCTGAATCTCCTAAACAGATCCTCTGATTTTGTATTTTCTCAAATAATTATTTTAGTTTTCTCTATCTTATGATAATATCTGGGAGGTTTCATTAATTTTGGCTTACTATTCATTGTTTTTAACCATAATATTTTAAAATTTCTGATTGTTGTTTTGTTGTTGTTGTTTTGAATGTTCCTTTTTATAATATACAGATTTTTCCCCAGAGATACAAATAGTTGTATCTCCTTGGAAGTATTTATATTTTTAAGTGCTCTTCTGTTCCTGCCTCATCCTGTTTTCTCTGGCGTTTCTATTTTCTGTTGTTTGTGCCCTTCTCTGCCTTTTATTCTCTCCCGAGAATCCTGGTGATCCCTGGCTGCCTGTCCCTGTGTAGAAGCGAGGCCATGAAAAGCTGATTAGAAGCTCTGGGCACAAGGACACTAATGGGCTAACTGGCAGAAAGTGGGTCCGTTTTTTCCAATGAACAATCACCAAATGTGTGTATCTCTAGGTCATTTTCCTTGAACAAGTTTATCCAAAGAAGTCTTTCACAATTTCTTCCCCGTGGCTCTAAGCCAAGTTCCAGCATTCTGAGAAGTTTTAGGGCATTGCCTAGATTGTGAAGGCATCCCCATGGGATGGATACTTTCCCACTCGCCTTCACTGGTCCTTGTCACTTTCAGTGGTTTTAGATCATGTTTCACATCAGTTTCTTGGCTGGAATTTCTAAGCAGAGAATTCAGATTTGGATCTCACTTCTTCACCCAGAAAGGGGCTTTCTCCCGCTCAGACCAGAGTCTACTTCTGCAGGGTATGTTGCTTCCCCGGTAGTAGGGTACCATGGTTAGAGTGTCCCTATTTCTGTTCACAGAAGGAGCACAACTTTCCTAGCTCTTGGCTTTCTGAAGGAACCCAGTGGCAGTTTTCTGCCATGTTACCAATGAATGCTACCACGCTTTTAACTCAGGCTAACCTCTCTGTCTTTGAATTCTCTCTACATTCAGTAATGTGGAGATGTTTTTCTCTTGCTCTCAAGCCCATTTAAATGTTTCTATATGGTTTTCTCACTATTTTTCTGCAACATTTTTTATGTGTTTGAAGCAGAGTGGAGACATTTCTGGGATCTGCTTAGTCCATCATGTTGAACAAAAATTCAACATGGCGGACTGAGTATCGATGCGAAATTCTTGTCTCTTAGAGCACTGAGGAAATGATAATCTCTAAACTTGTTGGTGTATATGTGGTCAACCCCTAACCATCACATTTTATGTGTTAAATAGCTTTCCTATTAAAACTTTTGTATTTATTTTTCTATATACTATATACCAATTAGTTTAAATCACCAATTTTGGGGGTGTTAGCCAAAGGGAAAATATTTTTCTGATAGTTTTTGCTATCACAACCTGGATCCCAAACAGTAGATCTGATAGATAAACTGAATGCTTTGAAACATCTTAGTAGCCACTGCCATCTCACTTCGGAAATTTCAAATGTTCACCGATTTCTTCTTTCAGTCTGCATTATCAGTTGAGGAGAATTGAGTTAGCCTGGCGGAGATTTACCCTTGAATGTATTTGGAAGGTAGTGTGTTCCTCCTGAGATAATAGCTGTGGTGGGGGGAAGATAACTCGGAAACGCAACGCTCTGTGTCGTGTGCAAGGAGAGAGCCACTGCGATGGTCAGAAAATCTAGCCCTGGTCCTCATTCCTGCTTTTTTCATGCTCAGCCTCTTAATTAGGAGTGATTTTTCTAATGGGAGAAATGGAAATCTTACTCCTTGAGGATTATGAGGAATAAGAGAGGTCTGGAGACCTCAGATTGTATATATCAGCCCAACCACACAAAATTCTTTTTATGATAACATGGCAAATGAAGGAGTATAAAGACAAATGATTTTCTATTTTTCCCTGTTAGTTCCCCTCTTTGTTCTATGTCAAACTTTCTTTTATCACTAGGTACAGGAGTCCATTAATTGCATCTCTACCCAGCTCTTAAGCTCAAAAAAGATAAATTTGTATTTTAAAATGTAAATCTCATTCCAATCTGATTCAAAGCTCTTCTCTCACCTCTACCCCACTGTCTCCCAGGAATAGAGTCTAGCGGCTTCCAGCTGTGGGGCTGTGCCTCTTGAATAACTCCCCCACTTCATTCCAGCGAGCCCTGCTGGAGGACCAGGGGAGCGGGGAGAGGCAGAAGAAAAGGTCTCTCTTGGACTGCCCACAGTAACTGCTTGTTGTAAAATGACCTAAGCTAATTGCTTGGCCCTTTATGATGAATATTGACAGTTTCCTATGATTAGAGGTAGGCCCTGCTTCCCTCCAGATCACCTCAATGCCACACCCGTGGTGAGTTCAATGGAAACAAGTCTTACACGCCAAGCTCTGAGCCCATACAAACATTTATTAACCAGTGGCACAAAAATACTTCTAAAACTTGTTCCCTCTCTGGCCTTTTGTTGCTGTGACAAGCACTTTATGCAAAAGGTTCACTCCCTGAAAATGTTACAATATTCCAATGGCAGGATCAGCTTCCGTTCTAGGCAGGCTCAGAGAGTTCATTGAAATGGGCATAGGCTGAATCCTCGATTTATGGTGCTCTTCCAAATCAGGGCTCGCCAGATTCTTCATCCTTGGATACACGAGGATGGAGGCGCCTGCACAAACATTTCTGGCCAGCCAATCATCTATATTGAACAGTGATCCTTTTGCCAAGTGAAAAATTATTTCTACATCCTTTATTGCTCTTTCGCAGGCCCTTAGGTACAAATTTAGATAGTGAAGTTTAAAACACAGTCTTACATTTTCTGGAGTGTGTACCCTGCCTAGAGGCCTTCATATACTAACTAATAACAGTTTCTGGGTTCAGATCGCAGTTAATTTACATACTCATGTATGCACTGTCCACAGTGGAGTACTTACAAATAAATTTCCAATGATATAACACTGAGCTGACTCTTTGAATACAGGTGATGAGGGACTCATTCCCAAGGGACAAAAAAAAGCAATTAAATATTTTAGATGAAAATAACAAGAAGAAAATGGTACAACCAGGGGAAAGACTATCTCATAGAAAAACTATTTTTTTTTACTAAGGAAATAGTGTGAAGGCTAGAATTCATCAGGATTTTATAATGCTCCCAGCTGCCTACTTTCAAGCTGAACTTACCAATAAAAGTTCATGTATAATATTCAGGTCACACAAAAAAATACATATGCTACCAATCTTGCTCCTGGCCTTTGACGGACATTGCTAATTAAGTATAGCATTCTTTCTCATAGCTTCAGAATTCTTTTCAGCTCAGTATTCCAAGCAGCTGAAGCTGGGGGATTAGAATTGATAGACAAGGGAGAACTGGATATAGGGAAAAAGACATGGGGTCCGTATCCCTTGTCCGTATCATCTGCCAGGCCGAGGTAAAATATTGAACACTTTTGAGCGTCCATTTCCTCCTCTTTGAAAAGGTGGGAGTGGACGTTATAAGAACTAAATGAAATAATGCAAATAACTTAGTAGAGAGCTTGTAGAGCTTCCACCCACGTTAGCTCCCTCTTCCTGCAGCCGTGACTTTCTTCTTACCAAGCTGAGCTATGTTACTCTCAGCGCGCGTCTTTTGCAGGTGAACACCAGTTCGTCTGGAACAACGTGAGCATTCAGCAGGGTGGAGCTGTCTCTATTTTGACTGTCAGTTTTAGTCACGTCTGTCATTTTTTATTTTCCAACATGAAAAGAGAGGTTTAGAGTAGTCACATTGGAAAACAAAGAAAATGAGATTAAAATTCCCTCAACTCAACTTTGGAGCCACTAAAATATTAATGCCTTGACGGCTTAGTCACAATTGCAAAAGGCGGTGAGCCAACATTTTGCTTTGTATTGTAGAGGTGATGAGAACATATCTTCCTTGCTAAAAAAAAAATTAAGCTATCCAGACAGGAATGGGACACAGGAGCCAAATTCCACGAGAACACCCTCGAGTTGAAGGCTTTCCCCCCCATATTTTGACAATATTTAGAAAACCAGAGACTATAAAGTTTTAAAAGGAATCTTGGATGCCTTACAGATATAGTAAGGTCTCCCAAACACTTAGTAGATATTGAATTTTTATAAAAGTATTTAAATTGATGAATATTATTCTCAGAAGTAGCATAAACTTAAGAATCATAAATGCTTACGAAAAGTAAACATATTATGACTAGTTGTCAATTGCTATGTAATCAGCTCATTTGGCGTAATCCTGCATTTTCAACAAATAGACTTAAATCCTGCCCATATGAAATAAATCAAATAGTTGGGGATGGCCAATCACCCAATGAGTTACTCCAAGCTGTCTTAATCAGTGTTTTCTAAATATTCTCAGTTTCTGAGACACCTTTGAACTGCCAGATTATGCCTGCTGAGGGATCTATTCCTCTTCTTCCAGTTGGTTATAATTATACCGTGATTTATTTACAAGAATAGATGCCATGAACTCACCGTCAGTAGGACTGATACGTGTTGTCCTTTCCAATAGTTAACATACTCTTGCCCAGCACCTTAGGGCCACAGCGTGCCCTCTGAGATGCTCCACGGGGTAAGACGCTAGTCTGCAAACACTGAACTGGCCAATGAGAAGATCAAACCTGTGCCTTCTTCCTGAGTGCTCCCTCTAGTGGTGGAAGGCTTTCCCTTTTCCTGCACTCAAGTGTGTGCCAATTTTTGAAGCGGTAACTTTCCTGACACTCACAGGTTACCTGTGAGGCCTGCTATGGTCTTCATTCTGTTCTCAGCCTTTGCATTCTCAGCGTGTCAGTGCCCCCGTTCCTCCTTGGCTGACGGTGCAGCAGCCCCACGTGTGGGGGCAAGCTTCCTGGCAGCGCCTGGTCCACGCAGGAAGGGCTTACCACCCAGGTGGCTTACATATTTCCCTAAGAACGTGTCTGTCAACATGAGCTGTCAGCTAAGAAGACTCTTCTTTGGTCTTGGGTGCTCCTTCATTCTATCTGCTGATTGAAAGTCAATCCACAATTCCAGGTTCAACTCATACCCCACCACCTCCTTGCCCCAGTCAGAATTAATGCTTCTCCTCCTGGGTTCCCCCACACCTTCCACGTCTGTGCGCTGTATCTGACCAGTGGGGTTCACGGTTGTTCCCTCTACTTCACCATCAGGCAGGAACAATCTTTAAAAACGTTTTTAAAAATATTTTATTTATTTTATTTTTAGAGAGAGGTAAAAGAAGGGAGGGAGGAAGAGAGGGAAAGAAACATCAAATAGTTGATTCCCCCACACCCCCAACCTGAGACCCGGCCTGCGCCCCAACGAGGAACCGAACCAGCGACCTTTTGGTTTACAAGCCAATACCCAATCCACTGAGCCACCCCAGCCAGGGCAAGGAACAATCTTCCTTAACATTTGTATATCCTGCCTTCAATTCCACTGCCGAGCACAAGGTAGAGAAGGTCGACAAATGCTGAACTGAATTCCATGAACTGAAGACAGGGATGTTTGTTGACGCTGTATTCATATTTCTAATATTACCCTACCTCCCTGGGGAGTGTTACCTGGGGAGAGGGGTTGCCAATTACAATCAGAATCAGCTGGTAAGTTTTTAAAACTTATACAGGCTGATAGTGTGGATTGTTCAAAAAGCTACTCAGGACACTCTGAAATGATCACTGCCCACTCCTCACCAAGCCTCATCTTGCTTGAGAACTTTCAAAGAAGTGTCTCTGTCCCAGAGACATCATTAAGAAGCTTCCATTTACTCTTTTTCATTTCATGAAACCTCACAGAACTAGCTAGCCATGGATGCGTTTTCATCACGTTTGAAGTATAGTTGACTGATAGCTCAGACACAAAGACAGTACTTAGATAGGTTCGTTTAAATTACATTTAAACAAAACCATTTACCAGCGGTCTCTTCAAAATCGACTTCTTAGATGGGCTATTTTTAACGTTTCCTAAACAAGTTACTGTAGGTGGGCCAGTTTCTCCTCTCTGCCTGTCACTTTAGAAGCCCATTCGGACAAGTCCTCTCTCTGCCCCGGTCCTCTCACCCCACTGGCTACGGGGTAGTGCGTTTTTGTTTGAAAGGGTCCAAGCCCTTGGAATCTGACGTCCAAAATATGTGCTCTTTTTTTTTTTTTTTTTTTGCCTGGAGTCAAAGCCCCTGAAGTATAAATTCTTTTTAAATGAAGAAAGCAGTGCCAAAAGGAATGAAACATTTTTGGTCCCTCTCCAAAACAGAGAGATAGCGCTGAAGCAGGAAGTGGATGATTTAAATATCCACTCGGCATCTTGGCAACATATTTCTGTTTAAGGGACTTAAGGTTAAAAGGTTTTAGTCTGGCCTGGGAACACTCTATCCTCCCCAAGGGTTTGGCAGTTTGGGGAAAACTTTTAAGCACTTAACAAATATGTGCCATTAGCCACTTTTCTGAGACCAGACTGTCACTGGGAATGTCATATAGGACAGTGTTCCTGTTTCTTGGGATTATCTCTTTAGCAATCTGCTTGGTGTGGTGGAGCGTAGTTTTATTTTCTAGAAAGAAAGAAGAATGCGGTCCCCAGTTCTTTTAACTACTTCTCCCAAAGCTGGAACTACCCAGAATGTTGGAGCAAGGAGAATGCAAAATTGGGGTTTATTGGATTGTATATATGCTCTTCCCAAGGATCACTTAAGGGCCCTGTCCCCCAGGAAATTCCTTCACCCCAGAGTTACATGCCTCTCTCTTCCCGCAGTGGCACGTGTCCATACCACTAGCATTTCTTGCCTTTTTCTTTCCTTTTTTCCTCCCTCCCTTTCTCCCTCTCTCCCTCCCTTCCTTCCTCCCTCCCTTCCTTCCCTCCTTCCATTCCTCTTCTCTACACCCCCCTCCCCTTTTTCATTCTTTCAGTTAGAACCTTGTAGGCCATTTGTTGAACTTTGGCTTGTATTCTGTCTGAGTCAGGAAGCAGTTGGAAAGTCGTCATTCAGAGTTTACATCTGGCTCCTGGGTTGAGGACAGAATGGCGGGGTGAGGGAGCGGTGGGGGCGACCATGTAACTGAAAGGCAGAGATGGCTCAGACTAGGGTGGCGCTGGCGGAAACGATCATACTCTAGATATGCATTTTAAATGTGGGATTTGCTAATGAATTGGAGGAAACAAAGAACGAGGCAGTGGTGTTCTAGAGCCAGCTCATTTGGGCTCGTGAGAACTGATAGTTAAACCTTTAGGAATTTTGTGAGCCAGTTATTAAACACAAGCCATATTGCAAATTTAATTATGTAAACTTCTAGTTAAATGATTATGTTAAAACAAAAGGTAGTAAATACTGAAGATTTATCACTTCCTGATTATTTTACTACATTTCACAGTGACCTGTGCCCTTGATGTCACTTACGTCCTTTGTACCTATAGGGTGGAAATACTACACAATGGGGTGCCGCATCTCTTCCCAGCTCAGTGTTCGGTGAAGTGACATTTGTAGCCAGAGAAGGGTGGCGGTGGGAGTATTTACACAAGGAAGTTGGGCCTTCCACTATGACCCGCCCTGCAGGGCTGAGAGAGCCTGCTGTTACATGTTCGCCAGCATACCACTGGGAAGAGGAGTCAAAAATGAGCTGGAGGGTTTTGGGTTTAAGAAACTGGAAAAATGGAGTTTCCATTTACCAAGTTTAGGAAAAATGTAGAAAGAGGAGTTGTGGGGGTGGAAGTCAGTTGTTCAGTTTGTGCATTTTAGATTTGATGTGACAATTATGCATTTGATTGGAACTGCTACATAGGCAGTTGGATGTACAACGTACAAGTCTTGGGTTAAGGGAGAATCCTGGGTGAAGATATATGTTTGGGAGTCGTCAGCTTTTGCATGATATTTAATGCCAAGAGACAAGATGCAATCAGGGCAGTGAATTAGATAGGGAAGCACAGTCCAGGACAGTTTCTGGAGCCCTCCAACCTTTAAAAATCAGGGTGAAGACCAGGAACCAGCAGAGGAGACCAAGAAAAATAGCTAATGGTAGAAGGAGAACCAGGAGGGTCTGATGTGCTAGAAGCCAAGTGAAGGAAGGACGTCCAAAGGGAGGAGGTGATAGACTATGTCAGATGCTAATAGGTTGAGTTGGACAATGACTGTAAATTGAGCATTGGATTTAGCAATGTAGAAATATTAACGATCCTGAAAAAAAGTGGAGAAAAAGACTGATAAGCATGGATTGAAGAGGGGATGGGAGGAAAAGAAGTAGGAACAATGAGTAGAGACAAGTCTTCTGAGAATTTTTGTTGAAAAGGAACAGAGGGTTGGAATAGCTGCTGGAAAGTCATGCGAGTTTAATTCTGTTTTCTTTTCTTAATTTATGATGAGATATATTTAGGTGTGCTTGTATGGTGATGGGAATAATCCAGTGGAGAGAGATACACTGATGATGCTGAAGAGAAGGACAGTTGCTAGAACAATGAATGGCCTTTGGGTAGGTGAGAGAGGATGGAACTCAGATCGTAAGTGGAAAGGTTGGCCTCATGTGGCAGCTGGGACAAAAAAGACATCATTGCAAGAGGAAAGGCAGATTATCTCATTCAGCTCTGTGTCCACTGGGGACTATGGTGGTGGAGCCTGTGGAGTTTTCATCTGATTGCCTCCCTTTTCTCAGTGAGATGAGAAGCAAGTTTATCAGCCAAGCATAGGAAAAGAGGAGGTTCAGGAGATTTTAGGAGAAGAGAGGATGTTTGAACTTGGGAAACACACTACAATTTCAAGACAGCTCGAAGGACCCATATGACGTTAAGGGCAATGGAGTTAAAGTAAAACCAGCTCATTTAGCTGTGAACTTTCCTCCAGTTGAGTTCAGCTGCCTGCCTGCTACGCCAACGTAGTGTTTAGAGTGATGAATCATCTGATGTTATCTGGGAAAGGAGGTGGGTAGCTGAGGTATGTGGAAGGACAAGATCACTGGAAAAGAGGAGCTCACAGAACTAAGAGGCCAGGGTATTAGAGGGATCACATACATGACTATTTGAAATTACTGCGAATTATGTTAGGCATTGTATTGAAAAGAGTTACTACCAGGAGCTAAAACCTTCTAGAAATGAAGGGGAGTAAAGCAGGGATCAGAAAATGACTGCAACAAGGAGGAGTTGTGGGTGGTATTTGAGAGAAAAAAATAAGGGATGAAAAATGGCAAAGAGGAGAAAAGAGGACACCTCCTATACCTCCAAGCTCTGTGATACAAGTGGATGGGTGTCAGAAGGACTGTACATTGTAAGGGGATGGATGAAACATGGAGTTGGAGAAAACATTCACAGAAGAGTTTGAGATACAAGGTCTTGGCTGATGACGGATCCTAAGTTCTAGAGAAGCCAGGAAGGGGTGTCATGTGGGATCAGAGCAGAAGATGCACAGAGCTGGGTGGGCTGGGAATGTGGGTGATGCAGGGGGATCTGGAAGCCTTGGGAGTCTTGCTGAATGTAGGGCATGACCCAATCAGCCCTGTTGGTCTCACGTGCAGACTGTAATCATGTGAGTGGGACTGTTGCCGAGGAGAGAGGCATTTCCTTTCAGGAGCATGCAGAATTCTGTGGGTATTTTTTTTCACTCCTGCTGAGAGTTCAGTGGGGGCTTGGGGAGGGGTTGTTTTCTGGGAACACACAAGACTGTAGAGACCTCCTTCGCTCCTGCACAATATCATTCCCTCTTTTCAGCACTTATCCCACCATGAATTAGTAACCTGTTTACTTGACAGTCTTCCCCACAACTTGAACTTTACCTCGCTTATGTCTGTGTCCCTAGTCCTAGCTTTCTCCTGTAATATGCTCGGGAGTATTACATAAATCAGTGGATGAATGAGCGAGTGAATGAGTGGATGGTAAATCTTTAAAGATTTAGCACCAGGGGCAGGAGTAGAAGCAGACAAAGTGAGAAGCAGCTTCTGCTCCCACCCTAGATCTCTCCACAGACTTCTGCCTCCTGAATCTAGAACTCACTAAACTCTTCTTGGCTTCTTTTGCAGTCTCTGCCCAGTCCTTTGCCCTTTGTCTTTCTGACTGGACTTTACTATCATCTATGACTGGTTGTGACCCCAATAGATGGGCCCTAATGACCAAGCCCAACTCCCCTGAGCCTGCCTCACCTCACTGCTTACCAGACTCTGAGAGATCCCCTTAACTGAGCTCAAGATTTGCCCCTCCGCTGATGTCTGTAGGACGAGCTCCTGATGAACTACCTGGGCTAACTTCAGTGGCCCACAGAAGCAGTCTCCTGCCTGCTTCATCCCATCTACCTGAAATAATCATTGTCCGTGATGGCTATTGGTTCTTCAGAATACTTGGTTCAATGGTGCTATCTTGTTTTATAAGGGAATGGTAATTCTAATTAGCTTCAGGAGGCTTCAACTTGAGAACTCTTGGAGTGAATACGATGGGTGGTTTAGGGGATTTGATGTGTCTTATACTAACTGAGATTTACTTAAAAGATTTAAATTGTACATTTAGAACCATCTGTTTTTCTAAGAATGGTAATGGTTTTTAATTACCCATATTTGTTTTCACACTGGTAAACTGTGAGAAGATTAAAAAGAGGAGCAAAGTCAGGGATTTTGAGATTGTTAGAATGTGGATGAAGCTAATGATCACACATAAAACCATAGACAGCGGGGTAAAATGGTGTGTAGTTAATGATAGAGGGTAAACTTACAACCCTACACAGAAGACGGGAGGTCAAATGAGAGCCATAGTGATCCAGTAAGACATCTTGGAGGAGATGGTTTTAATTGGGTCTTTAAGATTAAGTAGGATTAATCAGATGGCGGTATTTCTATTAAGACACAATAACAGAGATATTACTGCGAGGCTGTATGGGGAGTTTACGGCCCTGACAACAGTGGAAGGTGATGAATACGCAGCAGTAATGAAAGGTAAGGTTGAGTCCACGGTGGTGCTGCAGAAATGGCCTCTCAGGTCTGCCGTCGGGAGTGTCATTGAGCGATGCCTCTGCAGCTGCACTCTGAAACCCACGTTCTTGCTGAAGTCACATTTCCAGTGGAGCTCGACAGGGGTATCGAGGCAAGCTCGTTCCCGGGAGATGTGTGACTCCTGTGTTGGGGCAGCTGTGCTATGAGGGCTCTCCTGACTCTAGTCTAGAACACCTGCCTCCTCCTTTCCCTCCTTCACAAAGGCCGGGCCTGCATCCCACCCTGTGACTCTCCCAGCCCCCCCTGGGGCCTCGCGGTCACCGGCAGTGTTCCTCACGGGAGCTGCAGTGATATCTTCACCTGCGCCTGCTGGAGGCGCCAATATTATATTCTTATAGTTGGTGTAGAGGGGTGACCCTCACTATTTCTTATGGTCTTGAAGGTTGAGGGGATGTTTAGGCTTATGAGGTCCCCGTCCAGAGTTTTACTTTCACTTCTAAAAGCTAACAGATCATAGGGTTCTAACTAGACTGAGCAAATTTAGTGAACTAGTTAAACTAAGAAATCTGGTGGTTGAACCAAATACATAGAAAGAATGAAGTAGAGATGGGATACTTACCATAATGTATAAATGTAAGATATTTTCAAAAGAACTTGTTATCAAATAATGCATTTTTAAAGATCAATTCTCAAAGAAGACAAAGTATATTACTTTTTTTAAAAATGTATCCTCTGGTTGGCATCTATTCCTTTTGAAAGTCATTGTATCCATAAGAATCTTCATTTTAATTATCATCCCGTTAACCAGGATCATTCACTTGTGAATTGGTCCAGTGTCTTATTGACTGAATCTAGAATGCCGGTGCCATTCTGGTTTGCTAGTTCAGTTCCGTTAGATAACTTCCTACGGCAAAGGCAGTCATCCTTCAGCCCTAACATCGTATTTGTCTGGAAAGCTATAACAGCTAGGGGCACAAATATGGACCCCAGAGTTTTAAAATGAAACCAAAATTTACATCCAGTTAGTGTTGGTCTCAGCATCTGGTCACATGTGTGACATTTCAAATCACCAGCTGTGTTCTGAGCTCTGTACTGACTCGGGCTGAGGAGCACAGGGACCCTGGCCATGACCTTCAGCCCAAGAGCCTCACAGTTTATCAGTTACCAACTATTTATGGAAGGAAATTGCTGGAGTTCCTGCATTTCCCATTTATAAATTTTCCCATGCCAGAGAAGGTGGGAGCTTGACTAATTACATTGAGTCAGTAATGTAAAAACCACCCCAAAACATTTGAAAGGGCTTATGGTCGTTCTTCGATCACGTGTACACGCTCAGAAACAAAGCCATTCCTGAACAATCTCTTTCCGTTCAGCTAATTGAAGCTAGCAGTTGGCTGTTTTGTATATACAGCATCAATTAGTTTGGAAGGTCTATGTTTATGTTGCTGCTTTGACTGAACTGACATCTGGGAGGTTTTTTTAGAGTCTTCAAATGAATGGGTAAAATTTAGAGAGTGAAGGGCCCTTTGAAGCGAACGCGATGCTGTCACGTGGTTGGTATCTCCAGCCAAATCCCGGAGAAGACAGTTCGGGCGGATGCAGGGCTAGTTCCATGGGCTCAGCAGGTGAGGCTGTACTAAGTCAGAAGGTAGAACGATGAGCTTAAGTTTCCTTGGCCTTCTCTGATGGAGTCTGTTTTCTTTCTGGCTTTGTAAATAGTCATTTACCGTCTGTCTTGGAAGAGTGGCTGTGAGAGGAATGGAGACAGGATTCATTCAGCCGGATTATTTGTGGTAGAGAGCATCAGTGTGAACACCAGAGCAATGCAGTGAAACACCGTGTACACTTGCTGGCTAATCGTGATTGCTTCTGTTTTCTTTTATCTTATTTTAAAAAATCTCTAGCCTTTTTATGTAGGGTCCATATTGTCAAGAGTGCACCTTGGGAGGGTAGTACAAGGAAGGCAAGTTTGCTGGGAGTGGGCTGGTTCAGTAGGACTGTGTTAAAGAAGACTTCTGTATAACGTGTAGTCGCAACAGACAGACATGTGCCTTCTTGAGCTGGTTAGAAAGGCTTGGCTGACTTTCTTCTTTATTTGCTCTTTCGGACTGCTGACATTATTAATTTTAATATTTTTCATTTTGTAACTTTGTGTTGAAATAATTATAGGCTAGCAGGAAGTTATAAAAATAGTACAGAGAGGTCCCAACAACCCTTCACCCAGTTTTCTCCAGCGCTAACATCTTACACAACTGCAGTACAATGCGAAAACCCAAGGAATTGACATTGGGACAACCCCCCGACCTTCAGATAGGAAGGACTTTGTCAAACAAGAGAGGATTCAGGCCAACCACAGGCTTCCTCTAGAACCTGTCTCTGTTACAGAGAAGTACCTGAACTTTGTTTATCCAGCAATTTCCCACACTTTTAAGAGACAAACTCACTGGCAACCAAGCTCTTTATAAAAATTACATTTTTTCCCTAAAAGATTATCTTCCTACAGCCCAATCTATTAAGGACGGAGGACAGTTATTTCTCCATTTCACAAAGTATATAAAAGCCAAATGGTCACACCACACGGGAAGGCAGAAATCAGTTGGCACGAAATTTGGGACTCTAAGTGAAGCAGGAATTCTCTGACTCAATCCACGGTTTAAGGAAACTTTCAAGACAGAAGATAGTGCTGTTTATTTCCCCATATAGGATTTGCTTGCGAGGTCACAAGGACGTGCCAGCAAGATTGGAAACTTCAAACAGTGGTGTTCCTCACAGTGACTTTAACCATTTAGCTGTAATATCATCTGTAACGAAACCACAGGACCTCACCCCTTTCCCCTTTGCCTTTAACTGTTTTTGAGTCGTAGGTGCGGAGAGCGCGTTCCTTGTAGGAGGCGACACCCCACACAGTCACCGAGATGATTCGTTTTAATTTTTCTCACAGTATTCTTACACTACTCTGAGTGCAAATGGCAAAATATTCTGAGGGGACCACAATATTTTAATTTTCCAGATTCGTATTTTATTAGCAATGAATTTCGTTGTGCGGGGCAAGGATGGAACCCAAATGTGGAAGTATTTCTGAAGTTTCAATTAGAGTTTCTCCTGACATACCTTTGGCTTCTTTGGTCTTAATACCGGCTGATAAAAGGAAAAGTAAACTGCTCTCTGATAACTAATTATTGTAGGGGGCCCTCTACTGAGAACATAGATGCATTTTACTCACGTGCTTCTCTGGTTTTGAAGGGTTCGATGTTTATTTGAGGGAGGTTTATGTCAATGATCTAATCAGAAGCAGACCCCGGACTCCGCCAGAGATACTTTGGAATGTATGGCCCACTTCAAAGGAAGGTTCCATGTCTCCTTACCCAGATGAACCCAATTTTTCACAGTGAAGAGCTAGGTAATTAGATTTTCTTTTTTCAGAGCAAAAATTATTTTTAGGCCGAATTTAATGGGTCATATTTCTGGACTCAGTAAATCTTGCAATTATTGCTCCGCTGTGGAAAATGTAACTCGATGAGCAACCACGGTGCCAGAGCTTCTGTGGGTCACCACAGGGCAGGTCAGGTGGCAGCTATGCTCCCAGAGGCAGCTGGACGCAACGCGAAGTTGGTGTCTGTGACGCACTCCGAGACCGAAATCACGCAGTCCACCGGTGGCAGGGGTCCACAGGCCGACATTTTTGTTTGTTTGTAATGGAAAACTTCGGAAGGTAACAACAGAAGCCTGGGTGCCAGCGGGTGGTGGTAGAGATTTCAGTCGTGTCTGGTCACGCTAAGGAGGGCCTTTCTTTGCAAGGAAAGACAGTAAGTCCAGATCCCAAATCCAGACAAATGTCTTCTCCTGTCTCCTCCGAGAGCTCTTCTGTCTTTGCACAAAGCAAGAGTGACTGAGAAGGACAAGGAATCTGACCAGAGGCAGGAGTGACCCCAGTGAGGCCCAGTGGGGGAAATCAAAGGCCTAGATGGGTGAACAAACTTGGGGCGTGAACGGCATTCTCTGGGAAGTTCAGAAGGGTTCTCCACTCCATCCCGCACCCTCGGACTCGGCTACCTCGTCTCAGCTCAGGGGTCACTTGCTCAGGAAAGCTTAACAGGCTCAGGTTTGACTAATTCCCTTCCTCTGTGCGCTGACAAAGCCTGATACTTTCTCTAGTGCAGGATTATCACCCGGTATTGTGATATTTATTATCTCTGCCCCTACTAGACAGCAAACTTAATAGGACTGGGACAATATCTCTTGTATTTGGAATGCTGTCTGGTTACTACTTTGGGATACACAAGACATTGGGAGAAAGGTGTGAGTATAAGGGGAAAAATTGTCTTGGCCTCTCTGAGAAGATGGCTTTTTGACCACATTACCCCCTAGAAATGTTTGGGGGTAATCTGAAGGCCTTGCCCCTTAGGAATTAATATAACTTAAAATGAGACTCTCTGCAAACACTCGATGTCCATAGCTTCTCATTAAAAAGACCCCAAACTCGGCAATATTGGGTGGGAAGAAGCAGGGGCTGGTGAAGAATTATGGAAATTTTGACTTTAAAATATGTATTAGCATTTCTGTTATTTTAAAAGTTTTTTTTTAGACTGATAATGTAGCATGTGGACAATGGGATTCATTCCTTAGAAAAATGTAAGTGGTGCCATGAAACCACAGTAGCTGTTAGAAGGGAGAGGAGGAGAAAAGCTTTGCAACCTATTCGCTTGCCTTTAGTCACCAGAATGCAACCATTTTCAATTATTCTTCTATGTATTCTACTTAAATATAAAACTGAGGCTAAGCAATTCTTGGTATTATGATTAAAAATGTAAATGTTATGTATACTTCAGCAGTGTGAAAATAATGATATCACTTTAAAATGGGGAAGGGAGGGATGTGAGAAAAAAACGTAGTGAAAAAATGTCCTTAAGTTTTATAGTAAAAACAAATAATATCTAAAGATGCCGTCTGTAGTTCAAACAGCAGTTATAACTCCAGTCTATCTATCATCTATCTATCTGTCTGTCTATCTGTCTGGCTATCTATCTGTCTATCATCTATCTATCATCATCTATGAATCATCTATCTATCCATCTATGTATTATTTCCTTGTTTCCTTCAAAGATTTAGCGATTGATTCTTATAAAAATGAGTAAACTGTCACCCACTGAGCTCTCCTATTGGCCAGACACTTATAGGGGAAGTCTGAAGCTATTAATAAAATTGTTGAGGCTGAGCTCACGAAACAACCGACAACTTTGTGGCTTTTCACCAAATTCTTGCTCAGAGCTGTGCCAATCCACGGGCAACCCTGTATTATTTTGGGCACAGTGCTGCTTGCTAAGTTGAAGTTTAATGTTGAGGGGAAATCAGAAATGTTCACTTTTAGAATTGTCTATTTGGGAAGGTGCCAATGGCTATCTTTTACCGTGTCTGGGCCCAAACAAGGTTTGCCAGATCTATGGGAAAATGTTGTATCTCCTAGCTTTCTACTGACAATTTATTTGGTGAATAATAATGGGTAAATGGGATGAAGGGGGACTTTCTCGAATTTCTAGAGTCCTGTGTCTGAACAAGACATAAGTTTGATCAGTTCAGTTGTTAAACAAACTTACTGCCCAACGGAGTACAAACAAGTCATTTAGCAGACTGGCCAAGGTTTTATTCTTCACTTGCATGTCATAATATACTGATTTTCATAAGAAACAGCAAAATTTAATGTTACAAAATTTTTAAAGAAAGGTACAGACTTGGCTAGCATACTCCTTGGATGATGTAGGCATTTGATAATTGTACAAATGAATGCTAACACTCAGTATAAATAATTGATGACATTGCTACTTCCAAAGCATTTCAAGTTTCTAAAATATCTCCTCTTACCATCTCTTCAAACTTCTCCAAAATCCTAAAACTTGTTCTACTTCACTTGAAGAGAATTGGGTACATTTTATTGCCTTTTTCACATGGAACCTTCTATTTGGTGATATAATTGGTTGTGTCTGTCTTCCTGACCGGGTTGTATACTGTTTGAAGGCCGGAGCTCTTCCTTAATTCACCTTTCCTCCCCTCCCTCTGCACCGTGACCAGCACACACTTTCCATGTGGAACACCTGTACCCAAGTCCACCATCGCTGAGTTGACTTGAGATGAAATTGATAAGTGGAAGACGTTTTGATAACCTGGTGTCAGTGGTTATCATCACACCCATTCCTAGGTTGGAAAGTTTAACTTCAGAGCCCTTACGCAAAAATTCCAGAAAGTCTCCATTGGTCCCATTCACTCATTATCATTCACCAAATAGACTGGTTGCCCCTGGAATAGTCCCTCCTCCGTGGGTCATCCTGCCCAGCCCAGCTGCCCCCTCGTCTCCCTTCCTTAAAACACCAGAGTTGCTGACGGGTTGGGGAAGACTTGTTTTGAGCATTCTTCTCCTAAATAGACATAGACATCATCTCAAAAGTAAAATGTGTGTAATTTTTATCCAAAAGGTGTTTATGAGAACATAAACAAGTAGCTGAGGCCTTAAGCGCCCGATAGCATGAACACAATATCTAGATATTTGCAGGTTTCACAGACTCATTTTGAATATAACCACAGGGCAGCAAATATCAGCATGAAAATTAAAAAATTCAGCCTCGTAGATGACTGATCCCAGCCAGCCAGATATTCAGTAACATGTCATCCACGTCTGGTTGTTCGAATGGGAGTTCCTCCCTTTTCGTCCAGATGGCTTTGGCCATAGATAAAGCATGGAGACTTTTTCACATCTTACATGGTACTCGGTATTGCAGAATTCAGCTTTGGTGCCTTTCTTTCCCCTCTTCTCGCTATTGCCTGGATCTCATTAGAAACCATTAGTGATGTAATACTAAACCTATGGAATCCTAAACATGCTTTTAAAATCCTGTGGAATAAAGATGTCTCCTACCAAACCAAAAATGCAGTGGGAATGGACAAAGTTACATTTCTTTAAGAAAAAAATGACTCATGTCATAGTTTCCAAACTGTTTTGACTGAAGCTTCTCAAAATAAACTTTCTGCAATATGCCGGCTTTGATGTCTGACTTTGAAAAAAAATCATTTCTCGGAGATACAGTTCAGTCCTTTTGGGGTGTTCGTGTACTTTTGCAGATAACCTGCTTTTTTTTCAACCAGTGAATGACACAATATTAAATAGCCATCAGACTAAAAAAGAAAAGTATGTTTGAAGTGGTCTTAACTCCTACATAAACCAAATATAAAGAACATGCCATATAATTTTTTAAATTACCACAAAAATAGAATTTTCAGAACATTACCAGAAGGGGGATTTGGCCCATTAAGAAAAACAAAACAGTTTAGATGTCATGAAAGTGGAAGATTAGGAATGCAGTTAAGCTTAGTAATGATATTTTTGATTCATATGCTATTTCCTAGGCTAGGCAGCATTTTTAATTTTTCACAGTCTTGAACCTTAATCCTTGAAGGGTAATTCAAGTTTCAGAGCTTACATACTGCAATTTGTTTGGGGTGGCAATTTGCCATTAACTTGCCTCTGGGTTTTTTTTGTACTCTTTCAGCTGGGAGACTCAAAGGTGGCCATTTATTAAGTCCAGGTCTACATATGGCCACTGAAGCAAACTGGTGTTCAGTCAAATCTCATTTAAAAATCCAAACAATCAGTTTTTGTTCAGTTGATCAGATTGATTTAAGACATCAATTGCTTCTGTTCAAACAACAGGGAATGAAGTAACTGAGTAACTGGATTCTTTCTTTCTTCTCTCTCTCTCTCTCTCTCCCTTCCTTCCTTCCTTCCTTCCTTCCTTCCTTCCTTCCTTCCTTCCTTCCTTCCTTCCCTCCTTCCCTCTTTCCCTCCTTCCCTCCTTCCCTCCCTCCTTCCTTCCTTCCTTCCTTCCTTCCTTCCTTCCTTCCTTCCTTCCTTCCTTCCTTCCTTCCTTCCTTCCTATGAAATGGTAGAAAGGGGATAGATTAAGATCTATATTCTGATTCCAACGCTTTCACCTCTAGGTTGTGCTTACAAGTTCCTTAACCACTCAAGCTTACATTTCTTAAAACTATAAATGGAGAGAAAAAAACACTCAACTCATGGGTTTGTTGGGAACATTAAATAAGAGATGTGTGGCATTTGAGACACACTTGGTATACACTCTATGTAAACTTCTTCCCAATTCTCTCCCAGTTGCTCACATGGGGTTTTCTGCTTTTCCATTTCACATTGTGATGGGACCTTATCAACAACAACAAAAAAATGAAGGTAATATTCAACACTTAATCCATTAGACTATTATAAATATTATAATCTAAGATGTATCTTACTTGATCAAATCTGAGTTTAGAGCCCAGAATCTCTGATGATGGCAAGAAGTGACCTTTGTTGGGATTCGTGTTATTCCCTGAGACTTTTAAAACCTCCAGAGCTTAATGTTATTTTACAATTATCTTTTCTTTTCTTTCAGCAGCCCTTGTAAATCTATCATACAAAAAATTAAAATAAATTAAAAAAAAACTATCATCCAAAAATGCCTCAGAAGTTCTCCTGAACCTATATGCATTTTTAGCCTGGTACTAGCACTCAGTGTATTCCAAGTGTTTAAAAGGTTCTAGGATTTGACTTGAAAACTACCATTTAAAAGCATTAAGATTAAGATAAAGTGGGGAATGGAGGATGGGAAAAGGGCAAGACAACTAACATTTTTAAGATGACAGGCAAGTTTAATAGAAAATAAATGGGCTGATACATTCAGGAAGACCTGGACTTAGATTCCAGCTTTGTCTTATTCTAATGCATCGAGCTGTTAGGAGGATGTTATATATCTAGTTAAAGCAAATTTGCTTTGCCAACTTTTTTATACTACCAGAAAGTTAATTTTAGATTTCCTTTTTGAAAGCATTTAGTTTAATGAGTAAGTAAGGCAGTTCAAGGATTTCAAATTGCTCTCAAACATCTAAATATTAAAGAGGGAGAGAAATAACTATTTTTCCCTCTCTAAGGATAATTTCATAGCCTAACTTTGAGATTTGTAGAAGTTTTATATATACTATGTATATTCTTTCAAAATAATGAATATTTCTCCTTTAGTGAAGTCATTTGGAGTTGTTTGTACAATTTACAAAATTACATTCAATTATGTAATTAATGTAAAGACCTCTAATTGCAAAACAACCTAAGGTCATTATATAGTTACAATAAAAAATGATCTTGGCCCTTCCTGTAGATTTAATCTCCACAGTGATTTATTAATCATTAGTAGCACAATTCTTAGACCTAGGGTCAGAGTTCAGTGTTGCATCTGGTAGAGGATCCCTCTATAAATTAATCTGAGGAGACTGGGATATGCTCTGGAGAAATAAATGCACATTTCTAGAGTCTACATTGACTACTTTTTCCTCCAAAGATTAAGTGCCGAATTGACATCCGAGGATGTAATTAATACAACCCACTTCCCGAAGCCCGCCTAGGCGAGCTGTGGAACGCCCTCGCTCATGAGTCCAACTTGTGGTATTTCTGCTCCAGTGAGCAAGAGTGAAATACCCTCACTCTTCCTTTCTGATTGTCAGAATCTTCACTTTTCCTTAAGAACCAATGCTTTTGAAGCCTGAGTTCTGCAACCCATCAAACCGACAAAGTTTTTCTAGTCCATTCTTCATCTTTTTGCCGTAGAGGACACTGAGGCCTGCAGAGTCACAATGGCCAAAGTCACATGGCTAGTTAGGAGTGTCACCAGAACTTAAAATCGAAGTCTTTAACATCAACCAGCATTTTTTTTTAGCATACAACAGCTGTTGTCTGAATTGCTTAAACTCACCGTGACAACAGGCATTTTAATTATAATACTGTTTTTCTATTGTTGGAACATTGTTCATAAGTGTGTAACCTGGAAATAACCAAGTTTTTCCTGGGTTACTCTTTACTTTTGTGTTCAAATAAAATTATTCGGGCCACCATCCCAGTATGTCTGGGAATCCCCAAGAAAGAGACTCAGTGGTAGGCATGCCCATGCTTTTTTGTCACACCCTGCTCCCAATTCCTGGCACCTCTCAGTGTCCCATCTTTTCCATTCTCTGTGGGTTTCACCCGGACATGAAAAAGTTCCTTTTCCCCTCATGCCCACAAAGCTGCTGTGTTGAGCAGACTTTGATGAATGGTTTGACTGGATCGCAGTCTAAAGTGAAATATTAGACAAGGTGGTCACTGGGGCTAAGGGGGAAGAGGGCTGATGAGAAGGTACCTGAGACTGGTATGGCTGAGGACAAACCCAGCTTTTTAGCTCTTTGCCTTAATTTTCTCCCAAGGAGTTTAAGGGTGAGGACATCGTTTGCCTTTTACGACCACGAAGGGAAATCGAGAAGTTTACATAAACAAAATTGTCATCTACCTTGACCTTATGCTCTTAGTAACTCAAAGAAGCAACACCTTTTTGCCATTAATTTTTCTTTAACTTGGGCCGGATTCAATACTTGGGCAGCACTTCCTTCCTCCCCGACCAGGGCACGTTGCAGGAGTCAATGGGTATATCTTTCCCTTTCAATTTCTGCATCTGTGGTTGAAAAACAAGAGAATTGAACAAGATTGTGTAGCATTTATCGAGATCAGGAAGAGGGCAGAAGCAGAACACGGAGTTTGCTGATGGCACCGGGGCATCACCTTCCTGTCGGGCGCCATCCTACCGCGTGTACCTCATTAAATCCCTACAACAGCGATGCAAGGTGGACAGTGTCCACTTTCACAGAGAATTTAAACAATTTATGGAAGTCACCCAATGAGCGGCAGGTCCGGAATTCAAGTCAAACCTGTCCGACTTTAAAACATTTGCCTCTGCCTCAGAACTACTCAAGAAACTGCGGTGGCAGTTCCCAGCTGAGAGTTGTAACAGTGCAGGGACAACGAAGTGTGTGAACGATGGAAATCGCAGTGGGAATGGAAGCGAGCAAGCCTTTGTGGCCGAAACACCCAAGTAGATTCCTCAGCTGCAATCACTATTCATCGTATTTGTGATGAGAGAGAGGGTGACATTTCAGATAATAGTGATATTTCCAATGCATCAGAGTCCTGGGAGTCAGAAGAAACAGGAATATCCATCAGAGGCGCTGTTTGAGGAAGACGATGGTAAATCCATGGTGGGCCCAAGGTGGGAGACGGAGGAGACAAATTCGCTTTCCGCCCTTCTTCTGTTGCAAGCTATTTAATTTTACACAAAGCCAGAGGGCCTTGGCATCTGAATTGGGTATCCCCAGTCACTCAGTTTTTATAACCCAAGAAGGGCAACATGTTCAATAGACTATCCCCAGGAGCCTTTTTGGGCAACCTGTGTTTATTCATCCTGCCTGTGAGTAGGCAAAGGGCGCAGGTGTCTGCTTTTCATTAGCGCGCAGAAATACAGTTACGGCTTCGTTGATGTGAACGGATAAGCACTGTATCTTAATTGAAGTTATGTCTAAACAAAGGACTCTGTGGCACTTTTCTTACTAAAAAGTTGTTAAGTTTGGCAATCCTCACCCTGTTCCAGTCAAACATTTTCTTAGCCATATTAGGTTATAGGGACGGAAGCCAACATCACGGCTGGTGTATGAGGAGGTCCTCTGTACCAAGGCAGTTTTCTCGAGAGCCTTCTCTCACTAGTTGAAAAGGGTTAGAGACAAAGGGGGCTCGGAGTATATTTTGAAATAAGGCTGGAAAGAAAAATAAAATCTCACCCATCTCCAAAGCATTAGAATAGCAGTGGAGACCAAAATGAAAAGTTTAAGCTCAAAGGCTTGGAAAGATTTGGGTATTTGTTTATTTCCTCTTGAAAGGCTGGATCAATGTATTAAAATCTTCATCAGAGATTCAGGGGAGAGGATCAGAACAAAAGCCCATCAGCTCTCCGATGGTTTTCCACTCTTGCTCTTACTTCTTAGTCTTTAGGGTTAGGACGCCAGCATTTGAGTTTTGGGTCCACTACAGTCTGGGCAACTGTAGACATTGAACTTAAGTTCACTGTCAGATGGAGGTGATGTACTGTCTGCCTCACCGGGTTCTGATGAGAATCCGATAAGACAATGCACGATTCGACTATTACAACGCAAAGCACATTTGTGCGCTTTCTGTACATTCTCTTTCAAAGTACGGCTTTCAGAGAAAAGTTGTAGTAGCAGAGAAATTAACACTTAGGTTATGTAATAACTGGCTGCTTTGGTACGGCGGTATGTCCTTCATTCAGCGCTTAACCACATCTTCCCCTGAGAGCTAATAAATATCCATATACTCATTCATCTACGTAGTTTATCGATCCCTCAGCAAATGCCAAACTCTGAATAAGCATCCTCGCTGCAAATGGATGATGAGCCTGCAGAGCTTCCCTGGCTGTCTTATCATTCGATACTCCTTTGAAATAGTTCGGCTGTTTGTTTGGCCACTTAATTCATTCCATACATATTTGTTGAGTGACTACTCTATTTTAGGTAACTTCAAAGGTCTAAGGAGTCAGTGGTAAAAACAAACAAAAAGCAGACATGCCCTTTTGGAGCTCTCCATCTGGTAGGAAAGACACAAACATTCACTAAAGAGGCACCCCAACGTAAATGTCAGTACACATTGTAATTGTACGTGAAGATAAATAACAGAGCTGTAAAAAAGAATAACGTGAAGGTAGTGCACTAAAACTCTGTACACCTGACACCACAATTTTTAACTTACTATCCCTCGGCAGCGAGGAGATGAGACGTCTTGTGTTCTAACACAAAAATCAGTGCAAATGCCATCCCGACTTTGACTTTGTGGGTTTAGGGAGAGCTGAGAATCATCCCAGTGAGAAATGTGCTAGGTCGCTAGGTAGAGGTGGGGCGATCATGTTAGTCTGGGAGAACAGCATGCCCCAAGGCTCTGTGGTAAGTTCTGAATGAAGGACACACCACCATACCAAAGCAGCCAGTTATTACACAACCTAAGTGTTATTATTTTCTCTGCTAGGGTCTATGCAAGAAATTGAAAGAAAGCTAGTGTGACCGGATCACAAAAGAGAGTGGCAAAGAGGAAGCTGGAGAGGTAGGTGGAGCCAGATCACACACAGAATTGTGGGTCATGGTAAAGCATTGAATCTGCATTCTAAATGCACGGTGAAGCTATTGAAGTATTTTAAGCAGGGTAATGATGTGATCAGAACAATGTTTTCAAAAAGATTGTTGCTTGCAGAAGGCCAGAAGATAGAAACAGAGACACCAGTAAGGATGCTTCTGAACTGGTCCAGAGGAGATAGGGTGGATTGAATCAGGGATACAGCAACAACGGGGAAGAGGGGGAATCACTGAATGCGGTCACTGCGTGTCTGGGAAGTGGGGAGAAATGGATGGTGAGGAAGAAGTGAGTTTCAGGTGCAGGCTACCACACGGGTGTCATCTGCTAAGAAGGGAAAAATTCGGGGACTATAGATTCTGTTTAATTACATTGATTTTGCTGGAAGAAAAAGTCGCAGTGCTTGACTGTTTTGTGAGATGTCTAGAGGACACAAAAGCACAAAATATAATCTCCACCTTCAGAGTGTTTGCACCCTAACCTTGAAACTCTGTTGACACTTCCTAACAGACCTTCTCAAACCACCAGCGGCTCCGCTGTGTTGTGCTGGGCTCCCTCACTGCGAGGACTTCCTGCTCCCTCCGCTGTGTGTCTCCATGTAACGCGTTGGCTTTAATACTTGAATTTCCTACGCCTTTGAAACAGCTCATTTCTTGAGGTTCAAATGGGTCCATCTTAAAAATAAAGCTTTTACAGATAGCTTTTTTGGAGGGCTCTTCTATACTCCTGGCAGAGAATGGAAGATACTAGAGGTCTTGACCATTCTGCCTACTGATATTTGCTGTACTATAACTCAACCACAAATACTTCAGTGGCATTGCAATTACTGTCCCAACTTCTCCAGTTGCTTGTTTGGAGACAAGAAGAATTCGTAGAAAGGAAACGTGATCAGTTTGATCCCCCTGAGAGTTACTAAGCTCTCCATGTGACTGAGCAATTCAAAGCAAAACAGTCAAGATTTAGGGATAAAGATTTATGTGAAAGAAAGTCCGTCACAGCATTACTTATAATAATAGCCTAAACTTGCAATACGCTGCATGTCCAGTAATAGAGGAATGATTATGTAAATCACATTATTAATCACATTAAAAGAATGGTGTAGGGAAACATGTATAAGTGACAAATTAGTTACATGGCATTAAATTTTCTTTTGAAATAGGATCATTTTTGTTACTAAAAATAAAACTAGAAGGAAATACACTGAAACGTTAAGGTAATCTCAGGGTGGGAGGCATTAAAAGAGACTAAAAGTTGTTTTTTACATACAGGGTCCAACAGAAGTAAGGCTTTATTGGGTGTGGTTGGTAAGGTATGTGAATATCTCGCAAGAGATGGACAGCAATTCGAACACTTCACCTAAAATGTCATAAGATGTGCTTCAGTGTGATATTGTTATGTTACAGAATCACATGCTTATGGTTTCATAATAAAAAGGGGGCATTATTTGTGCTGGACCATGTATATGTTGGTATCTTCTATAATGAAATGCGTATTCATGTATCCTTTATAATAAGAGGTACATCTATGTAGCATTCAGAGATAGGTCTGACTTTACAGATGATTTGGGACCCTTTGCAGTAGAGTAAAATAGAAACAAAAGTAGTCTTGAAAACCGTCAACTATTTCACTCAATCCTCAGGCATCGCCAGCTGTCCTGGGGATGGGAAGCAGCATAAAAATGGGATGGCCCACTCACGGAGCTCCTGGTCAATGGCCCACTCACGGAGCTCCTGGTCAATGCCTGCACTCCTGGACCGGGCTCCTTTGGGTTCAGACAGCCTACAACCGTAAGAAGGGCAGTTTTGATTTTCATCTCTGAGTTTTTCCTTTTGTACCACATCAGGAAATGAAAGGGCTCACAGAGAGTGGGAGAGAGAAATGAAACACTCCCCAGACAATCTATGCATCGTTGATACCATGCAATTCTGGCTAAATGTAACGTTTTCCTCTCTCACTCTTCCAGCATTCTTTACACAACGTATTTGTAGTTCCAGTCGAGGTCCTGGGATGGCGTTTGTATGGAAGCTTAGATGTTTAAAGTTACTCAGGCGTTTGTTTTTCATTCTTTCACAGTCATTTGTCACAGTCACATTTCTATGTTGCAAACACACAAAACTGTTGTCATGTCTGGAAAGCTTCTTTTAGAGCGTTTCCTTCTGAAGCTGAAAAATATGTTTTATAGTTATGCATGTCAGCTCTCTTCAGCCTGTAATTGTACCTTCCTGATGCCAGAGTTGTCATTTCAAAAAGAGACAGAGCTAGCTACCCAATAATTATTTGGAGACAATTGCCCAAAAGGTTTTATTAAACTAATTTATCTTTTTTTTCATTTAATTCAATCAACTCAGCTATAAATGTTGAACATGATGAGGCTTCTGTTGGTGTTTTTGTTGGCGTATGAATAGAGGCATTGCCATGTCTAAGAAATGCTATCCTTATTTATTATGGGATATTCAATTTGAAATATTGTATTCATGTGGACATGGGTTTCATTGACCCATCTGTATCTGCACTCCATCCTCCATTTGGTGAATAACACACTTTATTTTTTTAAAGATAACAGCCTGAGTTTCAGTTTGTGGCCACAACAGATCGAAGACGAGATATTGTCTGCATTACCCCCAACCATCTAATACAGTTGCCAAGGAAAATGTCAGTGCCAGGCTTCAGTGAGATTCTGATTATTCACCTTGTGTCCACTTTCAGCCTCGTCCTGGGAAGAAGGACGCTAGATAATGAATCGAGATTTAGAAATGAAAAGGTTTGAACACCTGGGGACCTCATTTACTTCTTTACTTAGCCCATATTTATGGAGAAACTAGTGTGTCAGAACTACGTGAGACATCAGGGATATAGAAGCAAATAAAACATTAAAAGGACACATCACACGTTCAGTGTTCTAACCACATTAAAAAAAGTAACTCAGCCCTGGCTGGTGCAGCTCAGTGGATTGGGCGAAGGCCTGCAAACCAAATGGTTGCCGGTTTGATTCCCAGTCAGGGCACATGCCTGGGCTGCAGGCCAGGTTCCCAGTAGGGACTGCATGAGAGGCAACCACACATTGATGTTTCTCTCCCTCCCTTCCCTTTCTCTCTAAAAATAAATAAATAAAGTCTTTAAAAAAAAAGGTAACTCAAGTCAAGAAAAAGAAGTAAATAAGTGATCAATAGTTCGATATTTATCTTCCCCCTGCGGAGATAGCTGCGTGAGGGCAGAGGTCCTATCTCTCTCCATCTCTGCTGTGTCCCTAGTAACTGGAAATAGAAGCCCAAACGGGGGTGACATCTTGTCTCACGAGACAGGAATAATAGAAAAGCAAATCTCAAAACTTTTCTCTCCGTGTGCCATACGTGATGAATGGTGTCCACGGGAAGAACCCACTCACTCGAACTCACGTAGGTTGGCCTTTTTCTTCCACTCAGGAAGGATTCCTAGGATGGAGATGCGTGGGAGTCAAGTTTATAGGAATGCTCTTGAATCCTTGGTAATGTTTTAAAAAAGCAAACAACGTGGAACCTCACACTTCTGCTGATGCTTATCCCTGGCAATGATGCTGTGATTGACACTATGGGGAGCCACGGCGGTGGGCCACCATTCCTTGACAGTTCTATTCTGATATCCAAGGGCGTTGAGTTTAGGACAGTTGCTTGAAGGATTTATTACTTATTAGACTCTCCCTTCTGTGTTCACTGCAAAGACAGTCTGAACACCAGAGGCCTCAAAGAATCAAGTCTCAGCCTGTTACTGTAAAAATGTTCAGTCCATGATGGCAGCTGGGGATCGCAGTGGATTGATCTGATTTCCAAAAACTAATGTAGTGACTGATTTGTCTCAAAATAAAGATAACCAGCTCCCAGTAAATGAACGTGGGTGCTAAGTAACCGAACAGACAGAATGGTGTTCTGCAAAGAGAACAGACTTGGGGACCCAGATCTACCCACCACGAGCTGAGAGGCCTTGAGTCAGCCTTTTAACCTCTCTAGGCCTCTCGAGGTCCCGTTTGTAAAACATTGCCAATAATATATTTGTCTTATTCCAGGGCTGCTGTGAAAATCACTTGAGAAAGGGGATGTGAAAGCTCTGTTTACTGTAAAAGTGCTGTGTATTTGTATTCTTAACCCATTCATGATACCACTAGTTACTTGGAAACCAGTCCACGAATGGCCGATCTCACTGATGATAGACGCCTGACGGCCTGTGACCAACCCACTTTGTCCCTACCAAGCATTCCAGACATTTCAGTGCAGGATCAGAAGCTATGGGAAAAAGTCAAAAGGAGACTGATCAGAGGAATTCCACTGGCCCTTCCCAGGGCCCTGTGCGCAAAATGGTCCCCTGTGCATTGTTATTTTGCTGTGCTTGCTGATGCCCATAGTTTCCAAGACAATAACAGACCAGTAAATGGGCGATGATAAGCAGACAGAGCGAGCGTGTTGATACACCAGTTTTCTAGAGCGAAGTCCTCTGTAGCTCATCTGTGGGGTTTGCAGCGTTCACTGGCTACCGTTTTCCTTGGAAGTGTCAACAGAGAGCGCAGAGGCGGACTTTCTTCCAAAGGCTGAGGATGACATCAACCAGCGAATTTTTTCAGAGCTACACCCGGATGGGTTTGCCTTTTGTTACCTGTGTAGGACCAGGTGACTCCAGGTTCTGACCTGAGCCCTGAGTCCTACCAGCGCCTGACGTCAGAGTTTCGTGCTTCGCAGTGACCAGGCTCAGGGCTGTGGGTCGGTCTGGGCTTGCAGCTGCGGGGCGGAGGAGAGGGGGGCAGCGCTGGCCGGTTAGAAGGCAGAGAAGAGCAGCAGGATCATTCCACTGGGGTGTTATTTTGCTTTGTGTTTTTGCTCCTCTAAGCAACTGGCCATGAAAGAAATATAACACACAACTCTGCCCTTGGGTAGTTAAATTTCAGTCAGTAGTCAAAACACTAGAGAGAGTTTGAAGAATACTGGAAACAAACAACTACATGTTATGTACCTAGAATATCAAAATCAATTCACTAAATCAGTAAAGTGTTCTAAAGTTTTCTGCTGAGTTGACAGAACTGGAAAAAATAATGCAATTGCTTAAATGCCCTATAGTCTCAACCAGAAGGGACTGAATTAAGACATTGCTTCTTTGTAAATATGAAAAATACCTGAGCCCTACTTCGTTGATGAAATTGTCGATAAATTAAGAATATACTGGAATTAAAGGAATTCAGCTTAGATAAACTAACAATTTAAAAAATATTTTATATGCCTAATGCTGTGCTGTGTAGCAGATCTCTCCAGCGTATTTATCTTGTACAGTGAGACTGTAGGAAAATCAGAAACCTCCCACACTGCTTATGGGAATATACAAGGGTGCAGCCACTTTGCAAAAATGTCTCCTAGTCCCTCAACCAAGTAAGCATAGAATTACCACATGGCCGTACAATTCCACTCCTAGCTGTGTACCCGAGAGAAATGAAAACACATGTCTCTACAAAAACGTGCACACAAATGTTTATAGCAGCATTATGCATAATAGGCAAAAGATGGAAACAACCCAAATGTCCATCGACAGATAAACAAAATGCCACGTCTCCATACAGGGTAACACTGTTTGACCGTAAAAAGGAATGAAGTACAGATACATGTGACCACAGGGGTGAATCTTGAACACTTTGTACTAAGCGAAATAATTTATTTATGAAAGACTACATAGTATATGATTCTATTCACATGAAATGTCCAGAACAGGGAACTCTGTAGAGATAGAACATAGATTAGTGTTGCTTCGGTTGGGAGATACAGGAGGGTGATGGCTGAAGGGTTTTTTTCTGATTAAAATGTTCTAAAATTGATTGTGGTGGTGGTTGCACAACTCTGAACATATAAAAACTATTGAATCATGCACTTTCAATGGGTGAATTGTATGGCATGTGGACTCTACCTTAATAACACTGTTCCTTAAAAATAAAATAATACCTGATAAATAATGTATACTCAAGAAACAATAAAGAAGCCATACATAGACGCATAGGCAGAAAAGGGCCGAGAACACTGTCTCCATTGGAAAATGTAGTGTTTATGAAAATTAATTGTGCCTTTCTTATCACTCACTGACACCTAAGCATCGACCATAGTGCTTTACAGATCACACAGCGAACATCAGTGCGGATAATTATAGCAGGCGTGATGGTGGAGATGGTGTAACAGGCATAACTGCTGTGATCGCTCTCCAGTCTTCGGACTTTCTAACATCATCCTCGGGTCTTTGTTGACGTGTGACAGTTAAACCACAGTCCAGCTTCAGAGACACCACGACTGGGTAGGAACGACTACGTTTCTCTCAGAAGCCAGCGTCTTCTCTGTCAGTAGCCCCAGGAAGCTTACCAAACACTGCCATCAGCCACTTTCCCGTGAGAAGTCCAGAAATTTCACAATGCCACCCACGACTTTCTCTTTCCTCTTTGCTTCAGACAAGTAGAGCACTTTCCATAAAACGTAAAAATAAACATCGACTTTCACCCCGCGGTGGGTGCATTTCTCCCATCAGAAGTTATCTTGCCTGTAAAAATCCACTTCCATTCTTCTGCTAACAATTGAATGATCCTGGCTGAGGCAAATAGTGTCATGGATTATTCTCAATTCCAAAAACGTTCTGGGAAAACACAGGACAGGTGACGGCAAAGAGGCGCTCGCTTTAAGACATAAAAGCCCTTTCTTTGTACCATGATGTGATCTTGTTCTGTTTCAATAAGGAAACATTCTGCTTCGTAGTTGTACGAAATGGCTCTTCTGAGAATATATACCTAAGCATTGTCTCTGCATTCCATGGAATGTCCAGGGGAATTCAGCAAAATTTCCCTGGCTTCCTTCGCTAGTCCTGGCCTCCTAAGGTACAGAAATAAGCTACAAGTTGATTCATTCTGCTTTCCAGATTCATAGTAACAGGAAGGAGGCTTACGGCATTGTAGGTTCGGTAAGAGGCACTTTTTTGTTATTCATTTATTCACTCAGTCAGCTAACAAACTATGGAGCATGTGTTCCATACCATGCAATATGCCAAAAAAAACCACCTGGGATAGAGTTGTCGATAAGACCACATCCTTGCTCTCAAGAAGCCCACTCTCGTACAGTGACAGTCCATTGTGGCAATGCCACCATAAAGGCATTAACAGAATACTACCGGGGCATGGAGGAGGAAAAGCCCTTCAAGCCAGTTATTATTATCCTCCTTTTCAAATGAGGAACAGGTAGCTGACAGAGAACTTCCCTAAGGTCACACCTCTGTCATGAACCCACAGCCTCTACTTTCACAGTCCACGCTGCTTCCGAGCGGAGAGTGATGTCCGACCCAGCGGAGGTGTTTAAAGTTCGGTCAGGAAGCCAGTGCGTCTGTTTGTTGCAGAATTCCAAGAGAATTTTTACTTTTGTTGAATAGCTGACATTTTCTTGAATTGTAAGAACAATTCCCATAGTCTTTCCCTTTGTTTAGCCTGCTTGATGGATAAATGCCTAATATAGTGTCTTATTAATACACCTTGGTCCTCCTATCTACTGACTTATGCAAACATCTGTATATATCCATCTGCATAATTCCACAGTGACCTGAAAAATGTACCCTATGAAAATCAAGAGATTCTCCCACAGACATACAAATTTATCATAAAATATGAGCGTACTATGGCCAAATGTTACTCAGGACACACAGGCAAAAACTTAAATGGAAATACACAATTTAAACAAGTAAAGAGGAAATCTGTACGAGGACTTGATGTGCACGCGAGCCAGTGGGGACGTGCTGTGGACGGTGGGTGGTGGGAAGTGAGGAGGAGAAAGCGTGGTTAGTGAGCAAGGGGCTGAATGCGCTGTGAAGTTTCCCAGCATCTTAGGATGAGAAGAGGTCCCGTGTTTGAGTTGCTTTAGTACGGGCCACTTGCAAAAACATTCAATATTTCCCTTCTAAGATATAGTAAGCCAAAATATATATATGGAAAGTTCACCAAGTCACTGGTAAATAATCTCATGTTGACTTTTAATTTAGCAATAACTGGCCAAATTGATCCCAGCCTTCCCGACGACAGTTTTCCCACTGCAGAGTGCCTTGAGTTGTCTTACCTTATTGTTTTCTCCCATTGTTTCTCCTTTGTCTAATGATCTGGTTCGCCTTATGATACAGTATATGACCATAGATATCGAACTTGTATGATTGTATATATTTTGAGCTCATAAATTCCCTTGTCACCTTTCCGGACTGCAGATTTATCTTCTTCTCTTCACACATTATAAAAACAGTGCTTTTTACCGATGGATAACAGAGAAAAGTGTACAAATCCTAACTCTATGGCATGATGAGTGTTCACAAAATGAAGGCTGTGGGGTAGTCAGCACCCAGATCAAAGACACGGAACAATATTAGCACTTCAGAAGCCCCGCCCCCTTTCAGAGTCCTATCTCCTCCCTCTTCCCACTGCCCCAAGATAACCGTTATTCTGATTTCCAATACCAAGTATTAGCTTTGTCTTGTTTTTGAATTGCATACTAACGGAATCCTATAGTGTGTGTGTGTGTACGTGTGTGAAAGAGACTTCTGTTACTGAACACCGTGTTTCTGAGATTCGTTGCCTGAGCAATTCTTCCGTCATTCTAATTGCTGTACAGTACTTCATTGTTTGCCCGCCATAATTTATGCATTTTACTATTGATAAACACTGGGGGTGATTTCCAGCGTGTGGCTGTTATGAATAGTGCTGGCTATGAGCATTCTAGTTCATGTTATTTGATGAATATATGCATGGATTTTTGTTGTGTATTTACCCAGGAGTAAGATTTCTGGGACACAGGTTATACAAACATTCAGCTTTAGCAGATAGCACCAACATATTTCTTAAATGACTGTACCAATTGACACTTGCATGGCGGTGCATGAGAGTTCCAGTTGCTCACCAGCACTGTGAATTGTCTTTTAAGTTTTTAGTTATTCTAGTAGTATGTAGTTTAAATTTGAATTTTTCCGGTGATTAATGAGAGTGAGCACTTTTCGCACGCTTATTGGCCACCTTAATATCCTCTTTTGTGCCACGCTCATTGAAGTTTACCCATTCCCCATTGGGTCATCTATCTCCGCATTGTTGATTTGTGGAAGTTCTTTATATATTCTGGATACAAGTCCTTTGTCAGACACTGCTAATATTTTTTCTCAACCTATGGCTTGCCTTTTCACTTTGCCTTTTCACCTATTCTTAATTTTAATGCAGTATAATTTATCAGTTTTATTCCTTTATGTTTAGTGGTTTTTAATGTCCTGTTTACAAAATCTTTGCCTATCCCAAGATCTTGGAGATATCTTTTACTTTATCCTAAAATCTCTGGTGTGTAAGTTGTCACATTTAGTGATACAATCAAGTTGAGGGGGGTATGGTGTTAAATAGAAGTTAAGGTTTGATTTTCTTTTTTTTTACGGATATTCAGTTGAAGTGCTGGACGATATTACTTTCCTCCAATAAGCTTACACTGTCTTCTGGTAGTTTAATGGAGTTGGGAAGTTCACTTTAGTTAAACTAAGGCTGACGTGATTTGAAGCTCATCCCCCATTTTTTCCCCTTTAATTTCTTTATTTACACATATACGTATTCAGGATCAGTCCATTATATTATTTTGTGTGTTTTACATTTCAGGACAACATTGTGATATACATCAGATTCTGTTTCTTTTCTTTTTTCCTCCATACTAAACTTTGTGTTTTAAGATTCTATTCTGCTTTAGGATGGGAGATTGAATTAAAGCACAATATTTGGTGAACTAGCTCAGTTTTATCTACATATACCATATGTTCATCTTACCATGTACTTATCATACAAGATTTCCCCCCAATTCTTTGCTACAATGAGTATCTTTGTGCCATTTTACGTATCTTTTGCAGGGTTATTTTTATAATGTATTCCTAAAGATGGAACTGGATTATAGACTGTAATACACGTTACTTTTACTGAGCACCTCTAAATTGCCCTACAAAACATACCATTTTTTTGGATGAAGCCACGATCTTTAGTTTGGCCCCATTCCATGGATGATCTCTCCAAGGGTCCTATCTGAGGTTATATCCCAAAACATGTTCTTCTTTTTTTCTTTGTTTCTATTTTTTAATCAAAGTATAATTTACAGAGAGTAAAATGTACTCTTTTTAGTGTACATTTCTGCAAGTTCTGGCAAATGCATACAGTTGAATAACTACTACCACAGTTAGATAAAACATCTCTACCAACTTCAAAATGGTTCTTCCTCCTTGAACTTCAAGTTTTTCCTAGTCAGCTGTAAGAGACATTGAAAACTCTGCTGTGTTTTGTAAACTTTCTGCTTGGTTTCTTATTCTCCTCCATCCTCTTGTACTCTGTATCTTAAGGATTCAGCAAACGCCTTGAGGGAGAAATCACTGAATGTGAGGTCACTTTTCCAGACCTTGTTTCTCTCCAGATGTCGGCCCTCAAAGCTGGGTTACTGCAACAGCTCTCTGATGCCTTCGGAGTTTGGTTTTTTGGAATTTCATCCAGATTTTCTAGTTGTTCTCATTGAGAGCATTAGACCGCCACAGGCTGTTACATTATAGGCAAACACCTAAGTCAGTCTCTCTACATTACACAGACTCATTAAGACCCTTTTCCAAAACTTTTCCTTTGGTGTGGATCTCAAAGGGTCAAAGAAATGTCATTGTTGGCAGCCATGACTACCCAAAGTGTTCAGTCACGGAAAGGGCTTGGGACTCCGACAACTGGATTCCAGTTCCGACTCTGCTCCTTATTAATCATGGGACAGGGAATCTGAATCTGTTTCCCTTCTTTCAAATGGGGACAATAAAAACAACTGGTTTTACAGTTTTCTTTGAAGATTAAATGAGATTACAGATCAAGTGCCCTGCACATGGTAGGCATTCAATAACTTATAGATATTATTATGTGATATATTGCTATTTCTCTAGGCACTGCGGAATACACTCCTCTCTTAGAAATGATGAAGAAGGGGTGGGAGTGGGTGGTCCCTCCATGCTAGTGGTGGAAAGGGTGAACTTGATTGAACTCGTTTTATTCACAACTGAAACGAGACATACACAGTACTTTTTTTTCCTTAAAAATTCATAAAATTATACACAAACCATCTGAGTTGGAGGGATCTTAAAAATCTATTCCAAATGCTTCATGTTACAGATAAAAGAATTGAGGGGCCAAGAGTGGTTAAATGACTTGGTCAAGGTCAATTCACTCGTTAGTGTATACTTAAGTGACCCAAATTCCCTAGGATCACATATTTCTTCCCTTCTAAAATCCTTCTTGCTCTCATATTCAACTATAAATGTAAAACAGAGACAATTCTCAAGAGACAATTATTAATGTTTTATTGTTACTGGCTCATTCTAAAACCCATAGACCTATTTTTAAATATTTTATTTTAATTTCTATCCACACAAATCATGGACTTCCTGCCAACTAAGACTGAAATAGCTACTTACCATTCCTTTCCCATTCCAAGGATGTGTCCTGTAGCTTTTCTTTCTTCTATTATTAAGAAATATTCTGCCTTAGCCTCGCGTGCGTAAGACAGAAAGGAGCTCAACTAAGCCGAGAGAAACCAGCTCTCTTCAAATTTACCAAGTGAAAGGGACCCAGGGGGACCTCTACGTGCGGGGCACTGGACGCACAGGTGGCCACGTACATCCCTGGCACTCTCCTCTGTGGGTGGGGACACATCACCAGCTCCACTGCCGCCCTCATGTTTTCCACCAAAGGCAGCATTTTGAGGATCATTTTTTTTGGTGGGCCCCTCTGTGTAGCACATCTTGTAGCAGTGTGTATTCTACTAAAGGACAAACCAGCCCAAACCCCATATGGACCCAATAACTTGGAAGAGCTTCATGATCACAGAGCATCTCATAAAAGCCTTAACGGAACACCCTTTCCCTGGATCTGCCCAGGGGTGACTCCTTCTGAGAAAGGGATTTTCAGCCTAGACGTCTCCTCTTTGAGAGGACATCCCTCACCACCCAGGCTCCCTGGCCCTCTATCCCGACACACTGTTGTGTTTACTCACTACAGGAAACACGTGTGCTGTCTGTGCTCCACCAGAATGCAAGTTCTGTGAGGGCAGGGCCCTTGCTTCTCACAGTGTGTCCCGTTCTGGCTCAGAGTACTCACTCAGTGAATCAGTGAGTGCGGGCACGTATCCTTCCAATGCTACTGTCAGGCTGCCTCAGCCCCTGGGTGGGAATGCTGGCTTCACTACTTACTAACTGGGTGAATTAAGCCAATGACTTGAATGCAGAGAACTTCTCAGTGCTTATCCTGAGATAAAAATGCGCATCTCGCTGGGTCGCTGCAGTCGTCAGTCCAATGGGATAGACGTGGGCGATGTGCTTGGAACAGACCCTGGCACGAAAACCCTTCACGCGCAGTAGTTGTTATTATGCCCACAATTAAAGTACAGCGTAGTATTGCAAAGGAGTCATGGGGAGGTTACATAAATATTAAAGTTGAAATCAGGGGGTCTTAATTCAATTGCCTAAAGTCAAATTTTTAATTAATTGAAACCAGGTTCTTCTTGTTGGCTGGGCAAAGTTATTCATTTTTATAAAGGATCCCTAACTCAACCTTTGTGATAAGCCCCTGTTATAATTAATTTATCATTTGAGACCTTCTCCTTCACCCAACCCCTTGGTATCTGTTTGGAAAATGGCACCTTTCTGTGAACACATGTGGTAAGATTTTTAAAGTGGAATTTTAAACACTTTTTACCAATGTGTATTGGCAATGATTTTCCACCGGCATCGTCAGCAAGGTGGTATTTTCTGCTTTTTGTGATGTGACCAGAGGCATCCTGAGGCTTTTGGGAAAATCACTGATCTTGGAGCACCAAGAATCTAATTGGGAGGAGAGGGAATCCTTCTTTCCTTTTATTACACCTTGATCCTCCCCTGGTGAATGAATGTTTTCATACAAAACCCACATTTCCCCACGTGCTGCTGGCTCAGTCAAAGGCACAACCAGTAAGTAGTGCCTGGCTCTTTGCCCCTGGTTGGGAAGGAGGCCGTGGAAGGAAGACCCATCCGTCTGCCCGGAGCAGCCCTGCTCTCTCTCCTTCGCATCCCCTAGGTCTTTCCCTTCCTTACCATGTCCGGTCCAGACGCAGCCTTGTCTGCAGAGAATTTCAGCAACTACCTCTGAGCCAGGTCAGCCAGAATCTGTGCATTGGACAGTGAATTAGAAGCTGTGGTTTAAGGGACCAGTGAGTAAAGCAGCACTCGGGCTTCTATTTGAAGTTCCAAGGTAACTGACAGTAGAGAAAGATCTGAAGACAAGGTGTGAGAGTTTTATCACCTTTCCGGCCCTTTGATCCTAAATCTGAAAATAGAAAGAAAAGTACATATGAAGAGAAACTGCACTTTCAGTCACTTTGCCATTCACTTTATGCTTTCTCTTAAAAGCCTTTCTAGCTTTGTCTCCCTAACAAGACATATCCATAGACTCTAGAGACCAAAAAAATTTTTTTTTCCACTGATAGTATTTTCTTTCTCAAATCTGAAAATAAAAATACAGCAGGAAGAGGAAGCAGGTAAAGGGAAATTAGACAAATAAATACGGACCCTGCCAGTGGTTTGGAGGAAGAGACTGAATTTTTTTCTTTACAAATTTAAATGTCTCTCCATCGGTACCTTTACCAATCCAGGCAAATAACTCCTTGCTTCCTTCTAGTCTCCTGGGCCTTCCCTGAAGTGTGAGGGTCAAGGATGGGAGGCCTTCTGGGGTGCGTGCTGCAATCGACATCAGCACTTGACTGCAGGGAATTTTTCTTAAGGTGAAAATTCCTGGGCACCTCTGAGATGTATCCCATATGTTTTTTTTTAAATAAATATCCCCAGAGGATTCTGATATGCAGCCAGTCTGAGATCCCCCCCTTTTAGGGTGACGGTATATCATAAGTGCCATGAGGCCAAGTACGAGGCTCTGGGTTCATAGTTGTATGCCCATCCTCTTCCTGGCACATTGAGGGCACTCGATCCACGTTTGTTTATAAACGTACCCATTGGAGCACACTTTGTAATGTGCCCTCATCTAAATTCCATCCTCCAGTACCCTGCAAATCACTTAGCAAGTGGTTCTTAATCAGGAGGTGGTGGGGACATGGAGAAGGGAGCCGAGATAGCTTTGGGAGATCAATAAATGCTAATGAAAGCTCAAACACACAGAATTTGGCCCGCAGTTTCGGGGAATTCACAGACTTCCCTGAAACTCGTTCATGATTTCTGTTTATTCATTCACTCATCATTCATTTCGTAATGCCCTAGCGGGCACTGGCGGGGGCTCAGAGATGTAAGGGGCCAGATTACACACGAGGTTAGGCAAGATTTCGGCTAGGAGAGGCCTCCCAGTTTTCTCGTCCTCTTCTCCTCAGATGTGTAGAAAAAATCTCCAAAATTTGGCCCACAGGAGAAGAAAAGGAATTTCAGTGAGATTTGGAGCTCTTACCACTTTCTGGCTTTGTAAAAGAAGTGTAATTATAGTTTTATCACTCTCACTAGATTTTTGGCTCCTTTAAGGCAGGGCCCACATCCCGTGTCTGTTGAACAAGGCACTTCAGAGGTATCCACAATAGAACAATGGACGCGTGTATGCGTGCCGAGTAGGAAGGAGGTGGTACATATTCAGGGAAGGCAGCTGAAGGTAGCCTGAAGTGGCCGTTCAGAATAAGGAAACAGGTGGCAGCTGGTTTTGCTGACTAATTTAGGAGCCCCGATTCCTAGTTTGCAAACCAGCCTTCCTCAGATACATACAAACCACAGGTGCCACACCAGGCAGGTTTCCGTTTTGGTTTGATTTGTTTATTTGTTTGTTTATTTTTTACCTATAAAACCTGAAATGAGAATCTAGGCCTCCAGGACCAATTTCTAGCACTGCTATTTCAAACCAGCCCCTTGACCTTGATGGAGGGAGGGGGTGGGGGGAAGCGAGGTATGTTCTTAAGGTCCTGTTGGGACCCATGTTATTCTGCTAAATGAAAGGCAAACATTCGAAGACCAGTGTTGCGGTTCCCAGACTCATACTCATTAGTTGGCATCCCTTGTTGTATTGCATTGGGGCAGGTTCAGGGATGCGACGGTGCTGTATGGCCATGGTTATTATTATTTTGGTCTAATGTTTAATATTTATAGCTGTGTTTCAAGTGCAAGAGAGATCACTCTAGATGATCTATTAACCCGTTTCTATAGCCATCTGTCACCCTCCGGCACCTCCTTTTCTACCGACTGGTCGAGTTCCTAACCATCAACAGCAGAAGACCTTGGACAAAGCAAAGGGTCTTTGAGAGTCTGAAGCTTCAAAGACCTGAGGGCTGAGCTTAGAGACGGGATGTTCCTCACTGTGTTCTAAGGCCTTTGTCTCTGGCTGTTGGCGTGTGTCACGCTCCCTGTTGTGTATTAACTATACCACCTTCTCTACCCCATTATTTAGAATAATTTAGGGGTTGCTTCTGTAGTAATTGTATTTATTGCCTTTGAAATACACAGTATACATTTATATCTATGCCTCATTTCCCCTTTAAGGGCCTAGCTGAGAATAAGACCTGAGGGGAAAAACACAGTATTGTATAATATATAGTCTACATTAATAAAAATTCACTCCACTTAATTATGCTTCCATTTTCCTTTTACACCAGGTGTCACTAAGACATTCCAAGATCATCCAGTCGAATTCCCCCGGGATTGGTGACCAACCAGAAGGCGTAGACACGGATATCTGATTGCTCGCCCGTGAGTGCTGTTCATGTGACTTGGGGGCAGGGGGCTCTTTTCTTAGCAATTCTACAGCCTCTCAGCCTGATTTCCTAAAATCTTGCACCAAAAGATGAACCGTGAGAAGCCAAGTTTTCTGCGATGCCCTCCTCACTCACTTACCCGGCAATCTGTCAAGTTCAGAAAGAATTGTTTTGTAATATGATTTTTTGCTTTATTTTAAAATTTTTTCCTGCATATATAATATCTTTAGCAATGCAGTCTCCTTTCAATAAAGAAGTCCTCCCTTCCCGCAGAGAATGCTGGTGACGAGAGGGAACGTAGAGAAGAGGAGTCAGTGTTCCCGGGGGGAAGAAGCCCACTTGGCACAAGTTCTTGACGTCAAACACTGGTGACATCAGGAGTGTTAAGTGCCCTCACTTTCAACCAGCTCTCCTCAGCTGGGGCGGCACTTCTGCCAGCAGAAAGTCTACCTGGGCAGCAGGAAGAGGGGATTTTAAAAGGTAGGGGATGGAGAAAGTAAAGGAAACTTCACTTGTGCACGGTTTTGCCGAAGTTGGCACCCGTAGGAAGAATAGTTTTTCAGGAATTTAGCATGGTTCTCAGGCAATTATTGCTTCAGGATGCTCTCAGTTACACCCTCTATCAGTTTGCTATGGCTACCACAGCAACATACCACAGGCTGGGTGGCTGAAACAACAAAGATTTGTTTTCTCAGAGTTCTGGCGGTTAAAAGTCTAAACCAAGATGTCAGCAAGTTTGGTTTCTTCAGAGGGTTCTCTCCTTGACTTCCAGATGACAGTCTTCCCCTGTGCCATCACACGGCTGTGTGAGTGTGTCTGGCGCCTCTGTGTGTGTGTGTGTGTGTGTGTGTGTGGGTGGGTGGGTGGGTGGGTGTATGTCCTAATTTCCTCTTCGTATAAGGAAACCAGTCATATCAGGTCAGGGCCCACCCTAATGACCTCATTTTAATTTACTCGCTTCTTTGAAGACCTGATCTCCACATTCGGAGGTGCTGGGGATTAGGACTTGAGCATATGGATCTAGGGGAACACAGTTCAGCCCATACACCTCGTCATCACTTCCTATCTAACGTGCTGGTGTCTAGCTTATTGCCCGTGGACTTCTGACTCTCCTCTCCTGAGCTCCCTTAACCTCTGGTCACTCTCAGAGCGTTTGTTCTGTGCTACAGTTCGCGTGAGTTCTTCGTGTGTACAGCTCTCACTTCCCTATGGCACTTCACAATTTTTGGAATTGAAGATTGTGCCTTTTACATCTCTCACAGCACTAGAGGAGAGTTGGGGTACAGTAGGCATTTAATAACATTTATTAAATGACTGAATGAATGAATAAGTCAATGAAAAGATTAGATGAAACCTCTGCATCTACAATTTACGTGCTTTAAAACTACCTTTAAAGGATGGTTGTCAGTAGTGCTTTCTCTTTATTTGCCACCCCTCTATCCCCGACAACAGGTGGAAATAGGTCAAGGTCAAGGCTGGTGAGGGGCTGAAAGAAAAATGATTAACTGATGGCGGAGTTACCTCTCTCCTCAGAGAGGCAGGAAACAGGCAATAAATAGCATGTGTTTGCCCCAGATAAGGTCACTCTCCCTCGAGAACACGGCTTGGGAACCCAGAGGGAAGGATAATGAGTTCTTGTTAAGATGGAGTTTGAGGGCCTGTGAGGCATCCAAGGGCATGGGTCTAGAACATAAGGGATATGCAAGTCTGAAGCTCAGGTGAGAACTAGAGACAGAGATGTTCACCGTCCTAACCTCCACGCAGGAATTAAAACCATGACAGTGGTGAGGCCACCCAGAGAGACTGGGTGGAAGGAGGGGAGCGGGGCTTTAAAAATGCCACCCAAACTTGATGTAGCAAGTTTCCCTGTTAAAGAACAACTTGCTATCAACTTGCTATCAAGAGGAAGATCCCTTCCTCTCAAGAAAAAGAAATCTCCATGCTACTTCTAATGAGGGTTTGTAAGAACATGTGTATTAACGAATGTGTATGTCTAGCTATTTTTCTCTCCTCTTATTTCTTTAAGTCTTTTTCTTTTTTAATTTTCCCCCAAGGAATGCCCCTTGATTTTTAGAGAGGGAGGAAAGAAGGGAGCAAGAGAGAGAGAGAAATATTGATGTGAGAGAGAAACATTGACCACTTGCCTCCCTAATGCTCCCTGACTGGGGATCAAACCCACAACCTAGGTATGCACACTGACTGGGGGTTGAACCCGTGACCTTTATGGTGTATGGGACAGCGCTCCAACCAACTGAGCCACTTGGCCAGGGCTTCTTTGGTCTTATTTTATTCCTTCTTCCTACTTCTCTTTTGTGGGATATGCCCCAAACCACTTCAGGGGGGCTTGCCCTACCCAACTCTGCTCCCCTCTCGCTAACTCCACTCTTAAGCATGTGTTTGACTCCCTAGGGGTCCCACACATTGACACCTTTCTTTGGGACCATTTTCATCAGCCAATCAGAACTGATCAGACTGAATAGTAGGAGAGACTCAGGATTCCATCCAAAAAGACAGAAGTCAGGTCCCTTTCAGGGTCAGGTGCCATGGAATATTGTCTAGATGGTAAAGGGATCAGTTGGGGAGAATGTACCTCTTTTGCTCCCTGAACTGCTCCTTAGTCCATTGTTCCCTGCTGATCTCCCCACACCACCTGTACTTTGGTGGAAGCTTTGGAAAGAGTTTCGAGTTTCCCGGCAAGGCCGAAACGGGGGCTGGTGGAGTGTCGATGGGCTGTGGGTCATGACACCATAACAAGCTTCTCCTCTCTGGGCTCCGCCATCAAATATATCTAACGGGGTCATGTTTACCCCAGTGCTGAATTTCCCTAATTTTTCCTGCTTACTGTGATGCAAGGAAAAGGGGAAAAGGTATTTGCTTCTCTTTTATCTTCCAAAGTGTTATTTCTTTTCCTTTAAGTTCCCTCCTTGCTTATTTTTCTCTCTCCCTTAGTTCTCTTTCTTTAGCAGAAACCCTTGATCTTTCCTTGAATTGCCTGATTATTAGCCAAAGAGGCTATCAGAGATCTGGAAGCTTCTTCCTTCTTGTCTGCATACCCTCCACCCATTTTTCAAAAAATGAACTTAAAGATACCAGCTTTCTTCAAGTAACTTCTTGTATACTTTCTTCTTGGTGTTCTTCAAGTAGCCAGGAAAAAGATTCCACTTTTCTCGTAGCTACCCAAAAATGTCAATGACACTGGCACCCGTGATTTTTATGCACACTGCTATTTACCTACAAGGAGAAAGGAGAAATCCTGAGGTTAAGAGGAAACAGTTCTGCAGTCTATGAACGGGCTAGGTGAGCTGTTCCAAATGAATGGTGGCCAGTGGCCAGCAGAGGTGCCTCCCGACTGTGTTTCATTAATTTCAGGCAGCTGAAGGACTTGGAGAGAAAGATAACTTTCCCATGAACATGTAAAAGGAGTGCTTGCAGTTGTGTGCAGGCTTTGCCCTCGCTTTAGAATAGCATAAATGGGAGACTTTATAACCACTGTGGGCCAGTATTTTTGGAGTCACTTGAAGCTCCAGATGGAGTGGAAAGAGAAGGGGTTTTTTTTCCTTCCCTTTTCCTGGAGTTTTGTTGAACAAGCCTCCCTGGACACCCTTGACAAAGTGTTGGGTCTCCTGTTTAATTCAAGTGTGCTCAGACTTGTTACAGCAAGATCCAAAGGGGTCTCTCCCACACTCAGGGTCTTTCCCGCAGACTTCTGGTTGTGGATGTGGAACGAGGCTCATATGTGAGAAAGCCTTGAGACCACTCCTTCCCTAAGAGTCTTACCCCAGGGAGACTGCTTTCAGGTCCCTCTAATGGGGCACATGGAGGAAAACATACGGTGAGCTCAAGCTTGGTTAGGGACTGAGAGGATATGAGGAACACGGAGACCCGTGGTTTCCCAGCATGCTGGAAACCTTCATAATAAAGAGGGTAAGAGAACATTCCAGCATCACTATGTACAGACTTTTGCCCAAATGATGGCGTGTCCCAGGCCAGGGGATTACACCTGGCCCTCCGAAGCACCTCCATGAAAGCACACAGCCCTGCTTAGCACGGCGATTGAGGGAAATCAGTTGTGCCGGGGTGGACATGCCCCAGCAGAAGGCACAGACAGCAGGGAGCAAAACCGACCATGGTACCAGGAGTTCTTGTCTAGAACTTTGCAGCCTTTATTTTCCATAAGCATGAGTTAGTATGCAGTAAAGAGAAACAAGATGATTATGGTATAGAGCTTTCAACCAAAACTATCGTCTTTTTATTGTTATTCTATTACAGTTGTCCCAGGGTTTCCCGCTTTGCCCTCCTCTGCCCAGCCCACCCACCCCCGCTCCCACAGTCCATCCCCACACCATTGTCCACGTCCTTAAATTCTTACCTGAGGTTCCAACCCTGATCAAATTTGCCCAGTTCAAGGACACAGACTCAACTGCTTCCCAACTCTGCTTTGGGATGTTCAGCAAAACACAACTGTGGAAATCTCGCGCTATTCCGTGTGACAGACCTCCAGTGGGATTAAGTGGAACAAACCTGCGGAGGCAAAAAATCTGAGACATTTTCCCTCCCACCGTTCCTTGTGTCTCAGGTCCAACTTAATGTCGAATTAAATCTAGATATTTTTCAATTGACTTTTACTAGAGGAGACGGCAGAACTGTATTCCCGGAAACAGATATTTTAGGCCAAACCTAATTCTTAGATTTTTTTTCCTCCTCCTCTTTTTTTGCTAATTCAAAACAAAATGTCTATCATTCACTCTAACACCAGCCTTTAAGAGCTGGAGACAAATGGAGTCTGAATATTCACGCCCATGTGGTACAAATGAGCTGTGATTTCAGGATGCTGGCTGTTTCTCTGACAGGGGAAAAGAGCGGTTGACTCGTTTAATATTTTTGGCTGGAAACACTTTGTTCAAGAAGGATGGAAAAGGCCAACATTAATATTGAGTCCTGCTATTTAATGACCAAAAATGATATATACCGTGGAATGGAGCATCCTGGGTCTGGGAAAAATTGGATCGATCACATCCAGAGATGCGGAGGGGGAGTGAATGCAAACATATGGGGGTCGGAAGGAAGGGGCGCTTCTAGAAAGCATTTTCTCCCGGTTCTTCAAAGAATTCCACCCTTAAATATATATGCCCACAGTTGTGAATGTGATTCCATCACAGACGTACAAAATGTATAAACATAAAGACATGTGTGTTACAATGAGAGACTCTGGGGACGTATCTGACTGCCTCCCCCAGATCGCTTGCTAATGGTTTAGAAATAAAAGATGCAGTTGGGGTTGTTGGGGAGGCTTGTGACCGCTATTAGCACCATCTGTCTTGCTTCTTGTTCTTCAAACATATATTCAGTCACTCATTAAGTTATTCATTTTCCAGCTGTATATTGAATTGGACCTCCTCCATCCCAGGTGCTATGTTAGGTCTGGGCTGCATTAGCGATTCGAGCGTTCCTTCCTTCTCTCCTATAAAATGGACTTTTGTTTTATTCCATGCAATGGAAAATTTGGTGAATCCAATAATGTGGTCATTGACGTAAATTGTGATTTCTGATACTTTTATTTGTTTTTCATTGGCTTCATCTTGGCAAGGAGTCACCATAGTTTAAATTTCTCTGCCCTCTCATCCACCTAGCATCCTTAACTATGTGGTTTATGGGCAAAACACGGCGATGCACCGGCTATGTCTGTAATTCTACTTCTCTGCAGATCGCTTTGAAGGATGATGCGTAACTGACCCCTGACACCATGTTTCCTAAATTCTGGTTTTCATGAAGCATTTTTCTTTAAGGGGGGCGGGGGTATAATAGCAGTTTTGAAGTAATTGAAAAGTAAAAACAAAGGAATGGTGCTGCGGTAGTTTTTACGGAATGCTCATAAGAATCCAAGGTGAGGGACCCAAGGCGGATTTTCCACGCAACCAATGGAGCTTAAGCCGTAGGGCCTTTCCCTTGGACAGATTCCTGCCTCGGCCCCTTGTGCCTAACGAGTAACACACATTTAAAATCGTGTTCTCTCTCTTAAAGAAGGCCTCCCACAAAACCTGGGTCTGCCCTGAGACCGACACAAACAGACAAACTTACACGATACAGATACAGTGTGTATCTATTGGTAAATAAGCAAAACAAAGAAATGGTGGAAACTGAGAAGTATTATACGTTGATCTTTCAATTTAGAATGAACTCAGCTTATTTTCTAAGGTGAAACCCACTTAAACGAAATAATAAATCAGTTTGCCAAAGCGCAGGTGGACGTAAACAGGGTTTTTACTTCATTTATAAACGTCAAATGGGAACTCCCCCTAACGCGGAGCAGGCCCAGTCCTGGGGACAGCACAGGGCTCCCAGGAACGGGCTTTGCAGAGGAGCAGGGACGCTTCCAGACCATCGCACGGTCATTTCGTCCCTGAGGATCTTGCCACGGTCTGCCTGTATTACGCATTTACAGCTCAGTAGCGTGATTAAAAGTCCAGACAGGGAGGCCCGGCTGTGGGGCTGGAAATCCCTGCTCTACCATTCACTAGGGCTGTGACCTCAAGCAAATGACTCACCTTCTCTGGGCCTCAGTGTTTTTATCTGCAAAATGGGGACACTAGGATTGTTATAAAGATTTAAAATGATATTCATAAACTTGTTAGAACTGGACTTGGTAAATAGTGAGTGCTACGTTACCATTGGCTAGGTAAGTAAATTTCTCCATCTGGACCCACGTGGAGCCCACCACGTGTTCAATGGTGGGGTCGGCCTCGCACGTGTGTGCAGTGCCTGGCCCAGCCCATAGTCAGCCATTAGCGAAGGACTCCAGAGATCAGGGGTCACAACCCTGCAGCCTGAGGCCCCCACTGACCTACAGATGTGCTTCCTTTGCTCAGCATGGATTTTTTTTAAAGATTTTATTTATTTATCTTTTTAGAGTGGAAGGGAAGGAGAGAGGAAGGGAAATATCAATGTATGGTTGCCTCTTCTGGGTCCCCTGCTGGGAACTGGCCTGCAACCCAGGCATGTGCCCTGACTGGGAATCGAACCACGATCTTTTGGTTCGCAGACCTGCACTCAATCCACTGAGCTACACCAGCCAGGGCTCAGCATGGATTTTTTTAAAATTTGGATTTGAATGCTCTTAGGGATCCATGCATTCTCCATTTCCCCACAGGCCACCACTCCCCAAACATGGACCACTTTGGTCCTTGAAAGCATTTGAGTTTATCCTTCCTGGTGAAAGGAGCGAACACGTAGCAGCTGAACACTCCGACAGTTATGGCTCCTGTGTCAGGAGTAGGCAGGCGGGGCTGATGCGCTGTGAGCCGCTCCCACTCCGAGGCCCTGCCTGCAGGGTTCCAATGAACTACCCATCCCTATTTCTATACTAACGGTCATAGAAGTGAAATAAAAAATAAGTTCAGTAGGTACCTGCTTGAAACAGATGTGCACGGCCCGATGCCGGAAGACCATTTTCATTACAGACTGAGCTGACCGAGGCTGTATCATGCTGGGGTCAGGAGCAACTCAAAAGCTCAGTGATGTAAATAAAAAATGGTTGTCACTCATGCCTTCTCCCTAACCCTGGATAGGCAAGGGTCTCTGGTCCATGTCATTGTCATCCTTATTTGGGGACCTCAGCTGACAGCTGCTTTCTGGAGCTATTGATGGTTACCACAGTAGAGAGAAAGGAAATCTCCAAAGGGTCTCATGTCAGCAATTAAATGGTCTGCCCCAGCAGTGACATGACACTTGTGTTCACAGCTCGCTGGCCAGGGCCAGTCACTTGGTCCCGGCAGACCCCAGGGAGGCCAGCAAGTCACAGCTGTGGCATTATTTGGAACTTGGGTTCTCAGGCCAGACGCTTTTCAGTAAGTTCAACTCAGCAGATATTCCCCTGCATCCGTAAGGGCACAGCAAAAAAAACAAAACAAAAAACAAATAAAAAAAATAAAAGGCCAGCCAACCCACCGAACAAACAAAATGCACTTTGAGGGGTTAGCAAAGGAGATCTAGGCCCTGACGTGGAACAGCTTCACACTTGCTCGGGAGAAGCAGAAGTTCTGGAACATTTGAATAGCAAAGCCATAGAGCAGAGATCACCAAAAGGAACAGTGACAACAGTGTTGCAGAAGTTGAGAGAGAAGACGGTTCTGGAATAAAGATAGAACTGAGTCAGACTCTAGAAAAGTATATGGGATTGGCAGAAAGACTGGAGGCCACTTCAGGTTACAGAAGAGAGGAGGTGGGGACAAAGGCCCAGAGGCGGAAACGAGGGCTGGATTACCATAGGATGGAGAAGGTGGCCTGGACTGTTTGCATGCGAGGGTGGGGTCGGGAGGGGAGGCAGGTGATAGGTGCCTGGAGCGAGTCCATGGAGGACCTCTGAGGTCTACAGAGAAACAGCATGGTGGCATGTGGGAGGGAGATCATCTTTCTTCACCAACCCCCTCTCACACCAAGGCTCCTAAACTTCCCAGTCGCTAGCCCTCACCTGCTTACTCCCCAAACCCAGAGTCCTGGATGCCCAGCTGCTTCCCAGACCCACAGGACAGTCCTGAATGGAGACGGTAGTAAACTTTGGGTTGGTCCTGATGCTGCTTTAAAGCTTCTTTGATCGCTCCTCCTGCTAAGAAAGAATATTCAAGTTCAAGTGAACTAGCCTCTCATTGCTAGGGTCAGCTCAGCCTCTTTGCTATGTAACATCTGGTTTTGAAATTCGGCCGAGCCCCTGACTTAAATCTGTTTAACTTAAAAAGCAGCAAGAGAACATCTTGTTTTCATGACTGTCCAGAGGCTGAGTGTCAACAAATAAAAGGTCTGTTTGGGGTATTCGGAGTGGAAAAGCTGGTCGTGGGATGTTCTGCCACTGGGGCAGATTTACTGCGGACTATTTGTTTCTTGGAATCGTGAACCAAAGTTTGAAAAAAACAAGTGGGCCAGCTTCATTTAAATCAGCAAATTTCTGTTTGATGGTGGGTGAGAAACACGCTTTTCTCGTCAGACGGCCCCGGAGCTGGATGGTTTCTAGAAAGATGCCTTCACTCGTGCCACCTGCCTTGGCTGTGTGAAGGTCAGGCCTTACGTGGATTCCCTGTGTAAAATCATTATTTCTACATCCCTCACACAGGATCTGAGGAGGGAGTGAAGCGGTGAGACCTGACTAGCTCGTTCCCTCCTTCACTCCTCACTTCGCTGGGAGAGAAGAGTGGAGAGGAGTCTGATTTATCAGCACCTAGAAGAGAAAGTGCCTGGCACATAAGAGATGTCGATATATATTTGCTTAATGAATACAAACGCTAGTGTTCATGTCTCCTTTACGAATGCATATATGTGCTACTCTCATTCCTGTTTGGAGAAGCTATTTCTGCCTATGGCTTATGCTAGCCCCTCCAAAACCACTAAGTCATTCCCATAGTTCTCTCTGATAGCAGCTGTAGTTTCTTCCTTCTTTACCCTTATCCCAATTTATATTGATTTATTGCCTGTCGCCACCATCAGACTATCAGAATGATGAGGGCAGGGTAGTGGTATTCACAACTTATATGCCCCAACAACCAATGTGGCTCGTGTGGGAATGGTGCTTGAACATACTTGTTGAATGTTTTTATTGAAGTTTTCATGGTTGTCGAGCCTTAAGCAGTCTTACTATATATGAATTTAAATACAAAGAAGAAAACAATAGGGTTACAATGCAGCTGAATAAACGGGGGCCTTTCGTGGGATGACTGCCATTCATTTGACCGCACATTTGACCTCTACTGGAGGTCACAGTGGGGTGGGTCGGTCACACCATCTCTACGGACTCAAGGTTGTCAGAGCGCATCTGCCATTATGACTGGCCAAGGTTAATGTCATGGCACGTGGCAGTGATTTAGGGTTGATTTTTCTCTCAAATAATTGACTCATTCCTAGTGGAATGAAATCTTTGACTTTAGCCTTACGAGCTAAATATACTGTAAAGGCAGTATAAGGATCTGTGGTCAGAAAGATGTGTTGGGTGCCTGGTGGGCATACGGCTTAAAATGCACATCCATTTGTCTAGTGGTCCTCGTAGACGTTTTTGAAGGTCACGCGAAATACGAACATTTCAGCTGGAGGGGGAGCAGACTGGATTCACTTGCTCCATTCTGCTCTGGCTGCCTGTGTAGACAGGGTAGGAGTGGGAATGATTTGTGAGTTCCAAAGGCTCTCTAGAGAAATGCTCATGCGTTTACAAGAGGTGCAATTCCACAATAGTTTCTTGCTTTGTATACTTGAAAACATTCCCAAAGCAACAAAGTTGGATGCAGAAAAAATAATGAGAGAGAAGAAAAATAATACTCTGAATTCTGAACAATTCTACTTTAATAGGTTGATCTGTCTGCCAGCTGGCCACATTGTTGACTACTTGTAATATATACTTTTGGTAGGCCACATTTAGTTCTTGGAACTGTTTATATTAGACTGCAGAAACTTAATTATTCTAAAATTGGCAGAACTCGCTTTGGTTACTTAATACAAAATTGCTTAGTCATCTTTATACATAGTGCGGACAGCACTGTTTGAGTGTGAAAAATTGGGAAATGGCAAATGTGCCCCAAAGAGATTTTAGGTCAGGTAGGAAAATAAGAAGGTGACATTTTTTTCAAGAGGTTTAGCAGGTGGCTGCCACATGTTCTAATTTGACAGTCTAGGTGACTATGGAGGTGAAGTCCTTGATTGCAAGTAATTTTTCTGTTTTTTTGTTTGTTTGTTTTTTGAGGTTTTGGGGGGGTTTTTTTGGTGGATTTTGCCAGAAGCAAAACATGGCTGCTTCTGCTTCTTAGTTTGTATTCTAATCCTAGATTTTTCAAGGTTCATGATTTTCCAGCAAGAGAGGGAGGAACTCCAGCATCAGCTGACAGAACAGCTTTCTTCTTCTCAGAAACAAACAAGGGTGTCATTTCAACCCCGTTGTCCCTTTGGATTTGATTATATATCTTACCATCCTTGAACTACTACTGCCTTCCAAATGCGATGCAGACTTATAGAGCTTCAGCAGGAAGCGGGCAGGCAGAAGAGTTTCTTCCTCGTATTTTCGAGTCTGAAGGGGCGCCGAGGGGCTCCAGATTTTCCGGGGATGCCCATGGCAATCTCACACTCTTCCTGTGACCTGGGCTGGGCCTCCTAAGAGAGATGGTGAGAAAAGATAAAAGTCCTATAGCCGATGTGTAGTGACACCAGGCCTGGGAAGGGTAGGTTCCCAAGCAAACATCCAGAACAGGGCCTTATGTTTCTAATTACCGAGCATGGTCAGAGAGCAAAATCAGGCAACACTTCTTTTTAGACTGATGGAAGCATTTAAATCAGCTCTGAATGTCAGTATTTTCTAATTATGATGGAGGAGTGGCAAGGAATCTCCAAAGGCCTTGGAAATTTGCAGTGTTTCAGGTCAACCCCGATTCTCCTTGTTTCTTATCCATCATATGTCTGCTTTATCCTTCTTTCTCTTTGAACGTCACAGAACAAACTTATTCCCCCAGTCAGTAAGCCTAATACCCCTCTTCCTGAAACCAGAATGTCTTTCTAAGACCAGGTTCTTTTCCACTAGAGGAAAAGAACTTCACATCATTATATAAAGTGGAGCTCCATACTAAACCATCACCACCCCCAAGGTTACTAAGAGCTCAAATGGAGACATGCATTTTGACAGTGTGTTAGCTGAATTTTTCTGTTAACCAGTTAAGTTCTTTGAACAGGGAATGCCCTGGAATCCATTTCAATTCAACAAATGTGAACCTAAACCTGACTATAAGATACAATTATAGCCAGATCTCTGAGGGATTACAATCTTCTAGGAAAGACAGCCTTGTCCTTAGTAATTAAAATACAAGCTATAGACTAGGTATTGCAGTAGAAATATAATGTGGGTATCAGGACAAACTCATATTGGTGTGTCCATGGTTCGGAGATCCTAGAGTCTTATGCTGGTCTTCAGCCTATACTGTGAGACATTCCTTGCATGAAAAAAAGTCCAGAAATCCTCAAATTAACAAACTGATGAAAGTACCATCTAAATGAGTCATGTGAAAGCAAAGAGGAAACAGTCTGGGTGCTTTTTAATGTATTATTTAACTATCGTATAGATTTATATGTTTAAATTATGTATCTATTGTGTCTAAGGGGCGTAATGGATAAAGTGTCTTGGTTTGTTGTCAGAGTCTCTCATCTCAGATTATAAACTCCTAGAAGATCATCTCTAACTTGCTTCAGGATTCCAGAACGCAGTAAATGCATTTGATCATCATGATGACTAGAAGTTGAAAAGAACTCACCAGGGAGTAATTAGTCCCTGGTCAATAATAGCATGTCCCTCAAGTACAAAAATGTTGCCTTGGACAAAGTACCTCTAGGACATACCTTTGAATCGTTTCCAACACTGTACATGGATTTGCATTTGACCATCTGAACTCTGTCACCTTGCTAATATCTTGTATTAACAAGATAGCTAACTAAGGCTTTTGATCTTGTTTTTTTACACACTGGAAGTATTCCGTTGAAAAGCCAATTACAAGGAGCAAACTCATGGCTTGCTGACATTTTATAGCTGACTAGACCAGAAAGGCCAGGAGGTCATGCGCAAGTAAAGCTATTATTATGTAAAATATGATGATCTCTGTGCCATGCTTTTAATTGATAAAGACCTGTGACCTTTGGTTTCAAATAAACTGCTCTTAGGCCTAATTGTGCAATTTGAAGTATGATCTCTCTTCAGTGTATTCTGCTTCTTTTGTATTTGCCAAGTGTTTCATTTTCTTAGTAGCAAGGGCCCAGGCACAGCGAGGTGGCCCAGCCAAGAAGACCCTCAACGGGAGAAGAGATGGGTCACTAGTGAGGGGACTGAAAGGGCCCATCCAGGCTTTGAGATTTGACCTGCACCACACCTCACATTTTATTCCCTCGTTTCTCGCAGGTTGTAAAGTCTTTGCAGACAGACACTGTGTCTTACACACCTTCATGTCTCTGAACTACATAAGGTTACTTCACACAGTACAATCATTTTGTGTTAGGAGCTGGAAGGACTTCCAGCACAGCTATCCAGCAGAACTTTCCATGACGACAGAAATGTTCTCAGTCCTGTCTAATGTGGGGCCACTACATACAAGTGACCACAAAGCACTTGAAGTGGGCTGCTGAGGCTGAGGACGTGAATTTCTCATTTTATTTCATTTTAATTCATTTTAATTTTCATTGCCTCAGGTGACTAGTAACATAGAATCTTAAAAATATCTTTCCCTACAGTCCTGTAAGGGTGGCTGTTTCCCTTCCACCTGACTGTTTCCACTAACAGGGCTTCGCGCTTTCTCGGCAGCCTTACCCATTGTCAGAAAGTTCCGTTGGGGCCAGGACCCCAGGCCTTTACCACATCAGAACTAACTTCTGTTATCAGGAATACATTTAGAAAGCACATTTATGTATATATTTTTTGCAAAACTATGCATTTTTTCATCACACAGACACAGGTAGGTGGAAAATCCTTAAGGTTCACATCTATGCCTTCCTCTCTTCCCTAGGGGCCAAGACCGCAGTGGCGGCCACATGCCTGCTCCAATTCGGTATTATCCCATGTCTTGCAGTCTAATTCTCCTTGAATTTGCCAAAGAAAAATACTTTTAACTTTTGGAAAGGGTGCAGAAAGAATTGTGCTCCAAATTTTCACTTCTTCCTCTTCTAGGAAAAGCTTTCGGGTTGGTTTAGAGACCAGTATAAGTAGCAATCCTGGTTTTCCACTGATTGGCTGTGGCTAAGGAGCTGGTATGGAAGTCCTGTGTGTCTCTGTCCCCTTTCTTTAAATGGAGGTAAATCTACCTCTCTTCCGAGGGAGGATCAAACAACGATAGCGGATAGCCGTAGAGTTTTGAACAACAGGAAGTGCTCCAAATAAGGTAGTGCATTTGTGATAACATTTGAAGATGCGACTACAATTTCTAAATGTGTTGCCTTCCCAAGTGTTGAAGTCAGTGTACGAATGTATAAACCCCATCACCTCACAAATCTCAAAGGTCCGAAGTGTCCATTGAATTGGACAAAGAAGGCACAAAGGCGTTGGTTTTAGTGACATTAACTCTGTCAGTTCCCCTGTTTTGCAAATGGAAAATTAAAAATAGAGAAAAAGTAATGATAAAAGACTGAGCGGGAAAGGAAGGCGGAAACAGGACGTGACGGGTGAGCTCAGTAGGGCTCTGTGTTCTAGATTCCGCTGATTAGAGAACAGAAGCGACGTGACAAGGCCGAGTTCCCGTGCTGTTCTCACTCACTCTTACTTATATGTTACTGGTCTTCACAAATGTGCCTTGATGATTTCGTGTACTTTTTTTTTTAAGTAGCACAGATTTTTGGAACAAGATGGTGAAGGTTGAACTAAAGTTAAGTCCAAACTCTGTGTTACGATCCATGTGTTTATTTGGTTTTTGAGTCCCAAGTGAACCATTTGGTTCAGAAAAGAGCAAAGCAGGTTGATAAATTGAAATTTTTTTAAAAGGACAAAAGTTCATTTTCTACAGTCAGAGTGAAAACATTGCCAGATTTACTGTGTGACTACCACAAATGTGGGTTTATATAACTTTCGAGATTCATATATAATCTATTACCAAGGTCTTTAATTCTTTTTGTAAACACTGATCAGTCAATAAAATACAGAGATGAATCAGCTTGAATTACATTTTTTATACCCAGAATGATAAAATCTAGAATCAAAGGCTAATGGTTCAAATTAGCTATAATTCCTCAGTGCCTATCATGTTTCAGTAGTTCAATAGTGAAAAGATTTTTTAAAAGACTGTATCTATTCACAAATGGCCTTATGTATGTAGAAAGTAAAATATCAATAAAATATTTAAATACTAGTTAGGACAATGGAGGACCTGTGGCAAGGCAGGATATTATTAACTGCCAAAACGAATGCTGGAAGTTCAAGGAGGGAGCCATCACTTCCAAGCTGAAGTCCTCAGGCAAGGCATCATAAAGGAAGTGGAATTTGAGCCAGAAATTTGTAACTGAATAAAATATGGACGGTGAAGAGAATAGAGCGCCCATTCCAATGGATGGAATGGTATTAATAATGAAAGTGCAGAAGTGAAATATGACACACTTCAGAAGCAATAAAATATTTTTTATCTAGGATGCTATGGGATGATCTGCTTGAAAGGTTAATGCTTTTTCTAAAATTAAAAAAAAATTTTATTCATTGATTTGAGTGAGCGGGTGGGGGGAGACTCAGAGACAGAGAGAGACAGAGACACTGATCTGTTGTTCCACCCGTTTACATGTTCATCGGTTGATGCTTGTGTGTGTCCTGACCGGGGGATAAACCCACAACTTCGGTGCATCCGGACAATGCTCTAACCAACTGAGACACCCAGCCAGGGCAGTTACCGCAATGCTTTCTACATAAGCAAGTTAGGAGACAATGCACTTAGATATCAAAACATTTACACTGGAAAGAAGAAAACGTGGGCATGCCATGTTTGATGCATCTGTCTTTGCTGGATGAGAGAGTAGCTATAGACCCGTGTTACATGGAGTAGGGTGACACTTTGAACATCATCTGGTCCAGCCATCTCATTTTACAGAGAACAAAAGCTTGAAGAAGGTCAGCAGGCCTCCTAATTCTGAGTCCAGGTCATTGTTTGCGGAGGATTTGTAGAGGAGGGTGATTGAAGATTTGGGATGAATGAAGATAATTTGAAGGGCAGAGGTGGAGAGTCTGATGGAGTATGTTCCACCCAGAAATCACTCAGTATGTGTCAAATGAAGAGAAGTATCACTGAGTTGCTGTGATGACCCAGCTAAAATGAACACAAACCTTTAGGGGAGACAAAACATGGTCCCTGGCCTGCTCCCCCAAGCCCCCGAAACTCATGAACAAAAATCAAAAAGCAAATGATGAGTGTGACCCAAGGCGGGAGATGGGCATGATAGGCCTGGTAGAAGCTTAAAGAAAAAAGAAAGCCTGAACAGTAGGTTCCAGGAAGGCAGGAGCCTTTTTAATCTTGTTCACTGTTGACTCCGCAGTGTCTAGAACAGAACCTGGTACACAGTAAATGCTCAGCAAATGTTCATTGAATATTGATGGTCTAAATGCTTTCGTGAGACTTCAGCGAAGTAGTTGGACCCTGCAATTTACAGTGGGCCCACAATGATGACCAGCCATAATGGCTGTGAGTGTTGAAAGACTGGGGCCCCTTGCAATAACAGAAACGGTTACGTTGTGAGTGTGTCTGTAGTGGATCCCAGCAGGAAGGCAGGTATTGAGGAAGGTGCAATGCGAGAGAAAAAGCTCTAAGATCTCAAAGAAAAGGGTGCAATGATGTGCTCCGACACATGGGCCATCCTAGTTTATGAATCTTACAAAGAAGTGACAGTAAAATGATAGGGGCTTAATAAACGTTTGCAAGGTTTAATTTAATTAAGATCTCTGAGACATGATAATTTTATGATTTAAACCAAATGGGTTTGAAACTGAAGAGATGTGGGTCGTTTTAAAGATCACCTCATACCTGAGTTCCTGTGATCCAATGGATTAAACCAGAGACCACTGACGATAGTGTCCCCAGAACTTCCCCGGGGCACACGTACGTATTTCCTGAAAGGGAAAACAATTCCTAAAGGAAAGTGTGGATTAGTCCAAAAATATTATTGCAGTTAAGAACACATGTGTTGAATTCTGTAAAATGGGGATTATAATAGCTACCTCACAGGTTTGTTATGTCGCTAAAATAAGATTACAAATTTAAAAATGGCTCAGCACACTATCAAGCCACAAAAAGACATGGTGGAACTTAAGTGCATGTTGCTAAGTGAAAGAAACCCGTCTGAAAAAGCTACATGCTGTATGATGCCAACTATGTGGCATTCTAGAAACAGCAAAGCTGCAGAAACAGTGATAAGATCAGTGGTTGCCAAGGGTTGCGGTGGGGAGGTAGGGAAGGGGAGGGGCTGCTTAGGGCAGTGAAACTATTCTGATACTGTCATGGTGGACACATGATATGATGCATCTGGCAAAACCTCTAGAACTGTATCACACAAAGTGTGAAACCTAATGTAATCTGTGGGCTTCCATTAATAAGAACGCCAGTATTGGCTCACCAATAGTAACAAATGTACCACACGACTGCAAGACGCTAATAGGGTATAGTAGCTTGCTACGCTGCCAAGGCTTCAAACAGGAGGGACTCACTGTCTCAGTTCTGGAAGCTAGCAGCCCGAAATCAGTGTCAGCAGACACGCTCCCTCTGCAGGCTCCAGGGAGAAATTTACCCCATGCCTCTCTCCCACCTTCTTTCTGGTCACTCAGGTGCTCCTTACACTCCACCTTCTCGTGGCATTCCTTCTGTGTGTCTGTCTCTATGTCCAAAGTTTCCCTTTTTGTAAAGACATCAGTCCTATGAGATCAGAGCCCATCCTAATGACCTCACCTTAACTTGGCTATGTGTGCAAAAGACTATTTCCACATAAAGTCACATTCAGAAGTACTGGGAGTCAGGACGTCGTCACACCTGAGAACACACAGTCAATGCAAATAGAGAAGAAGTTGTGAGCAGAGGTGAAGGAAAGGGAATATATGGGAACTCTGTACTTTCTGTCCTTTTTTCTTTAGCCTAAAACTACTCTAAGAAATAAAATTTATTGATTTAAAAACGTTTTTTAAAAGGCCCAGCACATAGAACCTGTTCAATAGATGTTAGTTATTTTGGAAGCTGTGTTCACTTCTTCAACGTCCCCGACACAACAGCTTTTATTCTCGATGTATTTCAAGACCAAGGTTGGTACTGCGCCCAAATTGCAAAGACTTGCCCCTGCCCATTCAGTTTATGATCATTTGAGGGTAGGTAGGACTTAGCTTCCACCACTTGGCTGCTCCCCCTGACGACTGAGTGCTTAGGGCATTACCAAAAGGAAAGACAGCACGACTTGAATCTGTAACACTGCCTTACTATTACTTCTGACAGCACAGGGGTGGCCTGTTCTAAGAAAATCTCATACTGGAGAACCCATATTGAAAAGACGGGTGTTTGTGTCGGTAGGTGATGCAGCATTGGCCTTTGTAAAGTGCTTCTTTCCCTTTACAGAAGGGGTCAGTCACATCAGAGGTCTTTCAATAGCATGGCTACAATTCCCCCAGCACAAAATTTTAGTTTTCATAAAACTTTTCAAGAACCCATCTGTCACATTCATTGATACGTACCTCCTTTAGCCAGGATTTCTCTTTCAGACCCCTCTGTCCATTCTTGACACTGAGAGCTCCACAGTTTAGAGTCCCTCTGCATTGACATTTCATCACTTCATTGGTTGAGAGTTTGTTTCCTCACCAATGCTGCTGGAAGGAATTCGCCATTGACCAGAGGGGAGGGGAGGAAATGAGAGATTACTGGCTGGGGACAGGGAAGCTACTGCTCTCAGAGGAGGAGGGGGGTGGGGAATCACTTCCAGTTCTATGCGGACTTGGCTCCCCTGACAAAAGAACAGGGTCGGAGAAGTTCAGAGAAGCCCTGTGATATAAGGGTGTGAGGGCTAAGAATGATCTTCAGCTCCGTGTTGGCGTGAGACCAACCAAGAGCCATTTTCACACACACACACACACACACACACACACACACACACACACACACCCCAGAGTACACAGAAGTGCTATCTCTTCTCTTTTAGATATGCCCTCCACATGCCCACAAAGCATAATGCAGAAAGGTACTCGTCTATGTAGATGCATTATCTATCTATCTATCTATCTATCTATCTATCTATCTATCTATCTATCATCTCTCTCTTTTCACTCTCCCCTCTCTCCCCACCCCCACCCCCACAGCGCCCCGCATATATAATCAGCAACATTGAAGTAAGTAAATAACCAGATAGGTATAGGGTTTTTCTATGGATGGAAAAGAAAAAAAATGCCTAAGTAAGTAATATCAGGTGGGGAGTAGGAGGAGAGATGGGTGGGAGAACAATTGTGTTTGTAGAGAGCCAGGGAGACTGGCCCACCGAAGTGGCCGGTGGAGGTTAGTCCGTTTCCCCTCCCGCCCTGTACTGAGACGCTGCCAGCCGTGCGCATCCTCAGCCTGCTGGGGGGCGCTTCTTCCCCTGCTGGTTAGCACCTCCGCCAGAGGTGGGGGTTGAAAAACCCGCACCCCTGTGGCCGACCAGGAGGAACCATCCTGACTGCTTGGCTTGGATGTGGGGAGAGCGGAGGTTCCGAGGATGCTCTTTAAGCCAATTGGATAAATGCGGAAAAGTGAAATCGTTTGCTTACAGGCATACCACTTTCTCCTGCTTCTGTTTGTTGTTGCTGTAGCTATCTGAGAAGGGGCTTACAGACAACAAGAGACTTTACTGCAGAAAGGAAAGAGCAGAGTTGACTGTCTCAGGGCACCGAGTAGCCCAGGTGCGGTCCCACTGCCCACCCGGCTGTCCTCACACACCCTGCACTGTGCTCAGACGGAAGCCCATCCCAGGGGGACCCTCAGCCCACCCCACCCCCTTTTTTTATTCTGATGACTGTGATGAGATCTGACTGGAAAATGTAGAGAAATTTCTTCGTGGTTGATGAAATAATTTTTTAAAGGAAAAACTGATTCCTTCTTAACTAGCAATGTCTTAGAAAGCACTCTTGGTAGGGCTGAGTTAGAAAAACACCTTAAAATTTAAAAACCCCAAATAAACACCAGAATTTGAATTTCTAAAAGATTTATAAGCAGTATAAATAATACCTTGGGGGAGGAAAAAGGGGAAAAATTCAAACATTGGATACTTTTGTTTTTGTTGGCTGAGGTTTTATTTTTGTTTGTATGGGTTTCCTAAGGGGGCAAGATGCTTGAAAATAAAAAAAAAATCTGACGATTCCTTTAAGAAGGACTCTGAACTTGGCTTCAAAATCTTAAGTTGTGCTCTTTGCTCCCTCAAACAACGATGCATTAGGGGGTGCCTTCAGGTTTTGCGCGGAGCCTTATTTTCTCGCGCGGAGCAAATGGCTCGCCTCGTGTGCACAGAAAGGGCTGGAAAATATTTTTTGTGATCTGAGCGCAGCGGAGAGTCTAAGATTCCAGAGGAAGTGGAGGCCTCCCGCTCCACACAGGAAACAATCTTCAAGCAGGCCTTAAATGCCAGATTCCAGGCCGAGTTTAACTAACCACTGACAGCTCTGTAAACAAAGCAAGGACAAAAAGAGCCCGCTTCCCCTTTTCTGGTAGTCATTTTGGGTTTGGGGGCTGCAGGGGAATTCTGGAGTACTTGACTCCATGGCGCAGCCACGCAGGGGAAGCGGGCTCTTCAGCTGAAGGGCTGGAAAGGAAGGATCTGCCTGGGATTAAAACCACCGCGGAGGAGGTAGGAAAGGAGAAAACCCCGGGGTTCCAATGAGCCGGGACTTTTAAGCTCTGGAAACAGCTTGGTCAAAACGTAATCGTTGCTTTTTGAAATGCTGCTGCATTACGTTCATTCACGGTATGATTGCTGCGCTCTCATTATCATTCTGCGATTAACATTTGCATCTTCTTTTAGACGATGCAAATTATGGCTGGATACCTGTATTATTATTTTATTTCTCTTTCACTTTTCTGTTTCTTCCTACATATTCCTCTTCTTGCCACTTTTCTTTTTTTACTCTTGTTTTCTTCCCCTCTTTCTTTGTTCACTTTTTTGTAACTTTTGTCCGTATGCTTCAGCAACGTTACAAAGAACAAAACCTTTCAGTAGCTCTTAAGTGACGCTATCAATATTTCAAGTTTTCAAAACCTCTCTGTCTCCTGAGGTCTTTTTTTTTTTTTTTTTTTTAAACGGTAATCCTGGAATCTTACTTATTTGCTTCTACGAGTTTCATGAATGAGACTGAATTCAGCCCATAAAGGACTCAGCTCAGGAGTCAAAAATTGATCACTGGCTACCTCACCCGACTTTTAAGGTGTTTTTCTTAAGAGTAAAGAAAAATGAGGGAATTAAAAAATAGCAAGGGTGGGGGGAAGGGCTCAAGCGATTCATGGGAAATCACAGCTTCGACTCATCGATCATATTCATTCTCCCCCCTCCCCTCCAGACCCAGACATCACCTGGTCTCCCTAAACCTGAAACCGCACCATGGATGATTTTGAGCGTCGCAGAGAACTGAGGAGGCAAAAGCGAGAAGAGATGCGCTTGGAAGCAGAAAGGTAAGGATATGCGCTGAAAAGTACTTTTGCGCAGTGTTATTAACAATGTTGGTTTCAGGCCTCAAAGATCATCATTCTGAAGGACCAGATGTATTACTCAGTAAGCTGTTTGCAACAGAAGTTATGAAAAATGTTCGTGTCTGTACTCCAAATTTTGCCTTAAAAAAAAAAACAAAAAAGCATCAAGGAAAAGGGGAAGTCAGAAGAACGAAATAGTGGCATCTATTTGGTGCCCTTCCTATTGGAATTTTGAAATCACAAAGGCAATGTGTGGATAAAAGTTTCAGAATCAGTTATAATATTAAAATGACATAAAATGAATGACAAATAATGAATATTGAAACCACTTGGGAAATGGGAGTCTTTAATCTAAGAAAGTAGAGGTAGTAAGCCCCAGGTGGACCTCGTGACACATTTTTATTCTTACTAGAAAAGCCTATGCAAATGCAGCGATCCGGGTATTGGGGGTTGGTAGCCGCTGGTGTGCTCCTATGGGGATTCTGAGTCTAGTGGGAAGCTTCACGTTGTGTGAGGCGTGAGGACTGTCTGGTGACTTCAGAGGCAGGTTGGGGGACTAAAAAGATGTGTGAAGCATGGGGCATAATGCATATTTTTATTTTTTCGGCTTCAGAGCAAAGGACAGTGGCATTTAAAGTGGCTTAATCAGATGATCTTTGGAGGAAGCAGAGTGGGCATTCACAGGAAGAAAACTGTTAGACAAGGATCTTAAAATCAAATCCGTGTTGCCTGGCAGTAATTCTAGTGCGCACGTGAAAGGTGGTCATGAGGTGACCGCTTGGCGATCCTGCAGTGGAAAACTAGAGCTTACACCTATAACAAAAGTATCTGGGGCCACAGGTTCTTCTTATTCATAGGGAGAACGCAAAAGAAGAAGGTAAGATTGCTGTCTTTGATGAACTTGGGCAGAATAAGCTGCTGTTTTCATGAAATGTCTAGGCACAGACACATATGGCACCGTGAACCATACCTGGGCTCTGTGGGTTTGAATCCCAGCTCTGCCACTTCTGAGCTGGACATGGAGGAGCAAGCGACCCTCTAAGTCCCAGTTGCCTTATTTGTAAAATAGGTATAATATCCACATAGTCTGTATGGTTGCTGAGAAGATGATTGAACTTCATAAATGGCCTAGCTCAGTACTTGGCACATAGTAGGCTTTCATAAATGGTAGTTATTAGTTTTTTAATGTTTTAACCATCATCGTTAGCTAAACAAGCACTAAACAAAATGTCAATATAGCCAGAACTAAACATGAACTTCAAGAGAAGGAAAGGCAGCCACATCCTGTGATGAAACTTTCATCACGACTTCCTGTGATGCAACTAGCCAGGAAAAGCTCCTTGGAAGTGGCGGGCCCTGCAGGAAGTTGTGATGGTGACCCAGGGTGGAAATGGAGCTGTGTAGGGGAGGGATCACACCAGCCGAAACCCAGAGGCAGAAATAAGGATCCTGCTGCAAGAAATCCATTGAGTGCTTGGGCAGGAACCACATGGACTTGCACCTCTTGGGTGTTTCCATTTCACATAAAGGGCAATAGACTGAGATGAAGCAGGGGAACTATGTGTGACGAAAATACGTTAGAAAAAGTTATGTACAGTGGTCTAGACTATGGGGATACCAGCACTGGGAGAGTTAGTATGGAACATACAATAATGAATGAGGGCAGCGAATACAAAAATGAAGATCGAATAGGAGAGTCTTCATAGCAGGAGAATTAGCTAACCTTTCAGAGAGGGAGACACTCAAAAACAGTTCCAAGGACTAATGCCTAAGGAGCTGGAAGGAAGGTCTCTGCCTTGTCCCGGAAGTTGGGGTGGGTTCCATTCTTGGGTGGGCGTGGGGGGAGTGTTTAATTTCAGCAAGAAACCACATCCAAATGGAGATTTCCTCCAGGCGTTCGGAGATAGAAATGTTCGATGTGTACTCAGAAAGGGAGAGAAATTCCTACTAGAGAAATAAATGTTGGCACACTTGGTAAGGCAGTGGTAGTGCAGACACTGACGGTGGACGGTAGTGATGGTGGCCAGAAAGCAAGTGTCTCGAGAGCAAGAGGCCCATAAAGACATAGTGGAAACCATCAAAGAAGACCCCCCAAAATCAAGGAAGCTGGAGAACCAGGGAGAGTGTGGGGGCACCGGCGTCGTGTGACATTGAGGCCAGATAGGCCGTGTCCGGTCCATTCGAGCATGACTCTTATTCTCTCCAGGGACGTGTTATTTGGCCTCCGCTTCTCCTGAAAGTCCACAGAATATCTTTACCCAGATGTTCTTCCTAAGCACCAACCAAGTTTCGGTGTCTGTGTTAGGGACAGGGAAAATAATGGTGACATATAAATAGCCGTGGTTTCTGTACAGCAGGATCAGAAAAGACACCAGGCCGGAGTGTGGGGCAGGCGGGACAGAACGGGGGCTAGAGGGACCGGGAATGAGCACCGGAAATCGGGCATTGGCCTAGGTCGGTGTCATCAGCTTCTTCGCCTTCTGTGTGGCTAAGGAGACTGGGAATCGGCCTGAGAGGAATGGCAGAGCGAACTTGCTGTGGCTAGAGCCTGGCTGTAACTACAGGGAATAAACCAGGTGTCTTTAGAACCAGGATTTTGCCCAAGAATTTTCCACATAGCTGCATGGTTCATTCCTTCCAGTGTTTTTGTTTTGTGTGGAAAGATGTGTCTTCCTGTCTTTCTTTAATGTCAGTCTTAAAAGGAATGTACTCAGTGAAGCTGAGTTAGGTAGGTCTCTTTAATTACCTTAAAAAGTTTATGCAAATTTATCCAAACTGTGTAACTTACATTTCTGTCTGTATTCATTCTTTTGGGCTATGAGCTTCCATAGGATTTCTTTTTTTTTCTTTTTTGAGAGGAGCATGGTACTTAAATGCTTTTTCATATATTTGTGCTAAGTTTACCCTTTTGTGTTTCAAGGCGGTCCTTCTCATTCTGTTATTCTGGGCTCTGGTATGTAAGTTCATGTTTACCATCTAGGATTTTCTCAAATCCGATCATTTCTGGGAATAGCGAAGGTCAGGCGTTTGGATCCAGCCAGCTTTGATGGGAAAGTTCGGGGTGTGTACAGGAAACAGGTGGCCAGAACCAGAAATCAAGGGCTGCCTAAAATCGTGGTTTTGATCTGCAGATAAAGGGCACGTAAGACTTTGAGCGAGTCCCTTTTCCTTTAGCTCCAGACCTCGGCCTTCCCATCTGTAACGGGAGTCTGTGTTTTCCTTGGGGGGTTGGTGGGACTTTTTACTTTCCTTTTGCTTTTGGTATTATCTAATTTTCTTTTACAGTGATCATCTATTCCCTAACTTAAACCCGAATAAAACCTATAAGGCAGTTTTTCACTTTAGAAAATGTGATTCTGTAGTCCTACCCATTAAGCTTGAGATGACTTAACTTCCCTTTGGATTTAGGGAAATAAAGGAAGAACTCAACCCCGGTCTGGAGTGGGGGTGGAATGAGTTAGCAAAGGTAGACTGGCCCCAAGGCTCGGAGCTGCAGGTTCCTTTTATTCTCACTCATTCAGCAGCTTTTTATTGGGCATCTGCTCTGCTCCAAGCTCTATTTTGAGCACTGAGGACAGAGCAACAGAATGACAGAACTGGGCAGAGTGTGTTACTACATTTGCATGTCTTCAAATATAATATGTACCCCGATATTCATTGATACTTATCAACAATGGCTTATGCTTTTTGTATGCTGCCCCCGTGTAGACTGTGCGGGGGGGGGAGAGTCTGTGATTTTCCATCTGTTACCCACACAGGCTTTCCACATAAAAATGCCCTGTTATTTTAATTTGTTGTTATTGAGTTTGACTAGCAGGTGCAGTTCTGCTTTTCAATGATAAATAATTTAAAATTCGTACTCTTACCAGATGTTTTGCCCACAAATTAAAATAAGCCAGACCCTCATACATTTTATTCCTCAGACACAGATCTCCGTGCCACGCTGGCTTTCATGTGCGCGGGCCTGGCATTCACTCACCGCATCACGGCTGCCCCGAGGCTGGTGCGCACATGCCTCGTTCCGAGGGTCGCAGTGCAGTCCACTCCGCGTCAGCCAGCTTTGCACAACCTAGACTGTGAACCTAGCTAATCAAAAACATCCTTCCCTTCTTCGTCCTGCCCCTTAGCCTGTGCGTCTTTTTGTTCTTCCCCTTGCCCTTGCCCTTCATTTGGCTTTCCCACTGAGTCCTTCAGATGACGTCTTTAGATTACTAGGAGGTACTTCATTCCATCATCAAAAACAAATGCATTACATATCTACAAAGTATGAGATACTATAGGAATGAGTGGCCTCCAGTCCAGGCAATGCCCTTGTAGTCTCCAAGCTCATATCCTAGGTGCATTAAGAACTTGAGAGCAGTCTTGAGCCGAAGAGATAGAAAAAAAATGTCAGTAGGCAGAGTGCATTGAGCAGGTGATCAGTGCAAATCCAAATGTGTTGTTTCTGTGCAAAAGGTACTGTTAGTACACATCTCAAATGAAACTATGTTTTTGAGTCGGTTACCTATTTGAAGGAACAAAAAAATAATTTGTTTCACTGTTTATTATTCCTCACCTCTCTCACAGGGAGAAAAATATAACAGGCGTATTCTTCTTCCCTTTCTGTTTCTGTTTTTATCTAAATCCCTGTCTGCTTTTGTCTCTGTATTTCTTGGTGCAACTTAATGTGTTTTGCCCTGGTCCCTGTGCATCTTCCTCAACACTTGATTGGCTTGTTTTCATCTCTCCGCTCACCCATACACCTAATCCATCTACTCCGGATTATGTATCCACGTGCTTTTGTGCCATCGGGGAATCACAGCCTTCTGGTAGAAGGGGGAACATTTTCAGAGGGGTCAAGTTCACCTCTCTTCCTACTCAACAAGTACAAAACAATGCTAAGCCTTTTATGTGTGTCTGCAAAAATGGACTGATCCCAGCACCAACAATAGGTTTGTGTGAACAGAACGTAGATGTTCTCCGTGAGTGAAGGGACACCAAGAAGCAAAAGGGTGGGAATTAGTCACAAGCCTAGCAGTCAAGAGCATGAGCTGTTGCATTAGGCAGCTGGGCGGTCCAATCCCAGGCCTGCCACTTACTAGCTACACGACCCTTACAAGTTCATCAGTCTTCTATCCTGCCGTTTCCTCATCTGTACAATGGAGAAAAATAATAGTGCGCATCTCATAGGAGTCGTGGGAATATAAACAGATAACACATGAAAGCACTAACGGTACTAATCATCTAGTGTTTATTATTTGTTTATTCAATAAATACGACCATTAATTATTATTTATTAATATGATCCATTGTGATTCCCTGCCACACACAAAGAATTAAAGATACGTTTTCTATTTACCATAAAACAAACCAAAATAATACCATGAGGGGTTTCTGTCTACACTTCTCAGAGGATTCAAGAACTTAGGAAGACGAAGGGCAGGAATTGGCTACCGACTGATGGTTTGAGTGGGCGTGCTTGGTAGCAACGTCCAAGGAAGGACTGAATTTTCTCAGCTAGAAGAGTGAACACCGTTTCAAGGTGAGCTCTTCTTTTCCATTTGGCCAAAGGGGTTTTTGTGTATCTGCTGAGACAGACACCTGCAGGGATGTTCTATCCATGGAGAGGTATTGAGTCACACGTACTACTTTTCCCAGTGTTGGGTTTGCTATCACAACAAGCAGCTCTCTCACTCTCCGAGACGTGAACTTCCCAGCTCATGCCTTCCTCACCCACGTGAGTTCCTCTTTCTCATCAGAGGAGAGGCCCCTGTTGTAGAGATGCGTTATTAGGTTCACAGGCTCACAGACGTGAATGGAAACACTCTTGCTGTTGTCATTTTTATGGGCCTCTGAAATACAGGTGATTAGGCATTTTTGAAAGTAAATATTTTTACTACACTAGGAAAAAAGCAATTTTTAAAGATCCATTGGGTCTAACTTGTCCCCTTCCAGAATGCTGTCACTGGAACTTCTTTACACGATTTAGCAGGGTGGCCAATGGTTATACAACAAGCATGAACACACAAAAACACTTTTATTCACAATGCTTAGCATTGACCTTGACACTTTCGATCGAAATCTTTTCAAATGCAATTTTTTTGTTATTCTGTAATCATAAAATTATTTCTCCTTAGGACATTAAATAAAACATTTCTTCGAAACTGTCTAAATCATTAGAGTAGCTAAATTTGCTGAAAACTTCCTTCGGGCTACTCTTCAATAACATAGCAATTCCTCTGCTCCTGGAAGTGTCGCCCTTCATGGAGATCTGTGGGGCATCAGAAGTCCGGTGCCTACCCAAGGTGACATGTGTTTAGTAAAAATTGAAAATCTAGAGTAAGGACTTTGCGTGACGACCCATAACTTTATTCCTAGCTGGAAAAAATATGCGGCATGTAGATAAAGGTAACACGTGGTTTAAAATAGCAGTGACTTTTTCCTAACAGTCTGTATGTGTGACACTTAGAATGATTAATTTTCAGTCACCCAAAGAAACACAGGATGATCTGTTGTGTGTGGGCAGCGAAGTCTGACAGACCTGGGTTCAAACCCTGACTCTGGCAACTGACTAGTTGGGTGACCGTGTGTCAAATTACTTAAACATCTCTTGCCTCTATTTCTTTATGTATAATAATGGGAATAATTATTCTGCCTCTCAAGGTAATTGCAAAGACTAAGGTAGTTAACCCATATAATTAACCCAATGACTAGCACGTAGTTGATACTCAACAAATGTTTTGATGTAAAACCGTATTAATGTTTTGTTAGGTCTTTGGTACAAAATAATATTTTATACATTTTGAATTTTTATTCATTTGTCAGTTCAGTCATTATAATTTGCTGCATTCTTACTACAAAGCTTCTTTCCTATACCAATCTCAACACATGCTAAGATGTTTCTATTGAGGTTGGGAAAGAGTTAAATCTTTTGGTCAGATCTAAGTGTACCACACAAATTTAATCGGCATCTGAGGATTTTAAAATCACATATTGTAAGCTATGTGGTTAATTTCTAATTCATCAATGCTCTGTCTTTTATTTTAAATATAGTATATAAACCTAACTCAGAATTTCACCTGAAGAGTGCACTTCAGCAAAAATAGTTAAGTGGAAAAAGTATCAGAGTTTTCACCTAATGTTAGAAGGTAAAAGGAACTATCATTTGTTTAACATCAACCAAGTACCAGGCTAGGTGATGCATTTTACATATCTTATGTCATTTAATTGTGAAAACAACCCTATGACCTTACCTTAGTCTATTCAGGCTGCTGTAATAGAATGCCATAGACTGAGAGGCTGATAAACAGCAGAATTTTATTTTTCACGGTTCTGGAGTCTTGGAAGTCCAAGTCCAAAGTGCTGGCAGATTCAGTGTCTGGTGAGGGTCCGCTTACTAGCTCATAGACAGTTGTCTTTTCGCTGTGCCCTCACACGGCATAGAGGCGACGGAGCTCTCTGGAGTCTCTTTTATAAGGGCACTTAATCTGATTCGTGGGGGTTTCACCCTCATGACTTTATCATCTCCCGAAGGCCATATCATCTCCTGAAGGCCGCACCTCCTCATACCATCACATTGGGCATCAGGTTTTGGCATATGAATTGGGGGGGGACGCAAACATTCAGTCCATAGCAGACATGGATGTTATCATTCCTATTTTATCACTGAGGAGGAATCTGCAGGTCTGAAAGGTTAAGTAACACGTCCAACTTCATATAGATAGGGAGTACAATCTGGCTGCTTATCTCAAATCACAAAACCTTTCCACGATAATAAATCGATCAATGGAATTTTTCATTGGTTATCTTGGCTGAAGCTCCATCATCTCTACAATGCCAAATAACTCCCTAAAATGGGAAAAAATATCATTTAAAGCAGATTGTGGCCACAGAATGAAGCTATTGGGCTTAATTGAACTGTTCTTTATGCTCATGCAGGAAAATTGCTGACATGCGTAGATGCACTCATTGTGTTGTTTGCCCCCCAAAATCTCCCCCATTATCCCCATTTCACAGAAACACATAAACAGAGACGATCAAGTTTTTCCCCACGAGCCAAAAAAGGCTGTTGGCATAACTGTTCTTGGCTTTCTTCTGGGTTGTTCTCAGTAAGACTGTATTCACCATTAGGACAGGGGTTAGTCACATCATCACTCATAGAAGCTTAAGGCTGTCAATGACCCTACAGATAATCTTCTGTGGTGGAATGTTACTTTTTCATTTTTGGACCACACACCCCTTTGAGTCTCTGATGAAAGCCATGGACTCTCCTCTAAGAAAAATGCACACACGCACCCACAAAACTTGGCACTTCCAGTGGCGTCACAGACCACCATCCATAAACCTCCTGGGGACCCATAAACTCTGGGCCAAGAATCCCTGATTTAATGAATATTAAAAGCTTCATTTTGCATAAAGAAACTTAAGTGTAGGAATGCTGACCTGCTCAAGATCACGCAGCTAAGCTGAGGCAGTGCCTGCCTGTACGGAGCAGATCCCTGAATTAATGGAGCTGTCTGTAAAAAAAAAAACTGACCTGGCAATTCCACTGCTGGGATTATACCCTACGAATCCCGAGATACCATTTCAAACATCCTATGCACCCCAATGTTCATAGCAGCACAATTTACAAAAGCCAAGTGCTGGAAGCAACCTAAGTACCCATCAGTAAATGAGTGGACCAAAAAACTGTGGTATATTTACATGATGGAATACTATGCAGCAGAAAGAAAAATGGAGCTCTTACCCTTTGTGACAGTGTGGATGGAACTGGAGAGCATTGTGCTGAGTGAAATAAGCCAGGTGGTGAAAGACAAATACCGTATGATCCCACCTATTAGTGAAACCTAATCCACAAAACAAATAAGCAAGCAAAATATAACCAGAGACACTGAAATAAAGAACAAACTGACAGTAACCAGAGGGGAGGGGGGTAATGGGGAAAAGAGGGGGAAGGGTCATCAAGGAACATGTATAGAGGACCCAGGGACAAGGCCAAAGCAGGTAGGACTGTGAGGGTAGGAGGTGGGGTGGATGAGGCAGGGAAGGGTGCTGGGAGGAAAGTGGAGACAACTGTGCTTGAACAACAATAAAAAATAGAAAGAAAAAAGTGCCAAAAAAACCCTGCCATGGCTATTGATTAGAAAAACAGAGAGTGCTTTTGGGAAATTAGTGTATATATAGTGTATTGCATGTAGAATATTTTTTAATTTAAACAGCTTATGGATAATATTTCTACATAAAAAGAGATTAGTTCAGATTACTTAACGGTGAATGAAATGAAAAGCAAAGAAATGTGAGTGGATAGGCAGAGTGAAAACAGTTAACCGTTAGGAACCGGGAGTAAAACTTTGCCATTTGAATCAAGATGGGGGAAAAACTGATGGTTTTGCAATTAGAACCCTATTTGCAATCAATTTTGGAAGTCTTTTATTTGGCATCTGTGGTCTTGGCAAGATTTCTTTAAACACAGCTTAACTGTGATAGTAAATTGTTATGTAGGATTTCTCCATCCTTACCAGTTTCATTTTAGCAATTCAAAGGATACTTCTCTCTAGATATGAAAGATATATGAACTGATTTGACTCCTTAAAGAGGATTTTGTGTTTTACCTTTACCGCTACTGTCTTCTGGGAGGATGGGGCAGATGGTACGGGGACACAGACACGACGCCTCCCAGAAAGCAGGGTCCTGTGGACTTGGGGTTGAATTCTGGCTGGGTTAGTAAGGATTACGCTACTTAGCTTCTCTAAGCCCATTTTTCTCATCACGAAAATGGCCATCATAACAGTTATTCCTCATAAGGTTTCATGTAGATTATAAAGCGATGGATTGGATGGATGGATGAATGGATGGATGGTTAGATAATATATATGATACATATGATACATGTTGTGTATGTGATACAAGTGTATATACAAGGTCTATCCAGAAGGTATCCAGCCATGTAATATGAAAAATAGAGACATTTATTGAAGAAGATACAAGATACAAGAAACATTGTACATAGGACAATGATGCATCAGTCCCCCTCAAAGTAGGCACTTTTGGGACCTCACACAGTTCTCCCAGTCGCCATCAGCTGCCCTGTTGTATTTTCCTGAATCTCATCGATGGTCTGAAATCTCTTCCCTTTCAAGACTGATTTTAGTTTTGGGAAAAGCCAGAAGTTGCAAGACGCCAAATCTGGGCTGTAGGGGGGCTGAGTCACCTGGGTGGTTTGATGTTTCACCAAGAAACTCTGCATGAGACACGATGCATGAGCGGGCTTGTTGTCATAATGAAGCTGCCAATCACCAGTGGCCCATAGCTGTGGCCTTCTGAATCATTTGAATAGTTTCCACTGAGGAATATTCAAGGTTAATGTAAAATCTGATGCAGACTCATGACCACTCGCTACGTCATTCTGAATGCAGTGGCCAAACAGTACACATGCTCATTCAGCAGTATCTACCGCCCCTATCGATGGGTACAGTGAAGTCATCATTGTTCACACATGCGCATTCCAGTCCACTCTCCTTGGCTGCCAGGTTCCATCAAAGTTGTGCAAACCATTCGCATCATATTCACAACAGCTGGACTTTTTTCAGATAGATTTCAGAGGCTTACTGCTTTAGAGAGGACAAGAAGCTTGCCTTTCCAAACACCCGGACCAAAGGAGCCCTGCTGTCTAAAGGTGGGGGACTTGGAGAAGTATTACAAAGTCTCTGTGAGCAAAGAAATCTCATCAAAATCAAATAAAAATGGAACGAAGTCTATCAAATATATATGTTGACTATATCTACCCTGTGCATTGGTATTCTCACTACCGGCTAGGGGTAAGAGGTCTGCATTCATAGCCGTCATTTGGCCAGGTGCAAATTCTTCATCAAGGGACATCCATCTCAATTGCCTTTAAGTCTTCTAGGGAAGTTCTTAGTCTTCATTATTCCAAAGGTCCTTAACAGTGTTACCAGAAAGTACCACTGGACGTAAAACATGAGCAATGTCGAAAAGATTTAGTGGCTGTGTAAATAGATTCTCCTTCACCTGTGAATGAGGTTCAAGAGGAATAATGTTCATGCTCTGTGAATTAATTCAGTTGTTTTCACTGGCTTGCTGTCTGATAGCAACATTCACCAGCAACTGGAAAACCAGTTTATCATTTATTTAAATCTCCAGTAATTCAGATTCCTCCATTTTTGAATTTTTATCATTTATTCTGGGATTGCAGAAAAGTATAACTTTGAACTATTTGTAAGTAAAGAACTGGATGAACTCGTTAGATATGGGAGCTACCTTCCATGGCTGAGTTTTTAAACCCTTGAGAGTACAGCTTTTAAAAGTTTTTTGAAACTTGGGAAACATGCAAAAGCCCGATTTGCTCATTATAAGTCATTTTTCTTTTTGCAGTTTTTAAACAAGTTTGTAATGTTTTGTTAGCCCGGCGAAAGTCACCAGGTAGACGGAACACACTTTCGAAACGGAACTTCTTTTAAAATATTTCATGACGTGTACTGGCCTGCTTTCCAGTTCGTGAGCCCTGACGCAGTATTTGAGATTAGCACCAACTGACCGAGTTAACACGGGAGGGTGTATTTTCCATTTTAATAACTCCCTACATCACATGCAGTTCCTTTGTTGGAATAAAAATCTTGGTAAAGTACACAGTGGCCACTATAAATAGCAGCCATGGCCTGTACATTTAGAAGAGTCTTCAGAGAGTGTATTTTAAACTGCAAATTGTTTAGAATAGGAAATTCTTTCGATGTTCATATTTTCCACTGTGAGTGACATGGACTATCCCGTGTCACAATTCCACTGGCTTCTATTTTTCTGTACCATGTAGGAATCCAACTGACAGGACGCAGAAAATGGCTCCATAGGCCCTTTTTATTTTCCTAAGGCTCTCTGGGGTCTCACTGTCCAATGGGAATTTTGCATCCTTAGGGGCTTTCCAAATGAAAGCTTGATAACTCCCAGAGCCCACACCACAACGAGGTAATGAAAGAGCCCTTTATTTCTGGAGCCGATCGCTCTCCGGTGCTTACTTAGAAAAACAGCAGCTGACCCATGTTTGAATCCCACAGAAAACCTCGCACTGTTGGCAGGTCTTTCTTGGGCGACTCAAGAGACTAATAGGGGAAATCGCTAGACAGGAAGTGAGCAAACAGACAAGCGGGATGGGTTATTGTGCTGGTTCGAAGACAAGCAACCTCAGCAGGTATAATCCTTCCCAAGGCGCTACTGCAGCTACAGTGGATGGATACCTCTGCCCACTCCTTCCTCCAACAGCCCTGTTTCTCTAATCAATACCATTGTGTAACTCTTGATTTATTTTAGTGGGGACCCACTTGGGAGGATCTAATATTCGCTCACCGTTTTTCTTTCCTTGATGAAGAAGATGAGATACTACAGTTAAAGAACCTTGGCCGAAAGTTGTGATATAGATAGTGTTTCTCTCTGATGCCCTTCCTTCCTGCTACTCCCCTTTTGAAAAAGAACCTGTAATTCTTCCTACGTAACCGTGAAAGCCAGGCATTCCAAACGCATGTCTTCTGAGCCAGCATCCTCAGCGTTCATCCAGGCTATCCAGGGAGTATCGTGGCTCCAGAAGCTCCATAGTTTATAAACTGAACAGAATGAAGTTTTTTGTAAAACTCGAGGCTGAGGCAGGCTGGAAATTCCTAAGCCTTTCATTTCTAAGTGCCTCACACCATGGACACAGGAACATAAACTCTGTCTCCTTAAAGCATGTGACAGAGCTGCGGGAGGGCTGAGCGAAGAGGCGTGCCCTTCAGAAAGGAGTTAGTTGACCAGGAGAACTCCGCCTGAAGTGCAGGATTACTGCTGGGACACAGATTCTGGTGTCCTATTGGGTTATGTGGCCAGAAGTTAAGGCTCCCTCTCCTGCTTCTGTGAAAAGGGTTTGGCAGTCCAAATCATTGGACCCGGGCTTGCAAAGTGGCACGTCCATGGGTGCAGTCAGTGGTGGGGGGAATCTGAAAACCTGATCATTTACTCCAACTTTGGATAAAGGTCTCGCAGATCCAGGCTTCGTCCTCTTCAAAACAGAACTAGCACTTCTCAGGGTGGCTGAGAAAATTAAATGAGATAGTGGAAAAATGCCATCGAAGGCACAGAAGGTTGGGGCACGTGGCAGGTGTTTACCATGCAGAGGCGCCTGTGTGATTCATTCGAGTCGGATTCACTTCTGCGTAACTCTCTATGGAGTTGCCCGTTTCATGCGGGTCACACACTGTTTTTCAAAGGAATTTTCCCACCTCTCATTGTATCTTGTGCTGTCTGACTGGCCCTGGAACATGCTAGGCTTTCAAAAATCAGACACAGAAAAGGTGCTATACGGCAGGGGCCCTGGACCTCCAGGCCATTGGCCGGTCCTGGTCCTGGCCTGTTAGGAACTGGCTCGCACAGCAGGAGGTGAGCTTGAATGTAATGTGCTTGAATCATCCCCAAACCATCCTCCCCCCTCCCCGCTGCTGCCTAATCTGTGGAAAAATTGTCTCCCACAAAACAGTCCTGGTGCCAAAAACTCTCCCTAGGGCCTGTCACCCCTAGAGAGGACTTAGGGTGCCCACTGAAGATTGGAAGAAGCAAAGCTATTTCACCTTTTCACTTCCTATCGTCATAAATCGAAAAGAAAATTCAAAAGCTTTTACATGGTGGCTTTTTTACTCACCAAGAAGGCCCAGTTCAATAGTCATCATCCGAAAAATACTGACCCAGAGGCCCGAAGTCAAAACAACTGATTTCTCACCTCAGTTTTCCGATAGCACATTTTATCTCTGTTAATTATTACCACCTATTTTATGTATGTACTTGTTTACAGGTCTGTTTTCCCCACCAAACTGAAAGCATCGCTAGATTAAGAACTTCATCTTTCTTACTTTTATTTTGCCCCCAAGACCAGTATGCAGTGTTGAACGAATGAATGAATGAATGAATGAAAGAACAAACAGATACTTCAGATCCTGTCTGTGTACCAAGGCAGAACTTTGTTAAGACATTAAAGGGAGGCAGAAATGGTAGTGACCTCTGTGGTATTCCCCATGTGCTGACACTGTCCATACCTCCCTTTGAATGCCATCCCTCCCCTGCGGGGCCACTGGAATTTTGACTTCATATCTTTTCCTCTAGAGGTATGAAGAAACTCACCTCATTTATTTATCTGATTCCTAAGGACAGTTGGGCCTCTACATCATTTAATTTTGACCATTGTGCTTATTTAGTTGCATCATGAAGACAAATGATACTAATATGGTGAGTCAGTTCCCTTTCGCTGGGCTTTGCTGATATTAAAGTCCCTAGTGTTATGTGCAATTAACATCTGCGTTGTAAGACCAGACGATCGGCAAATTACAGGGTTCATACCAAACCCTCAGGGGTCCAACAGGGAACAAACGGTATAATCGAGAATTTCTCTAATGAAAGACCAAGTCTGTGGTCTGGAGGAGTAAACTTCTTCAGTTAATCCCAGGAGGGTGGCCAACCTCTCAGACCAATATTTCGTTCTGAAATAGAGAGTGTTTAACATCCAAACTGGGCCTCAAGTTTAAACTCTAAATACTGGATTGTTTTCTAGTATTGGGATGTAGTAACGAACCAAGGAGGGGAAAAAAGGAATACAGAAATGTATTAGAACCCAAGATTTTTTAACGAAATTATGGGGGTTTGGTTTCTTTTCAGTAAAGTGGAACATTTTTTGTTTTTATAAAGAGTTTGTACACCTCAAGAAGTACTTTTTGGACAAAAGAGGAGGAGTATTTCTAAGTAACTATTGGTCAAATCTCTAAGTTAAAATTCAAATTAATTCAGTTAACATTGACTATGATACATATGTTCTACATTAGGCACTGAGTGTCTTAATGAGTACAAGTATACCCTTTGGTTAATTTATTATCATAAAATTTGTAATTAAAATAAATTTAGTGAACTGGAATATATAGACCTAGGACACATAGACCTGGAAACACTATAAAATAGCCTCAGAATTGAATCTTTTAATTTTTAATTCTTAGACCCATTGGGAAAGAGTCAGAAGGAAAGATAATTTGAAGTTATCCTGGGAAGACTCTGAATTCTAAAACACTTAGGAGAATCTCAGATTACATCAGCCTTCTCTACTTTGCAACATGTTTTAGAAAGCTGCATGCATATTTCAGATCACTGGCTTTCAAATTAGAAGTGACTGCCTGCTACTTTTTGTATAAGTATCATCTATTTTACTTTCTTTGTTGTCTTCACGAGGTCTTAAAATTAAAAAGCTTTCCAGATGGCTTTTAGCTTTTAAAGAAGAAAAATGAAACTGATTTTTTTATTAAATGTTTTCACTAGAAAACCTGCCTGGTTCTATTCTATAAATTAATGAGTAAAGAAGAACTCCGTTTGCTTTTTTGGCCTTATCCTAACAATAGCTTGATTTCATCGCTTAATAATTTCAAAGTAAAACAGCATCCTAAAGCTTTTTCCTAGCCTATCTCTAATCTCTTCATAAGCTGCCACCATAAAAGCACCCACAAATTCTACCAAAGAATATTTCTAATAAATTCAACACATAAGCATCCTATCCTGGATAGGATGTAAGCAAGGGGAGTCTCCCAGATGTAAGCAAGTGGAGTCTAACTGCAATTTATTGTCTTAGTCAGTTTGGGCTGCTGTAACAGAATACCATACACGGGGTGGGTTAAAAAAGAAACATTTATCTCTCACAGGTCTGGAGGGTAGGAAGTTGAGGATCAGGGTGCTGGCAGATCCGGTGTCCGGTGAGGGCCCACTTCCTCGTTTGCTGTTGGCTGTCTTCTTGTATCCTCACGTGGTAGAGAGAGAAAAAGCACGGCATCTCATGTCTCTTATTATAGGGACACTGATCCCATTTGGGGGGACTCCACCCTCATGACCTATTTGCCTCCCAAAAGCCCCACCTACTAATATCAAGACATTGGGGGTTAGGGTTTCAACATATGAATTTTGAGGGAACTCAAACATTCAGCCCAAATCATATGTCATTATTAAGTCTGCAGAAAGAATGGGCCAATAGAAGAGGTCTTCATGAATGCCAAGTTCAAGACCAGGGTTAGCATTGGGTATCCGGGAATATCCAGGTTAGATAGGCCTTGCACCTCTGGGCTTGCTCATCTTGTGACATAAGTATGTTGTCTACTGAGGGAGGTGTTTCCTCCGTACCCACCTGGCTTAAGTGAGATATTCGCCTTCCTTTGCTCTGACTCCCAGTCCCCGGTGGCCAAGTCTTCCTGACATTCCCGCTCGCGGGATCGTGGTGCCCTGGTTGGGAAATGAGAGCTCTTTGGGCGCTGAGGAGGCTCTATCTTAATGAATTGTCTTTTACTGGCATTAATTGGCATTCTGATGTCTACATCAGTCTCTTGAGAATCCAGGCAGTCTCCCCAAGACCTGTCAACTTTTAAGAACCCCCAAGATCCAGTTGCTGGTGCACCAGAGCTATCTAAAAAAGGCCACTTCGTGGGAGCACCAGCCAATTGACCTTCTTGGGCATCTCTATCTCCATTGCTGTCCCTTTTCAACCTAGACAGAGGATGACAAGGGTTTACTGAGTGTCTGCTATATGCTGAACACCACTCAAGGCTGTATCAGGTGCAAAAGAACTGTTAGGAAGTATCCCTGCCAGCAGAATGATTACAACGTACTTTGGTGAGAAAAGGTATGTGCACACGAACAATGAATCAGTGAGACTCCGTGGAGCCATCTGTCTTTGTACCTGTAGGTAGATACCACAATCGTGGGCTGACTCGTGTGGTCCATTGATTCTAAAACAGGACAGGGCCTAACAAAGTGTCATGTATATAATGTAAATAATAAACGCAACACCCGAAGTATCCAAAACACAAAACTGACTACTTCTGTAGCAATGAGAATTAAATATATGCTTGAATCCAGGTCTGACCTCCCCAGAGAAGAAATCAATATTTATTTAAACATAAATTATGTGGTGTAACGGGGAAAAATATGGATTTGACTCTAGCTATGAAAGTCACGTGTAAATTTAATGTCCAGACGCATAATGTGCACACCAGAAAACAAATTTATGGTTGTGGACACACTCAGATGCTTTTCTTTGAACGAGAGTGGCATGCAGTGAGGATTCTGTGGCTTGTGAGCTAACACGCTTCCTTTGAAGATCTGACTTTGCTCCTGCACTAAAAAAATACCATCTTTGAGTCCCCATGACAGCTTCTTAATTCTCTTCACAGTTTCATTGTGTACAAATCTACGTTCTAAAATGAATGGAAATTATATCCTCCATGCACATACTTCTTGCCTAGATATTATTTTCACCGAGAAAGAACCAGAGCTATAGACGTACACCAGCCACCATTCATTGAAGAAACTGATGTCAGGGCACTCCTATTTCGAAGCATTGTTTTATTGTTTTATTTGGGGGGGAGTTAACTTCTTAAAATTTTTTTTCAATTACAGTTGGCATTTAATATTATTTTATTGTAGTTTCACATGTGTAGGATAGTGGACACTTATAAAATTTACGAAGTGATCCCCTCGATAATTCTAGCGCCCACCAGGCACCGTACATAGTTATTGCATTATTATTGACGGTATTCCCTATGCCGTACTTTCATCCCGATGACTGTTTGTGACTGCCAGTCTGCACTTCTTCATCCCTTTACCATTCTCACCCAGCTCCCGAACCCCTCTCCTGTCTGGCAACCCTCAGTTTGTTCCCTGTATCTATGGGGCTATTTCTGTTTTGTTTGTTCATTTATTTTGTTCTTTGGATTCCACTTATAAGTGAAATTATATGGCATTTGTCTTTCTCTGTGTGACTTATTTCACTTAGTATAATACCCTTTAGGTTGGTCCTTGTTGCAAATGGTAAGATTTCCATTTATTTATTTATTTATTTTTCGACTAAGTAATATTCCAGTATATACATGTACCAAATCTTCCTTATCCACTCATCTTTCGATGGTCACTGCATTGCTTCCATATCTTGGGTATTATAGATAATGCTGTAGGGAACATAGGGGAGCATTTATCTTTTCAAATGAGTGTTTTGGATTTCTTCAAATGTACACCTGGAAGTGGGGTTGCTGAGTCATAGGTGGTTAGTTCGCTTTAATTTTTTGAGGAACCCCCGCACTGTTTTCCACAGTGGCTCCACCAGTCTGAAAACCCCCCGAGACTGCACGAGGGTTCCCTTTTCTCCACATCCTGGTCAACACGTGTTTATTGATTTGCTGATGGTGGCCATTCTGACAGGTGTGAGATGATATCTCATTGTGGTTAATTTCCGTTTCTCTGATAATTAGTGACATTCAGGGTCTTTTTTGTCTGTTGGCTGTTTGTATATCCTGTTTGGAGAAGTGTCTGTTCAGCTCTCCTGCTCATTTTTATATTGGATTATTTTTTGTGTGTTGAGTTATATGAGTTGTTCATAAAATTTGGATATTAACTTTATTGGATGCATCATTGAAGAATATCTTCTCCCATTCAGGAGGTTGTCTTTTGTTTTATTGATAATTTCCTTTACTGTGAAAAACTTTCTAGTTTGATGTAGTCCCATTTGTTTGCTTATTCTTTTGTTTCCCTTGACTGAGAAGAACTATCAGAAAAAATACTACTAAGAGAAATGTCTGAGATTTTACTGCCTATGTTTTCTTCTAAGAGATGTATTGTTTCGGCTCTTATATTAAAGTCTTGGATCTATTTTGAGTTTATTCTTGTATATGATATAAGAAGGTGATCTAGTTTTATTTTTTGCATGTATCTGTCCAATTTTCCCAATACTGCTTATTGAATAGGCCGTCTTTATCCCATTGTATGTTCTTGCCTCCTTTGTCATAGATTAATTGACCATATAGATGTGAGTTTATTTCTGGACTCTGTTCTGTTTCACTGATCTATGAATCTGTTTTATGCCAGTGTGATGCTGTTTTGATTACTATATCCTTGTAGTATAGTGTGATATCAAATAGCGTGATACCTCCAACTTTGTTCTTCTTTCTCAAGATTGCCGTGGCCATTTGGAGTCTTTTGGGGTCCATGTAAATTTTGGGATTATTTGTTCTAGTTCCGTGAAAAGTGCCATTGGTATTTTGATAAGGATTGCATTGAATCTAAAGATTACTTTAAGTGGTACAGACTTTATAACAATGTTAATTCTTCCTATCCATGAACATGTTATTGTAGATGCTCCCATTTATTTGTATCTTCTGCAGTTTCTTTCTTCAATGTCTTATAAGTTTCTGAGTACAGGTCTTTTACCTCCTTGGTGAATTTTTTTTAATCCTCACTTGAAGACATTTTCTCATTGCTTCAGAGATAGAGGAAGGAAGAGAGAAAAACATGGGTGCAAGAGAAAAGTGTCCATTGGTTGCCGCCCATACATGCCCAGACTGGGATTGTATGTGCCCGGATTGGGGGCTGAACCCGCAACCTCGATTGTGCCCTGGTTGAGAATCAAACCCCAGCCTTTCAGTTATGGGACGACACTCCAACAAACTGAGCCACACTGACAAGGGTATAAAATTTATTTTTGATGCAATTATACATGGGATTTTTTAAAAAATTCTTTTTGATAAATTATCATGTATAAAAATGCAAAATATTCAACTTCTATATATTAATTTTGTATCCTGCTTCTTTACTGAATTTATTTGTCAATTCTAGTAGTTTTTTGATGGAATCTCCAGGGTATCATGCCCTCTGCAAATAATGACAGCTTTACTTTTTTCCAGTTTGGATGCCTTTTTTTTTCTTTGTCTGACTGCCATGGCTAGGACTTCCGATAGTATGATGAATAAAAGTGGTGAAAATGGACAACCCTTCTTGCTCCTGATCTTAAGGGAAACCCTTTTACCGTTTCCCCTTTGAGTGTGATGCTGGCTGTGGGTTTGCCATATATGGTCTTTATTATGTTGAGGTATGTTTGCTCTATGCCCACTTTGCTGAGAGTTTTTATCATTAAGTGGGAGGAACCAGATTTCGTCAAAAGCTTTTTCTGCATCTATTGATATGATCATATGATTTTTATCCTTCCTTTTGCTTATGTGGTGTGTCAAGTTCATTAACTTCTGGATACTGAACCAACCTTGCATCCCAGAAACAAAACCCACTTGATCATGGTGTATGATCTTGTTAATGAATTGCTGTATTTGGTTTGCTAATGTTTTGTTGAGGATTTTAGCGACAATCTTCATCAGGGATATTGGCCTATAACTGTTATTTTTGTAATGTGTTTGTATATTTTTGGAATCAGGATAATAGTGGCCTTATAAAGTGGGCTTGGGAGGCTTCCCTTCCCTTCAGTTTTTTGGAAGAGTTTGAGAAGGAGAGGCATTAGTCCTTCTGTGGATATTTGGTAAAATTCCCCTGAAAGGCCATCCCAGTTCAGAACTTTTGTTTTTGGGGAGTTTTTTGGATTCTGATTCAGTTTTGTTGGTAGTAATTGGTCTGTTCAGAGTTTCTGTTTCTTTTTGATTCAGTCTTGGAAGATTGCATGTTTCTGGGAATTTATCCATTTCTTCTAGATTGTTCAACTTGTTAGCATATAATTGTTGGTATTATTTTCCTATAATCTTTTGTATTGCTGTGCTGAGCATGATTTGCCCCAGTGGGGTCAGATGCCTGCCAGGACCCCCCTTTTGGCACACCACTTGTGGAGCCAATTGGGTGGTGCTCCGTTGGAGTCTGAAGCCAGCCACCAGGCAGGTGTGTTGGCTCTTGGGCCTCACGGGAGGGTCCTCGGCGCAGGTAATGTTAAGTGCTGCCGGTGACTGGCCTGTAGCTACCTGTTAGGAAGTACAAAGCAATCTGAAGTTGGGAGCTGCCTGTGCTGGGTGGATGCACGGTGGAGGGGCCGTGCTGTGAACTGAGGTCAGCCGCTACCAGCATTGCACCTGGGGCAGGTCAGCCAAAGCCGAAGGCACGTTGGTACCTGCCAGCTCCCCATAAGGCTCAGCCGCTGAAAGAGCCTCTGGCAAAATGCAAGTTGGCTGAGGCAGGGTCTCAGGGAGTCACCAGTGTGGGGTGCGTGATGTTCACCAGGTTCATCCAGATTCAGGTTTGGCACCGGTGTTGGGCCTGAGGCCACTGATCAGAAGTCTCAGGAGCCCTAACCAGTTGGTTGGGCGTCGTCCCACAAAGCGAAAGGTCACCAGTTCTATTCCTGGTCAGCGCACATGCCTTAGTTGCAGGGTCAGTCCCTATTTGGGCCACTTACAAGAAGCAGCTGATTGGTGTTTCTCTTGCACATCCATTTTTCTCTCCCTCTCCTTCTCCCTCTCTTCCCCTCTCTCTAAAAATAAGTAAATAAAATCTTTTTTAAAAAGTCTCAGGGCACATCAGTGCCAGCTGCCACCTGCCTGCGCCCCGTTGTGGTGCGGTGGTGTCTCCAGGAGTCCTCAGGGTGGAGCTAGTGGAGCTCGTCAGGCGAGTGCAGAGTTGGTTGTGTGGGGGCAGAGCTCAACCCGAGGACAATGGAGGGTGTCCCTCCAGCCCTCGCCCCGAAGCCACACCACTGAGTTTCTCCCTGTATGTGTCTAACACCCCCAGAGTTTGACAGAATTCCTTGCGTGTTTTTAAAGAAAGACTGCAATGCGGGCCCAGGCTTGAGGTTGCCGAAAGAACCTCAGGCCGTGCGCAATTTGGGTAAGGCGGGGTCTCGGGTAGTATGTAAGTGCTCAGGGTGAAGCTGGGGGAATTCCGCAGGGCTAATACAGACCAGGTTTGGCCGTGCGTGAGGGAGGACGGCTCTGCACGGGCGCGATGGCGGCTACCCCTCCAGCTCTCACTCCAAAGCCACACAGCTCAGCTTCTCCCTCTACTTCTCAGGCGCCCCTGGAGCCACTGTCCCTCCGCCTCCGGAGCCTGAGGTGAGTGCCTGGGAGTGAGAGTTCGTGCGCTGGGGTTTTAAAAGGAGGTCTGGGATTCCAGCGACCTTCTGTCTCACCCGGATGGACAGAATCTCTGCTGATTTTCACAGGCGGGTTTTATGTCGGTTCTTCTTCTCTACACTGGTGGTCCAGGCTGGGGTGCCCAGCGTGGGTCGGACCCCTCATCCTTTAGGGGGCACCTTTACAGCTGAGATAACCCCCCAACATCTGAACCTCCTCAAGTGGGTGCAGGGTCAGCCTGTTTCCGGTCTCCGCCCCTCCTACCCATCGTGACGTGGCTTTTTCTTTATATCCTTAGTTATAAGACTTCCATGCAGCTAGTCCTCAGACGGTTATCCAGGTTGATTTTTCTATCATTTAGTTGGCGTTTTCCATTCATCATGGGAAGAAGTGAGTGCAGTGACCACCCACTCCACCATCTTGACCAGAACTCAGAATCAGCTTCTGTTGTATTGTATTAAAGATGTGTTTCAAGCTGGAGAAGAGAGGGCAGTTGGAAATATAATCCTTTTAAGATAGAAACTTTTCTCTCCAGAAAAAGAAAATAGTTCAGCTGGTTAAAAATCCCAGATTTTAAAAAGAACTTAGACAATAGACCTAAATAATTGTTGCAAAAGGGTTTACACAGACATGGAGAGCCTCCTTGCATGTGAGCTGGAGGGGCCAATTCACACATGACAACAGCACGAGTTACCAAATGCATGCCAACACGAGTGGGCTCAAACCTTCTCATGTGTCCTCCTAAGGTGATGAATTACAAAGCAATACCATCAAACTTAGGAAGACTTTGTAAGTGTCTGGGGGCCAGACACTGGTCCGTATAGACGCACTATAATTCAGGGAAGCCAAGGATCTTGGCAGAAGGAGAAAGAATCACTCTGTTGGGTAAAGGCAGGAAGCTTCAAGAAATATCGGGCAGACGGTGGCAGATGCCAATGAATCTTTCACTGAACAAACGTTCCCTTTAGGTAAATGGTAGGGTGCATTGCACTGACTGAAGGAGTGTGTTCGATTGCCAGGGTGGGGGTAGAACTAGAGGTCAGGATATGCTTCGGGGGAGGAATCAGCCAAGGAATGCTGGGACTCAAGGTCTGGCCTTGAAAGGGAAAAAAAATGCCCTCTGTGTAAGTGAACGGTGGTATCACACTCAGGGGGCCTGCGTTTCACCATGCAAAACACAGACGCATCCAGACGGGGTGAAGGGATGTCTCAGTCCCACACTCGCATCTTGTTTCATTCTAGAACCAGACACACGGTGGTGACATTGACGACGGTCCCACAGGGGGTGAGACCGGATATGGAAGATGGAGAGGAGGGGAAGGTGTTTGAAGTAGGCGGATCCAGACACAAGCAGATTTCGGGGTGGGGGCGGGGTATGGCTACCTCCGGGGGCCCCAGGGGAAAAGGCTGTCCTAGAGAACACACAGGGCACTGTTAACTTTTCTTAAGCTGGGTGCTGAGCACATAGTTGTTTGCTATAGTTTCCTTGTCCCCTTTGAGTTTGTTTAAAAGATTTCAATATACAATGTAATTTTAAATGGTACAGCAGTCTGAAAGCTGTCCTCCACATATCTTCATTCAGAACCTGCCTATGGCTGTCAGTAGAATCATAGTTCATTCACACAAATAATATAATTCCTAATGCCATCTGCTCCTGCAGGATTACCACCGCAACCCCCGTCAAGTGTTCTTTAAAAAGCCCCCTCTGGCTGCGTCTGGAGGCTGTCTCACACAGCGCCATACTCCAGCACCCTGTGCAGCCTGCCACGGCTTCCTGCTGGTAGGCCCAACCCCCGTAGGCCCTGGCCCCTCTCTGTCATGAAGTCATTTGCACAACGCCCTCCACGGCCACTGCCCTGGGGCCCACCTGACCCTGAGCCTCTACGTCAGGTCGCCCTTTCAAGATTCCAGCTCGGCCACGCATTCCTTTCAGCGCTGCAGAATTCCGAAACCGTTCTGCGCTCTGTATAGTAAGAGGAATAGTGCCCCTCTCCTCTGCTGTGTCACTCAGAGCGTCACCTGAGGTCATGACGAGGCCTAGACTCAGACAAAACCTTGTGAAGACAGCCTCAGCTTCTCCGCAGCCCACATCTCCTCAGGGCACAGGCAGGCGGTAAGGGGGCTGGCTCAGGGAGCAAGGCCAACGCACCCAATAGCAGACCACTCCCCCAGCCCCTGCCAGTCATCTCCCCAGGCCCACCCCCCACTCGGAGAGGTGTGCCCAGGCGCACCTCAGCTCCAGCCGTGGGCACAGCTAAACAAGACTTAACTTTCCATCTCAAGTCAATTATAGAAAAAATAATAATGAATTAACTTGGTCAAGGCCATTACTGGCATGAAGCCATGTGTGTTCATTCTTTTATGCAGTACGTACCACAGAAGGCCTACTGTGTACCAGGTGCTGTGCTAGGTGGGGTGACAGGAAGGTCACAAAGATGAGTAAGACACATTCCCCCTCCTCAAGGAGCTCCCAGCCTAGGAAGAGGGTGGTGGGCAAAAACATATCAAAGCTGTATTGGTGCCACCTAGAACCTTGAACTCTGTGCTGCCTCAAATAGATAATTAGACATCCCAGGTACTGAAATTCAGGGAGGGACTCTTTGAAAGATTTTGTTCCCTTTTTGAAATCAAGGTTTGTGTTCCTCAGTTTCCTATTTACGTGACCAAGATCTTAGACAAGACCAATGCAACACAGAGTATCCTGGAAGAGTTGCAAAATAGGCCTCTGAACACAATGTGAAATTGTCTTTATTAAAGGCAAATAACAACAAAAGTCACTTTCCAGATCAATGCTGGAAGTAGACTAAGCAATAAACCTGGAGGAGGGGAAAAAAGTCTGGATCGAGCACAAAAACGAATGGATGGTCTCTGGAAGAGATGCTCTTGTTGACGCGAAAGCGCTGTTAGGCTGTGCGAGCAGGGACGTGGCAGGCAGCGCTGGGACGGCGCCCGGGCACGGGCGACCTTGGTCTAGTCTTTATTATGTCCAATTTCGGTTTCTCATATGAAGAGTTGTTATAGTTCAGGCTGATATGAAAAGAATGGAGAATAGGCATTGGCATCTAGCCTGGAGAAGACGAGACTAAAGGATGACTTCATACCTGTGGCCCTAATAGAGATAAATGGAGTTCTATTTCAATAATGGGAAGTCAAGTTCAATAACAGACTAAATTGAGCATGAGAGTGATTCAACACTGGCACCTTGGTCATAGGACATTACCCTTGAAGTGGAGGCCTGTATAGCTCTACTGCTTTCAGAGTACGGTTCCCTTTCTGTCTTGTATTAAAATGTTTGTATATGTATCTCATCTCCTTTTGGGTCTGACATCTGTGGATCCTCCACAGCACTTAACTAACTGCATGGCTCGATTGTAGTAAATATTCAAATAGTGTTCAGTGAGGAGGGGTTGGGGGGCAACGTGCTGGGAGGAACCTGTGTGGCCACCATTGTGGAGGAGATAGGAGAGTGCAGCACCTCAAGACATGATACAGGTCTAGACAAAGACCAGGCAAGGAAGGTTCGGGAATTCGTCAGCAAACGCCTTAAGCACTCTAGTGAAGGACAGGAGGTTGCATGGGAAGATTAGGATGAGGAGTAAATCATGACTTTCCAGAGCATTCCATACATTCATTCCTCCACCCCCACCCAGCCCACCCCATCCTCCTAAGGGAACACACAGTAGGAACCTCAAGGACATTAGCAAAGAAGATGGGGAAGGAGAGGAAAGAAAGAGGAAAGAGGGGAGTCTGTCCTTTCCACAAAGGGAGATAAAGGGAGAAGTGTTTCACTAGAAGACATCTCAGGAGGATCCATTAGAACAGCACAGGACAACACAAAGCAATATAGTTTAAGTGAGTATGTCCGGGGCCATGAGGTAGGGAGGGGCTGGGAGAGGGGCAAGTGAGAAGTCATCAGCTGTGGAAGGAGGACTGTTAAGGGGCCAAGGGAAAGGAAGAAAGAAGTTCTGCTGCCGTTGTGTGGTTAACTCCTTCACCTCCATTTCTGTTCACCCCGTGGTGAGCGGCTGTCTGGGTAAGATCTTTTGCCTCATTCCAAGAGTACAGAGTATATGAATTTCTTCATAAGAAAATATTTCTTTAAGAGCCTTTAAAAAATGCCCTTTAAATTACTTGAACTCTTGGGTCAATTGTCTTTGGGTTTAAGTTGAGTTTCTGTAGGAGGAAAGCAGCTGTGTGTGTGTGTGTGTGTGTGTGTGTGTGTGTGTGTGTTAAGAACACGAAGGCGCTTCCCACATACCTCTCTCTGCCCTGGGGAATAGCTCCAAGGTGGAAGCTGCTCTCTAACCACTGCAGACCATAAAGTCTGGAACAGATCATGTGGCCCAGTCTCCTACCTCCATGAAGTAAAGTTATTTTTTCAATCATATTTTATTAATGAAGGACCACCCTGTGGTGGGAGCTGGTTCTTTCTCTCTCACTGACCTCCCTCAAGCCTTCCCGGTTCAGACTCTCTTTGGGGCAAAATTAGACAAAGTATCCAGAAAGGATGGGTGTGATGAAGAACTTAAGAGCAGCCAAGACTTTCGTTTCTCCGTTAGTAAGAGTCCTGAAATGTCCTGTGTGCGACACCTACCATCTTTGCTGAAGGGTCATTGGCCCAGTTGTCCATGGTGCCAGAGACAATGATGATTCGTTCGGTTCTCAGAGACAGCCCTGGAAGCGGACTCTGAGTAGCCGTCTGGGCTACACAACGAAGGCGCATGTGCCTGCTGGTGTCTGCTCACGAATCACCTTTTGATAGGTTCTTCCTCATTTCTCTCACCTTGCCTCTCCAGCCACAGCCAGCTGGACCTCCGGGGGCTCCTTGGAGGCTGTTGCTCAGCCCAGCCTGCTCTCCTCTGCTCACTCACTTCTCTCCCTGCCTCTCAAATGCATCTAATCCCCCTGGGCTTTTGTGCTCTTTCTGTTCCCCACTGGTGTCTGACCAGGTCTGAGACTCACTTCTTTCTTCACTATCCTCAGGTCAGTACCCTATAGATAGCACAAGTTCTGACACCCATGAGTTTTACTATCTCAGACTAAAGGTAGCTACATCTCAAACGCATTCTCTTAATGACAAGGAAGCCAACCAAGGAGCTGTCTGTGTGTGTGATTTCCTCTCCCCATCTTCACAACTAGGAAAATAGCTTGGTGGATAGCTTTAGACAGCTGGCCTTTGGCATACTTTTTACACGATCTTATGAGCTTAGTTTGAATATGCTTTAAAACTACATTTGCCACCTCAGAATTGGAGGAGTGTGGCGGGGCGGGGAGGAGGGGGAAATTAGGAGGTGAGATATATTCCCAAGGACAAATGAGTCCCATAAGCAAATGTACTCGTTTTCTATCACTGCTGGAACAAATAACCACGCCCTTGGTGATGACGTGAAACAGCACAGACTCGCTCTCCACTGTTTTGAAGGTTAGAAGTCCAGCACAGGTCCCACCGGGCTATAATCAAGGTGTGGGCAGGGTCGAATTCCTTTCTGGAGGCTCCAGGGGAGAATGCATTTCTTTGCCTTTCCAGCTTCTAGATACTGCCACGCTCCTGGACTCTTGACCCCCTTCCCTACCAGCAGTACTTGTATCTCTCGGACCATCCTTTTATAGTCCTGTCTCCCTTGGACCACAACGGGAGAGGGTTCTCTGACTTAAAGACCCACCTGATTAGATTGAGCACATCTGGATTATCCGGGATGATCTTTCCATCTCAAAGCCTCTAACTTAATGACATCTAAAGTCCCTTTGGCCATGTAAAGTAACATACTCCCAAACTCTGGGGATTAGGACATCCTGATATCTTTGGGAAGAACTTTATTCTGCCTGCCACAGCAAGCCGCTGAACTTTTTTTCAAGGGAAAGAAATTAAATGGGCAAAATTGGGTCGAAAGGAGACTAGCAAAATGCCTCGATCCGTGTTTCTAGTTTGGCTCTGGAGCAATAAAGTCACGCCACGTCCGTGAGTGTTTCATTAAGGCCTGTTGTGTGAGGGCAGACATAGCTCTTTTTATGAGTGTCTCATGTCCTTTACGTGGTCAACGTATGTTGAATAACAACATGCATAATTGAAAAGATATGTAAATGTGTATGCACATCATGATACATGGAAATAGTTAACTTGGAAGTTCATGAAACTGTATTGACTCCATAAATGATGACTGTGATGACAGCGTAATATTTAAGTAGGAAAACAACCCAAATTTTCCAGCCTGTTGAAGTGAAGAGAGCATTTAACCTAATTAAATTAAGCCTCTTTAAGTTGAGCACAAGAGTGGCTGCTGGAGTTCTGCTCCAGAGCATGAAGCGCATCGTTTCAAGGCCCTGCATTCCCGTGTCCGTGTTGGTGACGTGACACTGCAGATCTCAAAGACGGTTTTCATTCTAGAAAGGGGCCTTTGATGTGTGAAGTTGATTGCTTCTCCTGCTCTTTCCCAGAAGAATCACCTCGACCTTCCATTGTGAAGATCTGAGTCGTTCTTCTCGTTTGACAGAAAGCCAGTCCCCTAAGGAGCTCGGGGCCCCAGCACCCGTCTGCTCATTGCCTGTCAGAGGTGAAGAAATGTATTTATGACTCAGGCCCAGAGGAAGGACATCTCCATGATAGAGTCAACACCACCCCATCCTCAGGGGCTAAGATTTGGCTCCTTTCCAAGCTGTTGGTGACCAGGCTTCCTTGCCCTGCTTGGTGGATGAGGTCACCAGCAGGGTGCCGTGGTGCAGACTGGGCCCACGTACCCCAGGCTGGCTGTTGCTTTCATTGCATGGAGGGGCATGAGCACCAAACATTCTGCATAATCCAGTTGACCGCTGATGGGGCAGTCTCTCCTCTTCTCTTTGCCTTGGCTTTGCATTTTTATATCATGCTTGCATCTTTCCCTGGAAAAAAGGGATAAGAGGAGTTTCTTAGATTTGATTTCTCAGTGGGAGCTGTTTGCTTTGGAAGCCACCTCCACCAATGCTAATTGAGAACAGAGCTCCGAAGGAGGGCCTGGGAACCGCACCCGGTGAACTTTTCGGTGGGCTGATATCCGCTGATCTCTTCAGAACTGAATTGTGTGTGCAAGCGATACTGTGGTCAGCTATTTTCCACACGGATTCGGTGTTTTTCCCTTTGACCAGTTCTCTAGCTTGGGGTAATTTATTTGTAATTAATCGTATAAAGTCTTCATCATGAAAGCTACTGAGGATCCTGGCCCCTAATGCCCAATAGTAACATTCTGGAAATCTCCAAGCAATCAGTGCCCTTTACCATCTGAACACGATGGGCCTCTATTAGAGAGATTACAGTAAAAAATAACAATCAGCTCTCTGATGATCCTGTGCTGAAGGGAAGGAAAAAAAAAAAAGGGTGGGGAGGAGTAGATTTGGCAGAGGACAAGCCCAGACTTTCGTCACAGGGACAGACCGAAAAGTGTTAACACAAAGGCAAAACACAGGAGCATCCTGTACACTGCATTTCAGCCACAGATGACATGGCACGTCAGGGCGCCCGGCCCCCACCCTGACCTTCCCGAGGGTCCCAGCACCTCCAGCACCTCCGCCCCTTCCAGCTGCAGACATGCTCAGGGGATCCGGTTCTCAGGGAAGACGCAGCCTGGCCGTGCTCTCCCAGTGAGTGTTCACTTCGCCTCTTTGGCTTAATATATTCTCTCTCTCTCTCTCTCTCTCTCTCTCTCTCTCTCTCTCTCATTGTTGTGTAGAAGGAAATTTTTTGTTTAATTGTCAGAGTAGGAGGAGAGAGGAGAGAAATCAGCAGGCAAAGGGAGGCAGCAAGCATGTAAGTTTCAGACCTGTAGGAGACTTTCTGGTCTAAACTTGGCAGCTGTTCTGATTGGTCTCCCTCATTTCCGTTTCTATGGTGGTTTGTAGACCTTCGCAAGGGTTTAGACCTAGGCTCGAGGTCTCTCTGTTCCAAATACCGGGCCACAAAGCCTTGTGTGTCTCAGGATCTGCTGTTAATTTAGACCTGAGCCCTGTGCTCAGAATGATCCATTTGCAGGACTCAGATTTTGGCTGAAGCACACATTGCCCAATCCTTAGAGTCAACAGCCCAAAGCCTTTAATATACTGACCATCTGACTGTGTCAGAGGGAGACCGAGCACATGCTGTTGATCTGGGAATTGCTGAGATAACAGGCTCCAAGGTTGAGGATCGTGAAATCCTGGAATGTTGACACTCGAAGGGGCCCCTAGGTTTGTTTGCGGCGATGCTCTCATTGTAGAGACGGGAACCCAGGGCAGTAACTACACTTACCCAAAGCCTGGCAGCAGTCAGTCGTGAAGCCTGTGGTTTTTGTACCCGCGGCCAGGGCACCTTTTCACACGGGCGCTGAGGAGGTTTGGAGAACTCACTGCATCTTAGAAAAAGGTACCTCGCGAGAGGAAGAACACCAAGTGGCCTTTCAGTAAATCTTTCCCATTTTTGAGAGTTTTGGCACTGAGTCAGCATGACGTTGTTGTTCCAGTTGCTCCGGCATTTGTGCAACAGTAAATCAAATAAACAGAGGAACGCAGCGGGGTCCTGAAAACGAGACCCACGTCCACTCTATTAGCAGACCTCTTGGACAGCCTGTTTCTGGAAGTGTGGTTAGTGAGCTCGAAGGGTTGGAGAGGTTATCTATATCACCCTGTGGTTATCAAACTAGTTGGGTTTTTGTTGGTTTGGGGGTTTCTTGTAGAAATTTAATGTTACAGAGAATTCTGTTCCATAAAGGAAATGGTCTGTTCAATAGGTGGCTTTGGGTGCAGAGCACCTCATCTCCAGGACACTCCCAGGCCAGCCCCATTGCTCACCCTCACCCCACTCCCCGGGGATCCCTTCCCTCCCCGCCCACTCCACATAAACTTCCTTGGACTCCTAGGTCTCCATAAAACAGTTCAGAAACATCTCGTTTAATGCCTCTGTTTCCGATGAGGAAACTGAGGCCCAAGGCGGGGAGGGGCGGGTGGCGGTGAAGGGCTTGCCCAGGGCTACACAGCTGGTCAACAACACAGCCTGGAATGCTAGGGAGAGAGCCCCCTCTCTCCGTGTCTGTCTGTCTGTCTGTCTCTCTCTTAGTCTCTCTCCATTCCTGGTTCTGACTTTTTTTCCCAGTCCATCATGCTTGTGGGTCTAAAGTTCTATCAATTTACTTTCTTTGTGTCTCTCACGCTCTTCCCCGCTCACCTGAATTTCTTGAATTTCAGCAGTTGTTGCTGCCCAACACTGCACGATCCTAGTTCCCTCTCATCTGGTCCCAGCCTCGGTCTCTCTAGCCTTTCAGATCCCGTCCCTGCTGCCTCCACCTCCCCCTGCCTTTGAAGTTCTCCACAGTCTGCCTTCCATATTTTTTCCATTCTGCCCTCCCCCTCCTCTGGCCCAACCGGACCACTCCTTGTTCCCCAAGCTCATCTCAGACAAGCCACTTCCATTCCTTGGCTCCCTCAATTCCCTACTCGGGGAACACCCCCTGTGCCTCAGTTTCCTTATCTGAAATGGAGGCATTAAACAAGATTAGGTTTCTGAACTGTTCCGTGGAGGCTTAGGAGTCCAAAGAAGTTTTGGTGGAGGGGGTAGGGTCCCTGGGGAAAGAAGGGGTGGGGAGTGAGGTGGGGGTGAGTGATGGGGTGTGTGTCGGGGTGTGGGGGCCATGAGGAGCTCTTATCTCATCTGCTTCTGACTTCCTTTCTGCCCTTCAAGGCCCTGATCAAATGCTGCCTTCTTCCCGTGCCTCCCCAGTTCCTCTTTCCTCTCCACACTAATAACCCTTGTCCATCCTCCTGTTATTAGCCTCGTACTCAAGTTAGTGGTGAGCAAGCCTGCTACCCCCCTAATAGATGGCAATTCATTTGCGGGCAGGAACCATTTTGAATCTTTTAATCTTTTGGTGCTGAAGCTCAAAATCTTTCCTTTAAGTTTCCTGTTATTGGATAAACCCAACAGTTTGTCTGAGGTCACATTTTTCATCTGGAACATTTGAACACGCGAAGCCTCTGCACCTTTTGCTTTGGAAGAAGTAGCAGGTTAAATGCCAAAACAGGTCCCCAGAGAAATGGATTTAAAATTCCTTTGCATTTGCATCAGATAATTGTCCATTTCATCACCTACAGAGCAAGATTGGCAGTGGTTTATTTGTTTTTGTTTTTGTTTTTAATGAGGCACATTAAAATTCCTGACTGTCAAGACCTACCCCAAGCCATGTTATCCTCAGGGGCGGGTGTGACTGACTAGCCAGTTCTTTAGCGGAAAAGGCGCTGCTTAATTTGTTCCTAGTTACAGGATGGAGAGATTCTGCCACTAGCCTACTTTTCTCATTTTTCCAAAGCCCTAGTAAAGTCTGCTTGAGTCAGGATTTTGGGTTTCTTGTAAATATTCTCGCTTTAGTCCACAAACAGTTAAATTTCCTCTTACAAACAAGTATGCTTTGCCGCATCCTGCGAATGAAAGGTTTCGCTCCTGTGCCACATTGAAACGAATGTGGAAGGGTGTGTAAACTTTAAAACCTTGGAGTCAAAAAAACATAGGAAATTATTTAGTTCATCCTACTGTTTTCTCAGGAAATTAAGATAAAAACATGGCAGGGAAATAAATGTTTGACATAATTCAGCAGAAGTAACAGAAGAAATGAACATAAAAATGTTCAATTTATAAAACATCTAAGAATACCTGGCTTACATGCTCCAATCTTACTGGGCAATGGAGCATGACAATTTTCCAGCATGCTGAGTTTTGTAACAAAAAAACAAAAGCTACATTAAAACTCTCTTTCCCTTCTTTAAATTAGATATCACTACACCTTTGAAACACTTCCCAGTTGTTGAGGATTGTCATCATGAACACAGTTTTTGAAATCATGCTGTGAAACGGTGATACCTCAAGACTCCCATCCGAAGGCGGATGCAATTATGAAGTGATATCCTCCGTCTTCTTATTGGTGTCTTTTATCTCATCTAATTGCTGCTACAGCAGCCACCTGTGGGGACCCCACTTTCTCTTCTGCTGTAGCCAGAGACATCAGTGAACCCCGCTTGTTAGGATGGTGTTCAAAGTGAAAGGCAGTAGTTCGGGAGAGGGGGAGTGAGGGGCCTTCTGTCGGACGAAGTAAAGGGCAAGTGCACTTTGGGACTCTTGGTTTACATACCAGACTGGCCAGTTACGCCCGCTTGGAGGTTCAAAGATTGGTTTTAAACAGTTGGTTTTCCTGGATCTCTTATCTGGTGAAGGGTGAAATTATTACTGGCAATGTATAGATGAAAAATAAGAAAGAATGGCAACGAAACAGGCAATTGTGCTTCCTGTCTATTAGGAACCCTGCAGATAATATCGTTGAATCGCCCGTGTCCTGGTGACCCCAAATCCTTAGGGAGGGAGTCTCGTCTTTCCGCGTGTGTCGTCCAGCCAGCTGGCCACAAGCTCCCTGGCCCGGTAGTTGGTGGCCCCAGGCCTTTCCCTCCTTGTCGATGCCATTTGCATTGCTCATTTCTCTTTCCCTCTCCTTCCCTTTGACCTATGCCTGTGCTTGAAAGGAGCCCCCAGGTCACGCTGCTTCTCATGTCCCTCCCAGCCCATCGGAAATGACTTTGCAGCTGCAGGTCTGATGCAGCAAGAGGAGTCGGGGGTGGGAGGGGCCGGAGAGGTGCTCCTTTGCCATCTGGAGGCCAGTGTGCTGCTGGCCTTTCTGACTGGACCAGTGAGGATGTGTTTTTTCCCCATAAAAAAACACAGTTTCACTTCACGGTCCTAGCTTCAGATGTGTCTCTGGTCCAAAAAGGTGGTTGAGAGCTGGCTGGAGGTCCCAACTGCCATGTGTAATGTTTGAAGTTGCAAACACTAACTTGCAAATTAAACTCTTGGAAACAACTTTCCATAAAGGCAGGACTGTCTGGATTCATTTCCAAGCCTAATTGAATTTTTAAGAGGAGCCTTAAAACTATCTGTAAACCTCACTCATTTCTATGCATTCATTCCACAAATATTCGTGAAGGGTTTTCCTTTGCCAGTTAGTGCTGCTGGATTAGGCACCAAAAACATACAAAAAGACAAAACACAGGCTCCGGCTTTATGATTATCTGGTCTTTTAACTTCCCACCCACTGCAGGCATCTTTCGCCTGTCCTCCCCCACGCCCCCCCCCCCGCCAGCGTCCCCAGCTCCATTCTGGGTTGTGGGTGCTCTCAGCCCCGGTTCAGCCACCAGATCAAGCATTCGCTACATCAGTCTCTTCCTGCTTGCTTTTTGCCTCTGATCCTCTGAAGGAAACACACGTTTCTTTTAACTTATACTTCAGTGAAAATAATCTTGAATTTAATAAACTTAGGTTTATTTTATGATTCAGTACCATATCCTTACACATATGTATTTGAAACAAATATTTCACAAAACGGTGCTCGCTCTTGCTACGTGCAATGCCCCCGATATATTTTAGCTTTATCATTAAAGTGTGCAGTGTGATGATTGGATACTGTCTATGCATTGTGAAAGGAATCCCACCATCTAGTTCATTCACACATCCATCGCCTCTTGTATTTACCTTTATTTTTTTCCTTTCTTTATGTTCTGATGAGGTCAGTTAAGTTTATTCTCTCAGCACATTCCAGTGATATGATACAGTATTTTCAGCTACAGTCACTGTCCTGTGCATTAGATCCTCAGCCTTTATTCATCTCATCACTGAAGGTTTGTGCCCTTTACCAGCCTCTCCCTATTGCCCCCAAACCCAAACTCCCAACCCCTGGAAAAAGCATTCTAGTTTGATGTTTGTAGTTTTAATTCTACATATAAGTGATATCTACACTATTTGCTTTTTTCTAACCTGGCTTTTACCGCTTAGCCTAATGGCCTCTAGATTCATCCACATTGTAAACAGCAAGATTGCATTCTTTTATAAGGCTGAATAATATTCCATCAGATATACTGTCATAAGTATCTAAGTATATACTATGTATATATGTATGTTTATATACATTTTTTAATTTATTCACCTTGACTATTGTCAATCATGCTATTGGGTTGGCCAAAAAGTCTGTCTGGATTTTTTTCCATAAACTAAAAGGCAATTTTTTTCATTTTCACCAGTAACTTTATTAATCTGGTTATTCTGAGTATGTTGGCTGTCACCTACTTGGCATAATGCTGATTGTTCTCAATGACTCTATTTGATCGCTATTAACTTCCACTGATCTACCTGACTGTGGCGCATCCTCCAGCAAGAAATCTCCAGCCCGAAACTTCTCAGACCACTTTTGACATGTTCGATCAGTCACAGCACTTTCTCCATTCACTGCACAAATCTTTTTTGTGTGTTTCAGTTGTGTTTTTACCTGTCTTGAAACAATAAAGCCGGATATGCCAAAAGTGTTGCATATTTTATTCCATCTTCAATATTAAAGTGGGCGCACAAAAAAATCACCATTTGGTTAAGTTTTTTTAAATGCAAGCTGATGTGACAGCTGTCACGATACAATCTAACAAAATTGTTTCGAGTGAAGTTAAAGACAACTAATCACTACTAGAACCGTTGTACAGAAAAAACTAAACAAACTTTTTGGCCAAATGAATACAATAATGTAGGGATACAGATATATTTTTTATTTAGTTCCCCACCTTCTGATATTTTATATACTCTTTTTGATTTCATTAAAACATGGTGGTCATGACCTACTAATAGACTTCAGGAGTTGCAAAGTGAGGTTTGAAAACCGCTGAACGTGCTGCATACTCTTGCTACACTGGTCCCCGCCTCCTGAGCAGCTTAGGAAGCTCTGCTGGCCACTGAGTGCACTTAGCTGCCCGCTGCAGGGGTCAGCCTGGAGGCTGAAGGAGAAGCCTTCCTTCTGGGTGGGAATCAGAGGGCCGGGCTCCTGGCCTGGCTCCTTCAGTAATCAGCCCCGTGAGCTCCATCTTCTGTCCAATGGGAAGATGGGAAGCCCCTCCATCTTCCTCCAACCCAGCTGTAAAACAGGGAGACGTGCCTGCCTGCTGAGAATCGCAGGAGGGCAAGGCCGTCCGTTAAAGTGACACGCCTTCAAGTACACAGGAAAACGTTAAGTGAAAGACAAATGCACGTCATTATTCAAGAGCCTTATTTTTTCACAGTTAAAGTTTCATATCAGAGAAGCAACTTAGACCATTTGTTTTCGTAGAGTGGGGAAGAGATTCTTGCATGGGCTCTAAGATTATGCAACTTCAGAAATAAGAATCTCAGAATGGCATTCGTTTGCGATGTCGTAACTAGGTTTGTGTTTAAGAAGCTCAGCCAGGTCATCCTCACTCCTCTGCCCTTAAATACTTTTTCTGACTATAAAATCAAGGAAGCCAGTAGGTGGTCAGTGGGCTTTTAATGCATGAGCCAGGTTTGAAGGAGTCTGCCTCGCCTGATAGTATCTACTCCAGCTCCCTGGATTTATAAACACTAATTCCCACTGTTTTGAAGACCGTTTTTTATTTAAAACAACTGACATTAAGCAAAAGCAACCAGTAAAGGAGTTACTTTTATGAAGAACCATAAACTGGTAGAAAAAATAGGGTACTGCTGTTACTGATCTTTCTCCTTTTCTTTATAACTTTATTGTAAACTTCATGCCATGCAGACGTGGATTAGAATGTTTCATTCAAGCCCCGGTATCTTTGTGGGATCTTTTCTATGCTGATGAACTCATCCTTGGGGCCTCACCCCCACTAGACATGTTGTCTCTTTGAGGCTAGTTCCGCCTGCTACATTAGTTCTGCCTGCTACATTAGCTCTCCCTGTCTTTTCTTTACCTTTCCATGACTGCCTGTGTCCTTACAAGCAATGTCTACACCCACCTCTTCCAGAACCCGATGCTCCAAATCACTCCCCTTGTGTGTAGCAGAGGAAATGTAAAGTAGTAACATAAGAAGATAAGGACTATATTCACCCCGAAGAGAAGGAAATCAGTTGGCCACTTTTGCTCTTTAAAAAGTGAAAACATTCTTTACGCAGACCAGCAATACCCGACCAAAGGCCACAGCCCATAACTACCCTGCATAGTTTCCAGAGAAAAATACATAAAATGCATACAATTTTAAGTAGTTTTTAAAAACCTAGCTTTAATGGGATTCCATGACATTTGTAGCTTTTGTAGATAATTTTCACAGCTATTTAACACATTGTTACGATATGCCTGCAGATTTACTTGAAAAAGACTGTTCCAGCAACTTTTTAACGTGAGGCCCAGGCAAGTTAGGGATCCTGGGCCTTTGGAGCAGAAGGAATGGCTTTAAGGAGGAAGCTGAGGCTCACCTCCGCTGACTCGGAAGTGGTCCTTCTGGGGTGAAGTAGCGCTGCTGGTGGGAAAGGGGGTCTCGGTACTTCTGTGGGCCAGACGCACCTCCTCTCACAGTGCAAAATGGGCACGTTCGTGAGAGATGAGAAACCAGAGCAGGAATCCCCGACTCCCACATTGCGCTTACCCCTCACTCGTGACACAGTGCGTAACTTTGTGCAGCCCACTCATTTCTCTGCTCCTACGTTTCTTCACCTGTAAAGAACGAGTGGAATACCTGCGGTGCACGTTGGTGAGCAGGGAAAGGACGAGCCAGGGGAAAGTGTATAAACCACAGGGGCTGTTCAATCCGTTACAGTTTCTACCTGTTCCTTCCTTCTTCGCTCTCCTTCCTAAGGACCCCAGAAGAGAGATGGCTTCATATCTTAGGCCAACAAGGCGACTGAGGGGGTGAAAGGCAGCTAAATTCAGGTTGTGATTGACAGGGAGTCATTAAAACATCCGTCTACTTTTGAAACATCAGAGAAGGTCTTCATCTCAGGTTTTAGTTGTTCCCTTGACTTACTGCTGAACAGTGATCACCTGTACTGACACCCTTTGGATGACTCTGTCGCTAAATGGAACGCACTGAAAATGGGCTTTTGGGGCAAAATAAAGAATTGCTACTTTTCATAGTCAGCCTAAACTAGAGACACTTTGAAGGAGAATGCAGTAAGAAGGAAAGAGTTGTTGGCCAGAGCTTTGGATGCCACCCGTCTTGAAGTCATCTTGACAGGCGAGGAGGGTACAAATTCAGAATACTGACTTTGAACTCCAGGTAAACTTGGGTTCAGATTCTAGTCATATCATCTTATTAGCTGCATGCCCTTGAGCAAATTACTAATTTTCCCTGGGTTTCTTAGTTTATTTATCTACAAAAAGAGGAAAATGTATGTAAAGTGCTTAGGTCAGTGCCTCGCACTTAGTAAATGCTCAAAAGGGTGTTGGCGGGAATGGGGGTGGTGACTGACAATGGTAATGCTTGGCATGAACTGGGTGCCTAAGAGGTGAATCCGAGGTGGCTTTCAGGTAATCACTGAGAGTTGTATCACCGTATTTTGCCATATAGAATGTGCATCCATGTTTTTGGCCCAAACTTTCAGGGGGAAAAGTCTTCTGTTTTAATTCAATTATTAATAGATTCAATTAATAATTAAATTCAATTATTTATAGTTAGATACTCGTTTTTTGCATTGTAAAGGAACTCAAGCATTTATTTTTGAACATATGAATATCATTACTGCTTTCTAGAGTTATATTTTTAACACATAAGCATAAACAAAAGAATTAAAACATTTATATAGATACAGAATGAGAACAGCCCATGAGTAATGTGCACCCTTATTTTTCCCTCAAAAATGTGGGCCCCCAAAAGTGCACATTATACACAGCGAAATACGGTAATCCCCTGGGGCCGCTGTAACCAACTCCTGCCAACTGGGCAGCTTAGAACCACGGACACTTACTGTCTCACAGTTCTAGGGGCCAGAAGTCTGAAGTCAGGGTGTCAGCAGGGCCACGCTCCCTCTGGGTTCTGTGAGGGGAGAGTCCTGCCACTGCCAGACCCTGGAGGCCCTCCGTGTCCCCGGTTTGTGGCGGCAAAGCTCCAGCGCTCCCATCACTTCACACGACCTTCTCCCTACTCCACAGTGTCTTCCCTCTGCGTCCGAGTTTCCCCTTTTTACAAGGACGCCAGTCATAGCGGATCAGGCTCCCCGCTAATGACCTCATCTCAGTTCAACTATGTGTGCAAAGGTCTTATCTCCAAATAAGGTCACATCCTGAGGTACTAGAGGTTGGGACCGCAACGTATTTTTGGAAAGGGCACAGTTCCTCCCATAACATGGGCACACAGACTAGAATTCAGTGTAACAATCCTGACCCTCACCTCCACGCATTGGGCAAACCTTGTACACCCCGGGGAGGCCTGATGTGGAAATGACATTCTGATATCAGTTAGGTACGTAGTGGACACTTCCTAATCACAGAAGAAAAAGGGCTCCTTAGACTCACGCACTGGCCGGGACTTTTCCTTTCATCTCACAGAGAGAAGTGTGCCCGGGAAGTGTGTACAATCTGTAGTCATGCCCAGGGAAACAGCCTTCAAGTCATAGAAGGGACCGCCCCAGGTCTATAAGGAGTTACTATCTCAGGAAAGATTTATTTTCCACTTCCTTTCCCTCCCCTGTACATGTTTCACATTTTCTGATGCTCCTGAAACATTGAATTTCACCTAGGGAAGTACTGTGCATCTGTCTCTCCTAAAAATTTATGGGCTGGGAGGGAGATCCTGCAAAACGTTCCCTCCACCCAGGGGACGGAGGCTCTGTCACCTGGCTGTCCTCAGAGCCTAAGAAGGTTAGAACGTTATGAGCCCAGCTCAGAGCTGCGGGTACGTCTCCAGCCAAGATCCCCAGGAACCAGACGAGCAAAAGGAACACAGCCAAGGTGGAAACTGAACATAGGAGAGAGTAAAGGTACAAGTTACAACATCTTCATATATCAGATGGGCTGCTGGCTCGATGTAAGGAACCACTCACCTAAGTAGGCAGTAGAAAGTGCTAGAAGTTGTTAGGAAAAAATTATATTAGCAAAGTAGAACCATTCGATCCTTACATTGAGTACTGCATTAGTTTCCTAGGGCTGCAGTAACAGAGGCCTACATCCTGGGTGTCTTAAAGTAACAGGCAGGGTGGCTTCTTTCTGAAGGCGGTGGGAAGCATCTGCTTCGTGCCTCTCCTGTAGCCTCTGGTGGTTTGCTGGCCACTGGCGCCGTTTGCATATAGATTTGTCACTCCAGTTCTCTGCCTTCACGTGACATTTTCTGTGTTTCTTCACATCATCCGCCCTGCATGCATGTCTGTTTTTGTGTCCAAACTTTCCCCTTCAATCAGGACACCAGTCATATTGGAAGAAGGCCCACTCTCTCTAATGGGCCTCTCCTCATAACCTGATTACCTCTATAAAGGCCTCATTTCCAAACAAGATCACATTCTGAGGTACCAGGAGATAGGTTGTCAACGTATCAGTTTTAAAGGACACAATTCAACCCCTAACAAGTACTGAAGCATTTCAAGTAGCTTAAGTCATAAGCAATAAGTGGGATGATTCTTGAGTACAATTTGAATGCCTGCTGGCCGAAAGACATTGGGACAGTGGGGACTTGTGGATGCTCCGCCGACAGGCAGTCCGTCTAACGCCATTCTGGTGAGAGACAGACCAACCTCTGCACGTAGAGTTCTGAGCCACCAGCACCCCACTGAGTTTGGGGTTTCAGCCAGCCCCGAAGGAGAATAGAAAAGGAGATTATCTTCGTCCACCAGGACACATGCATATTCTGGCATGGGAAGATCAGGCTGTCTGATGATAAATTTCCATCTACCTTTTAATGAGAGGTGACATGGAATAAGAGAGACAGAAAATGTGAGATAAAAGGCATTGCATTTTTTTGGAAGTTTGAGGTACAGCTCCTCCCCCCTCCAAAAAAAAAAAAGAGAAAAGATAGTCAACACAGGAAGAATAAGGGAATACCAACAATAAATAAAAATTTCCCCTACATCTATTTTGCATTTCCAGTCTTCTCTGGTGCTAACATTTTCAGTGAAAGGGAGTTTAAGATCTTTGAGTCGGAAAAATCTTTCTGCCCGACCCTCCCCTTTGTGCTCAGAAAGAGCACGACCTTGGAAGACAGGTACACTCAGGATCTACTTCCCATATGATGATGAGGACGAAGAGGATGAAGATCACAACAGTAATGATAATAATAAAATAACAAAAATAGTTAACACTCACTTACTACGTGCCAAACACTGTTGTAAGTACTTTGCAAGTATGAATTCATTTAACCCTTCCACAACACTCCGAGGTATGTAAGTCCCATTACCCCCATTTACAGATGAGGAAGATGAGGCCAGAGAGGTCGATTGACTGGCCCACCTCCTCCCTGCCCGGGTGTGTGTGTGTGTTGACTGGCTCCTGGCTCCAGGCCTGTGCCAGGCTGGCTTCTGGTAGCTCCCTCGCTCCCCCTAGCTTAACACTTAACGGATGTTACTCCCTGCTTGGGCTTTCACAGTCTCACCTCTGTCTGGTCTCTGAGTGGGAGAATCTGGCAGCAATTATTACATGACATCAGATCCTGCTTGGTGAGCAAGCTCTCCCCCTGGCAGGACAGGGCTAGAGGGGGTGAGAGAAGTGGGCTGGAGAGGGTCTTTGAACTTCCGTGACCTTAAAGAACCAGTCCAGGGGACTACATACTGCTTCACGGGCCCCAGGAAGGGGCGATGAGTGTGGCTCTTCCCCCAGGGGGAGACCTGGACTTCCAAACAAGTAGCAACTCCTCTCATTTCATCATTAATAATATCACATGACTTTTCTTATGTCAACTAAAAGAAAATAAATTCTTTAAATAATGTTGAACTTCTCCGTATCTTAACTTCTAAATCTTGTCCTGTCCAAGTCAAAGAACTGAGACCTGGGAAGAAGTAGACGTGCTATGTTGTAGCGAGGCAAACAGCCTAGACTTTGGGGTCAGCCCCATGGTCGCTAAAATACTCTGTGCGTAACCCTGGGCATGTGATTTGTGCCGGGTTTGCTCATCTAGACTTAAAATAAGAATAATCGTGTCTAGAAAGGGAGCCAGGAAGAAAGTGCTTGATGCATTTTCTAAGAAACATTGGTGTGGTGTGATGTGAGGGCACCAGCTATGTTCAAAATAAGAAATACTGGAAAAACACTAGTCACAAGAACGCAGGGAACCCAAACTACATCTGATGGTCTCCGGGGTCATGTTTTTGAAGAGAGCTGAGCCGATCTGCAGAATGAGGAAGTTGCATTTAGAAAAGTCACGTTAATTACTGAGGATGTGTCAGGGCAAAAACTGCCTAATTTCCATAGCATGGACTTATCCGTGACAAAATATGCTCACTCCATGGTCAAAAAATGGCAGACCAGGACTGACGCTCATGTTGATGTCAAGACTACTGGTGGGTATTTGCTTCATCTATTCTGCGTTGGTTTTACTAAAAACTGCCAACTGTCAGATCCAAAAGACCTTTTACACTCAGCATCAGCGGGTCCGCCAAATCCAGAAGGAGATGATGGAACTCATGACCCGAGAGGTGCCGACAAATGACTTCAAAGAAGTGATGAATAAACTGATTCCAGATCGCATTGGAAAAGACACAGAAGAGACTCTCCAACCTATTTATCTGCCCCATGAGGTCTTTGTTAGAAAAGTCAAAATGCTGAAGCAGCCCAAGTTGGAATTAGGAAAACTCAGGAACTTCATGGCAGAGGCAGCAGTTCTGAAAAAGCTCCTGGGGACGAGACAGGCGCTGAAGTTGAACGAGCTGATGGAGACGAGCCCCCAGTCCAAGAGTCTGTTTAAATTCAGTAATGGTGACAAATTAAAAAAAAATCCTATTTCTGAAAATAAAACCCAAAATAGAATAATCATATCTATTTGATGCTGTTACAAGGTTTACAGGAGACGCATCCTGTCGATTACCTGGCACCTAAGAAGTCCCGCCCCAATGGGAGTTACCACCGTTGAATAAGCATCCTCGTCCCTTTAAACAACTTATTTGTTTGCTTCACTCATTCAAAGTCAAGGTTGGCTGGCTTAATACATTCCTTTTTAATTTTTTAAATGACCAGTGTTACTATTTATTTTTAAATAGACAGTGGCTGTTTTGTTTGATTTTTTACCTTTAGAAATGTCGCCTACACTTGAGCAAGGAGTCAACTTCAGCAGAGTTAGTTGTCAGCAGCAGCCCAAGCCGGGAGGAGTGGTGTAAGGGCCTCCTACAATCTCCCCGGGGCCCAAAGACCCCTCGCTCGTGTAGAGGAACCAGAGGGATTCCTTCATCTGTGAAGTGGAGATGGTAACAGCATCTGTCTCCCTGGTAGTCCAGCATTGAAATCAGAGCATGTCCGTGATGGCAGTGTTTTGAAAATTCTAGAGAGTTAGAATTGCCATCCGTTATTGCTTGAATGGGTGTGAGTTCGTGAGCTGGCTCTGAAAATGGCTGAGGCACCAAACAGGATGGGATGAACGGGACAGCCCTGCGGACACAGGTCATAACAGGGAGGCTCTCATTACAACGTGGAAGCTACTGCAACATCATAGAGAAGAGCCTGGTGTGAATGGATGGTGAGCAAAGAAAGAGGCGGTAAGCTCGGATGAGCAGTAGAGCCGGGAGAGGGGACCCCTACAAACAGCTAAGAAGCAGAAACACAGAAAGGGGACGACAGGGTTTTATTTTGTTCCAGGTTTAAAAAAAAAAGGAAGAAAAAAGAAAAGAAAAGGACACCTGTAGGGTCAGGGGTTTGCCATAGAACTGGGAGGGGCTACCCAAGCCCCGCCCTCCTTAAAGCAGAAGACCAGGTACTCATCCGCCGTATATTCAACTCCCCAGAACATTCAACTTGAAATTCCTTGACTGCGTTTCTGAGGCAAAGACTCCCTTCCCCAAAAAATGCACTTAAAAAAAATACATTAGCTTTGGGTTTTTTTGGGTTTGGCCTTTAAAAAAAATGTCTTCTTTAATCCAAAACCATAATTGTGGCCTACCAAGACAGATTGTCCTCCATACGGAGAGGACTGAGTTTTTCCAGCCTCCTCCCTCAGTGGCTGTTACCCTCTTCTCGTTTCTGATGAGCTGCACATGTTGTGGAAGCCACTCCTGGGCCCCCGACACGAGCAGCCTCTCTCGCCACTGCCAGTGTCCTAATAAGGGCATGAACACACTCCCGTCGGTGAGGTCAGAGGAGTCCAGCGGTGGACGATGTTTCTGCTGATTGAGAAGGATAAGGTGTGGTTTGGCAGGTACCTTGTTGGTTTGGCTGGCTCCCGACCTTGTTTTTTTCCTCTTTCTCCTCTTCAAATTCCATGAAACAGACTTGAAGAATGGTTTTCTCGTGGATCCGCAGCTGAGCTTTGAGAGTAGCATCCTGACAGACATCATGCATGATGGGGGAAAGCTGGAAATTGGGGGTTATATGATGTTTTCATCACACGAGGAGGTTGAGGGTATAGGTTAAGTCCTCTACCACCCCAAGGGGCTGCCACCCGCGAATGAAGGTGGTGTGAGACACGGTCAAATTCGGACGTGGAGAGAACAAGAGCTATACCGCACAGTGTATTTGACCGACGTTTAATACGTTCAGAAATATTATCTGCACAACAAGATTGAGTAACAGCTACTTTCTGCTTGTAAATATCAATATAACCCAATTACAGAAAATAAAAGAAGCAAAAAGAGCCTGGCATTTACAGTCCTAAACATGAGTGGCTTCTTTTATTTCCACTCTGATTTCTAACTGCTTGCCTATGACTCCTCTCTGCACTCTGTGTTCTGAATGAGTCTCACTGCTTTTGACATAATTGCCTCTGGCCGGGACTGTTCGCTCACTATGAATCAGTGTTTCTCAACCTGGCGGAAGACTGGAATCACTCGGGGAGCCTTAATGCCTAGATCTGATCTAATGGGTCTGGGACACAGCCTGGGCAGGGGGTGGCATTTTAAAAGCTCCCTCAGGTGATTCTAACGTGCACTGAAGATTGAGAGCCGCTGCCCTAAATGCATCTTCTATTATATCATCCAGCTTCCAGACGGCAGAGCCAGGCTCCACTTCTTTCTGACATTTTGAAACCTTTAAAGAACATGCTATATGTATGAAACGAGTCAGACAGGTTCCTTCTCAAGAAGGAATGAATTGTAGGTTCAATTCATTTGTTTTTACCATAACAGTAGAGAATTGTGCTTTCCACCAACATCAACTTCCAGACACACGGGTATTGTTTCAACTTTATTTCCCATGCATGCGAGGGGTGAAATTCTCAGCCAAGTAATTGAAAAACTGCGTATCCATTTCAAAGTCATAAATAGTGAAGATATATTTTTAATGTTTTCTCTGTGTTGATGCAAGTTATTCGTCCCTCAGTAATTAAATTTAGTTAACACATGCTTCTTTGTTTGGCTTTTTCTTTGCATTTTTTATTTTTAGTTTTTAATTACAGTTTACTTTCAATATTATTTTGTACTTGGTTTTAGCTGTACAGAATAGTGGTCAGACAATCATTCCCCTTGATGTTTGGCTTTTCTTTTAATATTCAGCCAAGTTCACATCCTGAAAGGTGAAGTTCTTTCTGTGGCAACGATAGGATGATATGACTGAGAAATTTCTTTCAAACTATAATGCTAATGTTAACTTATTAATGAACAGAAAATATAACTGGCAAAATTACCAGTCTTCACCATTTATACAGGGTTCTCCCTTTTGAGGGAGTGGGGAGAGGGGGACAGGTACCAAATCACAGGTTATCGTAGATCTTTGATGAACACAGAAAGGGAGTGAATGGAGTCGGGATGTTCTTGAAAGGCATTTCTTTAAGCATGCCATGGTGGTAATCCAGGCTTCAGCACGGGCGTGTGGTCATGTGCAGTAGCTAACCAGTACTGGCCATGAGAATCAGGGCAGGAGAACCACACTATGGGAAAGGCACAGTCACAAATCCTCGCTTTTTGTATTCTTCTTTGTCTAGAATGTACGTGGAACAAGAAAGAAACCTCGTTACCTCGGACAAGTTTTTAATGGATGGGTTACCTCCGTTACATTGCAGTCTTCTTTAAAAAAAATGTTTTATTTATTTAATTTATTTTAGAGAGAGGAGAAGGGAGGGGGAAAGAGAGTAAGAGAAACATCAGTGTGTGGTTGCCTCTCACGCACCCCCTACTGGGGACGTGGCCCACAACCCAGGCATGTGCCCTGACTGGGAATCAAGCTGGCGACCCTTCGGTTTGCAGGCCGGTGCTCAATCCACTAAGCCACGCCAGCCAGGGCGCATTGCGGTCCTCTTAATCAGATGTTCAATATGTGAAACATTTACAGACCATCTCAAGGGTGGTCACTTCTGTGGCCAGCTGATTTATTTTGTGCTGTTCTTTCTTTTATTTAATTTTATTTGTTTAATTACAGTTAACATTCAATACTATTTTATACCAGTTTCAGGTGTACAGCAGAGTGTTTAGACAATTATGTAATTTATGAAGTGATCATCGCGATAATTCCAGTACCTCCCCAGCATCATGCATTATGATTACCATATTATTTGACTATATTCCCATGCTGTACTCTACATCCCTGGGATTATTTGGTAACGACCAATCTGTTCTTCTTAATTCCTTCACCTTTTTCACCCAGCACCCCCAATTGCCTCCCATCTGGCAGCTCTCAGTTTGTTCTCTGTATCTATGCATCTGTTTTGGTTGTTTATTTTGTTCTTTAGATTCCACATATAAGTGAAATCATATCGTATTTGTCTTTGTCTGACTTACTTCATTTAGTATAATACCCTCTAGGTCTGCCTGTGTGGTCACAAGCTGTAAGATTTCATTCTTTTTAAAAGCCAATTGATATTCTATTGTATTTATGTACCACTTCTTTATCCACTCACCTACTGATGGGCACTTGGGTTGCTTCCACATCATGGCTATTGTAAATAATGCTTCAATGAAAATAGGAATTTACATATCCTTTCAAATTAGTGTTTTAGTTTTCTGCAGATATATACCCAGGAATGGAATCTCTGGGTCATAGGCAGCTCCATTTTTAATTTTTTGAGTAAACTTCATGCTGTTTTCCACAGTGGCTGCAGCAATTTTCAACCCCACCAACAGTGCACTAGGAGTTCCCTTTTCTCCACATCCTCGCCATCACTTGTTTGTTGATTTATTGATGATGGCTGTTCTGATCAGTGTGAGGTGATCTCTCACTGTGGTTTTAATTTGCAGGTCTCTGATGAATAGTGAGGTTGAGTGTCTTTTCACATGTCTATTGGCCATTTATGTGTCCTCTTTGGAAAAATATCTATTCGGGTCCTTGGCCCATTTTTTAATTGGATTATTTGTTTTTGGGGGGTGTTGAGTTGTATGAGTTCTTTATAAATTTTGGGTATTAACCTCTTATCAGATGTAGCATGGGTGCATATGCTGTCCCATCCAGTGGGTTGTCTTTTCGTTTTGTTGATGGTTTCCTTTGCTGTGCAAAACTTATCAGAAAACATATACTAAGAAAAATGTCCAAGAGTTTACTGCTTATGTTTTCTTCTATGAGTTTTATGGTTTTGGGTTTTACATTTAAGTTTTTAACGTATTTCAATTTAATTCTGGTATACGGTTTAAGAAGGTGGTCTGGTTTCACTTTTTTGCACGTATCTGTCCAATTCTCTCAACAGCATTTATTGAATAGCCTGTTTTTATCCTATTGTATGTTCTTCCCCTTTTTTCATATATTAACTGACCCCATAGGTATGAATTTATTTCTAAGCTCTCTGTTCCACTGATCTATATGAAACTGTTTTTATGCCAGTGTGGTGCTGTTTTAATTACTATAGCCTTGTCATATACCCAATAGCATGACACTTCCACTTTGCTCTTCTTTCTCCAGGTTGCTGTGGCTATTTTAGGTCTGTTGTGGTTCCATAGAAGTTTTGGGATTATTTGGTCTAGTTCTGTGAAAAATGCCATTGGTATCTTGATGAGAATTGCGTTGAAACAATAGATTGCTTTGCATGGTGTGGACATTTTAATGATGTTAATTCTTCCTATCCATGAACATGTTATATGCTTCCATTTATTTGTATGTTCTTCTGTTTCTTTCTTCAGTGTCTGATAATTTTCTGAGTACAGGTCTTTCACCTCCTTGGCTAAATTTATTCCTAGATATTTTGATGCAATTATAAATGGGATTTTTAATAGTTCATTATTGGTATAAAAAATGCAACCAATTTCTGAATATTAATGTTGTATCCTGCTACTCTGCTTTACTAAGATTATCTATCAGTTCTAACAGTTTTTTGGCAAACTATTTAGGGTTCTTTCTCCATCATATCATGGCCTCAGCAAGTAATGACAGTTTTACTTCCTTTCCTATTTGTATGCTTTTTATTTTTTTCTTGTCTGATGCTTTTTTGGCATTTATTGATATAATCATATAATTTTTATCTTTCATATTGTTTATGTGGTGTATCGTGCTAGTCGACTTGCAGATATTGACCCAAACCTACATACTAGGAGCAAATTCCATTGATCATGGTGTATGGTCTTTCAAAATGTATTACTGACTTCAACTTGGTAATATTTTGTTGAGGATTTTTACATACAAAGTCTTTCTGGGAAAAAAGTCCAGCCATTGTTAATATAATGAGAATGATTTGTGCAACATCAATGTAACCTGACAGCCAAGGAGAGTGGACTGGAATGCGCATGTGTGAACAATGATGACTTCACTGTACTAGTCAGTGGGGGCAGTAGACACTTTTGAGTGAGCATGGGTGCTGTGTGGCTGTTGCATTCAAAATGACTGAGTGAGTAGAGAAACAAATCTGCATTAAATTTTGCATTAAGCTTGAACCTTTGTGAAAACTATTTGGATGATTCAGAAGGCCACAGCTATGGGCAACTGGTGACTGGCAGCTTCATTATGACAACGCACCTGCTCATGCATCATATCTCCTGCAGAGTTTTTGGTGAAACATCATATCACCCAGGTGACTCAGCCCCCCTACAGCCCATATTTGGTGCCCTGCAACTTCTGGTTTTTCCCAAAACTAAAATCACCTTTGAGAGGGAAGAGATTTCAGACCATGGATGAGATTCAGGAAAATACAACAGGGCAGCTGATGGTGATTTGGAAAACTGTGAGATTCCAAGGTACTTTGAAGGGGACTGAGGTATCATTTTCCTATGTGCAATGTTTCTTGTATCTTGTATCTTCTTCAATAAATTTCTCTGTTTTTCATATTGTATGGCAGGATACCTTCTGGACAGACCTTGTATATTAGCATATATATATATATATTTATATATATGGTCTCTGGTTTTTTGAATCAGGGTAATGCTAACTGGTAAAAGGAGCTTGGAGGGGTCTTCCTTCCTCTTGAAATTTTGGAATAGTTTGAGGATAGGCGTTAATTCTTCTTTGAACATTTGCTAAAATTCACCCATGAAGCCATCTGTCCCAAAACTTTTGTTTGTGGAGTATTCTTTGATTACTGATTCAGTTTCATTGCTAGTAATTGTTCTTTTCAGATTTTCTGTTCCTTGATTCAGTCTGGAAAGGTGTATGTTTCTAGGAATTCATCCATTTTTTCTAGATTGTCCAATTTGTTGGCATATAACTGTTGGTAGTGTTTTCTTATAATCCTTTGTACATTTGTGGTGTCAATTGTTATTTCTCCTCTTTCACTCTAATTTTATCTATTTGGACCCTCTCTCTTTTTTTTTGGATGAAGCTGGTTAAATATTTATCAATCTTGTTTACCTTTCCAAAGACCTGGCTTTTAATTTCATTGATCTTTTGCATTTTTTTTAGACTCGATTTTGTTTATTTCTGTTCTGATTTTTATTATTTCCTTTCCTCTACTCACTTTTGGCTTTGTCAGTTGATCTTTTTTAAGGTTTTTTTTAGGTGTAAATTTAGATAGCTTTTTTGAAATTTTTCTTTTCTTGAGATGGGCCTGTATTACTGAAATTCCTTCTTAAAACTGCTTTCACTGTGATCCATAAATTTGGTGTCATTGCATTTTCTTTCTTGTTTGTCCCAAGGTATCTTTTGATTTCTACTTGATCTCATTGTTAACCCGTTCATCGTTTAATAGCATGTTATTCAGCCTCCATATGTTTTTGTGTTTTTCATATTTTTGCTAGGGTGAAATTATCTTAAAATACCAATTAAATCCATCAGGTCTAATGTGTTATTTAAGGCTGCTGTTTCCTTCTTGATTTTCTGTCTGGAAGTTCTATCCATAGATGCCAATGGGATATGGAAGTCCCCCACTATGACTGTAATACTGTTGCTCTCTCCCTTTTTGTACATTTATATTTGTTTTGTATATTTAGATACTCCTATGTTGTGTGTATATATGTTTACAAGGGTTACATCCTCTAATTGGATCGATCCCTTTATCACTATGTAATGTCCTTCTTTGTCTCTTATTCTATCCTTTGTTTTAAAGGCTTTGTCTGATAAAAGTATTGCTCCTCTAGCTGTAATTTTTCATTTCCATTTGTATGAAATAATAACTTTCTACCCACTGGATCTGAAGTGGGTCTTTTGTACACAACACATGTATGGGTCATGTTTTCTTATCCATTCAGCCACCCTATGTCTTTTGATTGGAGCATTTAATCCATTTGCATTTAAAGTAATTGTGGTCGTCCTCCTTGGGCCATGCCCATGCCCTTCTCTTGGGCATGTACGTTTAAAAAAAAAAACTCCGTGGGCCCTTATAGTACTTGCTACCAGGGGAACAGTGGTCACGCCCACTGTTCATCTCAGCCCCACTTATGGAAACCCCTGAACCTGTCTCTAAGACCTTTTTTCTCTGATTTCCCAATGAGCCAAGAAGAGCCTCACCTTGGCCCATTTCTTTCCTATAACATTTCTAGAGGCCAAAGGAGCCCCGCCTGGGCCCTCCTATTGCATCTTCTATCCTAAGCCCATCCTTGTTTCAGTGTCCCCAGCTTTAATAAACATGTTCTCAAAATAAAAAAAGTAATTGCTGATAAGTATATATTTATTGCCACTTTATTATTTAGATATTTGATGATTCTTATTCTTCTTCAAGAAGACTCTAATGATTCTCGTAATTCTTGTTTGGTAGTGATGAAATCCTTTAGCTATTTCTTGTCTGGGAGGCTCTTTATCTGTCCTTTGATTCTAAATGATAGCTTTGAGAGTAATCTTGATTGTAGGTCCTTGCTTTTCATCATTTTAAATATTTTGTCCACTCCCTTCTGGCCTGGCATGTTTCTGTTTAAAAATCAGCTGTCTTATGGGAGCTCCCCTGTAGGTAACTAACTGTCTTTCTCTTGCTGCTTTTAAGATTCTCTTTCTGTCTTTTAATTTTGTCATTTTAATTATGATGTGTCTTGGTATGGGATGCTTTGGGTTCATCTTGTTTGGGGCTCTCTGTGCTACCTGGACATGTATGCCTTTTTTCTTCACCAGGTTATGGAAGTTTTCGGTCATTATTTCTTCATATAGGTTCTAAATTCCTTGCTGTCTCTTCTCCTTCTGGCACCTGTATGATGCAAATGTTGTTATGCTTGATGTTGTCCCAGAAGTCCCATAAACTATCCTCATTTTTAAATTCTTTTTTCTGTTCTAATTGGGTGTTTTCTGCTACCTTGTCTTCCAAATTGCTGATTCAGTCCTCTGCTTCATTTAATCTGCTGTTGATTTCTTCCAGTGTATTCTTCATTTTGTTATTGTATTATTCATTTCTGACTTTTTTATGGTTTCTATGTCCTTTTTTGTGCTTATTATCTCTTTGTTGAAGTTCTTAGTACATTCCTCTATTCTTCCCCTAGACTCCCCAGAGCATCCTTATAACCTGTGGTTTTAACTCAGTTTCTGGTAGATTTCTCGCCTCCATTTCGTTTAGTTTCTCTTCTGGAAAGTCTCCTGTTCTTTCATTTGGGGCATGTTTCTTTGTCTCCTCATTTTGGCTGCTTCTCTGTGTCTGTTTATATGTATTGGAAACAAACTAGATGTGGATCTGCCATGTCCCCCAGTCTTGACAGTGTGACCTCGTGTAGTACGTGTCCTGTGGAACCCAGTGGCACAGGCTCCCTGATCACCTTAGTCGGGTGGTCCAAAGGTGGGTTGTGTGTGTGCTCCTGTTGTAGTTGAGCCTTGATTGCTGTTGATATATCAGTGAATGGGATTGACCCTCAGACTGGCTGGCTGTAAGGATTAGCCACAGCAACAGCATACAGTATGCTGTGAGGCCTGACCCCATTGCAGCGGGATTTGCCTCATTAGGTTCTGGTGTTTGCCAAGACCTCCCTTTGGGAGTGCCACTTATGGAACTAATCAGGTGGTACACCGTTGTACCACCTGATTAGGTCTGAAGCCTGCCAGCAAGTGGATGGGTTCTGCTGCCTCTTATGAGGCACTCTCATGCAGATCAATGTCAGACACTGCCTGTGACCAGCACTTGGCTAACTGTTAGGAGCTCCAGTGTAATCATTGTTGGTAGTTGCCTCTGCAGGACCTGGGTACATGTGGGAAGGACCATGCCATGAACAAGGCCAGTTGCCAACAGTATAGGCCTGGGATAGGTCGGCAAAAGGCCCAAGGCACCACAAGACCTACTCATCCCTGCCAGTTGCGTCAAAGTTTCAGCCCCTGGAAGAGCCTGAGATGATATGTGAGTTGGGTGAGGAAGGGTCTGAGAGAGTCACCAGGGTGGGGCTAGCAGTATTCACCAGGTTAATACAGATTCACATTTAGTGCCAGTGTGAGCAGAAGCCACTCACCAAAAGTCTCAGGGCATACCAAGGCCAGCTGCCACCCACTTGGGGCCCGCAGGCTTATGCGGTTAGATCTCAGGGAGTGGTCAGAGTGGAGCTAGTGGAATTCACCAGGCTTATGCCGATTCAGATTTGGTCGTGTGGGTGGAGGGTTCAATATAAGGACCATGGTGGGTGCCCCTCCAGCCCTCCCTTGAAGCCACACAACTTACTTTCTCCCTGTATGTCTTTGTGACCCCCCTGAGCTTGAAAAGTCCTTGAGAGTTTTTAAGGAAAATTGCAATTCGGGCCCAGCCTGGTTGCTCCCAAAAGAGCCTTAGGCCACATTCGATTTGCTTGGGGCAGGGTCTCCCATAATCATCAGGGTGGAGCCAATAGAGTTCAACAGCCTAACAGCCTAACACAGAATCAGATTTGGCCCTGAGGGAGGAGAGCTCAACACAGGGACAGTGATGATCACCCCTCCAGCCCCCACCCTGAAGCTATACAACTCAGTTTCTTCCTGTTTATCTCTGGCATCACCAGAGCTGGATAGAATTCCTCAAGGGTTTTTAAGAGAGACTGCCTTCAGGGCCCAGGCTGGTTGCCACTGGAGGAGCCTCAGGCCTTATTCAAGTTTCGTAGGGAGAGGCCTCAGGTAGTCCTCAAGGTGGAGCTAACGAAGATCTCCAGGTTAATGCAGATTTGGTGTTGCTGGGTGGAGGGAAAGCTGGCATGCTGGCATCCATCAGCAGCATGGGCGGAAGTCTCAACACAGGGACATAGGCGGCGGTCCCTCCAGCTCCCACCTTAAAGCCCACAACTCAGCTTCTCTTCTCCCTGTATGTCTCTGGCCCCTCTCAAGCCTCTGTCCCTTGACCGAGGCCAAGGTGAGTGAGTGCCTGTGAGCAAGAGTTTGTGTGCTAACTCTCTAAGAAAGTGATTTTAAGAAAATTCATGTGAGCCACAAGACTTTTTAAAACAAGTAATGCCTGACAATTTAGTCAGGGGCATTGATCTTTTTTCCCTTAGATTGTCAAATTTAAAAAAATAACAGCAGCCAACACAATAGCCACCCAGTGTGAATGAATCAAAATTATACTTATTTTTTTGTCAGATTGGCAAAAAAATACATTTTTTTGGTGTGCCGTAGAATTTTAGTAATTAGTTTGTGTGCCATGGCATGAAAAAGGTTGGAAATCACAGTTTTAAGAGGATGCCTGTGTTGCCCTGACCGGTGTGGTCAGTTGGTTGGGCATCACCCCACCATGCGAAAGGTCACAGGTTCGATTTCCGGCCAGGAGGGCACATGCCTGGGTTGCAAGTTCTGTCCCTGGAAGGGACACATAAAAGAGGCAGCCGATTGATGTTTCTCTCCTTCTCTTTCTCCCTCCTTTCCCCTCTGTCTAAAAATAAATACATAAAGTCTTTTTTAAAAAAATAAAGAGGATACCTGTGTTTCTAGCAGCCTTTTGTCTCACGAAGACAGACAAAATCCCTGATGATTTTCACAGCCAGATGTCACGAGGGCTCCTCTTTCCAGCTTTGGTGATCCAGACTGGGGAGCCGGGCATGGAGCAGAAGCCCCTCACTTGTCAGGGCTACCGTTATAGCTGAGATACACCTCAGGACTCAGTCGTCACACGTGGGTGGGGGCCAGCCTGTTTCATGTCTTGACGTGGCTTCTTCTGTTGGTCCTTAGTTCTAGGCCTTCTGTTCAGCCGGTTCTCAGATGGTTCTTCGGGTTGAGTCTTCTATAATTTAGCTGTGATTTTCTTGTGGTCATGGGTGGAAGTGAGTGCAGTGTGCTCCTACTCCACCATCTTGAATGGAAGCCTCATGATTGAAGAATTAAAAATATTTTCTTTTAAACCAACCATTTTGAAAAATAAAAGGATTTGGGAGTGCAGAACCAGCACAGAGAGCATTTTTAAATTTTTGGATGAGTCATGGACTAATTAGATGTCCAGAATAAGTCATTACTCTCAACTTCCTCCCTGGAAATTTCATTACCAAGGAAGAAAAGCCATTCAGAAATTCAAGAGAACAGGCTTAGCTAAGAATATAAATGAGAAAATCAGCGCCTTGAAACTGACTCGCAAGATATAAGCATAGATGGGATACCCAGAACGAGTGTGTTGTGTTAGAAGAGAAAAGAGCAGAGGAAGAAGACAGGGAGGAAACTACAAAGTAAACGGCAGGCAGAGAATTTCAGGAAGGAAGGTGTGGTCTGTGAGGAGCGGCTGGGCACATCATTTTGAAGCTTAGTCTGAGAGCATGCCCCGTGATACAGTGTCACCTGGAGGTAATGGGCACCGATGTCTGAACCAAAAAATTGTCAATGCAACTTTCTGAGACTTTCAGAAAGTTTGCAGCTTTCATAAGCAAATCCAACCATTCTCTTGGGTATGTTGATCAACTGAGCAAATGGTTAAGATATCTAGATGGAAAATAAAATCACTTCACTCTACATACATCCTGAGGTGTATTGAGGGTAGCTACTAAATTAAACTAATTTGTAAGCCCAACTCTGAAATTAAATGTAAAAATGATAAGATAGACATGGAATTAGCTACTTTTGGCTCCGTTAATGATTTAGTCAATGTATTACAGAATCCATTTTGACGAGAATACATGAAAATATTTCTAAAAGACTGGTTAAGTCAAACTGGTGTAGTTTACCTACTTGTCCTGAATTATTTTTTGCTTTCCACATTCATTGTAAAAGGCTAAAACCGACACGAATTAATTGTCAGAAGACAGCAAATAAAGAAGGATATACGAAATTTGCAAGGGAAGGTATGCAGGAGGAGTTATGGAGGGGAAAAAAAGGCATGTACTAGAGTAACAGGAAGATAGTGAACTTCTGCTCTGGCCCGGCCCAGTCACGTGACAGTGGCAGAGACAGGAGGACGGCAGGTATACACGTGCACACGCCCTCACGTATTAGCTCTGAAGCAGGTGAGGGTCCACAGTCAGACTGCAAAATGCCAGTTGACTCCATTTGACCTTAGCCCCTGCTTTACTGACTACTTTCAAAAGTCAGATATCTTCCCTGTCTATAACCATTTGGTTCTTTTTAAAAAGGCAAATATACAGTTTTCCAGCTCTGAACTCAAGGGAACTTTCTATACACAGTTGCAACGTAATGCTGTCTACAGACAAAGTAGCATAAGAATGGGAAACAAATTTATAGTAGATGCATTTTGGACCCATGAGGACAATTCTCCAAGTACCTACACAGGCAGTCTCTGGCAAGGCTTTGATTGACAGCCGCTTGCAACTTCCAGCAGGAAGGCATCGGGAGAAATGTGAAATGTTAGAAGGATCCACCTTCTACATTTTTTTGCTAACACTCTTCAATCTTCAAGTCTAGCCTTGAAGCTGCCACTGTCACTCTTAGGAGGGTTTAATATGGCTCTCGTCCATCCTGTCATAGTGTTGAGGTTTAAACCTGACAGAGCATGTCTTCCCTTGGTGAATGAGCCAACTTCGGCTTCTGAAACTCACGATCAGAGAGCAAGCCCAGTGGCCCGTGTGACCTAGCAGCAGGCAGAGCCAGGCCTTCCTGGTGCATTTCCACAAGCCAGCCTTCCTGACAGCCCACGCAGCTTCTGAAGGCACCTGGGGGTGAGGGTGTCCCCACACACATAGCTTTGAGACGCGCTCTGGGGGTGGCCTTCTCCCACTGATAAAGCCCTAATAACTTTGGTCATCGTCTTTTCAGTAAATACTCAGGAGCCCAGGATGAAATGGGTGGCTTTTCTGTAATCATGAAGCTGAGCCACATTTCACTTCTGTCCTTTTGGAAAGCATTGCTGTCCTGTATGGGACACTAAAACTTGTCTGTGGGATTGTGTTGGTCTATTTGTCCTTCCCATGTCTGATTCAGATAAATCCTGTGAACTTGGGCAGTTCACCCCGTGTCCAGGGAACGGAATTAGCCTTAATCGTTGTTAATTCATCTCCCTATTTGCCGTTGCTCAGTGTCTTGTGTCACATGCCTTTCTTGAATCCCATGACTAAAAATACTTATTAAATACCTACTTTACCTACTTAACACAAGGCACGTTGAGAAGGAGAGCTAAAAAACGTATAAAGCATCTTCTTTCAACAAGCATGACATAATATGGGAACAAGATGATACACAAGTAACAATGTCACGGCGATATATGCCAGATATCTGGAACCACGGCTCATTTCACGTGGGGAAGACTTCCTCCCAGTTGACTTTCATTATGTCTGCTAAAACGTCACAGAACAGTGTGTGTGGCATTTGAGCTGGCCCAGTGGCTACAGAAGATCACTCTAGGTAAAAATGGAGAGGAGAGAAGAGCATGCTTAATTTTTTTAACTGACAACAGTACATTATAAAAAATTTTTGAGACTGTTGGCTTGGATCAGGGATCTGCAAACTCTTTTTGCAAAGGGCTAGATGTATATATTTTTAAACTTGTGGGACATACACCTGCTGTCGTACTTACTGGAGCCCAGCACTAAAAAGTGTGAAAGCAGCCATAGATGATCTGGGCATGGCCGTGTTCCAATAAAACTTTATTGACAAAAACAGGATGTGGGCTGGATTTGGCCCTTGAGCCATATCCCCGGCTTGGGTGACTGAAGCTCTTTGTTAATCTGCACAACACCCAAGGGAAGCACATACAGTGCCATAGGTTAGAAAGCAAACAGGAGTGGGAACTAAAGACCTGGGTCTAGGCCTGACTGTGAGTCACTTCACCTCTCAGACCCCAGGTTACCATGGACAACATGTGGTGCCAGGACTGACAAGAACCTCAAAAATTTCTTCCAGTTTAATTATTCCAAAGTCCTAATAGCACCACCGTGGTAGATTTCACCTGGGGTCTGATTTACAGGCAGAAAAAGTGCAAATCTCATTCAGTTCTTTTTGGGCACAGTGGGCACAAGAAAGAGGAGAAGATGGCAAGTGCAGGAAAGGATATGCATGCCATTCGGGAGAAAACGGGAGGTCGTGGCTTGCTGCCCTTGAAGGAGCCCCTCGAGTGCTTCTGCTCTAAGTGACTGTAGTCTTTGCTGGACCGAAGTCTCCCCTTGCAGCTAAGATTTATGGAGCCCTGGATACGGGGTAGCTGGCCCGTTACTTCATGGGGAGAGCTGCAGAGTGAAGTGAAACACCTGGACTAGAGACTGAAACTAGAAAATCCTCCCTGTGTGCTTCTGTGGGGCCACCGCCGCGGAAGACGCCTCTCTCCTTCAGCTGTGTGAAATGGTTGGTTTGCTCTCCCGTTTATTAGAAGCTGGCCGTCTGTACGTGCCAAGCACAACTGGAGCCTTACTAATGCCCTTCACGCTCTCCAGGCCCCGGCCAGACTGAACTGTTTGCTTTTCCATGGCCCTATTTCCTGGCTCTGCAGCCTTGCTGTTTGAGCTCTCTGTATGTGGTAAGGTCCTCCTCTGTCCCCACTGCCCCCACTCCTAGCCTCCAATCCGAAAAGATCCAGCTAAAATGTTACTTTCTCCATGAAACCTTCTCTGATCCTTTAGCTGGAATTTTCTTCTTCCTCCTCTAAACTTTATTTATTTTTTTTAAAGATTTTATTTATTTTTAGAGAGTGGAGAAGGGAAGGAGAAAGAAAGGGAGAAAAACATCAATGTGTGGTTGCCTCTCATGCACCCCCTATTGGGGACCTGGCCCGCAACCCAGGCACGTGCCCTGACTGGGAATCGAACCCGTGACTCTGATTCACAGGCTGACACTCAATCTACTGAGCCACACCAGCCAGCACTTCCTCTAAACTTTCAATCACTTTATCAGTAAGTCTCCTATGGTATTCATCACATGTCTTCACTTCCCTACTGGATTACAAATGCCTTGCAGGAGTTTCATTCACCTTGGTGTTCACCATCAGTGACCTGAACAGAGGAAATACCCCATAAATAACTCTTGAGTAGATGTGCTAATTCCGGCCACCTGGGTGTCACTGGGCATGGTGGAGTAGCATTACCAACCAGCATCCCACTGTCACAAATTAAGACTCCACCTTCATCGCCCACCACCTCACCCTCAGGATCTCAGCCCCTCCTGCAGCCCCCTGTGCTGCCCAGAGCTCGCCACCCTGATGTCCCACCTGGATTTAACTGTCCTCCCCTCCAAGTCCAGGTTCCACACGGATTAGTGGTTTTGTTGGGGAAAGGAAGGTACACAAGGTTAGAAATCCTTGAACCAATACCGATGCTGTGACTTTGTGATTTGTAATGAGAAGATATGACACTTTCTGCATAAAGTGGGTTATCTCCCCTCCTGAAACAGTGCCTCCTGTGCAAGGTAACAATTTTAAGGAACTCGTGATCGCCCCGATAGCTGGTCAGAAGACGGCACAAGCCTCGTTGGTTAATAATCTGCTGTTGGGAGAGAAATCTGCTGGCGCAGACAGGTACCCTCAGGAGTTCAAGTGCCGTCCAAGAATGGCTGGCTGATTCTTAACCTGTTGGTGACTCCAATTCAATTAGCACACAAATGTAAGTGTTCAGTTATTTCATATGACTCTATGTGCTGAAATATTCTCATTTTTATGGGGGTCTTCTATTAACTCACAGGGAGTCTTGAGCGTGGAAGGTTTTTATTTGGTTTGGTTTGGTTTGGTCAGACAGGCTTTTTGTCGAATCACCCCAAGTGGGTGTCTGCTTTTTCCCCTCCCACGGAGCAGGCCCCGGCTCAGGTAAGGTTTCCGCTCACTTAGGAAGATGATCCGCCAAGGGCAAAGCAGACTCCTTGACTTCCCTTCTGAACAGTAGGGAGGTCGGACCCCCTCGCAGTGGCTGGCTCCCAGGTCCCCTGCAAGAACAAGTGTTGTTTCCAAAGAGCCAAACGTCCAGGATATGGCCCTTCGTTTTGCATTTCCTGTCTCCACTCACAGTTTGTCTTTCTATTTGCTACTGCCTGTAAAGGAAAGCCTGCAGTTCTAGCACGTGGAGGGGAGCTGCGCAGGATGTTAGGGAAGTTTGCAGTACCTCTCAGGTTGGGGTTGGGGAGGGAGTAATCACCCCAAAATGTGCTCTCCTTTAGAAATACAGTCACTTCTTTTACCAGAGCTGCTGGAAACAAAGTTCCTGTGTCAGACCTGTCAGTTTAGTTGAGCTTTCTCTTTCTAAAGAAGAGAAGAAAAGCAGAAAAGAGTGAGGGGAATATGGGAGGCTATGCCACTGGAATAGGAAAAAATGGAGCCGAGAGAGAGTACTGGGAAAGAGGAAGTGAATAGTAAATCTTTTTCCAATTAAGAAAAAGGAGAGTGGAAGCAGGAAAGCTCCAGAGGGCACTTTAAGGGGAGGGAAGGATCATAAAAGGGCTGTTGTGAAAATCCATTACACATAAATTTCCTTGCATGAAGCGCTGCTTGTCTGCAGAGGCTGCGGAGAATCCTCACGGCTGACAGACAGGCGACTCTAGTTAGCGGCATCCACATGCCGTGTGCATTTCCATCGGCTTGTCTGCACTGCCACTTCCCCTTCACAGGGATTCCCTTTCATTAGTCACAGGTTCGTAATCTCCACTTAGGGGCATCTCGCTTGCATTTTTCCAATCACTTTATTTCTTTTGCTAAATGCATACTAATACGATAGCAGGACCACGGTTTGAAACTCCACCACGTGAAATTATGGAACTTTGTATTGCACCACACAAATATGTCAAATTCGGGGGTAAGACTTGAATTTCTAGATCACACTAAGTATAAGGCTCATCTAAAATGAGTTCACGTTTTTACTTTTGAAGAGAGGAATGGAAATTTCTGTTTCTAGGAGACTCAGTCCTCGGCTATGACAAGAATCTGCTTGTTTACTGTGGTCAGAGGCATCCAAATGGGCCAATGGGAATGTGGGGGTTTCCTGCACCCTCCTCTGTCTGGGACAGTTGCTAAGCTTGTTGTACGTCCAGGTCGAGAGACCCATATGCAAGGGAAAGAGCTGAAAGCGGGGAGGCGGGGGGTTTGGCAAACACAGTGTTGCCAAGCTATTGACACCTGGGTTGAAGTGTTTTATCATTTTTTACTTAAAAAGAAAATAACTAAGCCCAAGGTTTATTGTTCATACCTACAACATCCATTAAAGCGAGCTTGTCCTTTAATAGATAGAAGTCAGAAAATGGCCCCAGTTCAGATTTTACTTTTGATTCACAGCATTTTATAAAGTCTGAGTTCATTAATAATATTCATCTATGGTTCTGCCCTGGCTGGTGTAGCTTAGTGGATTAAGCGCGGACCTGTGAACCAAGAGATCACGGTTCGATTCCCAGTCAGGGCACATGCCTGGGTTGCAGGCCAGTTTCCAGCAGGGAATGCACAGGAAGCAACCATACATTGATATTTCTCTCCCTCTCTCCTTCCCTTCCCCTCTGAAGATAAATAAATAAAATCTTTAAAAAAATATATTTATCTAAGGTTCTTATTAGACTAAAAAAAAACCCTAGGTTGAAGGTGAAGAAAAGGTAATATGTATGAAAACTTGGGTAGTTATTGAGGTTTGTCTCTTTTTTACTGGTTGAATCTTAGATCAGGGTTGAAAGAGAAGAAAGTTTGATTGTTCTAATTATCTTACTGACCACTTAAACATTTCTCATACTTATTGTGTTCATTTCAGCTGAAGTTTAACTTGAGTAACCGAGTGAAGGGGAAACTGTGTCTTCTCCACCATCCGTCTTCTGCTTTCATACCTCCTCTTTCTAAAATTTACACATTAAAAAGTGAACTGTTCACATCTGACAGCGCTTATTGCTTCAGTGGGGTGGGGTAGCAGAAGCGACACAGATCCAGTCCTGTTTTCAACAGAATAAATAGATTTCAGTTTATCTCAGGAAACTGTCATGGAATTATCCCTCAAAATAGGATTGACAGGTGCATTGTTTTTTTTAAAAATAAATGGGAGAAATATAGCAATTCAGTAGGAAAATAAACCCAGATTCTATTCATTTCTGAGTATCACAAACCATCCATGGGCTTTTAAAAAGAAAATGGGACCCATTGCATAAAAGGTGAGACATTTATCTGATCCAAACTAGGGGACCAAAAAAGGTTTGGAAATGCTGTGCCTCATCCGTTATTCTAAACAACAGCTCTGCATGTAAACGTGCAGCATCTTGGAAACATACTGCATGTCAAATGATTATGCAGACTTCTAAGAAGGCAAATGTAAAAGTTGAATCATTGCGGGATGCATACCTTGGGGGTAAAACTACAAAGAAAAACAAGAGAATAACTAAAATAACCCAAAACTCAGGCTAGAGGTTATTTAGAGGCACTTCAAAAGAAACAGGGATGAGGTTGAAAAGGGGCACATGAGAATTTCCAAGGTGCTGCCGCTATTTAAGCTGGACAGCAGGTATTCTGTAGGTCTGTTCCATTATTAGTCTTTAAAATGGTCATATATGTTGTACACTCATTTCTGGACACAATATGGTTCATACTAAACATCTTTGTAATTTAAAATATGGACCCCAAACAATTAGAACCCATCTTTTAAAAGCTTCCTGCGACTACCTGCACTGATTTAGCAACGAGTCACCGAGGGCAGGGTCTGCCTGCCCTGCGCAGGGCTGTTCTGAGAGCCGCGCTCCAGCAAACCTTAGTTAGCCACACAAGCCCGAGTCAGAACCCCGGAACTCCCCGGGCTCCCCTCACCTGACACTGCAGCCGTAAAGACATTTAGAACCAGCCTGCCAGGATAGCGCACCGAGGCAGGGTGAAGGGGATTTTCTTCCACCGGCTGACGGTTCTTTCTGTTCTGCTCTGCTCTAACCACAGACCCACCGTTATAGAAACGCATGTCATGACAGGGTGACACCATTGTATGGAGCATGTGGTAGGCTGGTGGCGCTCTTTTGTGATGACAACATAGAAAAGAACACCAACGTGTGCAAGCACACAACCTCTTACTATTGAGAACCAAAACTTACGGTTGGTGGCAACGTTAGTCATTCTCAGGTGTGTGTATGTGCGGGGAGGTGGGGTGGGGGAAGGGGAACTAGATGACGTGACGCATACCTCTCTTCCCAGGGAAATTTCTTCAGAGCAATGTGCCACCTCACATGCCTTCACCTGGCAAAAGGCACATGACTGGTAGAGCAACGAATCCTGCAATGAAATTCAGCGTATTTTCACCTTTCTTCCCCATTAACTATGTCTAAAATCAAGGGGGCTTTCTTTTATTCTATTTTATATTAATTACGAACAGACCACTTGATGATTGGCTTCTAACCCATATATAAACCTATTCTGACTTGAAAATATTTTTATTTTCTGGAGTTTTTCTCTATTATAATTTTTAATGCCTTTCTTTGAAGGAATCCAAGGGGAAAACATTCAGAATTGGGCCATATGGTGCATTAAATGAAACCACTGCATTTTGCAGATACCACATAGAAACAATCATATTTAAGAGCCTGGAATGTTTCTGTAAACCTCTTTTAACTTTCAAACACACAGTAAATCTGCGGGGCGAAGATGACTCACTTCAGTAGCTCAGCATTTTCCCTCCTGATCACAGCGTGGCCTGAGATTTTGCTAAGAGCGTGCGAGCAATTCCCAGAGCTGATTGGATCCTTTGGGGGAATCTGCTTGCATTTCATATCAGGAAGCACATCACTGGGGGCTTGGGGTCCACGAAGAGGCATAATGAAAATACATGTGAGTCATCTGGCCTCCTAATAGTGGACAAGCACACTTTCAATCCACATGAGGTGCTAACTGTTTAAGTTGGATCCTGTATGAAGACCCAGGTTAAGACGAAGCCACCAGCAGAACCAGGAGTGATGGGAATCGAAGGAAATTAATTGACTAAGAGGTTGTCCTGAGTGGCTGTGAAGCCCAGGCGGTCTTCCTCCCGGGCCTGGCCCGCGTGGGGTGGGCACCGCTGCAGAAAGCTGGGACTGGATCCTGTGTGAGACAGAGCAGCTCACTAATCGCTCCTTCAGCAAATGCTGCGTCTCGCAATGACTCCTGCCGTGAAAGAGGAGGTACAGTGGGATGCAGAGAGGTGAGCGCTGAGCGTGGGGTGCGGCGAACCATTTACCTAATGTTGGAATTCTAGGCGCAGCATTCTCCTTTTAAATATACAGAGTGTGGCAGAAACAATGAAGGGAAACAAAGAGACTTGGAAACTTTGATGTGAACGGGATCTCTGTGGGTCTTTCACCAACTGGCCTCATTTTAGGGTTGGGGCCTTTTCTTTTCTCCGAGGTTTTGCTCACGTAGCCTGTGAGTCTGTGTGTGTGGCCATACGTGTGTGTGCTTACCAAGCACGAGGAATGTCAAAGAACCCAAAATGGTCTGGAGGTAACAACTCAAAGTCTGTTCAGTGGCTCTGGAAGTCTTTCTATGCACCAATGGGTCTCTGGAGGTGAAGTTACAGAAAGAGATTCCCAAATTCGTATCCACACCTGTAGTCTGATAAACAGCTATTTCCGGTGTGAGAGACTGTTCTTCACATATGTATAAATATAAATGCAGTGGTTTATAAGATACAGATTCCCTTTTATGCACTTTTTATAGGCACTTTATAAAGCAGTTCACTAATCAATAACAAAATATAAGCAACTGGGGTATCTTAATTTTTTCTTGATATGTTAAAATGATCCTCATTTTTAAAATGTTACCAACCACTGCTACACAAGACATAAAAGATGCATTTTTTTCTCCGACTCTATCCGTTGGCTGAGGACTATGTCACTGTAGTTGATCTGACTTGGTTATTTGAAGCGACGGTGCACGGGAGTGTAACCTGACACAGCTGTTGCGGTGGGCAGCCTGACGGAGCCTTCTACACTGAAGTGAACACACACTGTTCACTTTGCAATCGTGACACTGAGAAACATGTGTGCGCACAAGAAGGCATCACAGCACCGTGCACTGTAGAGAAAGGTGGGGGGACCCAAATGCTGACCAGTAGGAGAATGGTGATGTTCACTACGGGGGGGCCCCTACACAGAGCATGATAGAAAGGAGTTATGTCTTCGAGAACTGATTTCGGAAAGCCGTTGAACATGTTACTGAATTTTTTTCATTGTAAAATAATTATATCATATAACCGTGTATGTAAAATAATTATATCATATAACCACGTATGTAAAAAAAATAGAATCACAAGACTGCAAATCCAAACTTGATTGACTACTTGGTTATTCAGTGAGTTCCTCAGAATAATACTGTGATTGTCAGTATAAAATAAGTAAATTTGTACTCAATATAGACTTAACCATGTTTTTTTTTTTCATTTTCTCTGGATTTTTAATGCTCCTAAACATGTAATAAAATCAGTCCCCCCTCATTAAAATGGTCATCACTTTTTCTTATTTTATTTTTAAGTGCAGTTTCCTGATGAGAGGTCTTGTTTTGTTAGTTAAATACTGTTGCCAGCATTTTTACTTGAAAACGTCAAGGATTGTATACTGTCGTCTCACAACAGAAAATAACAAAATGGAAAAAAAGATAAAATGAGAGGAAATAAGAGCAACGTTCTTCAAACCATGAGCCACAAGGGGTAAAAACAAAATAAACCACCCAGACTGTGGATGAGATTTTGCCGGCGTTGCGAGGGTCTTCAGAAATCTTTAGGACAGGGTGAGGGGGACACGAGGCAAGGCGACCACTCACGCTGCTCCGACGTCTTGCTGTGGAAGCTGCTGACACTTCCTCCTCCTCTAGTCTAGCATTCATTTAGGTCCTGGCCCGTGGAGACATAAAGACACGGATTCCTCAGTGATGTCCTTACATGCCACATCTGCAGTACTTTTCTTGATTTGAACTTTGAATTGAAAAGGCACAGCACATAACGTGATTATCTTGTGACTTGAATATACCGAGGCCAGGGCACGCTGGTGGTAAGAGACTGAAAACACCGTTGGTGTGAAAGCCACAGCATTCCAGGAGAGTTTTCCCATTGCCCGGATCTGTTTTTTCTTATAATTTAACACCGGAGCCTTCCAGCTGTGGTTCTGGGAATGGAAGAAAAGCCAGGTCTCTCTCTCCTTTGTTCGTACCACTGACACGGTCTAACAGCATCATGTGGTAATTATGGACTTTGGAGATGGTTTAACACTTAGTCACACACACACACACCACTTCTCTTTCTTTCTCCCAAATACTTGATGAACCGTCTTGCTCTGCAGTAAGAGCAAATACGTAAAAATGCCATGGTTTATAGGGTGCAGCCCTGGCCCCTGCTGTGCGGTCGCCCATACCTCTCTCCAAGCGTTTCGGCCATGAGATAAGCCGAGGCGGCTACCAGAAACCGGAGCAGAATACTCCGCAGCCAACCCGCTGACACGCAGCAGGGTGGGAAAGTCATGGATTCTGGTAGTTCACACAGCGTTTGTGGTCACCTGTTTTTTTAAAAATGAAATAAAAGGCATTTGATTAAAACCCTAATAAAACGTGGTTTAATCTCTCCCAGATGATTCAGAGGAAGTTCAGGTCCCACCCTGCCTCTGAATCGTCTGGGAACGTCGTTGGCTTTGTAGTGGGGAACACTGCAGACTGCTTCCTGCCGCATCTGCTGGAGTTTCTCAGAAGCAGCAAATGGACTGTTAGGCTTTTATCACAATCCAGTGGGCGGTTAGGTATGACTTTTTACTAGTCAGCAGCATTTCAAATATGTTCTAATCGGGCGTGTGGGAAGTTAGAAATGTTAACATGCTGTCTTTCGCTGGAGCATAAAGCAGAGGTTGTTGCTAGTGTGTGGGTGTAGTAAGGATGCTCTGTACTCTGTCTCTGCACAAACCTGCTCGTATGGAAACGAGGGCTCGAGTGCATTGCTGGTGCCGCACACCTTTCTGGAGGGCAGCTTGTCGATGTGGACCAAAAGCCTTTAAAGCGAGCGCACTCCTAAACTCAGACACTCTCACGTCTGAGAATTTGTCCTAGGTAAGCAAATGAGCAGGTGGTGAAAGTAGAGCTACAGTGATGTCCTTTGCAGCACTGTTTACCAGAACGCAAAGTTGGAACGATCTGAACTGTCCGTCAGTAGAAAGTGGGTTGAATAGAGCTCAGTGCATCCACAGAACTGCTATGTGCATCTACACACAGAATTCCGTGTTGCTATGAAAAGTATATTTTCCTAATACGTTAAAATAATCATAAATAAGGTAAATTTTTAAAACTGTTTATAAATATAAACACACTCCCACTTTGTTAAAAAGAAAAACACCTGTGAAGCATAGGAAAATACCTGGCAGGACACATCAAATTACTAGCCATGAGTGGTGTGACTAGGGAGCTCATTTTTACTTTCTCTTTTTTACATTTTGTCTTGTCTGGTTTAAGAAAACAAGGGTATGTTACTTTTAGAATCTGAAAAAAAATGAACACCTAAGTTTTTTCAATTTTGAAAAAAAATACCTAAACCCGAGATAGCGACTCGGAGGGCAGGTTGCTGTGGGACAGGCCTCAAAGCAAGAAGCCGCCCGGCTCTGTGCGCCGAGGGCCAGTGGAAGGAGTCTTGCGTCTGAAGAATGTCCACGCGTACCGGGTCCTTTCGTAGGGACACGACTTCACTTACAAAGCCAGCTGGTAGGTTACTGAGCCAGCAACTGGACGTGTTAGGATCCGAAATTCCGTGAAGCCATTTTGGCTCTTTATTTTGTTGTTGTTGTTGCCGTTCTTAACTTTGAAAACAATTTGAATATGTGTGTTCATTAGTGCTAATAAAAGATCCTTACACGTCTAGTTCTGGGAACTGTGTACCGAAGGAGAGGGGCTGACGGGAATGCCAAGCGCTACAAAGTGACAGGAGTTACAGGAGACGGGTGGGGGTGATCTGGTTGTTCGGGCCACCCCGCCGATGAGAAATGCGAGCGAGGCGAAGAAAGGCTGAATGTGACTTGGCCCCCACGGCAAGTCAAGTTTGCGTCAGAGCCAAAGCCGACAGCAGCCGGCCACAGAGCGCGCTGGTGGGTGGGAGGAGGACAGTAACCGCCCCAACTGTTCACACACAGCGGGAAATGAAGGGCTAAGCGTGGAGTTCCATTTCAGAAGGGGGGCAGCTCTGTTTGTAGCATAGGATGTCCCGTAGGGGCCTTTGTGTCTTTTGCTTGTCTTGGACAAAGAAGGCCCCAGTCATGGCCAAGGCCTCGTGGCCGATCCAGAGATGTAGAAGAACATATGAAGACTTTGTGTTTGATTAGCTTGGGAAGCAGTCATTAAGGACCCTGCTGTGGTTAAAGCTGTCTGCTGAGAAATAAGCCAAAGGAATATTAGGCCAAGAATCTGAAGACTGAAGCCAAACCACTGGGAAGTTCTTCTGACTGCAAATTACAACGTGATTAAATTAGAAGGGAACATTCACATCATGTCATGCTGTCACCTCGAGTTCAACAAGTCTAAAATTGAACTCCTCTCTCCTCACAAAGCGGCTCCTCGACTGCACTTTTCCCAAGAACCAAAAAAAGATTGCACTGTAGAATGCTTTACCATGACATCCGTGACTCTATTCGACCGTCACACCCTGACAGACCAAGGACATTGAACTCCGGTTCGCCAAGGGCTGCCAGCTAGGAAGAGGCCAGTTCTAGAAGCCAGGCTTTCTGAGTACTAACCTAACCATCTTTCAACTACATCACACGGCCCTTTCGCCACATCTGTGGAAATAAACCACTCAGTGACATTTTATTTATTTTGGGATTTGAGTATTGTTTTCGGTAAGTATGAAGTTATGTTTATCTGAAGTAGCAAAGAACCAACCAGCCGACCGTAGGAATTGTTCGTCTTGTTTTTCATGACATACCAAAGTGAAAGAAATTCGTAACATTCGTAACGGAAGTCAAAAGCGAGGAACAGGTGAGGTGAAGCACTGAATCTAAGCCTCGACCCGCCTGGTTTGTGAATCTGACAGCAACGAACCGCTGTCAATCACATTAGGTTCATATTGTTGGTAGAAATGGCTCCACGGTTTTGTTTTCTTTGATTTGCAAGTTATTTTAGCTGTGTCGTTATATAAGAATTGTAAGCACGAAACTTACATGTCTGGATATCCATTTGGAGATGTGTAAGTAATATTGGAATGAAAGCACTCTAACCCTCTGATGTGAAAAGCATCCTTCTGCACAGCGTGGCTCCATCCCCGCCCGTGGACCCATCAGGGCGGCTCATCCCTGGGCCGGGCCAGCACGGCTGTGCCTTCTCGCACTGCGTCTCTGCGTGCACATTACTCCTTCCGGAGTATCCGCGTTACCCACGTAGGTCATTTCCTCTTGAGTCTGGGCATCTGGAGTTCCCAGTTCCGGTTCTTTATTGGAGAATAAGTACCAAGGGAAACGTATTTAATGTGGTGATATTGATTGTGTGATTTCCCTAAATAGGCATTTGCTTTGGCTGAGATGATGAAAGCTAAATACAATGCATGCAAAAGCCCTCTGTGCCTCTTCTACCTGCCCTCGCCCTTAAGTTTCTACTGGAACATACCTGTGGGGGCTATGGTGGTGTGCCCGGCCTGTGGGTGAGGAACTAACGCGTATTTTAGAATAAAACAGGAGTCTTGGAGGGAGCGGCACTGGCTTTGAAGCCGCCTATCAGTTGCCACCTTCTCTGTCCAGCGAAAGTAAACTAAAAGGAAAAAATAAAATCCAAGCACAGAGGATACCCTGTTCTCAATTTTAATTAGCAATTTGGGCTTTTTTAATGCCAAAGTCCTGGTTTGGTAACGTAACTTGATTCTTTTCTGACCTTGTGACAATGTCTACACAAATAAATAATGAGTACACGTGCTGAATCTTTTAAATAACCATTTTGATTATTTTTAATTCAGTGCCTTGGATTTCTGCTTTTTTAAAAGAGTTTATTTATTTATTTTTAGAAAGAGGTGAAAGGAAGAAGAGAAGGAGAGAAACATCAATGTGTGGTTGCCTCTCGCGCACCCCCCACCACTGGGGACCTGGCCCACAACCCAGGCATGTGCCCTGACTGGGAATTGAACCAGCAGCCCTTTAATTCGCAGGCCAGTGCTCAATCCACTGAGCCACATCAGCCAGGGCCTGGATTTCTGCCTCTAAATCTTACATTCTAGTCATCAGCCTAGTCAAGAAATCTGAATATGCCAACATGGTCTCTGAAGGCAATCTGCTTTTGTGTACATTTTTAAATTTAAGCTGTTTATTGGATCATGGCAAATGATCTTCTGTAGATGCTGGATTAGTGCTTTCCAGATACATAACAGTTTGAAAACTAGACAGATTGGGTCTCTAAACTTGAAGAAAGGAACCATCCTTTTAGAACTCTGGTTTAGCAAGGAGTCAAGTTCAGAAGAGGACTGAGGGCGGATCCTGCCAAGAAGCTGGTGAACGTGGTTGGCAATGGACATGCTCAAGAGGTTGTTTTTGTGACATTGCAGAATCGCCTACCAGAGGAATGACGATGATGAGGAAGAGGCGGCCCGGGAACGGCGCCGGCGAGCCCGACAGGAAAGGCTGCGGCAGAAGCAAGAAGAAGAATCACTGGGGCAGGTGACCGACCAGGTGGAGGCTAACGCCCAAAACAGGTACTGTCCCCTTCAGGGTGGAGAATGTCTAAGCTGCTTCTCACTCAGCCTGTCTGTTGAGTGGGATGTGGTGGGCAGAGCGTTGCCTTCTCTGCCCGACTCAACTGTTTTCGGTCTATCTAGTTTGTTTAATCATTTTATGGCCATTTTAGCAACTTAGCAGATTGAACAGTTAAACTGATTTTGACATTAGAACACCACTGTTCCTCTCTCTCTCCCAACCTCGTTCCCCAAATGCACCCCGATGGAATGATTTTATTTTATTATCTAGTAATTTTTTTCTTGTATTCAATAATAGTGGGTTATAGCTTTAAATAAGGGGAACTATTTACATTCATTCTTTAGTCTCTTGCTATCTGTTTTGAACTAATGGTTTATTAATTTAATAGTGCTCTGTGCCTACCAGTAGCAGATACTACTTCAATTTTAAAAGTAGGCATGCATTGCAAATGTCTGACTTTTCATGATATGCAGCCTGAATTGATATCCTGTGATCACTACAATATTCAGCAAGGGGCAGAGTCCTGTTTAGTCTAATGTAATTATATAAACAAGTTTATGAATTTACTTCTACATTTTTCCTCTGCTTACCCAGTAGAAATCAGGAAAGTCGAGAGTACTTAAGAGATTCAACTTCTTCAAAACGGGCTTTTACAAGTTCACACACACAAGGTCACACAGTCCGTTATGCTGATGGTTAGTGTATGTCATTTATTGGTTAGTGTATGCCCCAAGGTGTAGAAAAGATGGGGCTATTTGGAGGGGGAAAAGTTAATGTTAATGTATAACTATGGACTGATTAACTATAATGACACTACCATATAAGATCTTGTGTGTGGTTTTGGTTTGTTTTATTTTATGTGTGTTGGGAGGGCACTGTTGATGGTTTCTTTAATTCAATCTGTCTAGAAAATTCTGAACGGAAAGAATTCTGGCCTCTTTAGCCCAAATTTGAGTGGGTACACAGAAGGTTTCTGAGGGCAGTCTTCAAAATACTGGCAGGCAGGGTGAATTCAATAAGGAAACTTATTGGTTAGGTGGAGAAATAGAGCTTGTCTCTTGGTAAGTAGCCCCTAATGACAGAGCAACATAAAAAAGGGGGTGTAGGTATATTCTCCGGGGTTCACTATTTGGCTTTGAATCTGAACTTGGCCTTTCATTAACTGCTTTTTTTCAGTTAAATGGAAATGAAAATTATACCTTCCTCTTAGGAACATTGTTAAGTTTAAATGCAATAATAAAACATGCAAAGTGCACAGGGCTTTGCCCGTGGTAAGCACCTAATTTTAACTACTGTTGGGAAGATAGCATCCGAGTCCTACAGAGGACGGCTGCATAGTCATTCTCTGCCTGTTCTACTTTCGAGCTGAGGAAGGGCAGCGGGTAGGTGGGGAGAGCTTAAAAATAGCAATTTGAGGTCTTGCCTCAATCTGGTTATTAGTGAATGGTCAACAGTGGCCCCAAAAGTTCCTCCTGGTCTGTAGTTTTTCTTGCTTTTCAAGTCTTGCTTCTCTTTGAGTTTCTCTTATTTCTTCACATTTTATTAATAATAGTTCCTTTATGCTGTTGATTGAACACAAAATTCTTTTTCTGTTTTTCAGTAAAGCATGTTAAGATCTGAGAACATAGGACTCACCTCTGAAATACAAACAACCCTAACTGGTACTTCTACTGATGATCACTGTCAGGATTTCAAAACAGGCAAAGAAAGGGTCAGGAGCATCCACTCGTTTCTTAACCCAAGAGCGCTTTCATCTGGCTAGCTCTTTAGAATTTGGGGTACCTTTAAAAATTATTTGAATTCAGTTGATCCCAATGCCTGCATATATAGACTTTTCCTCTTGAATTCTAAACTACTTGTATTTTCAGGGAAATTTAATCCTGATATGTCTAATTCATGGAGACAGTGTCCTGTAGCAACAGCTAAGGCCAAGAAAGTTTAAAATCTAGCCTTTACTCTACCATTTCTTGTTAAATGTGAAACGTGTTTTGTCAGAATTAAGCGAACTTGAACTTCAAAAGGGCCAAGTTCGGTGTGAACCATGAAATTTGCTGGAGTTTCTAAACATTGCAAGGCATACTCTCCCAGCTCTGGCCACAGCTCCTGGCATCACATGACTGGTTGTTTTCTGCCGGCCGAGACCAGCACCCCTGGCTTAGGCTGTGTCCAGCATCCTGCAACAGTGAGTGATGTGATGGACGTGGTACAGTGTGCTTTTCAGAGATTTTCTTTTCATTTTAAATAAACATCCAATTTAACTGTCCTTTGTCTACTGTAGAAAGAAGGGCAAGAGACCCTTTATTCATGGAACTCTTACCAAAGAATGTAGATGGCATGTACATTAGTCAGGATAATGTTGGCTACTATAACAATGAGCCCCCAAATTTTAGTAGTTTTTAATTCAGCAAAACCTACCAGTCCATTGTGGTTACTTCTGACTAGTAGGTAGAACTGGTCACCTACTTTCTTTCTTTTTGTGACTCTTATCAATTCCCAGGGCTTTGGAGTCCTCTGACCTAGCCAGCGATAGAGAGGGTAGAGCATGCATCTTTGCTTCCTACTGGCCTTGGTCTGGACACATCACTTCTGCTCACAATCAGTTGGAAATTATTAGTCACATGCTCTACCAAGGTACAGGGAAGAGGGGAGGGTAGAAAACAAACTCCTTGACTGACGGTCACTTCCTGTGACTCTGGAAGGAAGAGCATGGGTTGTGGTGGACAGTTACACGTCTCTCCCATGGGGGTCATCGGTGTGAGTATAGCATTTCCACGCTTTGACACACACTCTCTTCCTCTTAAAGTACGTTGTGCTCCACAAATCCAGTTTGCAAAGTCTAGGTGACTTGGCAACGTGTGAAAATTCTAGGGGAATTCACTTGTTATTTCAGTTTGGTCCTTGTCTTAGTCTGAGTTCACCAAGATGTGGATCCTAAAACAAAGATTTGACCATGAGTCATGTATTTGTAAAATGATCCCAGAAAACACTGGTGGTGGTGTAGGGAAGTGAGACGGGGAAGGGAAGGCAACCAAATAAAGGTTTCCTTACCAAGCAAGTGACCACTGTGGGGACTGGGAGCTTAACTCCCTGGGGACCTCTAAGATCCAGTGCGATGCAGGCACCTCAGAATTACCCAACTCAGAAGGTGTGGGGAGCAGAGGTATTGATCCACCAGTGCACATCCATTTTTGTCTGAGGGCTGCTCAGAGAGGGGGTTGATATTCATAGCATGGAGGGTAGACTTCAGTGTCCAGAGAAGGGCCAAGGGCACAGACTCACCCGTGCTGTCAGCTGAGAGCCAGGCAGGCATCATATCCAAACACGGTAATGTCTGCAGGGGGTACCCGCGTGCGCATGGTACTGCCGGCGTCTAATGTAGTTCCAGGGTGGGTCAGACCACGTGAATCCAACTGACTAACCAGCAGCACGCTGTCTCCCGTGTTGTCGTTTCTGCTGTACAGTGTGCCTGACGAGGAGGTCAAGACCACCACCACGAACACGCAGGTGGAGGGCGATGACGAGGCTGCGCTACTGGAGCGCCTGGCTCGGCGGGAGGAAAGACGCCAGAAGCGCCTCCAGGAGGCGCTGGAGCGTCAGAAGGAGTTCGACCCCACGATAACAGACGGGAGCCTGTCGCTACCGAGCAGAAGAATGCGAAACGACACAGCGGAAAACGAAACCGATGACAAGGAAGAAAAAAGTGAAAGTCGCCGAGAAAGATACGAGATAGAGGAAACGGAAATAGTCACCAAGTCCTACCAGAAGAATGACTGGCGGGATATTGAAGAGAAGAAGAAAGAGGACAAAGAGGAGGAAGAGAAGCCAAAGCAAGGGAGCATCAAAGAAAATCAGGTAGAGGTGACGGTAGAAGAGAAAACAGTAGAAACCCAAGAAGAAACAGTGGGAATGTCTTTGAAAAATGGGCAGATCAGTGCAGATGAGTCTAAAATAGAGGATGAGAGGGAACAAGGTTCAGATGAGATTTCCCATAACGAAAAGCTGGAGGAGGAAGAAAGGGAAAGGGCCCAGGCAGAGAGGCTCAGGTTGGAAGCAGAAGAAAGAGAAAGAATTAAAGCTGAGCAGGACCAAAAGGTAGCCGAGGAGAAAGCAAGACTTGAGGCGGAAGAAAAAGCAGCTGCCCTAGAGAGAGAGAGAAGGGAGGCAGAGGAGAGGGAAAGGGTTCAGGAGGAAGAGCGCAGAGCAGCCGAGGAGAGGCAGAGGGCAAAGGCAGAGGAAGAAAAGAAGGCTAAGATAGAAGAGCAAAATCGCAGAAAGCAGCTAGAAGAGAAAAAAAGTGAAGTGCAAGAGAAAAAGGGGAAAGGGGAAAAGGTAGAAGGGACCACAGAAGGGCAATGGGTCAATGAAAAGAAAGGACAAGAAGATAAACTCCAGACAGCTGTGCAAAAGAAACAGGTACAGTGGACATTTTGCACCCAATGCGCGATGCCTGTGACGTGTGAGAAATGTAATGCACATCAAATCTGGGGCCGAGGCCACATTCCCGAGCCCGCACGCTTGATCATTTGGCAGGCCGTTCATCTTTTTTTTTTAAGGCCATAGCAATCTGCAAGCATGATGCAATCGATTGATGGCTAAATAGTCAACCAACCAAATTTCCCGAGACAACCAGAGGAAATGTGTTGCTCTGGGCTTGCTTGTTTTGAACGCGAAGATGGTACTCGTGGTGGTGCTGTGTTGACCTATGATTCTGCACCTGCATCTATGCTCGTTCCTTTTCACACCTTTACCTCTGTCCACGGGTCTACATGAGGCAAGGGCATCTTAACTCTTCCCCTTACCCATGGGTTTGGCATTTCACTAAAAAAAAAATATAAGCGTTGGGGGTGGGAAACTGACAAAAAAGAATCGCAGCCCCAACTAGCATCATCAGAAGGCAAATATCAAACCTTCGAGATCAACCGATAACGAAGGAGGGAAGTAGCCAGTTAGGGCCTTCTTTAGAAAAAAAAAAAGTCAAATCCATGATTGGCACCATGTAGACCTGAGCTTAATGTAAACTTGCAGAAAGCCAGTCCTCTGGGGCGACATCGGCTTATAATTGACTGACAATTAAAAGCATACAATTTGCTTCTTTTACTATCTGAACAACACACGTAAATTGACATAGTCTGAGGAAGGGTGGAACTGGGGGGTGGGGTGTAAACTACCAGTGATTTTTTTCTGTCTGCAAGGCTGCATTAGAAGCACTGTGCTTAACCACCACCTGCCTGCATGTTCACCGTCCAGAAAGAACTCTGTCACTATGTCTGCACTGCTCTGAAGCTGTCTTTCACTCCTGCTTGTCATAAGGGGCTCATGAACACAGCTATGATTGGGACGATCAGGGACAAAATGCACCGAAGTGCACACGAGGTTTGTAAACACGCACAAGGAGCACGTCATTCTAGGTAGCAGTGAGCACACGGGCAGGCACACGGGAGCAAATTTTGGGTGGAAAGAAAGCACCCAAGGCTGCTGTTTACAAGCACTGGCCCAGGGGCCTGGGTGAGCATGACACAGCAAAAGAGAGGTCAGCCTGAGCCACATGCCCAGTGACCTGAGCACCTTCTCACGCTAGTAAGAGCTAGAAAGGGCTTCTTCGAAATGAGTGACCTGACCACTCTCGCACATAAAAAGGAAGAAGAAAAGGGGGCTAAAGTGCAACCCCAAAGAGAAAAGTCCCAAGAAGACAAGCCTACATTCAAAAAGGAAGAGGTAAATATTATTGGGAAGTAGCCTAGTTAATCATAAAGCAACAGAGCTGTGTTCCCCTACAATTGTAACCTCTCAGCCGGTGTTTTTCACGCCGTGACTCATGATGTATCGAATGGTGAAATCGACATAGAACATCTCAGAATTAGTTAAATGTGTCCATCGGCATTTTAAGAAGTGCAATGGAATAGAAAATATCAGAGCATGTAAGCACTGCATTGTGACATCAGTTATCTTCCTTGCTGTGGGTCGTGGTCCAAAAGCTTGAAAAACACTCCTCTGATCCATCTTCCCCACTTTCTGTTCTTTTAAGTGCTATTTCTTTTTTTTCTTGAGCCGTCCTACTTTCGTGTCATTTCCAATTGGCTTTGACTCATGATTTAACTTCTCCGAGGGAAACCACCCCCACACATCCCAGTAGAAAATTTGGTGAACGGAAGATGATATTTGGTTTTCAAAGGAAAACTTTGGCCCCATGTTTTGCATTGCATTTCTGAGGCACACACAGGAGCCGGTGCCAGAGTGCGTGACTGTAGGTAAGAGGCCGATGAGGGGACCAGAGGCCGCTGCAGGCAGGGTGCCCTGATCTGATGTCCCTGAAATGGCAGGAAGCCTGAGTTTGTTTCAACCATTGTGCTTATGTGAACCCTGAGTAATCCTAAAAATTGTGACAATAGTCAGTAAATTCAAAGTACTTGAACAGGGTAAAACTAAAGTATCCATAAGGGAGGAGTTGAGTTACTTTGCCCATGTAAGTGCCCATGCCTTTGACCTGTAGCTGTGGCTCCATTTCTCTACCCATTGTGGCATAGATTAAGAAACAGGAAAAAAAATCCGTACTTAGAAAATAGATAGCCAGATTAAATAGAGGGGGTGGTTATTTTCTTGTGTTTTTAGTAAGATTCATATACAAAGTAAAAACCCCTAGTTCACGTTATACTTGTTTTATTTTGCATATATGTTCCTCCTGGTTTCTAATAGAACTTGTGGTGCTTTGAGAGTGAAAACTGCATGTGAACTCTACCCACGTATAGGGAGGAGAAAGCGTAAATGCTAATCACTGGGAAACTGAATTTGGCTCAAATGAGGCAGCTAAGGAAATGGTCGAACATGTGGGAAAGCACTGTTCTTCGTTTCGCAACAGAAGAACACTACAAATTCATCTACAAAAAAATGAAAGTTCCCTCGGAACTAAACTCAAACAGAAATGTCCCACGTGGGTTCTTCTCTAGAACTAGTGTTGCGTGGTGAATATCCTCGCAGAGAGAACAGGGCATGAAATCATAGCTCAGTGATTAAGTCCATGTTGGGGCCGGGAAGCTGAAAAAGCGCTGTTTGGATTCTGTCCTTCAAATCCACTTCCCCGCGATGTGATTGGTTTTCAATGACCAGAGCATCTGTCTATGCACCACGTCCCGAGCTGGAAAGAGCTCGCCGGCAGCCATCCAAACCATGCCTTCGCCTCTTTTCAGATAAGGCCCCTGTTCAGCATTGTCCCTGGTATAATGACTTCAGAGCTGCCTCTTTCCCAGTCTGCCCTGCAGCACATTCCAGTGTCCCAAAAACTTGTGGCCTCTTTTTTGTACAAGGCCAGTTTAAATCCTCTGCACAGGCTTGAAAAAAACTCTGCCATTCCTGCTTTAACAGCATGTACATAAATTACTAGTTGAATGACTAGATTTTCCCCTCTCCAGCTAGTTAGTTGTGTGGTTGCTTTATATAGACAACTTTAAACCATATTTTGCATGTTGTAGTCATTTTAAATACCCTCCTCCTTTTTTAATTTCCTTTTGGTTAAAAAAAATTAAAAAGCCTTTTCTTTCAAGGAGCAACGCACGATCGGTCAACCACAAGTAAACACAAATAGCACGTAAGCCTTCTTAGAGAAAACATTTCCAGAAGTCCCTCCAATACTTTATAAAACACCTCCTTTCTCCCCCTGCTGCAGCTTAACTCTTTTGTGGCAACCTTGATCAGCAACCTTGAAGCTTAATGTAGCTGTTTTTTTCTCCTCTCCAACTATGAAATGGCTCTTTCTAGTTCTTCACCCTAAAGCTCTCCCCCTCCCCCAACTTCTAACAGAAAAACAACTTCCAGGGGAGTTGCTCATGTAATATTGAAATTGACCTTCATGCATCTAGTCCAAATCTCCCCAGCTTGGCTGTGCATGTGAATCACCCGGGAATCAAGAAACGCAGACTCTGACTCAGTGGCTCTGGAGTCTGAGTTTTCTGGTGAGCTCCATGTTCCCAGACCAAACTTTTGGTAGCAAGGACATTCACGTGGTACATATCAGACCCGGAGAAGGATCTGAGGCTTCTGAGTCTAAGAACAGTAACTTGCACCGGTTCTTGTCACTATTCTGGAATCAAATAATGCCAAACAAACTACAAAGACTGATGTCGCAGTCCTTTATGGCCTGTTCACTTGACCTTTTCAGTGTCTCTCTGGCACAGGGCCACCCGCTGAATGCCCGCCCCACACACACCTTTGTCATCCTAATGCATATCCCAAATACCCAGCTTTATCCAAATGATCACATTTGGTGAGAGCCTTGCATATTCTTTCAGGATACTTGGCTACCCATTAATCCATCAGCACAGGTTTTCTTTATGGTAACATTCCAACCTAGGAGATCTAATGCTTTTTCCAAGAGACTCTGAATCCCATGAGCTTGGGTTAAATCTTCTGTAGAATCCAATCCACTGTGCTCCTTAAAATAACACGTAAAGCTGTTATGGAATTACTTCCTTTATTCATTTCCCAAAAAGATAAAATAATTTGCAAACTCAAACTGTCATGATTTCACTGGGAATTTTTCTAAGGAAGTCTTCCAAAGAGAATACAAGCATACCATCCACCATAGCCTTTGCCAATAAAGGCAGAGCTTGAGGAAAAGGGTTTTTGTTCTTCTGTTAAATATGCATTGTTTTACAAATCTATTTTACATACATTTTTGGTCAGTAAATCAGATAATGCATTTGGGGAGAGGGGAAATATCTCTGACTCCAAACCTGGAGAAGTGAGGTAGAGGTATTACATCTTTGCATACTATTCCACAAAACCTGACAATGGAGTCCGAATTACTTTCATGAGTTTTCTGAAATGGGACCCTCTTCACCCCCAAGTTTGTGTCCCCAAAAACTCCTTAACCAAGACATATAATGCAGTCCATGGCTTCTGGGGCCGTGTCCACCAATGGTAGGCCAAGGCAAGGACAGATTCTGCCTGCCCAGTGAATACTAACCTATGATTGGGCAAGGACAGCCACCAAGGAGCTGCAGTCAAGTTGCAGGACAAGCCAGGAGCTTCCTCCTCTCTAGCCCCTTGTGACAAGTCAGAAGACATGAGCGAAAGGAAAGGATGAAGGATTAGGAAAGGGTCATCTCCAAGGCTGTCCGACAGGCAGCCCAGGATGGCTGTGAATGCGGGCCAACAGAAAATTATAAATTTACTTAAAACATTATGAGATTTTTTATGACTATTTGCTGCAATGCATTTAATGAGTGGCCCAGAGATGCCAAAAGGTTGGACACCCCTGAGAGCCTGACCTCCATGTTTTCTGTACTCAGAGCCAACACCCCAGAGAAGTCCGGTGACTTAATCAAAGTAATAGCCAATTTGTCAACAGCACTGGAACCAAAACTCAGGTTTCCTGACTTGCAGCCGAAGCTCTCAGAGAGAACGGCAAAACAGTAGCTCCCTCCTTCAGCCTGTCCAGAGGATCCCCTTTCTCCAAGTGTGCATCCTTTGGAGAAGGGTTGAAGTTTTAACTAATTAGGGCCACACGATAGTTGCCCGTTAAATTCCTACAGCATACTTCATCTGTAGCAATTTAATCAAATACTACCCAAAGAAGGCCATCAGGGAAAAGACTACTGAAGGCTCAGCAGTAGAGCAAAAAAGTGCACTCGCCTTAATAAAACATGCACTTGAATAGTAAATGTGCAGAGGGTATCGGAAGACTAGCTGGAAAGAGGTGAGTGATCAGAGAAGGGGAGACCGTCTGGGCAGCGCCTCTTAAAACCCTACGTTCTGACCCCCCTTCCTCTGTAGGTTTCTTTAGAACATTAGTGCTTTCTCCGTTTGTCTTGAGGAGAGCAATGATGAACCACCCCTGTTTTTACACTCATCTTTTAAGATTGGGGGAGATGATATAGGTAATTTGTACTCCTTTACCCCTAAAAAAAGCTATGTAAGTTCAGTTTACTTTGAAATAATCTCTTATTTACCACAAGGAACTTGTAACATGAAGCCCCAAAAATATTAAAGCCAATACCTGCTCTTCATGTATGACCTTCTCTCACCCACAAAAATCACAAAACCACTCTGGAGATAAGTTATTACCTGCCCCCTGGAGGTCAAGGTAAACCCCAGAATTTTTCCTATTCCGTTCTAACTTGGTGGCTTAGATGCCTTACAAACATGGTCCCACAGTTGTGAGTCATCCCCCTAAAGGTGGGGTCATTATGTCTTCTGTCCTGGGGACCCCACTTACTTATTGGTTAAGAGACTAGGGTCATCCTCCTCTGACAGCAGTAAAGGCAGTACGGCAGATCTGGCTAATCTGATAGGTTTTCTCTTCTTTCCTCCTCAACACATCAGGGTCCTTCACCCAGAAGGAACCTGTCTAAGCAACCTGGGCATTTTCCCAGCAAGGGCACCCTAATAATCGCTCCTCCCAGGGGGACCTGCAGACAACCACTCGTGTGGGGTTCCCAGGACATAATCATTTCCAATGGTAATACCACCAAAGCCTTAGAAAATAAAACCCCCAGTGAAATCGGGAATGATCTTGACTTCCTAGAAGTGTGGTCAAGGTCTTTCCTCAGAGGCTGGAGGACCCCCACCCATGCGCTAAGAGTTCCCTCTGACCTCATCTCTACCACGTCGCCCTCTGGTGCTTAGTTTCACTTCTGAGGCTAGTGGCTTCCTATCAATTTGGGGTCCTCTTTGGTGACAGTAACCCAAACCTAATAAGATCCTTATCGTTATGTTCCTTCCTGGTGTGTACTGTTGGTTAGATCAAAGATGAGAAGATAAAAAAAGACAGAGAGCCCAGAGAAGAAGTTAAGAGCTTCTTGGACGGGAAGAAGGGATTTACAGAAGTGAAGTCGCAGAATGGAGAATTCATGACCCACAAACTGAAACACACCGAGAATACTTTCAGGTAAGACGTAGTGACTAATTAACAAACAGTGACTGTGTGCACATGTGGGGGGAAAAATCGGCTGTGTATGCCGTGCCTGTGGATAGAAACCTGCTAAACAGGTAACATACTTCTGTCGTGAGACCATCATAGAGACACTGAGTCAGGTCCAGCCGTCAGTCACTAACAGAAGACGGGCAGTCACTGCTCAGACAGAGGTTTAACCTGCTTTTCCCATAATTTAGCAAGGTAGGTTATGTTGGGCATCCAGGATTTTGCCCTTGACCTAATATGCTCATGTTATGATCAGTTTTTTAGAAAACATTGTAACTGGGATTAATATCATTAATTCATTCTCTATATGGGCCAGGCAGCTTCATACGAGACCCTTCTCAGCACCATGTTCGGGAATGTATTTCCCAAAGGTTGTAAATAAATGTTGTGTAAGACTAGGATTGCTCTGTGGCCAAATACTCGGGAATGTAAGATTAAACTAAATTAATCAGCTCTCTGCCACAGGACTTTGAAAGCAGTTGGAGTTAATTCGCACCGGGAGTCTCTAAGAGGGAGGAAGAAGGCGTCTGGCTGATAAATATTTCATTTATTGCCCTTTGGAAAGCCCTCTTGCATAGATAGCTTCAGCTCCCCCCACCCCTCACCCCATTATGTTGAAAATCTGGGCAATTGATTTTAGGACAGATAGACGAGTATATGCGGGTCAATTCTCACTTCCAGATCTGTTGAATACTCTGAGCTCCCCGCCGATTTAGTAAGAGAAGTCGAAGATGCTGCCGTGGACACCGGGCTATAAGATTCTCTGGGCCCATTCCTACTCACACACTCCCTCCAGCCGCGCGTGCCAAATGTCAACCTCTATCATGTCGCTGGTCGCTGTGCCAGATGTTACCAAAGAGAGTCTGGGTCCCCATAACGTGGATTTCCATGCACCCTTGCCCACAGACCCTGCGTGTCTGAACACTTGAAATAAGAACGTCCCCAAGCAGTGTTGTGTAGGAGCCAGACTTCGTCCTCACGACAGAGCCTCTGTGACATCCAGAAGCAAGCAGAGCTTCTAGGGGTGGACATTTGCAGCCTGTTGTCTAAGAGACTAACGTGGGTAAACGTAATGGGCCCCAAACAGTCTTTCTAAACAAAAACTTGAGCAGAAACGTAGCCACGGGTATCGCATAGAAAGTGTAAATTGGCAGAAAGCAGATGTGAAAAATTACGAGTTTATCAGGAGCTCATAGCAAATCGGGAAAGCAAGTTGATCCAGGCAGGTCAGCCGAGCCCGACTGAGGTCGCTGAGTGTCTGTAGGTTAATGTTTTAAAGCCCTAAACCAGCGTGGAGTTCGTGAAAAGTCTTCAATGCATATTACCCAACAGTATTAGTGTGTTGTTGTTTGATGGTTTAAAGTACGTTTTGTGGGTATGAATACACTTTTTTGTTAAGAGAAATAAATAATGCTTTGAGAAAAACCTGTCGGTAGAAAGTTTGGTTAACAATTAGCAGACTTACCAACCAGCTTCAGCCACAGCTCAAATTAATAATTAACACGTCCATTGTGTGGAAATCCAGAAAACTGGGCAATTCCAGGAGAAAAGTCGGAAGAGATGCCAGCGGGTCCAGCAGTGAGAACTCTGAAATGTGACTCTCACTTTAATTTTTCCGTGTTTAGGCAGGGGAAAAAAATGACAGAAACAAGCTGTCGCCATAAAGTTTCGGTTCAGCTGCCAACATGTGTTAGTTTTAGTTTCAATTAGAAGCAGAGATGCCTGGTGCTGCTCCGTACAGTGAGGAGCTGGGCGGGAAGGGGCTCTATTTAGATTCGCCTGGGGCCTTCTAGCCCAACTGGAAACAAGCTGTGTCCAATGGCGAAAGGTCTGATGTTCCTCTTGCCTTTGCACCTGAAGAAGCCAAGGGGAGCAGGGAGAGCCTTCTAGAAGAAATTTTCACAGTATTATTGGCACCCTGATGCTGAGGGCATGCCAGCACAACTGAGCAGAGGTGACATGGACAGAACTCTTGCTCCTGTTTTGAGCAGAATTCCTTTTGTTTGATTTAATTACTGTCCCCTTTAATAGTTCTATTTCCCTATACCTAGATCTTTTTCTCTAAGAGATATTCTAAAAATCTCAATTCAAGGAGCAATTTTATAGAGGTAGATTGGATTTTCTAGAAAGTACAAAACAAGGATTTGTTTTGCTTTCTGTTTATTTTTATATGTGGGAATTATGTTTTTTTTTCTGGTGATAGGAAAATTGTACTCCTTATAAAACATTCAGAAAATAGAAGTATGAAAATATGTACCCACCACCCAAAGAAAACCACTAGTAACATTTTCCCTAGATATTTCCTATATATTTCCCAGATATTTACATTCAAAATAGACATGCATATAGACATACAGCATGTATATGTGTGAGTATAATTATAAATCTACATTTTAAATGGATTCTTGCATTATGCATAACAAGGTACCTTAGCTAGCCTTCTAAACCAACGAATATAAGCCTACAGTTCACGAGGTTAGAGTGTTCCACAGGATGGAAGGATCGTGATTCAGTTAACCAGCCCCTAACGGTGGCCTTTGGAATGTCCACACTGAAGACGGAGCGACATCTAGTGGAATCTGGGGGCGTTTCCACAGGCGTGTGTTGCCCACCCGACTGCACACGGACACGATGAACACGGAGAGAACGAGTGTCTCCGAAGATGGAAAGACCGTGAATGAACTGGGAGGGCAGGGTTCCTCTCTGGGGGCGCAAGTCTGTAAACCTGTAAGACCCCGCGAGAGCAGCATCAAGTGTTAAGGGACCGTGAAGCCCTGATTGAGTTCAAAATAAAAGTTAGCTCCTCTTTCACCATCACGAACCTAGTGTAAGATCTTTAAACTTGTAAACCTCAGCTCTTGGCGAGAAAGAAAGGTTACATCACGGCCCAGCGAGGTCTCCACACGGGACGGAAACTGGCACATCAGGACACGGTCACTTCCTTGCTCCGTGCAAAGCGCTCTGATGTTTCCTAGTTCTTTTTTCTTTTTTTAATGCTGATTACAGTCCACTGAATTGATTTTCTGACGGCAGTTTGAAAAGCACTGTTCTAAAGGACACAGTACATTCAGAACTACCTCCACGTCTTTAAAAAGCGTGAGCTGCACACGTGCGATCAGTACGGGGAACTCTGTCACCTTGAACTCATCTTCGGTTCTGTTCTTCCTCTGGCCCCGTAGCTGGAAACACTGTTGTTCTCCATGGGGAGTAAACGGCGCTAGACAGTAATTCATCCGTTGCTTGGAAAAAAGTGCTAGACGTGGGCTACCTACGTTCAGATCTGGTTAAGAATGCCCTCATTACTTGTTAATTAGTATTTAAATAAGGCTTCTTTTTTATGGCAAAATAATATTCCACTATAAATATGTACCACGTTTTCTTTATCCATCCATCAGTGGACAGTTGGGTCGTTCCCCTGTCTCGGCTATTGTAAATAATGCTGCATTGGAGTCAGTATTTTCTCTTTTCTTCAGAAATTTTTTTAATTCAGGTATGTGCCCCGAAGTGGAATTGCTGTATCGTATGGTAGTTATGCTTTTAATTTTTGGAGGAACCTCCCTACTGTTTCTCACAGTGGCTGCACCATTTTACAATCCTACCACTGGTATCTATTCACCCCCATTGTGTTCCTGAGGACACCCTGGGTAAGCAGCAGAGCAGGGACTCAGGTTCAGACCTGGAGCCTCCAGGAGGACCCAGCCTGCCCCTTGGGCTGGTGTGAGGACCTGCTGTCCAGCGATGGGCAGTAAGGTTTCTGCGTGGTGCCCAAAGCCTGCCGGCCCACCTACCCTCCCTCCAGGGGAGGCTGCAAGGCAGCCGTGTGTCTAACTCCTTTGCATCTCTCCCTGCCCCTCTTCACCCCCACCACCGCCACCAGCCGACCCGGAGGGAGGGCCAGCGAGGCCAAGGAGGCGGAAGGGGCTTCCCAAGTGGAAGCTGGCAAACGCCTGGAGGAGCTGCGCCGCCGCCGCGGGGAAACGGAGAGTGAAGAGTTCGAGAAGCTCAAACAGAAGCAGCAGGAGGCAGCCCTGGAGCTGGAGGAGCTGAAGAAGAAGAGGGAGGAGCGACGCAAAGTCCTGGAGGAGGAAGAACAGAGGAGGAAGCAGGAGGAAGCAGAGCGGAAAGCCAGAGAGGAGGTAAGCAGGGCGCAGCCCGCCGGGCGGGTCGGCGCCCCAACATCCCCAAGTCCCTGATTCATGTCTCTGGGGACCCTTGCAGCTCAGGAATCACTTCTTCCCTGCTGAAACACTGCTGCTCCTCTGAGCATAGGCTCTTACAAATACACTTTAACAATAGTAAACTTACTATGTGCTAAGCATGGTCCCAAAACCTTCATACATATTAATTTAGCCAATTCTCGTAAGAACAGGTGGTCAGCCAAAAGCAGATCCAGCTGCCTGCCGCTCGAAAGCCAATACTCGACAGGCAGGTGCTGATGTAAAGGAAAGTGGTTTATTTTCAGGTGCCCGCTGTCTGGTCGATGGGGGACTCATGTCTCAAAGCCCATCTCCTGGAAGATGGGGGATGCACGTCTCAAAGCCCATCTCCCCTTCTCAGCGGAAGCAGAGGCTTTTATGAGGAGGGAGAGGGAAAGTAGAACAAAGAGATCAAGGGAGGGGGTTGCAAAGTTCTCTAGGTGCAGATGAGCACAGTCCATTCTGATAAGGCAGGTGATGGTCCAGGGTGAGTCATCCTGGTTTAGTCATCCCGGCTTCACGTCATCCTACAGCTGAGGGTCAGAACTAGGATGCTTGAAGGTCAGAGTGTGTACCTTTCAAAGTTAGTTCCTAACGTTCTTATACAAATATGCTGTTTATCTATAAGCTACATATTAGTCAGTAAGCACTTACAGACACAATGTCAAAAGAATGGTGAGGGGAATTGTAATTCACTCCTCTTACAATTTTCCACTGTTACAGCATCCCCATTTTACAGATGAGGAAACTGAGGCACAGAGAGGGTTTTTTAAAAATAATTTTCCACAAGTCCCACTTGTCTTCCCCATTGCCCTACACTGTCCCTCAGTAACGAATATAGAGAGCAGAGTGCAAAGATCTGCAAGAACCAAGAGTCACGTGATGGTTGTGTTCTGATGTTTGAAGAGTTTTTAGAGAGATTTTTTAAAAGTAGGTTTTGGGTTCTTTTAGTGGAAGAGTCTACATTTTTGCAGTCGGGGACAGTGTCTGCTTTGTTCATTCCTGTATACTTAGCACGCAGACCCGGTGCCAGGCAGGTCGCCGGAACCCAGTAATTATGAGCAGATGAATTTGTTCTGTATTTTAAGACGGAACTAAAAACAACAAATAAAGTTACCAAAAGGCTAATTTTGAAAACTGAAAAAGTGCTTGACCACCTACAAGTTACACTGCTGCCATTTACAAGGTGCATTCTTTTCTTTCATCCTTAGGTACGTTTTTATTCTCATTTTATGGGCAAAGAAAAGGGAATCCAGTAGTTTGAGGGCGTTGCGTGAAGTCACGTGACTAATGAGTGGTAGAATCAGTGCTGCGACCCAGCTTCTCCGACTCAACCTGGCGCTTTCCCCGCCAGCCTTAGGGAACTATCCTCACCCATCATTCAGAAGATGCAAAAGGACTTCCGATGACTATCTGACTTGGATACTAACATCCTCTAAACTGTGTGGAACATTTGGAAAAATGTCTCCAAAATCTCTTCCAAGTCCAGCTATCAGTGAGGCTTGCACCCTAACAGCCACTTGCCAGCTGGGCCCTTGGGAAGGTCCCTGGACTACTCTGAGACTTCCTGCCCTTGTCTGTGAAATATCTGCTTTCAGAATTGCAGTGATGGTTAAGCGGTGCCTGGTACGTAACAGGCACTCAGGGGGTGGTAGTTATAACCATTGTTATCATTATTTAGAAGAGGAGAGTACCAATGAAGGCAGGATGAATTCTTGGAACTGGATTGAATTGGAGATTATTCGCCCTAACCTCATACCAATGTAACATAGATTGGATGGCTGAAAAGCAACAGAAATTATTTCTCGTAGTTCTGGAGGCTGAGAAGCCCAAGATCAAGGCCTGCAGACTCTGTGTCTGGTGCAAGGGATGCTTCTAGGTTCACGGACGGCGTTTCCTCACTGTACCCTTAAATGGTAGAAGGAGCAAGGGGCTCTCTGGGACTTTAAGGCACTAATCCCATCCATCACAGCTTCACCCTTATGATCTAACAACACAAACACTTAGCCTACAATACACAAAATCCTTCTGCAACCTCCTCTGACAGACTGACAGACAGACAGACAGACAGTCTCTGCTTGAGGACATCCAGTGATAAAGATCTCACAATCGGACAGTTAGAAAAGACAACAGGAGTCTCTCAGAAGATCGATCACAGAGGGTGTGCGTCTTAATCAGAGCTCTGGAGTGTCTGCCTGAGAGAGAAACGGGGGAGAGTATTTCAGGCCAGCAGTGAAGGAAGGCCCAGAGGGGTTGATGAGACAGGTCGTGAGTAGTCTGTGGTTTCACCGCTGTGTGCGGTATCTGCCTCATTTCTGGTTTGTCAGACCATCCAAAATAATCTGCTCACCGGAGGTGGGGCAGCCACAAAATCATCTCTTGTGCAGCTCCGCAGCCGTAGTGCCACAGATGTGTGGTGCTTGGCACAGACGCTGTCACTTGTCTTCACAACGCCCCTAGAAAGTAGGGAGAAGAGATACACATCTTTACACAATACGTGACACCGATTTCACACACTCAGAAGTGGGAGCTCCGTGTTAGAGGACTTGGCAGGATGATGGCAATGGTGATCATCAACGCAGAGCCCCGGTCTAAGCATTTTACATGGGCTTTCTGACTTAGTCCTCATTAAAGCCCTACTGAGTGGGTTCTACTGTTATCCCCATGCTACAGATGAAGAGACCAAGGCACAGAGCAGATAACTAATGTGGTCAAGGTCACACAGTTGGGAAGTGGCAGCACCAGAGTGTGAATCAGGCAGCTGGACTCTAGCGACCGCCCTTGAGGACTCAGGAGCATCCAGCCTAGGACCCCAGTCTTTTCCCTCTGGGATGTGTGCCTTTTCCCCTACAGCACTCCTTCCCCTTGGCTTGGACCCGACACCGGCGCCCTTGTCACGTGCTCTTTCTCTCTTAAGGAAGAGAAGAGGAGGCTAAAGGAGGAGATTGAGAGACGAAGGGCAGAAGCTGCTGAGAAACGCCAAAAGATGCCGGAAGACGGCCTATCAGATGACAAGAAGCCATTCAAGTGCTTCACTCCTAAAGGTTCATCTCTCAAGGTATTTGTTCCCCCCAGAAACCCCTCTTACACCGTCTCTACCAGAATATCTTAGGAGCTTGATTGCAGCCCCTCACTCGGTTACTGATTATTAAAAGCCTTTGCTTCCTTTATCTTTTTGCTCCTCCGTTCAGCCACTTCACAGCTTTTCTCTGCCTTCAACCTAGGTGAAGCCAAGGGAGTGGGGAAATTCGTGTCTGTTGTTCATTAGATGCTTTGGGACACATTAGAAAGACAGTCAGTGATGGTCTGCAGAGCGCGCTCCAGCTGCCTCAGTGCTTTGGGCAGCGGAAAAGGGGAACATCGACAAAATGGGCAAGCACGAAGGTTATGCTACTTTTCACACTGGCTGATGATTTTTTTCATTGTCATTATTAAAAGCAGGGCAGCTGGAAATGGTAGGGTTCAAATTTGAAAGCTGGGGTAGGAGAGGAGATGAAATGCAGCTTGGAAAGGCCCTTTGCCAGCGTGCGGTTGGTGCGCCTGCTGCCTTCGCGGAGCATCGCTCCTATGAGACAGATGTGCAGACAGACGAGAACCGGCAGGAACACCGACTTAGGGGGGTTGAGACGGGGCAGGAGTGCAGACTCAAGAAAGAACTATTATCTAGATTCCGTCTGCCATTTTCTTCAAACACATTTTTTGCTCATGAGGGTTAAGGCGTATTGAGCTGCTGGCACAGTGTATATACACAGTGAGTGTTTGTTGAATGGATATATGAATGAATGAATCCTCAGAGATAGGAACTTTTGACATTGTAATTTCACCTTCATTTTCCATCAACCTACCTAGATTACAGAGCATCGACCACAGGCGAAACCGACACAGAACCACAGCCAGGCTCCAGGCAGTTACAGTGTGTGGGTGCATGTCTATAAATGTGTGTGAGGTCTTCTGTGGCACACCGAAATGACCAGAAACCCTTGCCCTGACAGGTGTGGCTCAGTTGGTTGAAGCAGCCTCCCTGTAAACCAAGAGGTCACCAGTTCGATTCCTGGTCAGGCACATGCCTGGGTCACAAGTTCAGTCCCCTGTTGGGGACGTGTACGAGAAGCAACCAATTGATATTTCTCTCTGACGTCAGTCTTTTTCTCCCTCTTTCTCAAAAATGAATAAGCATGTCCTCCAGTGAGGCTAAAATACAATAACCAAAAACCAGTTACACTTTATAGTTATTATCCATTTTACAGGCAAATCAGCATGTTCTATCCCTAAGTAACTTCACTTACTCTCTACGATCTTCTGGTTCCCATCAGAGTTCTGATACGTCCCAAATAAATTACTTATAGTCAAGATCTGCTTCAAGGGCATCCAAACCAAGCCACTGGGGCGGGTTATTATTTGATACTTGACTTTTATAATGCACCTAATAGTGCTGTGCACCATGAGGGAGACAACCCCAAAGCAAGCTGGCTGCCCCAATAGAGTTGGCTGTCTCAGGGGAACTCAAGAATTAGGAAGGCAACCAGATAGATACAGGCTGCCCCAGAGGAGAGATCTCAGAGCCGGCTGAGCAGGAGAGAGCGGCTCTGGAGAGTAGCTGAGGTTCATTTATGGATGCCAAAATTTGAATTTCACAGAAGTTTCTTAGGTCGTAAAATATCCTGCATTTGATTTTTTCCAACCATTTAACAATGTCAAATATTCTTAGCTTGAGGGCTACACGTGGCTCGTGGGCAAATGGCTGTCAATTACAAATGCTACTGTAGAAGAAAAAGCAGAAAGTCAAACACCTTCGGGGCTCAGGCTGCCTCCAGGCAACCGCTGGAGTCCGCCCTATTCCCAGTCCAGGTCCTCTGGTTGCTGGCTCACCAGTATTCAAAGGAAACCACGTTTTCTCTTTCTACCTTCCTCAAAATCCCGCCCAAGCTAAGCATTCCTTGGACAGGCTTGGTAACTAACACAAGGAAAGTGGTGGTGATCTAGACTTTAATCTCTGCCCTTTTGTTCAGGAGAAACTATAACCCATCTTCCTCCTCCAAATATCTCCTCTCTACCAATGTTTCAACTTCTCTAGTCTCTCCATCGGCTGGACTCCTGGGTCCCCAGGGAGCCACATACCTACTTCCTCTGGTGGGTACACATACAGAGAAGCATGTGTGAGCAGTCAATTAAAGTAGATACATTTAAAAAATTTTTAATTTCTCTATAACAGAACATATTTCAAGTACAACCTATTGCCTTTCTCCATAGTATGTGGCTTGAAGAACTCGCCGTGGCTCTGGTCTGAGAACTGGATTTCATAGTCTGTGATTGGATTCCTGCAACTCTTGATACTTACTCTTGGCCCTGCGACTTCTATAATTGGTCCCAAGTTAACATTCCAGAAGCCAGTGGGAGGCATGACATTGCATATTCCACCTCGAAGTATCATCAACTAGTGTATTTCGATACTTCTCATGACTTCTATTCCTGTCTGGGAACTCTGCACCTGGTTGCTCATGGTTCAAGTACTTTAGCAGTGATTTTTTTTTTACATAATACATGCAAAGAATACATTTTAAGTAAATAAATTTAAATTTTTGTTTTTATTGTTATTGTTTTCATATATGGGTGGTGCAGGAAGTCTGGAGTAAAGAGTGTCATTTTCTAAAACTAATAATATGCTTTTTCTCCAAGTTTTTTTAAAAGATTTTATTTATTTATTTTTTAGAGAGGGAAAGAGAGGGAGAAAAACATCCATGTGTGGTTGTCTCTCGCACGCCCCCCTCCACTGGGGACCTGGCTCAACCCAAGCATGTACTCTAGACTGGGGATTGAACCCGCAACCCTTTGGTTCTCAGGCCAGCACTCAACCACTGAGCCACACCAGCCAGGGCTCTCCAAGCTTTATCCAGACAATGCTGCCACCTCTTGGTCTCCAGAGAAACCAGTTTTCCTCATTAAACTTACACAGAACATTTCATTTACAAATTTAGTAAAACAAATGGTTACATTACAAAGAGTCACTAAGTTCAGGAATTTCCCAGCATGCGTGCATCTGTAAAGAGATGGCGTGACGTGACAAAATGTGCTCATGAACTCAAGCTGTACTGGAGGAGAAGCTGGGACCTGAGAACCTGTATAAGTTGGGTGCATGTGATGGCCAAGGTTAACAAGACGATCCCTGACTCAGAGCGATGCTGGAAGTGCCACAGAGAACGAGTCTCACCTCTGCCACCACCCTCCGCTGGGCCCCTGTCCTCCCCCCACGCTGAACGTTTCTTCATTCATAGGCCCCATTGCCTATGCATTGCCTCTTGGTTCCCCAGATGTTTGCTCTGCTAGGAATGTCCTGTGCCCTCTAACTCCTACCCTCACTTCGTAAACTCATCTATAAAACTATGGAAGTGATAAACTACAAATCTCAGCTCAGGTATCAAAATGTCTGAAAAACCTTCTCCAACTCCCCCAAGTGGTTGCTTCTCCCATAATCACAGCATTGTCTTATCTCTTGAAATTTAAGTATTTTAAGTTCTACTAGTCTCCCCTACTCAAATGTGCTCTAAAAGAATCTAATACATCGTTGGGTGCTCAACTTTATATAGTAGGTACCAACATAATTTATTGGTTGGTTGGTTGATTGACAGGCTGACAAGGTTGGAAGTAGGATAGATGGATGGATGGATGGATGGATGGATGGATGGATGGATGGATGGGTGGGTGGATGGATAATATTAAAGGTTCCAGTGCATTGTGTGCTTTCAACTGTATTTCACCTTATTCAACTGAGAACTTGTTCTCCAGAAATGCACTTCTAAGTTTATATTAAAACCAGAAAAATAAGATTTAAGACCTTTTACATCCCATAATCTCAGGGACACCTATAACACTTTCTTGCATAAGGTTTTATTTTTTAATGAATTTGTTTTTATCTTCGTAAGAATTCATTGGAAAAGATACAGTGCACCACCCACTAACATCTATAGAAGTATTACTCAACTGGCATTAGGAGTGAAGCATGTTTTCCAAGAAGCTTAAGGGTATTTATGCATCGTCCACAAGTCCCAAGTCAGTCTACTAACATCTCAGAAGACTGTAGGGTCCCTCAACCACACCAGCCTGTGGTATCTGTAGTCTGGTAGATTCCTTGGCTGCCCTGAATAGGTCAGAAAATGGACCCTTCCAGCACCTGTGCTTTGCACGGGCGCTTATATGCAAAAAAGCTTTCGCCGCTTGCTAATACTGGTAGGTGCTGCGTGGCAGGGATGATTTCCAGCCTGGAGTTGAGTATCATAAGGAGTCAACAAATGTTTGCTGACATATAAAGAAGATCTGGATTTGAGTGATGCAGCTTCATTAAAATATAATGTTTGATTTAGTAGCTTTAGTTTTAGCAAAAAGAAGTTCCTAGCTTTAAAATAAAAAGAATTTTTTAAAGACTAATGAACTGCCTGTTTAGTGTATATCTGTTGCAGTTTCTCTGTGCTAATTTCCTTATTTCCCACCTGGGCTGATCCGGGCTTCGTGGGAGGCCTCAGCATTATGAGCTGTGTCGCAGGCTCACTCCACCCCCACCCCATCTTCTACTTGCAGGGCAAATTAAGTTCGGCAAATAGGCTTGGCAGCTATCAAGTTAGGAAACCAAGCTAAGCCGTGAGTGAGCGGTTCATGCTTCCTGATTATCATTCTTATTCAACTCTATTACATACCAAATACACAGTCAAAACATTGTGGAAAGTTTTCTTTATCAAAGAGCATGGTACATGTGTACTCATATAAATATGTCCCGAAGGGTAACAGCATGTATCTTTGAAAAATATTGTTGCTGAGAGAGTCAATCTCAAACGTTCTCATCACAAAAATGAACAAATTTATCAGGTGATGAATATTAACTAGACTTACTGTGTTGATCATTTTGCAACATATTCAAATATTGAATCATTCTGTTGTACACCTGAAACCAATATAATGTTACATATTAATTATACCTCGATAAAGAAATAAGTAGAGAAATTTTAAAAGTACACCAGAGGGCAAAAAAGAAAAAAAACTAGTGCCGTGATCCTGAAATATAATTATTTTGCCATTGACGTAAATTATTTCAAAGGCATTTTTATGCCACTTCTGTCTGGTCTTTAATTTGCCTGCAGAACTTCCTGATTCTCTGCCGCCCTTTCTCTACCCCCTTGGCGTCATGTCTCGAATCTCCTTCTCAGCGGCCTTGTACGTAGCTGTCCCTCTAGCAGAGGTGCTGCGCACAGCACTCTCATCCTCCTCGATGCTCTTGCTGCTTTTCTGCACCAGGTTCGGCGGGGTAGGGGTATGGCGTGAGAGACACCGGTGATGAGATGAAAATATTAACTGGCTTTTTTCATTCCTAGATAGAAGAGCGAGCAGAATTTCTGAATAAGTCTGTGCAGAAAAGGTACGTATGATTGATTGTTCACTTGAGAATCACATGTACGGAAAGATTTTCTCTCATATCTTTGTGGATGTGCGTATGTGTGTTTATTTACTGAACAGTGGCGTCAAATCAACTCATCAAGCGGCAGTTGTCTCCAAGATCGACAGCAGACTGGAGCAGTACACCAGTGCCATCGAGGTGAGAGACGTCCTCGGGGTTACAGTCAGACACAGATCAACTCTGATTATGTAAACGACCATAGAAACACTTAGGGCAGGAGGCAAGTCCAGTAACCACAGGTGCTAGAGTATTAATAGTGCTTTACTATACTCTGAACTGGTCATAGAGAAGAACAGTAATAAAGATAAATTATAGGAGGTTTTAAATAAATTATTGCTTACTACTTTCAGCCTGAGTGTTCTTTAATGAAGCTGTTATCTTTGAATAAATTGGTTTATTGATATCCAACTCTATTATTTATATGTTAGTAAGTACCTCTTCTAATATTAATTCCTTATCAAATGTGTTCCCATGTGTAGTTTAAACAGGTCTCATATATCTTTGGTTAATCTTCTTTGGTCTATAAATATTTATATTATCGAATAAAAGTAGTGGTACAAGTTAATAGAAAGACGATTGCCAGCTAGAGTTTAATCACCATGAATTTCAAATTGATTATTTTATACTTGAAGGTCCATAGTTTTATGCTTCTGTCTATTTCAACTTTTTTCCCACCAAATCAACCCAGGGGTTCTACCATGTTTAGAAATAGTGCCTAAATTTCCAAGTACCAAGCACTGAGAAGGTAGGGTGCAGTAACCAAGGCGTGATCCTGGTTTTTCTCCACGGTATAGACTTCAGTTGATGATTTTAGCTGTCTTCTCTGTCAGAACACCTGCTAGGGAGTAATTGGATCAGTTTGATTTGATTTTTCTCCTCTCCTTTGTACTGCAGAGTGGAAATAAGTTTAAAATAATTCTCAATCAAATAAATGATAACAGGGAATAAGAGAGAGATCTGAATGATTTATCAAATGAATAAGGAAGTCCAAACACTCAAGAAGTGATGTGCACGAGATTCAATGTCCTCCCAAATATAAGGCAAATCACAGAGAGTTATTTTTCTGTGGTTAAATTAATTACGGCTCTAATAGGGTTAATGAAGTCAAACCTGTGACTTCAGCCCTTGCCCAGTCTAGTGATGGTGCCACTCTCCATGGCCCGACACCTGGACAACACAGGCCATAGGCCTCAAAGCAGGACCGGGCGAGAAATGACATGATTCTGGGCATGCCCATCACTCCTGCTGGAAAAGTATCTCAAAAGCACACTTCTCTTCTTTACATCCATTCTTTCCTCCTCCCAGTGTATCCTCCATGTAGCGGTCTCTCGATCTTTCTTTCCTTTAGCACATCCCTGTCTCCAGTCCTTCGTAAATGCTGCTTCCTCTTCATGGAACGTGTCTGTGCCTTCTTTCACCGAATCACTTCCAAGCCTCCCGTCAGTCTGGGTTTAAAGTCACTTCCTTCTTTGCTCCCCTAGATTGAGTATCACTCCCTTATTGGGGGCTCTCTTGGCATGCTTTATACACTACATTTCTCTTCTCAATGCCAACTAAGTATTCATATAATTAGTTACTGTCTTTCTGTTCTATTAAAATGTGAGTCCACTGCAGCTTTCAGAGTAGACTGTCTTGTTTTGAGTACCATCTATCCCCAAGCAGCTGTTGAAGAAATGAAGTGGAATGGAAATGCAACAATAAATCGCATCCCAGCAAAAAGCAGATTTCATTTTTGAAAGACCTTCTGATGGCCTAGACCTTAGAGGGGCATTGAGGTATATGTGTCATCATAACGCAGTTTTACAACAGACATTAGGACTCTCATTTTTGGTGAAGGCATTTGCACGGTGATTTTAAATGATAGTGTTGGGAAAGGCAGTATTTACAAGAACACGCATAGCACCAAAGCTAAAGATCATTCACACGCTTCAGGGAACAAAAACTGCAAAACCTGCCAAGCCAGCAGCCTCGGATCTTCCTGTCCCTGCTGAAGGCGTCCGCAGTATCAAGAGCATGTGGGAGAAAGGGAACGTGTTTTCGTCCCCCGCCGCGTCGGGCACACCCAACAAGGTGAGCACAGGGCTTCTGTCTGTTAGTGTCGGAGGGTGGATTCTTTTTCTTCTTTTTTGTATTTTTTTTAGTAATCACACCAGTTCATTATAAAAGCAGTGAAGGTGTAATTCTTACTTTCTTTGGCAACTATCCCAAAGGCAAGCCCGGAGGTGTTAGACCGTGTACTACGCTCTGGCCACAGCAAACAGAGTCCCTGAAATTTACCATCCACCTGGCGGGTGGGGTGGGGCGGGATGCAGGGGCCAGCAAACCAGACAACTTTCTTTAAGTATCAAGTTTAAGGTTTATTTTACTCAAAACATTAATTATAATGATCAATCATTAACTGGTGTTGTGGGATGGTTAGGTGAAATAACATTCAATAGTGTTTTGAGGTTGCTTTGAAGATTTCTTTCCAGGTAAAGTTTCTTTCTTTCTTTCTTTTTTTAAATATTGGATCATTGACTCCTCGTAGGAAACGGCTGGCCTGAAGGTGGGGGTTTCCAGCCGCATCAGTGAATGGCTCACTAAAACCCCCGATGGAAACCGGTCACCTGCTCCCAAACCTTCTGTAAGTAGCGTGGGTTTTTCGGATTTCTTTGATCTCTCCGTTTCCCGTGGCAGAAGAAAAACGGGCTCTTGGACTCTTTGCCCCGGGAAGGACAGTGCTCCTGGTCTTCGCTGTTGCTGCCAAATAACAAACAAGGAGCGGTTCAGACTTAGAGAGCAGCCTCAGGCAGCTGCACGCCAATTGTCCCGAGGGTAGGGGTCGGCCAGACCTCCGAAACCGTTCAGATTTACCCCCCTGGGCATAGTAAGTTAGCGGAACGCAGAGGCCGTTCAGAGTTACACTCTAACTGGTCTGTGCGCTTAGCTCTTATTCTATAAATCACAGCTAGGAATTTGAAAATGAGTGTGTCAGATTATGTTGGCCACTTCTCTGTCAAAAGCACCCCTAAATTTTTCTCCAAAGAAAGTGTCTGTTGGCGATTTTGAACCCATAGTTTCTAATTTGCCTAACTTCTGTAACTTAACAGAAGTAATTGCCATAATTTTTGTCACCGCCTCCAAAGAAAAGCCATTTTAAAAAAGTGAAAACTATAAAAACTGGTTATAAATGTTATTTTTGGAAATCTAAAATTTTCTTAATAAGTGTGGCTACCTTACTATAAAAATATTCTTTTAACCTTTGCATTGAATGTGTATATGATAATTGCCTCGCATTCATCACTATAATCAGAAACCTTATTAAGCTCCCTACTGTGTACTGGTGAGCTTTCTCTGCTACACTGGCTTTGATATCGTTCTCGGCACCCAAAGAAGCAGGGACTCAACTGTCATAACTGCTCCATTCCAGAGGTAGAAGAAAACCTTTCCAAATTCCCCTAGACTTCTGAACGACTGAGCAATTAATTGTGTACATGGGTTCCATACTTAATCTCCAAAGTCACCAAAATTTATCACTTTTCCAATTTAAGAAGAAAAAATGGAAATATTTTTGTACCCTCCTTGAGTGTAACTCCTTATAGTCCATTAATATTCAGCCCAGGATTTTTGGCACAAGGGCTCAGATGAGGTATAAAACTAATGTAAGCCCAATTTACAATTGGAAGGTCTTTAAACATTGAAAAAAAATTCCCCCCTCTCCCAGTAGACACACGAAAGGGCCTATAAGGCGAGACAGTCAAGGTGAGGGCTCATACCCACCAGGCATGTGCTCTGCAGTGCCTTAAGTATTCCCAGCACCCAAGGTGGCATGTAGAGTAGAAGTTATTTTTTTAATGGCAATTTATGTAAATTTTGTGGCTCCAGGCCAGTGGTTATTAACCTTTTTGAATTACGAACCCTTTTGGAAACCTAATGAAATCTGAGGAACTTCTCCCTTAAAAACATGCATATCACTCAAGTTCCAGAAGTTCATGGACCCACTAAAGGACTCTCAAAATAGCAAAGATAGAGAATGGTATGTTTTCTTCTTCTCTGATGAATTTGGCACACTGCTAGAGAATATGGTTACTTTTTTTTGCTTTTTTTTTTAAAAGATTTTATTTGTTTATTTTTAGAGAGGGGAAGGGAGGGAGAAGGAGAGAGAGAGAAACATCAATGTGTGGTTGCCTCTCATGTGGTCCCTACTGGGGACCTGGCCCGCAGCCCAGGCATGTGCCCTGACTGGGAATCGAACCTGCGATGCTTTGGTTCAGCAGCCCGTGCTCAATCCACTGAGCTACGCCAGCCAGGGCTTTTTTTTTGCTTTTTAAAAAAATGTTTATTGATTATTGATTTTAGAGAGACAAAGGGAAAGAGAGAGAGAAAGCTCAATTTGTTCTGCCTATTTATGCATTTATTGATTAATTCTTGTATCTGCCCTGACTGGGGATTGAACCCGCAACCTTGGCCTATCGGGATGACACTCTAACTGGACTACAGGGCCAGGGCATGGCCACTTTTTCACGTTTATTATATTTGTGACCTATTTAATTTCTACACCAGATTATAGCCACATTTGATACAGGACTTGACCCATACTCTTATCAGGACTTTAACTGATCAGCCTAGCATCCTCTATGTCATCCTAATGCAAGGGCTGAAAAAATCCAATTCAATTATTAGAATAGGCATAACTATGTCAAGGTTTCCACTAAAAGCCCCACATTCTGCAGTTACTGACAGCCTCCTAAAAATGGCAGGCCAAAAAGGAATTACAGGGACATTACAAAATCATTGCCTGCTTTACCTACTAGTTGGTAAGTTATTTGCTAGACCATCTACTAGAGGGTAGAAGGAAAAGGAAAGGAGAATGTGGCAGTTCATACAGGGTGTAGTGATCTCTTTTCCCATGACCCATGGGATTTGCAGACTAGGGTGGTTTCCTGAACGAAAGCCAGATGGGAAGAAAGCAATGTGTAACTGCTGCTGTAAATAAAAAGCAAGTTTGAGTACACTGAATAAGCAACCTTGAGTTTTGTGCCCATTTCAAGGGTGTTAGAGCCAGCATTTGTCAAAATGTGAGTAGCAACATGACAGTGTCTTTGGGGAAAGACCTGACCTGGAGTCCGAGAAGGCACGAGGGTAACTCGCAGACACTATGGGTCCAGCAGAAAAAAGATGAAATTCCCCAACTGTAGAAAGGGCTGGAAGGGTTCTGCAGATGCACAGAACTTGGCTGGCAAAAGGCGAAGTCCAGGAAGGCAAGCAAGGATCTTGCCCAGCTCTTCTCAGGGGTCTTACACTGGGCCTGCAGCTAAGATTTGTGTCGTTTTACCCACAATATTGTGCTTTAATTTCCTTTTAAAAATTATAACGTGAGCCTGGCTGGGTGGCTCAGTTGGTTGGAATCATCCCATACACCGAAAGGTTGCAGGTTCAATTCCCCATCAGGGCGCATACCTAGGTTGTAGTCCAATCCTCGGTCAGGATACATACAGGAGGCGAGTGATCAACGTGTTTATCCCACAGCACGTGTTTATCCCACGTCCCACAGACGTGGAGGCACGTCTCTTGAATTTGTTGATTCCCTCTTTTCCTGATTTTCCTACACCAAGCCCCTCCAGGCCTTTATGTTTCTAGCCTGGCCCTTCATAGGAGGTGTCCGAGTTTGACACCTTTGGGACTCTGGTCATACTGACCCTGAGCCCAGGATGTCAGAGAACTCCCTAAAGACAACAGCAAATGGTAGGCACCCAAAGTTGCCTTCTGATTTTGCACCAGAGGTGATGTATTCTCTGTCCCTTGTTTACATTCCCAAGTGTATATGGGTAGAGAGGAAAGCCTGGGTTTGCACCTGCAGGTGTGTGGCACGTGGCCACTAAGGAAAAATCAGAGGGAAATTCTTTCACCAAAATGAGCTTCACCCAGTGAAACCTCAAGAGGAAATTAGTCTTTCCTTTGGGATTAGTGTTCAGTTCTAAAATTCACTGCAGAGAAAAACCATCCTCCACCAAGTTGTATAATTTCCATATATGCTAGGAAGTAAAAGTGCTCAAAACAGTTTGTCAAATCAATATTGCTTTGATGTCCCTGAAAGTTTACCTAAAAGTCAGCACTGATCTACATCTGATCCCTTAGTGGGAAGTCAGCACTGATCTACATCTGACCCCTTAGTGGGAAGTCAGCACTGATCTACATCTGAGCCCTTGCTGGGACGTCTGCTGATGTTTGTGGGTGGAATTTACGGATTGCAACTGTATGATTGGACTTCACTGCAGAGTGTGCCTGTTTTAGCTGGCTTGTCTGTCCTTCGTATCTGAACTACACGTTCTCAGCTAAATGAAAATGCTAATTTGTCTTTTTTGTTTGTTTGTTGTTGTTGTTGTTTTTTTAAGTCTTTCTCAGCTGAATTCTCTTCTTCATTCTTTGATCTCTGGTTGACTGGAAACCTGCTTCTCCTGCTTCATTTCTTCCTCTTCTTCAGGAATGGGTCTTTCTCTCAAATGTAGTCTGGTCAGGTAATTTCGTTTATATTCCCCTTTGATTTAAAATGCCAACTTACCACTTACATGTTAATATTTTTTTAAATAGACTCTTTAAACTCTTTAAGTAATCGCAAAAGATTCATAGGTAGGATTTAAGGGAGCTGTAATCCATTTTCTTCTGCAGAACATTCATGTGAAAGAAAAATATTTGTCTTCTAGGAGTCAAATAAATAAAGTAATAATAGCCACTTTCCAGAGCTTCCATGAGCATGTGCCTAATTATAGTTTCTAAAATTTTAAAACAGTCTTCCAGACAATTTGGCAGCTTTTCCCTACATTGGCAAATCTAGTGGAATCCTTCAAAAACAGTCTGATTTGTTGCTTACTGGGTCCAAGTTAAATAGGTGTAACTCTCTAACAGAACATCAGGAATCCGTGCCACAGTGGAACTCCAGAAACTCAGGAAGATTAAGGCAGATCTGAAATGCTTCACACGGTACCATTTACCCGGTGCATTTCCGGTGTTGAGCGCTCCATACTATCTGTCAAAATATGTCCATTGAGACTGGGGTCCGTGGATAATGCAATTGCTGTTAGCTCTGCCTTCCTAATGAGAAAAGGATGCGCCAAAATAAACAGTACTATTTCAGCTAAAACACGTTTATTTTGCACAAGCTCCCCTCTGCCAAGTACTCATAGAAGCATATGCTGAAAGAAAAGTAAATGGAAACAGAAACATGGGTCCTTATCCAAGCCCAATTAATTACGAGGTAGCAAATAAAGAATCAAAGCTATATAACTGTTCTCTTCCCAAGATTTCCACATGTTCTCACATATGTCATTAAGTGTCAGTTTTTCTTGTGGGTACGGTATGTGGTAAATGTTTATTCTGGTGGGACGAGGTTCTACTGATGCACTTCTGAATTATCCCCTTGCTGCATGGGAAGCGCGAAATGATTTTAGTCTGAGGAAAGTGCAGTTCGAAAAGTGTCTTAGTTTAGACTGTCGGGAAGCAGATCTTAACGTAGTGATTCCAGTGGAAGTCGTTTACTTGGGAGGTGAAGAAGGCAAGCCAGTCAGGAATATTAGTAATGCTATTATTAAGCAAAGCACTACAAGGGCTATCAGAACTTAATCCCACTGGGGAAACCCGGGAAGCCGCCATAAAACACAGGCTGCAGACTCATCCCACCTGAGGCCTGAGCAGCATCCTTGCGCCCGATCTCACGGGTGAGTGGTGGAGGCCTGCTCTTGGGGGTGTTAGCTCTGAGCTTCCAGCCTGCCTCCTGGGTGGGCAAAGTGGGCATCTGCGCCCAGAGAAAGTCCCCAGGGAAAGAAAGGCAGTGTTGGCAGCTGGAAGTCGGGCTGGTACGCACTAGAATGGTGAGGGCTCGGGGACTTAGGCGGGGCTCCGAAAGTTCCTCTGTGAGGGGTGAAATGCCTATCCACCCCCCGAAGAGGTACAGGTGACCTCTGAGTAACATGGGTTTGAGCTGCGTGGGTTCACTTATATGTGGATTCTTTTCCAATAAATGCTGTCAATGTATTTTGTCTTCCTCCTGATTTTCTTAACCACATTTTTTTCTCTAGCTTACTTTATTCTAAGAACACAGTGTATGATACAAACAACATACAAAGTACGTGTTAATCAACTGTCTCTGTTATTGGTAAGGATTTCAGTCAATAGTAGGCTGGCAGTCATTAAGTTTGGGGGGAGTCAAAAGTTTGATGCATATTTTCTTCTGTGCATGGCTGTTGGGGAGGGGGCATAGGCACCCCTAATCACATTGTTTAAGAGGCAACTGCATTTAAAACCAGTCTATGCCATATGCACCTCTAAAAGCACAGAAAATTAGAAATAGGCTATGTTATTTTTAATATGCCTATATTCCGGCTTCACTGATCAGTAAGCAGTAAGTCCTTCACAAAGAACAGGACCTAAATGCTGGATAGTTCTAGCCCATTCTCATATCACAGCATAGGTCAAGGTCTATATAAAAACAAACAATGGCTAGCGGTCCTTTCAATTCCATCCGTTTCCGATCACTAGATAAAGAGTGTATTGAACAACACGTTGATTCACACAAACAAACAACAGATGTGATTTAGTTAGGCCTGGCCAGAAAACATAAATGGCCACGTATCAATTTTTTCTGCTTTCTCCTCACTAGGATTTGAGGCCAGGAGACGTCTCTGGCAAGCGGAACCTCTGGGAAAAGCAATCTGTGGACAAGGTCACATCCCCCACTAAGGTAATCTACTGGAAGCATTTGAGTTTCCTAGGTCTTCTTCCTGCAGTCTGATGTCCTGGGTCAAATGAGAAAGATCAGTATCACTGCCCGCCCCATAGCCAGGCAGCCATCAGTGTCTAGAGACCTGCAGATGGTGCAGCGAAATGCGAAGCTCACAGAGCCTCCCGCGTTTGTCAGTCCTGCACCATAAACAGTGCAGACCCACCGGCCAGTTCCCAGCAGGACATTCTGGAGACACCAGAGTGGTCGGAGTGTCCACAGCAGAAGGCCTTATGTTACAGCCGTGGTCTACATCTCCTTACAAGGCTCAGAGCCACAGCCATTTGAAAAGCACCTAGGGAAAATTGCCCAACTCCCTGCGTGGTTCCAGAGCCGCTCTCTGGAGCCATCCTGTGGGATTGTGTTGCCAGCAGCCGAGGACTCAAGGTTGCTGGGGCAGAAAGTTAAAATAAAATTCAAAAATTAGGCAAAACTCTCTCTACCCTATGAAAACAAATGGGTAATAGTGCTTGGATTTGTCTCTTTCTCTCTCTATCTATCTCTCTTTGGTCTTCTGCTCAAAGGGTATGTCCATTCTTTACAAAGGGGCCTCTGGACAACATCTAAATGAGGCTCAGAGTAAAAATGGGACCCCTTGTTGTACAAGGAGCTAATTCCACTCTTAATTATAGCCCTTCCTCATTTCCTGTAACCACCCAGCTTTCTCCTTAAGTAGACGGAAATTGAAGAGAAAGAAATCAGAGGCCAACAATAAGTAAGATTAGAAGAGTCTGCTTATGGGCCCACTTAGAACTCTAGAGATACAAGCAATTTTTAAGCAAACTCAGGACTGAAGAACACCCCAAAGGCAACTGGGGAATCACCAAAATTCACTGAAGTGAGCGAATTCCTTCCCTTTCCTGCCTTCTGTGTGCCCTTAAGTCTGATGCACGGCCTAAGTATGTTACTCCATCTGCTCTATTAGTTCTCCATTGAGCTTACATTTCAGGAAAGTCTACTAGCCCAGCCTCTCTACTTAGAGTGACTTTTAAATAAGTTCAGTTTTCAAAGTCATTGCTGTAGTACCTACTAATAATTTTCACTACAAACCACTAACATTTAGTGAGCATCCACTATATGCAAGGCACTGCTCTACCTTCTTAACCTACATTATCTCATTTGACCCTCTGACCCCCATGTGAAGTATTATTATTATCCCTGTTTCGGGCTGAGGGAAATAAGGCCCAGAGAGATTAAGTAACTTTCCCAACGTCACACAGCAAATAAATAGCAAAGCCTGAATTAACACTCAGGCAGTCTGATCCGAGCCTACATTCATAACCATTATACATTCTGTCTCTTTTGAGAGTTGCACAGTCTGTAGAAAATATATAGCTTCAAAGTTCCTTGTATAATTTTGTCCTGGTGGAAGGGAATAGGGTAGTTGTTCTTTATTTTTTTAAAAAATAAAGAATGAACTTTTGTTGGCCTAAGCCATTCTGACCCCTCTATCATACGACTCTGACCTTTCAGAAATGACAGTCCAAATGTTTGTAGTCTCCTTCTGGACTAGGGGAAGTCAGCTGTCGATAGCCCATCATCACAGGCATGATGGGGCCCCTCCGGACCCCAGTCCCCTGCGCCAGGGTTCTGGGAAGTAAAGATATGATCTGGACTGGTAGGACTCAGCGAACAGCACTCACACACAGCACAGCGGCGGGACTGTGCAACAGGGTGGCACAAGGTGGGAAGGTGACAGGGTGAGTCTTCACACACACTGCCCCCTCCTCCTTGGTCTGTCCCACAAAACCCTTTCTATGGTAATAATAGTATAAGCACCAGGCCCAGAGCTGAGTTTATGGGGCGGCAGAGCAGGTAGCTCCTTTGCTCCAAAACGGCAAACTCGCCACGTGTCATGCCGTCACTCATTTGAGATGAAAACACATGACACATTTGAAAATGCAGATTCACAATACAACCTTTGGCCCTCTGTGTCCTCAGTTTCCGCACCTGCGGGTTCAAGGAATCATGGATTGAAAATAGTTGAAAAAAGTTGCACTGTTGCTGACATGTACTGTGTAGTCACGCCTGTGATGGCTGCATCCGTACTGAACGTGGACGGGCTTTTTTCCTTATCATTATTTCCTAAACAATACAGTGTAACAACTACTTATATAGCATTTCATAAGTAAGCTAGAGATGATTTGAAGTATATAGAGTATATGCAAATACTATGCCATTCTCTATAAGGGACTTGAGTGTCCACAGATTTTGGTGTCCATGGGGGTCCTGGAGCCAATCCCCCAAGACACTGAGAGACGACTGTACTTCAGTATGTGTGGATACCTCAGCAAGGATTTTTAGCAGCTAGCTGGGGAAAAGAGACGGCATACAAATAAGACTGTGAGTCAGATCAGGTTCAAGGGTACGAGAACAGGAGGGGAGAAATGAAGAACAAGAAAACTACAGGTAAGCACATTGCACTTCACCGTCACGCCTTCACATGGCGGAGACTGAGCCACTCCGTCACGTGTGCCTGTTCTGAACGGACACTGTCGATTCCTGGCCATTATGCAGGAGTTAAAAAAAATGATTCTGAATGCCCTGAGCAAGGTTAAAGATCAAGATAGACAAAAGAGAATATAAAGAAAGAGAAGAAGGGGGGAGGGAGGGAGGGAAGGAAGGAAGGAAAAAGTAAAAAAAATTAACAGAAGAAACACAAAGAAGAGAATGCCCGCAAAGTCCTCCCTTTCATAAGTATTTATTCCTGCATGTTACAATTCGTTTTTCTCTTCGGACACAAAACGTCGGGTTAGAATGCCGAGACCTGCCGATTTAAAGCTGTCTTCTCTTAGCAGGTCTGAGACCGTGCAGGCCAGAAGCCGGAGCGGCCCCGCCCGAGGCTGGACCCGCCCAGTGGAAGAGGGCTGACGTGCTCTGTGTTATATTTATGTTGATTTACTCAATTTGGGTTGATTTCCTTTCGTTTTATTTTTCATTAGCCCGGTAAAGCCATGTATATTGTCACTCTATTTAACAATCACAGTCTAGAGAAGTTCGTGATGAAAGTACCGCCTTTGCACAAGAGCCTGTTTCTAACGAAACCCATGCTGTGAAATAGAGACTTTTCTGCTGACCAGCGTAACTCGGAACGGTGACACCAGCCACGTGGGAGCTCAGACAGAAGGAGGCGTGAGTGGAAAATTGCCCGAGGAATGGGTGCAGTGTCCAGAAAAAACCAGCCATAGTGTGCTTTGCCGTGGTGGTGGTGGTTGTTTCATTTTAAATACAGAAGTCGTGTTGTTTCTGCACTTTAGAAGAAAGCATGGAAGGAGTCATCGTAGTAGGCAATTGTAACACATTCTGAAAGTAACCCATTTCAGATTCGAGATACTGCAATAACGATTTTTCTTTTGCATGTACTGTTAAGGTATTCCTTTTTTCATGCTGATGGATATCTATGTTGGATGATGCTAGAAGACAGTGGTACCGATTTCTTTAGGTTGGTTGCTTTGTGGATTTCTTTGGTAGTGATAGTAAACCACATTTTAGATGGCCTGTTCATGTATGTATGTGCATTCCTATACAAACACACTAATGCTAGAGAGCTTCTTTATGTGCTAGGCTATTATATTTAGCAGCCTGTCCTTGTAACTAGCCAATATCACAGCTTTTCAAAAATTGAAAATCACAATATTATATTAATATTCATATTTGTCAGTAGAGACACGGCGGGATAGGTCTCAACGTGTGTTCAAGGCCCAGCAGACAACCTGTAGAAAAAGGAGAGATTCGGAATGTCAAAATGAATGGATATTTTCTGTAAAACATAGTATTTAGCTTATAATGAAAGGCAATCTTGAAGCCCAGTGTGAATTTTACTAAATCTGCCATCTGGGTCAAACCGAAAGCTTGCTGAGAACTTTATTCTGTTAACAATCAAGTTCCCAACAGGAGGGCCTACGTGATACCTGAGGTCTCTTCCTCATCTGAAATTGAAAAATGGGAATTTCAGTGACAGTTGTACAGACTGAAATTCCACGTATGGGCACAAAAGACCAACTTTGGCTAATGTCTGCAAGCAGAGAGGAACAGTAAGCAAAATCCATATTCAGAATCATGTAAGTCCTTCTGCCTTTAACATACTGAACCATTTTGTAACTTAAATGTTTCTACTTTTATTCTCAGTCATTGGTACTTGCCATACGTTGATAATGTGCTGAACTTTCCAAAGATATATATAACTTGCACTAGTTTTACCATCTTCCCCAAGAATCTGTATCGACTCATCTTGTTTACACATGCAGTCCCGACATCAGCTCTTATTTTAGCGTGTAAGTAAGTGTTCCTCTGTCCTCACAATTGATGGGAAGAGAGCTCTCCAGCGTCTTGGCAATGTGTTCTAGCATAGTGATGTATAGGGGAGTTCTGTCAACTTATACCTCATTTGACTTAACCAAAGGTGTCTTAGCCTCAATTCCTACCACAGTGAGGGAGCCTCCCAAACGACTCTTTTCTGATCTACAGTATTTCCCTGGAAGAGCTAGCCAGGGCAGGGCTGGCATGAGCTGGGACCACTGCCTCGCAAAGTCTTATTTTCCTCAAAAATCAGTAAAGAGTAGCTGAGTTCTCTAGCTTTTCCCACACCTGGGCCAAAGGAAGGAAAGCCACCAAGATTGCACAGGTCACCCACTCGTGACAGGGTAGATAGGAATCTATGACAAGATGAACTAGAACCCACCCATAGTGTCTGGTTGAGCATCGACTCCCATCACTGAAGTGAAATGGACCAAAGTTTGAGTGAAGGCCCATGGCGATGTAGCACTTGCTTTGTTGTACTTTTGAACAAGAGCTTCTCCTGATCACTATTATATATATTTTTTTCTCGAAAGTCTAAAGTTGAGATGAGAAGAGAATATATCGATCCTGACTTTTATTCCAGTGTTTGGATGGAATAAGTTTTAGGGTAGAATTTTGTTCCGTTTGGATTTAATCTTTTGAAAAAATGAATCCCGTGTTTACTTGTTTGATTACAATTCTCTTTGTTATCTTTAAGAGGTAAAACTGCAAAGTGACTAGCATGTTCTGTGAATCTGCCATTCCTGAAAATTTTATCAACACTTGATATTTTTCACTGATAATTGATCGCTGCAATAAATATATATTGTGAAAATGCATCCACAATAAATGGAATTCCTCCAAATGTCATTGCCTCGCTTGTCTTTATGTACTATATTGGTTATCAGAGTTGTATTTGCTGTAATAAAGATGACAGCGTAGTAAAATGTGTATTTCAGATTTGAGTCTCGGTTTCATTCTTTAAAGAAGAAAAGACATTTCATGTTTTTTAAAACTTGTTATTACAGACAATTTTCTAACAAAATACCGAAAATTGCTTTGGTATGGACAACTGACCAAGCATGTATGAACAAGGTTGAAAAGGAGGGTTTTAGAAGTTCTTCAAAAAAATTATGAAACGTCCCTTCGTCCTCCTCCCATTCCCAGTGTTGCCATGCTCCCCCCTTCCTGCTCCTAAGGGGGCAGCACTGTTTCCCCAAACACGGTTCCTTCTACGGAAGAAATACCCCTTTAGTATACACCATTTGTTTGCAGAATACTTACTATTGGCAAGGCAGTGGCGATTACATTTAAGTCCAAAGGGTTTCCTCATAGCAATTTTGCCTATTTATGTAGTGCTGCCTGGTCTGAACTCTGAGATTCTTCTCATAAAGGTTTTAAATGGGGGGTGCCCAGAGCTCCTGAGCAGTCTCTAAATCCTGCGCTAAGTTACTGTGACCTAAAGAATTAGCCCTTTTTACCTCTACGTCCTAACAAGAAGGGCGATGGCTCTAAGCTGAGACAGTAAGACAGTGGTCATCAAAGTCCATTCACAAAATTAAGCGATGAAAAGATTACAGTCTGTAGTACCGATACCTAGATGGTGGGTTAGAGAGGGATGAAAATTAATTTTGCGATATGCATAGTCAGGGTGTAAATGCTATAGTGTCTGGTGGGTGTAGAGACAGGTGTGGCGGAGGGGTGTCCCTGTCCTTGCTTGCACGTTTCCCCTGAATGGAAACATGGATAAGGAAAGAAGATCTCACGATCCTAAATAGGCATCATTCCACAAACGATGAACTAGTGAGGTCTTAATCTGAATCCTGTGCCTGTTCGTGTCAAGCTTGTTATTCACGTTGTCCAAACATTGTGTATCCTTCCTGATTGTTTCTTGTTCCTTTGTTCTATTAGTGGGGGGGGGGGGAAAAGTAAAAATCTCCCATTATGAGTACGGATTTGTCTGTTTCCAAAACTTTGTTAATTTTGTTCTCCATATTTTAAGGTCATGTTTTAGGTAACAAATCTACAATCATCATATAGATTCCTAGTGAATTAAATATTTTATCATTATGAAGTGAACATTGTAGCAAAGATTTTCGCCTTAAGTTTTGCTATCCTCTTAGCACTTGCACAGCATAACTTTCCACCCCTTTCTTTTCGACCCTTGTATACCCTTTAGTTGTAAATGCATGTCTTTGAAAACCGTGTGGTTGGAGTTGGGGTTTCATCCAGTCTGATTATCTTTGAGCTTTAACTGGAGTATTTAGTCCTTTTATATTTGATGTAGTTACTGATATGCTGGCATTTCCACAGCACCCTAGTTCTGTGCCACCTGTTGCTTTCTCCCTCTTGCCTCTGCGGCTGGAATTTCTTAGGCTTCCCAGTACATGCTGATTACAAGAGGCAGCTGAGAGGCTGGGCTAGACTTTTGGCAACCCAGTGGGACTAGAGAACAAAAGAGTCTTCAACTGTCAAGGATGAGGATTTGTTAGACTACTTCCCACAATGCGTTTCCAAAGAGCAGCTTCCTGAATGTAAGGATGAGTTTGAAAGAATCTGGTCTTCATAAAGATTTCCTCCTGCCTTCACTCTGGGGAACAATTGCATTATTCTAGTGGGGAGGTAAACTATAAATAATAAAGAAAGTTACAAAATATTGAGTAACAATTCAAGAATTTTTTTTATTGTTCAAGTACAGCTTTCTGCCTCTTCTCCCCACCCTTCCCCACCTCCCTCCCCTGTTTCCACCCCCCACTCCTTGTTATTGTCCATTTGTACTTTATATTTGTTCCTGCAAACCCTTCATCCTTTTCCCCTGTAATCCCCTCCCCTCACCCTTCTGGTCACTGTTCTCAATTTCAGTGTCTTTGGTTATATTTTGCTTGTTCGTTATGTTGATTAGGTTCCTGTTAAAGGTGAGATCATATGGTATTTGTCTTTCACCACCTGGCTTATTTCACTTAGCATAATGCTTTCCAGTTCCATCCATGCTGTTGCAAATGGTAGGAGCTCCTTCTTTCTTTCGGCTGCATAGTATTCCATTGTGTAAATGTACCACAGTTTTTCATCTACTCATTTACTGATGGGCACTTAGGTTGCTTCCAGCACTTGGCTATTGTAAATTGTGCTGCTATGAACATTGGGGTGCATAGGTTCTTTTGCAATTCAAGAATTTAAGAGATGAAATATCACAAGGTTTTATTACATAATCGTCAAAGAATTATGTAGCACATAATTCAGTTTAGAAGGAAGAGAGAATACTTCAGTCTGGGGTGATCAGAGAAAAAACATGTCCGCCTTGTATTCTTTTGTGCCCTCAGAGGTATTCCCAGCGCCCTAGACATAGTGGCGCTTGGTGAAGTCACTAGATGATTTCCCGAGTAACCCAGTTTGTAAACTGCTGTCAGTGTCTGTAGGGTTCTCAGAGATCTGAGAGACTGATTCATTTTATAACATTCTTATTCCCACATTTATCATTCCTGTGTCCACTCAGCCCTGCATCTCAGCTCCGTCAGGAATGCTGGCCTCTCACTGGCCTCGAATGCAGCTCTAACAGCAGAGGTTTGCCAAGGCACGCCTTTGTCCTCTTGCCCTTTTTCCCCAAAAAGGTTTCATTGAAATGGGTTTTAGAAGTCCAAACTGATCATTTCTACCTAGATGTTTTCAAAAAAAAAACCTTCAACCAATAATCTCTTACTGATGGTACTAATATGAAAATTATGCAAAAGAGCTGTAAGTCATACAGAACACGAGATTAGCTCCTTAACTAGTTTTCAACCTGGGTCAGCGCGACTTTGGTCATCCAGGCCTCACTGCAGCAAGGCCAGTAGATGCCCAAGTATCAGACGGATATGGTGTCATTGTCACCAACTGGAGGTCGGCTAGTCAAATGGAAATGACAGCTAACATTCATTGGGCCCCTACCAAGTCCCAGGGCCTTTATATGATACTCGCTCATGTAATCCTCACGACAACCCTACATGATAGGTTCTACCGTGTCATTCCCACTTTACATGTAAATAAGTGGCAGCTCAGAGAAGTTAAAAAGCTTGCTCAAGGTTACCTGGCTACTAAGTGGCAGCATATCTGACCTAAAGCAGTTGGCTCCTGGGCCCACACCCCTGCCCTCTAATGTCCAGAATCTCTCAGAAGAGATTGTCACTGTGTTACATTCAGCAACCGCGAGAACGAATGCCGGAGACTTTTCGGGTTTTCAAAGATGTTACTTTATTGGCCAAGTTTTCTTTTAACCTGGCAGGGGGCAGACTCTCCCAAATGTGTCCGGGAGACACAGTGCTCATAAGAGCTGCAAATGAGAGTCCCCCGAGCACTTTCAGCTACGTCCTTATATAGGCGTGGGCAGGCAAGCGTTATACAGAAGCAGACGTGGCAGTTAACCATTTGCTTACAAATCTCATGCACGGGAAAAGGGTTAGGCATTGGCTCACCGGTTGTAAAATTTCAAACCAAACGTGTTAAATTACATCTGTTTTACGATCCTTTGCTCTTGCACGAGGCAGGAGAGCAAAATGTCTGTTTAGTAACCTCCTGTGCCCTGGGATCTAACCAGTTCCTTTTGCCCTTCAGCTAGGTTCCTATTTTCTCATGGTCTAAGTTTTCCTTGCTCCTTACACACTGCAGCAGCAGACCTTGAAGAGGGTCCCTTGTCAGGGGTAGGTTGGAGCCAATGGTCTCCACCTGAAGCCCACAGACAAAGAGCAAGAACAGCGCTTGAGGCCAACACTGTACACTGGCCCAGTTAAGGAGATACTCATCTCTTTCCTCCCCAACCCCTGCTCATCCTAAAACAACAAGGGACTGGTACCTACAAAAAAAAAAGAGCTGGATATAAATAGCAAAACACCAGCTCCCTCCCACTTCCCAACTCCCTCCCACTTCCCAAGCTGCTAGAGCTGGGGACCAGGAAGAAGGAGGGGAATTGAATTGAGTTTGAAATGGAAGTCTAAATTGCACTTAATACCAAATCCCAGAATGAACTCTTACACACCACAATGAAACTGTTTTAGTAGCTAAATGTAGCTGAAAATTTACAGAATCTGGATGACACGTCCTCTGTGGAAAGGGGGATTTCACCATTACCATTCAGGAGCAAGTTATTGGGAGGGAAAAAAAGAGGCCATTTCATGTTTTTCGTCATGAAACTTTATCCTAACCCTGGGAACTAGTCTTTCTCGTTGGAGGTGATTTATCCCATCCATTTTTTGTAGAGCAAGCAGGGGGCATTTTTACTACCTCATTTCCAAGTGTTTAGGAGAGCGATGTTTCCCAGTGATCCCCAAATTTAGACATAGTCTCCAAACTAATTCTACCACTTATAGAGGGATTAGGAAAGGTCATTCATTGTGGGAATGACCTTTGAGCCGAGTCTTGGTTAGCTGACCAGCTGGGACACACCTCACGAGTAGAGCTTGGAAACATTTTGTGGGATTCGGCGCTATATTGGGGCGTTCTAGACCCAGATTGTCTGAGAAAGGCCAAGATGGGTACTCTATGGAGGACCCAGGGCTTGCAGGACCTAGGAGGGCCTCCTCAGCCAAATTAGGATGAGACCTCTGTAGCCACATAACCACTAACTTCTGTGATGTCATAAATAACTCTGCCCTACTCACTTCATGTTCCCATTTAAGTCTCTGGTCAATAAATTCAAAATGACATGATTACATAACATAAATTATAATCTTAACTCACATATGGCCGTGTTGCCAAAGTGAACTTTCCTCCTGACTCCCACACTAATAATTGTGCCTTTTGGAGTCTTGTTTTGGTTTTTCTTTTCCTCTTTTCTTACTCTTATTATATTCCTTTTATATGGTGCAGGTTTGGAGTAAATATTCACCAAAATTTAGAGGACAAGTTGCTGGAGGGGTAACGCTGCCTTCCCAAAGGCAGGAGCTGGCTGTGTAAGCAGTAGGTCTGGTAACCCTCTCCGATAAGATCATGGGGAAGAGGAACAAACCTTCAGACTCACAGCAAGTCCTTGCCTCACCTCCACTGTACCCGAAATGCGAAGAATTTCGTCTCTACTACATACCACTGTCTGTAATAGGAGAGCAAATTTAAAAAGGAGGAGGAGGAAGACGTGGAAGAAGCTGCTTAAGAAAACCATGTTTAATTTATCTGGGGAAGGAAAAAAAGTCCTAATGAAATATGTTTCCTTGAAATGATACTCACTTGAGCCAAGCTTTGGCTGAACAGACCTGCCTAGTACAATTCACGACCCTGGTCTTCTCTGGGAGCCTTCATACAATGGTTGCTGCTTCCCTGCCTGGCTAGGTCTCCCCCTAGACAGCCACATGACTCTTCCCTTTACTTGCTTCAGGTCTCTGCTCAAAAGCCTCCTGGTCAGAGAAGCTTCCCTGCACACCCCATCAAAAGAGCTACTCCTACCAGGGGTATCCAACCTTATGGCACCTCTGGGCCACACTGGAAGGAGTTGTCTTGGGCCACACATTAAATACATCGCAACACATAACTGCAAAAAGAGTCTCATAATGGTTTAAGTAAATTTACGATTTTGTGTTGGGCCGCATTCACAGCCATCTGGGCCGCAGGCAGTCCATGGGCTGGGGGTCGGACACGCCTGCCAAGGCCCCTCTGCCCAGGTCATTCCTCGTGCTCTTTTTTTCCTGCTTTGTTTCTCTCCATAGCAGTTATCATCGCCTGAGCGTCTGTCTGTTTTCCATTGGTTTGTCTGTCTTCTCTCAATAGTGTATAACAAAGTATATAGTATATAGGCAATTGCCTATACCCGGAACAGTCCCTGACAAGTAGTAGGCATTTGATAAATACTTGTTGAATTAATGAAGGAATTATGATTTTCAAAGTTTTTTTAATTTCTAAGTATTTTAGGCACTAAAATATTTTTTCTGTAGGATTACTTGAAATATGATCATTCAAGTATTTGGACTAAAAGTCATGGGACTTAAGTCTCCACTCTGCTACTAATTTCTAGTGTCACCTAGCTAGATCATTTCTTGGAGCTTCACACTGTACACCTGACATCCTATGGCTCACAACCATGGCTCCAAAATCCAAAAGGAAAATAGATTCCATATATAAAAATTCTCTCTGCATGTCACCTTCGGAAACGCCTAAACAAGGGCATAAAACAAGTTACAATAATTATAAAGGGTAACTATTTTTCAAGGGAGTTTTATCTAACATATGCTTGCTCTGTTTCTTTTTCTGGAAGGTCCAAACTTCTAAATTGCTAACCTCAAAATAAAAAAGCAAACTTGTTATTTTTCATAAACTTACAAGATCTAAAGATAGTGATCCATTTTCATGCTTAAGCCAAAATGCTTTGCTCTTTATTCAACTTTCAAACTTGCTATAATTCATTATCTCCATGTCTACAGTATTAAAAATCTCAGGACACATAATGCCCAGGGAGGAACCAAACATCTAGACTTTATTCCCCAAGCAATACTACTTTGAAAACTGTTCCAAATATATTCAATTATCCACCAGAGCTAAAGACCAGGAGAAAATCAAGATGGGATGTTCAGGAATAATGTCTCAGTCTGTTATGGGAAGATCATAATTAATTAGATGAGGCAATACATGTGAAGCGATTTGCATAGTGCCAGATCTGTGTTTAATGTTACCTAATGATTATTAAATTTAAAGGATCTCTGCGCTGATAAGAACCTTGAGAGGTCGTCCCAGCAAACCTATGACTCCTAAATCAAGTATTTTAAAAGAAATATTTTAATATTTCTGAATAAATTGAATAAATTATGCATTTCTGAATCAATTAAAGACCATTAGGCACACAAGTGTGCCAGAACGCAACTTTGTGTGGGGTAGAAATAAAGACCAGCAAAGCACCAGTCTTAACCAGTACGCTCTACAGCCTCCTCGGTCGGAGAAGGGCCACGACAAACCCAGAAACAGATCAGTGTCCCGCCGTGCCGCACCTAAATTTCCTGCTAGCCTCACCCTGCCCCGCGGGTCCACTTCCACCCAACTCAACATTCTCCCTGCCTCTAGGTCCCGCCATCCTTCGGGGTCTCCCTTCCTTTGGCCGAAATCCCGCTTTCTGAATTCGCAAACCAGAGAGGATACCCGAGGTCTGCCTGAAGTCTCGCGATGGTGGTCCCGTTGCCGTGGTAACGAGTGGCCTAGCCTCTTGGTGAAGGGCGTGGCTCTGGGGCTGCAGAACTGAACCTTAATTATGGGGGAAGGGAAAGGTTACTATGGCCCCGCCTGAGGAACGAGGGGCCAGCGGAGGCCGGACAGTGACGTGTGCGATTCTGAAGGAAAGGAAATCACAGGCGGGGCGCCCCGTGCGGGGAACGAGCGCACGTGGATAGACCTGCGGGGGAAAATGAGCTACCCACACTGCAGTGACCAGACGTGAGCGTGGGAGGAACACTTTGACAACACGAATTGTGGCTGAATCCTCCTTCCCACCAAGAAAGTCATCGCGCCTACCCGCACACCTGCCGGGCGTGGCTGGGCGTGGAGGCGCCTGCTTTCGCCTCTTCTGCTTCAGCCGTGGAAGATACACGCGGGGTGCCCATTAGAAAATCAGTGTGTAGCCCACCTGAAGCTCAGGTCAGCACAGTTGGTGTTACCCTAGTCAGCGGGTTGGCTGTTTGGGCTGTTCTACTCAAAAAAGAGATGTGGTTATCGCTAGGTAGTTTTATTAGTTATAGCCAGTAAAGGGAATTCACACCCAAAGCTCTTGTCTCCCCACAGGAAGGCTTAGCCATCCATGTATACACTGTTTGGTTAATTACATGTTGGTTTCTTCTTTGCCATTCGCTCAGCATATTTGGTTGGGTTCCAGTTAGGCTCATCAGGTTACAGCTGGGTCTGCAGATGCTGTACCTATATTTTAACTTTAGCAAGAATAGCATTTAGTAAGAACCACCCAGACAATGAGATCCTTGTCCTGTCTTACATTGGTGTACCTCATATGCCCATGTAAGGAAATAGAATCAAGATTTATGCCAATCCACTTTCCCAAATTTGGAATTGCGGGCTCCCCAGGCTGAAACTTCAGTCTCTTAGAACTGAAGGTCCTAAAAAGACAGACCTGTCTGTTGCATTTGTAGTTATTTGCTATGGAGCTTGGACTTTTTCTATATAGTCTTGTTCCAAAACATGCTTTTTTTGTAAAGAGGAGGCTAAACAAATAGACTGGGACCTGGTAAATTCCTTTGGTATCAAAAATAATAGAATCTTTCTATTATTTCATTGTCTTAGTAATACACACTTGGGAGGATACTTGCATCAGAGGGATAATAATCATCACCAATACAACTTTCTGAGAGCTATTGAAATTTTAGTGGGACAAATATAACTGATTATTAGACCACTGTAGAAACAGTATCTACAGAATGTTCATGAAAATATGAAAAGTCTGTTGTAGGCATTTGAACTGTTGGTCCATTGAAAATTTAGCAGAAAATACATTTTCTGTATTGCTACATTTAACTGCCTGAATAAGTAGCTACAATTTTTTTTGATTCATGATCATTTTAATGCCTCGAGATGATTCTGAACTTGCTATTATTGTTCTCCAGTATTTAATAGTAGATACAGGGTATAAGTGATTTGGCTGTGTACCCTATTAATTCTTTTTCAATTAAATTACTTACTTGATTTGTCTTTTATTGTGATTTGGTCTCATAGAAATAAAAATTTTTTCAAATCTTTGAAATTAAAGGTTTATGTAGGTGTCTCCTAATAACTTAATTTTTAAAAGAAGCCTGTTGTCAATTAAATACAATTGAATATATTTTGGGTACTCATTTAATGTAATAAACACTTTAAATCTAAAAAGAAAATTGTCAATAAATTCCTTGAAATTGTTTTACAGCCTACCTAAGTAATAAAAGAAATTTCCAGCCAAGTACTGAAGTGATGCCCTCAGAAGATTCAGAAGAGGAAGACTATTCAGACAGAACCATCAGTGGGGATGAATCAGTATGTTTTCCTCAACTTTGTCTTACGTCATTTGAGATAAAACTTGTGTTACAGAGATTCCCAGGAAAAGTAGTATAAAGCCAATTGAACATCAGAGTCAATCAGATGTTTAAATCACTTGTCATGGAAGTTGGGAGATGATTTGATCAAAAGCCAAGATATTACTGTGTGCTAAATGCCCTATATTGCTAATATTTTTATGAGAAAAAAAGTTGGGTAAGAGTCTTCTGAGTTTTATTAAAGTGTGTGTATTAAGTCATTATTAGGGTTTTTTATAATTCCTGTCCACTTTCTCATGTGTACTCATTCTACTGTGTTCATCATTGTATGATATTGGAACCTCCCTGTGTTTTAAACCTACGGTGTGGCTCCGTAATAGTTTGAGTGTGTCTCTGATGTAACAAAGCAAAGGACATGGAGGAAGAAAAGGGGGGACAACAAAATGCAGTATTTAAAAATATTTTGTCTGATTCTAGTAATATTTGTGAGATATTTTCTTCACATTTTAGTGTAGTATCAATTACCATGTGTGTAAGTTAAGGTCCCAAAATAAGCTCCCCAGAATAATGTGTAACCTCTTAAGTCTGGCTTTCTGTGTTTCTTTTCTTTCTTGTTCTTTTTTGCTGTTAATTTTTATTCATTTAAATGGTTTTGCCAAGTTTACCGAGCATCTTTAAACTCTATTTTTTCCCTACAGTCATTAATGTGAAGAGGAAAGAAAAGGAATGAAAGATGAAAACTTTCAGGTTTCAGGATATTTGAAGTGCCGGTGCTTTGAGACCAGGAGCCCATAATAATTCTCTAATTTTTTTCATTAGATAGTGAACACATGTACTTAATTCTGAGTGCAACCTAGATGTAAAAAAAATTCTGGATTTGGAAGTTGCTGGTTTTTAAAAGAGAAATACTCTAAAACTCTCTTGTAGGATGAGGATACCTTCATGAAATTTGCAAGTGAAGATCTCCAGCAGTGCGCACTTCTGACAGGTCTGAATGTACACATATGTTTCCGTATCCATGTATCTTTGTGATATTGCCTTGAGTTGGTGAAAAATAACAAGATGAGGAAACTAGAAAAAAGTCAGATTGCATAATTTAGGGAATTATTCTGTTACTGAATAAGGAGAGAGGAATGGATTCACTTTTATAAAAATCTTTTGGAGTTAAAACTTTCAAGGTTTGTTTTCAATAGACCTAATTTTTAGTGAAACTACATGAAAATGGTTAATAGTTGATAAAAGACTTAACATAAGAATTTACCTTGACAGTTCTTTAAATAAGCAACTCTTTAAATGCTTTTACAGCATGACTGGAGTTGTAATGGATTCAATGTTTTGGAACTACATCTTTATTTAAATGCAGTGTGCCTGTATAAAGACTTTTCTTAGTCATTCATTTGCAAATTTATATATATGTGGGCATCTTGATGTAGACTTGATTTTTTTAATTTATACATTTATAGTTGTACTTTTAAATATACACTAAAATATTTCCTCTAAATATTCACATATCACAGATATTTTGAAATTGAAGATAAGACCTTTACTTATTTTTTTATTGTTTTGTCTTTTTCACTGCCATCCCAAAGCAAATCCTCACTTTTGAGATAATTACTATTCTCCATTTGGTGTTTATCCTTCAAGAATTTTTTCTTTACGTTCCTACACAGATCTATAATCATACTCAAAGGAAACTTGTAGTACTATTTGGTGTACTTCCTGTTGCCCCTTTTTTTCTTTTTAAAACTTTTTCGCTCTGTTGGAAAAAAGAAGGTAACTCACTATTTTAACTAATGACATTTCCTTAATTGTGAAAGAAATTGAGAATTGTTTCATATGCTCGTCTGTTTCTATTCCCTTGTGTTATGGCTCTGTCATAGTAATCCTTTCCTACTTTGTTTATACTGTTTTCATTGTTTGAAACTATGTTGATGTTGTTTATCATTATTTACTTGGGCTTTTTATTTTTATATCTGTTTAAGCTACAAAAGCTCCTACTGCAAAATCATCAATATAATTATCAAAATTTTCTTTAAAGACTTTTATGTACGTGTTTGAATTTTGGTATTTAATTTCTCTATAATTTGCACTTATGAATAGTATGAGGTATAGATCTCATTTTATTTCCTAAATCATAAATGGTTGCCTTGCCATTTTTGAGCCATACTGTAAATTAGACAAAGTGTGGTCTATTCACATAATGGAACACTAGATGCTTCATGACTGTGGAATAAATGGATCTATGTAACAATCTTGAGAAGTAGCCATGGAAGGCAATGTTCCTTCTTTATAAGAAGTAAGATTTATGTTTAAAGAGTCTGCATTGGCCAACCACAGTCATGTAGAGGCAAAGTGGTACGATAGAACTCAGTTGGTCTGACCCCTAGTCCAATTGCTGTATCTGCTCTTACACAAAAATAGCCCAGAACTAAATCTAGGTAAAAAGCCACACTTCTCAGGCAGAAGAGCAAGAGGAGTCGATGAGACAAATGGAACCGAGAATGTGGAAGGTAGAAAACCAGGACGTGTAGCAGCATGAAAGGCAAGGGAAATGAACTTAAGGAAGGGTGATTACCAACATCAGGTTGATGCCCCAGTTATCCTGCTGAGAGAGAGAGGGCCTCTGTGCTTGTAGTCTACGTGAATTATGTTCCTAGGGTCCTGTCACACGGTAGCCCGAGAATGAGAACTGAAAGGAAGCTGGGCCTGGGAGTTCCCTGACAACCTTTGAGAATACAGTTCCAGTAGGTGGTGAGGAAATATGATCAGTGGGTATATTTAATCTATTAGACACATAGTTGCCTCAGTGTGATTAAGTTTTGTGGGGTTTTTTAACTGATTTTAGAGAGAGAGGAAGGGAGGAAGAGAGAGAGAAAGAGACTGCTTGATTTGTTGTTCCACTCTGTTTATTCACTGATTAGTTGATTCCCGTATGTGCCCTGACTGGGGATCAAACCCACAACCTTAGCACACTGGAATGATGCTCTAACCAACTGCGCTACCCGGCCAGAGCTCAGTGTGATTAAGTTTAAGAGGACTCAATGGTAAACAGCCTGCTAGAGAAGCTGCAAGAAACAAATACAATCCCTATCAAAATCCAAAATGTTTTTGGAGTAGCAGTGACAATTTAGCATAAATTAATACTATTTGAGATCAACAACTGTTTTTTAGCTATTATGAAGATCAGTTGTTACAAAATTTCATTAGTATTTTTATTTTTGAAATGCCATGAATTATAAAATAATTATATTCACAGATATTTACAAATGAATGATGTTAGAGGGAAAAAAGGAATACATAAAAAATTATAAGAATTGGAGTTTTGCTTCTTAACACTATGATTGTGCTTGAATCTCTTTCCAGCTGATTCCCTCAGTGACTCGTTTTTCCCGCGGACTACACAGATCATATTGGAATGTCAGCGAGGGAAGTGGGTGCATCGTCTTCGTGAACCACGTGATTTATTTGGTGTCTCTTCCTCTGGTCCACTGAGCCCAACACGGTGGCCGTACCACTGTGAGGTCATCGATGAAAAAGTCCGCCATATTGGTATGTTCTTAGCAGTTACAGGGGTCCAGACTTATTAGTAAACTTACTGTACCAACCCTGATTTTAATAAGAAGACTCCTGGTGTTGGAATAGTCATGCTGACAGAAATATAATGTGAGCCATACAGGGGTGAGCAAAAGTAGGTTTACAGTTATTTGTATGGAAAATAATACAATAATTAATAAATAATAACAAGAATAAACTGTGTTTCACATACTCACAATTGTAAACATACTTTTGCCAACCCTGTATATATAATTTAAAATTTTCTAGTAGCCACATTTAAAAAGGTAAAAATAAACAAGTGAAATTGATTTCAAAAATATTTTTTATTTTACCCAAATATATTCAAAATATTTTACATTCTTTTTTTTTATAGGAAGTCTTTGAAAACTGTTGTCCATTCATACTTACATTTCAATTCAATTCCAATTTGTTCACATCCTTGCTAACATTTTTCCTTTGTTTTGTTTTGTTTTTAAGAATAGCCATCCTGACAGGTCTGAGATGATATCTCACTGCACTGTTGATTTACATTTCACTGAAGATCAGTGATGTTGACAATGCAATCCCTATCAAAATCCCAATGACATTTTTTACAGAAATGGAAAAACAACAGTAAAATTCAGATGGAACCACGAAAGGGTACAAATAGCCAAATCAATCTTGAGAAAGAAGAACGGAGCTGGAGGCATGACACTTCCTGATTTCAGAACATATTACACAGCTACAGAAATCAAAACAGTATCGTACTGGCATGAAGACACACACCTACCAGTCCACAGAATAGAGAGCCCAGAAACAAATCCACAAGTGTATGTTCAACTGATCTTTTATAAGAGTGCCAAGAACACAAATGGGGAAAAGATAGTCTCTTCAGCAAATGTCGAGAAAATTGAATAGTCACATGCAAAAGAATGAAATCTTACCCTTGTCTTACACCATACAAAAGCATCAATGCAAAATGTATTAAGGACTTAAACATAAAACCTGAAACAATAAAACTCCTAAGAGAAAACGCAGGAGAAAAGCTTCAGAACATTTTTCTTGGCAGTGATGCAGATAGGACACCAAAAGCAGAGGTGACAAAAGCAAAAATAAACAGGTGGGACCACGTCAGACGGAAACGCTTCCGTGCAGCAAAGGAAATGATACAGTGAAAGGCAACCTGGAGAATGGAGAAAATATTCGCAAACCGTCTTTCTGATGAGGAGCTATTTTATAATTTGGGGAATTTCTACAACTCAGTAGCAAACTAATAACCAGATTAAAACATGTGCTAAGGACTTGAAGAGACATCTTTCAAAAAAAAAAACATATAAGTGACGAACAGTTGTAGTTATTGACTTTTTATGTGCACTGTCTGATACAATTTTTTGCTGTTTTGCTGTTGTTCGTCCTTTTGATTTTCTCCTTGATCTGTAAGTGCTCTCTGTGTATTTATGAGATTGGCTTAATACGTCATGTGTGCTGCATACTTTTTTCTCAGTTTGTCATTTACCTTTTATCTTTCTCATGTAGAAAAATTTAGTTTTTATGTAATCACTTTGTCTATCATTCTTCTATGGCTTCTGGGTTTTGAAATTCTCATATTTCTCTTAACACTTTTCAAGTTGTATTTTTTATGGTTAAAATTTTTTTCTATCAGTAATCCATTTTGAAGGAAGAAGTGAGACCCAGTCCACCTCTGTTAACTGTCTAGCCATTTGTCCCAACAAAATTATTAAATAATTTGTTGTCTACTGATTAGAAATGCCACAGTCATTATATACTAAATTCCAAGATGCAATTTCAAATTCTATTCTATTCCATTCCATTAACCTTTCTATTCATATGGTAGCTCAAAAACCTTTTTTAAAAATTTGCATTTATTTATTTTATCCTCACCCAAGGATATGTTTATTGATTTTCAAGAGAGAGGGGAAGGGAGAGAGACAAAGAAACTCTGATGTGTGAGACAAGCATCAATCGGCTGCCTCCCGTATGCACTCCGACCGGAGACCAAACCCACAGCCTCTCTGTGTGTGGGACGATGCTCCAGCCAACCAAGCTCCCTGGCCGGGCCTCAAAAATCTTTAATGCTGTCGTCTTTAAAACTAGAAATTTTGATATGTGGTAAACTTAGTTCCCCAACATTCCTTGTTTTCTTTTAAAAATATTTCCAATTTCTCGGCTTACTGTATTTTGCCTTATTGTATTGGCTTATTTTGCCTTATTGTAGGTATTTCTATGTGGAATTTAAAATAAGCTTTCCTAGTTGTCCCAAAGTTAATACTGGTAACTTTATTGAGATCACATTACATTTAAAGATTAAACAAGAGTGACATCTTTACAATACTGCATCTTCCTAACCAAGAAAAAGTTATATCTCACTATATATTCTAGTTTTCCCCTCCTTAGCATAATTATACATTTTTTTCCTGCACTTTCTCTAAGTTTTATTGCTAGGTATCTTATCTTGTTGCTATTTTAGATGGAGTCTTTATTGCATGTTATTTTCTAACTTGTTTTGTAGAGGAAAGTTACATTTTGTATATAAATTTTGAAATCACCCCCCTCTTATTTCTCGTTTTTAAGTTACTGTGTATGTGCCCTCTCTCTGTCCATCAGACCGTCTTAATTTTTGTGTGGTTCAAAGTAAGTTCCAGACATTCTTACATTTCAGCTCTATAAAACATTTCAGGATGCATATTATTAGCTAGAGTTTAATCCTGGTTTATTATTCCTTTCAGTATTTTTGAGGTAACTTTTACATCCAGTGCAATGCAGGAATCTGAGTGTGCCCATCAGTGCATTTTAGCAAATGCACCCATCTGTGTGGTCCAAACCTCCACCGCAGCATATATTACCATCACAATCGCTTAAAAAATGTTGGTAAGGAACATGCACAAGACTTGATGCTTAAAACGACATAATGCTAATGAAAGAAATCAAGGAATTTCTAAATACATCAAGAAATATACCATGTTCGTGCTATCAGTCCTCCCCAAATGGATAGATTCCAGGCAGTTCCTGTTAAAATTTTTTTTTGTAAGTAGAGACAAGATTGTTCTAAAATGTGTATGCAAAAGTGAAGGAACTGAGAATAGCCAGAACAACTTGGAAAAGCAGCATGAAGAGGGGGAACCAGCCTATGTGATTTCAAGACCTTGTGTGTGCGTGCAGCAGTCAGGGCCCTGTGGTCTTAGGGGAGGGATATACGTAGATCCGTGGAGCACGAGAACACAGAGGCATGTAAAGCTTTAGGGCAGATAACTCAAATGCGGGACAAACAGTACTGTGATTGAGAACACTTTTAAAAGCTTGAGTATTCTAAATTTTGAAGATGTGGGTAACTGTCCTGGGAAGACTGTGCCAGAAAACTAAGAAGATCTAATTATCAAATTAAATAAGAATGACGTATAGGCTAATAAGGGATGTGAGTTAGATAACTTTGATGTAATGGGCAAATGCCCGGAAAGACAAAACTGCTGAAACTGACTCAAGAGGAAATAGAAAATATAAATAGATACGCAATAAGTAGAGGGGCTGAATTAGTAATAGAAAAGCCAGCTACAAAGAAGAGCCCAAACTCAGATAGCCTCTTGATGAATTCTACCGAACAAAGTTTGGAACATTCTACCAAACAGTTCCTACCAATTCTTCACAAACTCTTCCCAAAAGCAGAAGAGGAGGGGAGACTGTACGAGACCAGTATTACCCGGGATACAAGGCCAGACAGACATCACAAGAAAGCTACAGACAAGTATCTATTAAAGGAGATGCAAAATTCCTCAACAAAATTCTAGTCAACTGAGTCCAGCAGCATATGAAAAGAATTACACACCATAACCAAGGAGAAATTGTGCAGAAATTCAAAGTTTAGCATTCAAGAATCAATTAATGTAATTGATGTAATAAAATCAAATAATGTAATATAGCATACCAATAGAATAAAAGAACAAAAAGTATAATCACTTCTCAGTAGCTACAGAAAAAGCATTATTTAAAATCCAACACCCAAGGGCAAAATTGCCCCTGGTTGAGGAGCACTGACCTTAAAGCTTTGAGAATTTCTGGAACCTGAATGATCTGGCCTTGGTCTTTGATGACTAAAGAAGCAATCTTCTCAATCCGTATACTGACCCAGTGCCGATGTGACAGGAGCCCTACTCTCGCAGTGTTAATGAGTTAGCCACGTGAAAGTAATGAGTGGGACACTGCTAGCTTCTGGAAACTGCTGCAGCTGAGAGACCACGGTCATCTGCTGGCAGCGCTGCATTGTCACATTGACATACAGCTCACAATTGACATGCAGGCCAGAGCCCACACACATATCAAAGCCAACATGTGTCAAAATGGGCATGTGTGTCAGAGTCAACATGTGTTGAATGGTCACATATCAGAATAAATGTGTGCTGAAGTCAGTGCATTGTCAGAATTGACACTAGTCCGAACCAACATTTGTGTCAAAATCTACATGTTTCAGAATGCGTGCACATCTCAGAATTGTGTCAAACTTAACACACATCTGTGTCTACACATGTGTCAGAATTGATGTGTGCAAGAACCAGCATTTGCATCAAACTGATGTGTCAGAATCAATAAACCTGTCAGAACTGACACATGTCAAGTTTGAGGCGTCAAAATTGACACACTTGTCACAGTGAACATGTATATGTTGAAACTGACGTATCACAATTGACATACATTTCAAATAGATATGTTTTGTAGATGACAAGTGTCAATAGTAACATGCATGTCATAAGTGACTTATTTGTCATAGTTACCTACTTGTTGCAGTTGATATACATTTGGCTGACATCTGTAGAGCATTTTACCATTTATAAAGTTTTTTCAGGAACTGTCTCAATTTTAGGTGTGATGTGGTCAAAGTTATTGTTCAGTGAACTGCTCACAACTTTTTTAAATGAGGTAAAATTTACATTGAATAAAATTAACCATTTTAAAGTGAACAATTCAGCAGCCTTTAGTACATTTTTTGTGTTGTGTAACTATCACCTCTATCTAAAATCAAGGCATTTTAATGTCCCTCCAAAGAGACTCTGTGCCCATTAATCAATCATTCCTCATTCTCCTCCAACAGTAAAATCACTAATCTGCTTTCTGTCACTGTGGATTTGCTTATTCTGGACATTTCCTGTAAGTACAATCAGAGAATAAAAAATAAAAATAAAATAAAAATTCAACCCCCTTGCATGTCAAAAAACTTAGGGAGAGTAGGGAAAGTCCTTAATATAATGAAGAGCATCTATAAAATCTCACAGCTAGTATTTTACTTAGTGGTGAAAGAATGGGTATTTTCCCTGTAAGATGAAAAGCAAGACAAGGATATCCACGTTTGCCTCTTCTATACAACATGGTAATGGAGCTTCTAGTCACAGTGATTGAGCAAGAAAAAGAAATAAAAAGCATCCAGATCAGAGAGGAAAAAATGAAACTATTTCTGTTCACCAATGACATAATCTTGTATATAGAAAACCCTAAGCAACCCACTAGAAAACAATTATTAGAACTAGTAAATGAATTGGGCAAGGTTCAAAGATAAAAGATCAATATTTTAAAAATCAATTATATTCCCATACACTTATAGTGAACAATACTAAAACAAACTTAAACAATTTCATTTATTATACAATAGCATCAAAAGAATAATAGAGGAATAAATTTAAGAAAAGAGGTGTAAAACATACTCTGAAAACTACAAAACATTGTTGAAAGGAAATTTTTAAAATCTAAATAATAGAAAAGTACTGATGTTTGTGGATCAGAAAATTTATGATTGTTATGATAGCAATCCTCCCCAAATTAATCTGCCAATTCAATACAATTTCTGTCAGAACATTGCTTGCTTTGTAGAAATTGAAAAACCGATCCTAAAATTCATATGGAAACTCAAGGAACCAAGAACAGCGCGCACGCGTGCGCGCGCGCGCACGCACACACACACACACACACAAAGTCTTGGAAAAGAACAATTTGAGACTCATTGTTTCCAATTCTAAAAATACAAACTAACAATAACCAAAGCAGTACTGTATTGCTATGAATATCGGAATATATATCAGTCAGTCAAATTGAAAGTCCAGAAATCAACCACGTGTTTGCAGTCAGCTGATTTTCAACCTGATGGGCAAGTCTGTTCAACAAGGAAAAAATGGTCTTTTCCACAAATGGTGCTGAGACAACTGTATAAATAATCACATGAAATGTAGATGAAGTTTGACCTTTACTTCACACCATATAAAAAATGAACTTAAAATGGGTCAAACTCTTAGAAGAAAACATAGAAGTAAATCTTAATGATGTTGAATTTGGCCATGGATTCTTTTTTTTTTTTAATTTTATTTTAATCATTATTCAAGTACAGGTTTCTGTCCTTTACTCCCATCCCAGCCCACCCACCCATCCCTCCCCTACTTCCTCCCATTTCCATCCCCCCTAGTTTTTGTCTATGTGTCCTTTATATTTGTTCCTGTAAACCCTTTCTATTCTCCCCTGAAATTCCCTCTCCTCTCCCCTCTGGTCACTGTCAGCCTGTTCTCTATTTCAGTGTGTTTGGCTATATTTTGCTTAACAAGCAAAATTTTTGTTTGTTTTGTTGTTTCGGTTCCTGTTAAAGGCGAGATCATATGGGATTCTTAGCTATAACACCAAAAACACAAGCAACAACCAACAAAAATGGGTCAATTGGATTTCACCAAAATTAAAAACTTTTGTGTTTTAAAGAAAACTATCAAGAAAGTGAAATTATTACCCACAGAATGGGATAAAAATACTTGTAAACTATCTATCTGGTGAGAGACTTACATAGAGCTCTTAAAACAATAAGACGGATGTATGTCTAGAATATGTAGAATTCTTACTGCTTACAGTTTCAGAGACATAACTTGCCCTGGCCCGTGTGGCTTAGTTGGCTGGGTGTCGTCCTGCAAAGTGAAAGGTCTCTGGTCGGGGTGCCTGTGTAGGTTGCAAGTTTGATCCTTGTTGGGGTGTGTACCAGAAGCCACCGATCGATGTTCCTCTCCCTCTCTTTCTCCCTCCCTTCCCCTCTCTCTAAAAATTAATTAATTAAATTTTTCAAAAGACAACTCAATTTAAAAAGTGCAAATGATCTAAATGAGCATTTTACAAAGAAAATAAACATGGCCAATAAACACATGAAAAGACATTCTACATCTTCAGTTATGAGGGAGGTAATGCAAATCAATAACAATGAGATAGCACTTTACACCGCTGTGATGACTTCAATCAAAGTCAGAGAGCAAATGTCTATACGAATGTAGAGAAGTCAGAAGCCTCATACTCTGACGGTGGGGATATAAAATCACGCCACCTCTTCGAAAAGGTTTGGCACCCCTTCAGAAAATCACAGCCACCATAAGAGTACTTTGATAAGCTGCGAACTTGACCCTGCTGTAGATTCTTTCTCCAGTTCTAATACTAGAGCCTCGTATTTCTTATTATAAGGACTGTTTCCTGTTAAATAATTAAAGAAGAACATTAACAGATTAATGAAGTCTCATTTCTTTAACCAGGATGTCTGGCTGTCATGCAACTTTTCATGGTATGCAGACACCAAGGCAGACAGCTGCAATTCCTCAAATTCCAGAATCGGTGCTATGTTATCAGTTCAGGATTAATTTTGATTTGAGTCGATTAAGGTTTTCAACTAGTAGAGATCACCTTTTGGTTGTAACTTCCTTTATTGTTTATTTCCAATTAATTTGGTTGTATGTTGTTCAGTTTACTGACAATGTGCAACGATGCCTCTTGGTATCAATATTTAGTCTATGCTTTCTCTATAGCTAGACTTGGCCCCTAATAATTATGTCAAGTATACTTATGTTGGTAAAATAACTGTATACATAATCCCCAAAATGTTTTTGCAGTAATAGTTGTTTATTACCACTAATTTTTTTAACTGTTCTGATGACTGTGTTTGTGATCACAGAGTCTGGCTCCCTGTCTAGGAATATATTCATTACCAAGGCCAAGCACAGTCTGACACACATAAGCCAATAATAAAAGAGAAGTGAGATAATGAGTCAGATTCTTGTTCCATTAAAAAGTGGGAACAACTAGGGTAGTTGGGCTGTGAAGTTATTTTTTCCAATCAGGTAGATCATGGTCCAGAATAGACCATGCATTTGAGCGTGGTTCAGGCAACTTTTAAGAAATGTGGGCCAGCCCTGGCTGGTGTGGCTCAGTGGGTTGAGTGCCAGTCTGCAAAGCAAAAGGCTGCTGGTTTGATTCCCACTCAGGGCACATGCCTGGGTTGTGGGCAGGGTCCCCAGCTGGGGACATGCAAGAGGCAACTGATGGATATTTCTCTCACACATTGATTTTTTTTAAAGTGATATAAACATGACCAGCATAGCCTATCCTTTAAAAAAAAGAAGAAGAAACAAAGAAGGAAACTTGGTCCCAACAGTAATGAAGAAAAGGGAAGCTGCTATAGCTAAAGATGAAGGTAGGGTCCAAGGATAATCCATCTTTGGGGAGACAGAAGACGCTGGAGCATGTTTATAAGCTCAGGAGACAACCATTATCAGGCAAGATACTGAAGATGCAGGGAAAGGAAAAATAAAAGGTGGAGCAAGATTTCCAAAGATGGGTCAGAAAGATATCAAATGTCCCGGAGAAACAGAAACTTCAGTATAAAATCTACAATGACACAAAATAATCACGAACTACTCACCACAATAACATAGAACAAGAAGCAAATGAAATATTACGGATTTTGTTACAGTGTGACCATGTTCATTGTTACTGCCAATGAATCCTTGGTGAAAATCTAGCCCTGCACAAAACTCTAAATTGTAGCCTGGATGTATCAATGAACAATTTTAAAATGTCCAATAAAATTTTCCTTCTTTATTGTTGACATATTCAAGTAATGCCTCTCTCGCCCTCCCTCCCTCTCTCTCTCTCTCTTTCTCTCTCTCTCTCTCTCTCTCCCCCCAGATTGGACTCCTTCTTATTCTGAGCCAGTGTACATCCCAACAGGCCTAGAGGAGGAGCCCTTATATCCAAACTCTAGTGAAGATACAGTGGTTTATCTAGCTGAAGATGGTGGGTACATAATAGAACACATTGCTCTAAAATATAATCTGCTACCTGGGTTAATCTCTTAGTTATACAAGTATTTGTTTTGCTGATTACAGTGGAAATTGCAGATTACCAGGAAATCTGTCCCCATAAAGATGTTTGGTTACATGTTGATCCAAACGTTGGTTTAGTGCTCTTTATATTCTTGAAGGTATACTTCAGTTTATGCAAAGTTACTTTAAAATAAAACATAAGTCCTGGTTGGGTGGCTCAGTTGGTTGGAGCATCATTCCATCTACCAAAAGGTTACAGGTTTGATCCCCAGTCAGGGCACATGCCTGGGTTGCGGGTTCAGTCCCCAGTTGGGGCGCACACAGAGGCATCCGATGGATGTTTCTCTCTTACATCGATATTTCTCACCTTCTCTTTCTCCCTTCCTTCTTCTCTCTCTTTAAAAATAAATGCAATCTCTAAATAAATTGAAATAGTCGAGGTAAGCCAGTCAAGGTCTTGTCAGGAATTGGATGGCATACTTGGAGTAAGTTTAAAAGTTCAAGGAAAAAGTGAGAGGGTGGACAGAGTTAAGGGACACTAACGAGGGATGGCAAAGCAACGTAAGACTCTCAACAGATCAGAACCATTCTGTTCCTTAGGCCTGAAAGGGTAAAGGACAGGTAGTTTTTTACAACCTGTAGCTGCAGGAGAGGGAAGTCCCCAAACAACTGGATGTACAGAATTCTGGTTGACATTTTTTTTCAAAGATTCATTTCTTTTACAGATATTGTTCCAATGTCTTGTGACCTCAATTGTCTTTAATAAAAAGTCAGCCATAATGTGTATCAGTGTTCCCTATACTGTATATTATGTGTCTTTTTCTCTCTTGCTGTTTTCAGAAAATCTAGGCTCTGCCCAGATTTGATTGTCTTTGTATTTATTCTGCTTGGAGTTTCTGATCTTGTTGGATCCATTGGTTAATAGACTTTTTTCCTCCAATTTGAGAAATTTTCAACCATTATTTCTTCACATATTTTCCTATCCTATACTTTCTCTCTGTCCTTTGGAATTCTAATTCCGAATGTTGGATTTCTAGTTATGTCCTACATGTTCCCGAATTTTTGTTAATTTTTTGTTCTCCTTTGTCCTTGAGTTTTTAATTGTTTTTAAGTTCACAGAGTCTTTCTTTTGCAAACTTCAATATTTCTTGTAAGCCCGTCTAGTAAATCTTTCATTTCAGTTATTGTACTTTTTATTTCTAGAATTTTCATTTGGTTCTTTTTTATAGTTTCTGTTTCTTTTTTGAGATTAATCTGTCTGTTCATTATCGCTATCTTTTCCTTTAAGTCTTTTCACATATACCCAAAACCCTCTAACTCCCGTCTGAGCTGTCCTGGGCTCTGCTGACCGTGCGTGTGCATGTGCGTCTGTGTCACCATGGACCCCATTTTCCTGATCCAAGCTTCTCTCCATTGCTTCATCCTTTTTGAACCATATGGGGAACATTGTGAAAGACATGTTGTAGGAGTCCATACCATATTCTTTTTAAAACTTAAGTTGAATTTTGTTTTGGTAGGCAGCTAAATTGCTGGTAGATAATTTTGTTTCTTTCAGGCTTGATTTTATTTTTTACACAGGGCAGATTTATTTTCCTTCTGTCCTCAGTGCCATAGTGATCACAGATGGCCCTTACTCTTAGATGTGGTTCTCACGCCCTACATGCAGACTTTCTGGGGTCATGATTAAATGTCTGAGGTGCTTAGTGAAGTCTTTCCGCACTGGCCATGTTGAAATTCCCGTATATTCTAGAACTGCATACCGTCTATTATCTCGTCCGCACAGTAACACTCTTTCCTGTCTTGCTCAGTCTTATCCTGTGCGTGTACGGCCAGGCCCTCAGCAGAGAGCTGGGGAAACCGCATGCAGACTGTTGAGGCCCTTCCTCTGTGTAGCTTTCTTCTCTCTGGCGCCCTGCCTCACAAGCTGCAGCAGCCCGAGGAACAATTGCCTCCTCAGCCCAGCAAGAATGTTATACTAGTCTTTTTTTTCTTTTAATCCTCACCCAAGGATATGTTTATTGATTTTAGAGAGAGAAGAAGGGAGAGAGAGGAACATCAAGGTGAGAGAGACACATCAATTGGTGGCCTCCTGTATGCACCCTGCCAGGGTCAGACCCGCGACGTAGGTATGTGTTCTAACCAGAATTGAACCTGCAACATTTTCGTGTAAAGGATGATGCTCCAACCAACTGAGCTCCCTGCCAGGGCCTGTTATGATATTCTTAAGTGCACCCTTCCAAAGATGTGCTCAGAAGTACTCACAGGAAGACGGCCAGGGTTGAAAACAGGGCTTATTGCATGTATTCATCTTCTTTCAAGAATCTGAGATAGTTCTGGTCTGTGTTGTCTAAATATATTTTAAAAGTTAGCTCATATGTCATGTACAGTTTTATAGTCATTTATAGTGAAAGGTCAACTTCAGAACCAATTATTTCATAATAACCAGAACCAGAATGAGTATTTTTAATGTAAATAATATATGAATTTATCTTAGGCATTGCTTTCCTAGTCTAAGTACTCCTAGATTGTCTTACTTCAACATAAATCTACACGTTAGGGTCAAATTACTTTACAAATTAAAATTCTCAGTGACGCTTCACTTGTCCTGTAGCTGCAAACTCCCTGCAGAACAGCCTATACCTTAGACACGGCTCGATAGCTTCATGGCCTGTTTCTCTCATCAGCTTACAAAGAGCCCTGCTTCGTGTATTCCCGAGTCGGGGGCAACCGCACACCCCTGAAGCAGCCTGTGGGCGACCGTGACAACACGCTGATGTTTGAAGCAAGGTTTGAGAGTGGTAATCTACAGAAGGTAGTCAAAGTGTAGGTTTGAATCATGCTTGTGGGAGGGGCTAGGCCCTCAACTGTCTGTTGTTTTCTGTATTTGCTCCATTGAAGTTTTAGTGTCCAACTTGGAACCCTGTGTCATTCCTGGAAGGACACGCTGCTTCTCCGAGTTTTTCATAGAATAGTTCTCGGGATGGGTGTTCCAGAAAACACGCTTAGGAGCACGCACGCCAACCAATGGCATTTGAAAAAACAATTCTATTGTGGCCCTGATAGTGTGGCTCAGCTGACTGGGTGTCATTCCGGAGAGTGAAAGGCCATCAGTTTGATTCCTGGTCAGGGCACACGCCTGGTTGTGGGTTCGGTCCCCAGTCAGGGAGCGCACAAGAGGCAACTGACTGATGTTCCTCTCCGTCACATCGATGTTTCTGTCCCTCTCTTTCTCCCTCCCTTCCTCTCTCTCTAAAAATGTATAGATTATTTTAAAAAATTCTACTGTGAAAATGTTTAAACATGTATTGTAGTTAAGTACACAGGATAGTGAAGTTCTGCATTGACTACCACACACCAATCACCTAGATTCAGCAGCCCCCCAGGTTTTGCACTTTCCTCCCACCTACTCCCGGGTCAGTTTGTCACTACACAGCACACACGCACACTGAGTGCCTGATGCTGATGAATGGAGGGTTACTTGGTAAAGAAAAAAGGAGACAGCTAACCAGGTGAGTTTGGTACACGTATATGTTATAAGAAAGATACAGTAAAGTTATTTTTGCCTCTATTTACGTATTCTCAATGACTGAACATGGGGGTTACAAGTAGTGATCAAGTGTAGTCCTCAAAGTGTTTAAAATCGTATACTCCGTGTGGTCACATTAATTTGTATATGTTTAAATTAGTCTCAGTGATAGCATTTCAGGTCCCTACAGTTAGGATCTAATAGAAAACAAAAATATATATCTGAAGTAAAAAAAAATCACTGAACTGTAATTCAGTTTCAGGAACTCTATTTCTTTTGTAGGAAACATAATGAGAGTGAAAATGTAGTTTTTTTAATCAAATGCCCATTTTTTATGTGTTCTCTTCAATAGTAATAAAAAAGCTTCAGAATTAGCATGGAAGAGGTTTCACATCCAGTAACAGAAAGTTTCCGAACTCTTACGTTTTGCAGTTCCTTACTGTTTAGGATACTGCTTGAATAAACATTTTCTCCCCGCCCCCCAAAAATGTTTTCTGTGAATAGGTAAAAATAAAATAACTTTCCTTATTTATTTAAAACTGAATGTCATTTTCCACCTTTTACGTGCTTTCTTTTTCCTTCCTTTTCTGTGTATTAGGGCAGACCATGAATACCAGTTGACATTGCGTCCTGACCTCTTCACACATAAGCACACCCAGTGGTACTATTTCCAAGTCACTAATACCCAAGCAGGAATAGTCTACAGGTTCACTATTATCAATTTCACCAAGCCTGCCAGTCTTTACAGCCGGGGTATGCGCCCACTCTTTTACTCTGAAACAGAGGCCAAGACTCATAATATTGGCTGGCAGAGAATAGGAGACCAAATCAAGTATTACAGGAACAACCCTGGGCAAGAGGGGCGCCATTATTTCTCCCTCACGTGGACATTTCAGTTTCCACACAGCAAAGACACCTGCTACTTTGCTCACTGCTATCCGTACACTTACACCGACCTGCAAGAATACCTTTCTAGCATCCATAATGACCCAGTGAGGTCAAAGTTTTGTAAAATCCGCGTCTTGTGCCATACGATTGCTAGGAACATGGTGTACGTTTTAACGATCACCACCCCCTCGAAGAACGGGGACTCAAGAAAGCGCAAGGCCGTGATTTTGACTGCGAGGGTGCACCCCGGAGAGACCAACAGCTCTTGGATCATGAAAGGCTTCCTCGACTTTATTTTAGGAGGCTCGCGTGATGCGCAGTTGCTCCGGGACACTTTCATCTTCAAGGTGGTACCCATGCTGAATCCCGACGGTGTGATTGTAGGAAACTACCGGTGTTCCTTAGCTGGACAGGATTTAAACCGGAACTACACTTCTCTCCTGAAGAAGTTATTCCCTTCTGTTTGGTCCACCCGGAACATGATCCGTAGGTACAGTCAGCCTGAATTTCCTCTCTGCTTCGTAGTACACTTGGCAGTAAGAGTTTTGGTAGATTTTCTTTAGATAGATTAACTATAGTTACTTAGTTTTCCCCCCATTCTTCCCAACTCTCTTCTCTGTCTTTCTGGCATTGTGCCACTGGATTCACTAGCCTTTACTAAATAATGATATCAACGCTGGAACATTTTAATGGTGTTGTGAAACTGATAGTTACATTTGCACATCCCAAATTGATTTCCTTGCTAAAGCTAACGCTAACACCGATGTTTACCGTGGGATCCTTGAATCCCTTCTACGTGAAAATTAATTACGCCCCACAGAGCCTTCTGGCACTCTGCTGATCATTCGCTCTGTGATGACTCTTTTGATTAACAGGTTACACAGTTATTTAAAATCTGCATGAATAATCGATAGCCTTAGTTTTCCCTATAAATATTGAGCAGCTTTCAAATTGCCAAAGAATCTGGAACAGTAAAGGCACATAGTATTTAAAATTTTCATTAAATGACCAGGTCAAGTGTGTGGAGCTTGAGTTAAACCTATCAGATTGGAATCCTGCTTTATCATTTGCTAACTAGGTGACCTCAAGCGATTTAAGAACGAATGTAAGCCTCAGTTTTATCACCTATAAAATGTGAATAATAATACCTTATAGATGGGAGGATTAAATAAGATTATTGTCACTAAAGTACCCCGAATAAAATCTGGAACGTTGAAACGTTTAAGTGTATTCAGTGTTTCCTCAAATATAAAAAAGAAAAAGTTGTTAAGGAATATGAGTAACAGAGTAGATTTTTGTGTAAGATACTAGAATATTTTACCTGTGAGTAAGAAAAATATTCAAACTATTTCTAAAGTGATTTAACTAAATGTAAGATGAGAAACCCTTACATCCTGTTTCACTTCAGAAGTAGTAACATTTCTTTGGAAATTAATTACTTAGAAGTAGAAATTTCTTTTGACTCAAAAGAAACCAAAAGACCATTAAAATTTGGAAATTGTTGGCTTAAACATGTACAGCATATTTCATATTTAAGGAGCTGATGTGATATTCTTGCTTTATAATCTAGTTTTCTAAAAACTTGAAGTGTTCATTCAGTGGTTCTATGTCCATCGTAAGTTGTTAATTAGAACTTATTTGGCACCAAATGAGAAAAGGACAGTAAATTAATACATGTAGCAGACTTCAATGTGAAATTTCACTCTAGTTTAAAGATGTATTATTTCTGATAGAAGCTATACTTTGACAGTTTTGATTTCCGGTTTCCATATTTTTGGTATGAAAGTACAGCAGCACTCCAGAAATGAATAAGTCATACGTTTTCAATTGCACACCATTCTGAGTAGCATGATGAGATCTCGCCTTGTACCATGTGGCACATGCATTATCCCTTTGTCCAGTGTAGTCATGCTGTGTATGTTACCTACCCCCCGTTGGCCACTTAGTAGCCATCTCATTATCAGATTGATTGTCACCTACAGCGGTGCTCATGTGTGAGTCACCCTTACGTCAGTTAAGAACCTCTCCAAAGCACAGGACTTGTGATGCTGGTAATTCACATATGCCAGAGAGAATCCATGAAGGGTATGCATGTCCAGGAAAAAAACACGGTACATACAGGGCTTGGTACGGTCTGAGGTTTCGGTAGGGGGGAAGACTACTGGAATACATTTCATATTACTATGAAACATTGCTAACATTGTGCTATTTATCCTTCCAGATATAAGATCATATATGAAATTTTGATTATTTAAATAATATGATAATGTTATATAAAATTTAGAAATATTAAAAAAGGCAAAAATGCCCATAATTCTATCACCTTAACATCACTACTTTTTTACCTGTTAAAAGCCATCATCAATCAGTTTGGGGGGCTTATTTTTTATTACTTTAATATTTATTGAATGCCTAAATTATACAAGCTAAGGATTATGCTCTTTAGAATATGTAATAATTTTCTTAAATTATTTACTAGAAATTTACTGGGAAAAAAAGTCAATTCAAACTTTGATACCATTTTTCTCCAAGTGATATTTACTCACCACATTAATAAAGGGTTAAATATTCATTGGCCTCAGCACCAAGTGATAAGGCACTCAACTTTTAACAAATGTTTTGGGTACTTGTATGTATAGCACTGTTCCAAATGATTTGAAGATGATTTGAAGCATTTCTTATCCTTAACAAGATTAAATCTCAAAAGTATGAAAACTTTCCTATACAAGTGCCAAGTAAATGGTGCCAATATTAAGTGCTACGGGAGTTAAAAAAAAAAAAAAAAGATCTCCAAGCTTGATTGGTTAGAGAGGAAATGAGATGTGAGGTCACTCTGGAGGGGCGAGGGGTAGTATTCACGAATTTGAAGGAAGAAGGTCTTCCAGCGAGAAAGAATCCATGTGAGCGCTAATGGAGAAAGAAGTGAACTCTTTCTGTACACAACAGAGAGCCAAAATGGTAAACCAGATCCTATTGGAAAAAGTGTTGGGAATAAGGTAGATTTTGTCCTTTCAATGGAAGGCATTTGTATTTTAGATATGGTTAGTAGGAAATTACAGCAGCCATCTTTTGAATACTATCTTAATAATAATATTCAGTATCGATAAGAAGAGCAATTGAAAGCTGATGTGTAAGACATTCTATCTACTTGGATGTTAGACTTGTGAACCCATAGTTACACACATAAAAGGGAAATGCAAAAGTGAACTTGAGTGACTTACTCTTTTTCTTCTTGGTAGACTGATGGAGGAACGAGAGGTGGTTCTGTACTGCGACCTCCACGGCCACAGCAGGAAAGAGAACATCTTCATGTACGGCTGTGGTGGCGGCGACAGGTGTAAAGCACTGTACCTGCAGCAGCGAATCTTCCCACTTATGCTGAGCAAAAACTGTCCGGATAAAGTAAGCACTTTCTAAGATGTTAAGTTTTCCTTTACTAAGTGCTGCCTGCATGAGACAGAATGGATAATCTTATTCAGTATACTAATTTTTTTATTTAGTTATTTTGTCTGATTTTGCAATTGTCCATAAGAAAGCAACTATGTGGAATGTTTAGTGACCCATAATTTGAAATATGAAGAAGGACATGCCCATTATCCTGCCACCATACTTAATGATTAAAACAAACAAGCATTGTTTTCCTCCTATGGTCAAAAACAAGGCAAGAATATCCACTCTTACCCCTTCAGTTCAGCTTTTTCCTGGAGGTTCTAGCAAGTGCAATAAGGCAAGAAAAAGAAATAAAAGGCAGACAGATTGGAAAAGAAGTACAATAATAAAGATGACATGATTGTCTTCCTAGAAAATCCAAAGCAGTCCACAAAAAAACCCTCCTAAAACTAATAAGTGAGTTTAGAATGTCATAGGATTCAAGGTCAGCCACAAAAACCAATTTAATTTCTGTAAACTCACAATGAACAATGGCAAACTAAAATTCAAAACAGTACCACTTACTGTAGCTCCAAAATAAATGAAGTACTTGTGACTGCAAAGGAATAGCACAGGGAGTTTTTCAGAAGTGATGGCATTGTTCTCTATCCTGATTATGGTACTGGTTACACAAATCTGCACATGTGTTAAAATTCATAGAATGGAATACGAAACATGTCAAACTTACGTTAATTTAAAAATAAAATGACAAAAACTCTGTAGATACTGACGTCATAACAATCTCTCAGGCAGCTCTCAAATGCTATTTCATATGAAAATATAGCATCTTTATTCTGTTCTGAAAATCTATAACACTAATCTCCATTCCTAAACATGCTGAAGCTTTTTTGACATTTAAAATGTTATCCCAACAGTGTTAAGAATTACTCAACTGGTTTTGAATGTGTATGTTACTTGTAGATAAAAAGTAAAATTTATTGCTAGCTTTTAAATCTGTAGTTCTCAGAAATGTAAATATATCATTTTTAAAATGAGTTATTTCCATTGGTCAGAAAATAAAAGCAGCTCCCGAAGTTTTAGAGAGAATTACTGGTTTTGCACAACCACTTTTCCATCTTCATCCCTACTTCTGAGAAACACATGTTATCCTGAAAACAACCGCTCTTGTCCATTTGTTTCCTTCCAGTTTTCATTCTCAGCATGCAAGTTTAATATCCAGAAGAGCAAGCAGGGAACAGGAAGGGTGGTAATGTGGAAAATGGGGATCAGGAACAGCTTTACCATGGAGGCCACTTTTTGTGGATCCACTCTGGGTAAGACCAAGCGTTCTCAGTCATGGCTCTCAGAGCTTTAACCCACCTTTAAGGTAAGATAATAGTGCAGACAGTTTAATAGTGAGCACTGTCTTCCCACTTAAATACATACTGATGTCTGACCAATTCTGTTGATAGAATGCATAAACAAACTCTCTCTTCATTTCCCTTTTTTCGGAATAGGAAGTTTTAGCATGTAGATAGAATATGTGATTGGTTGTTTCATGAATTAATTCTTAATTGCTTTTTTTTAGAAGGGGTTCCTGCAGATGAGTCTAACGATTTCAAGAAAAGCAGTGCTCATACTTAAAATATCAGGCTGGGAATGTTTTTAGTGGATTGACTCTTTGCAAGGCAAATAGACTGGTGTCTTGCTTTTGTTTTTGGTCCATTTCTATTTTAATGAAGTATTTGGTTCCTTGAAGTAAAGATAAAAGTGTTCTGTAGTTCCATTTAAGAAATCTTTTAATCACATCTAGCATATCATTAGAATACTCCACTTTAAGATAATTGTCAATTATTAGAAAATGCATCAACTCAAGGGAAAGTGGGAAATCCACACGTAATTTCTAGCTAGTCTTTAAAGCACCTTGAAACTGATATTATTAATGATGATGAAAACATTATAATCATTACCCAAGTTTTCCTTTAAGTGATTGTTAGGGTGTTTATAACTGGTTACCAAGTATCCCATAACTTTTGTACTGAATTTTCTTCTGCCTTACAGCATAGACTGACCTTTGGTCCAGGTGGTGGACGGGGAATGAAGGAAAACAATAACCTGTTAAATGACCTGCCCCAGAGAAGAAAACCCAAAGGACAGGATATGGAATCATATCAGATGCTTTGTTTATACTCTGTTTTACAGCTTAGGCCTATCTACTAAGGAAAAATTAAGTCATCCTCAAGGGTGAATTAACTTATTGATGTTTTAGGTAATAAACGAGGCACTCATTTCAACACAAAAGACTTGGAGTCAATGGGATATCATTTTTGTGATTCTCTCTTGGACTATTGTGACCCAGACCGCAGTAAGGTGAGCACAGTCCCCTCGGTAGCACATCCGACTCCAGTCTACCAGGCAGCGTGACCCACCTGCGGGCCTACGGCAGTTTACTCCTTTTAATATCCGAGTTCAGGGTGTTCTGGCAGTTGATGTCCCAGTAGCTATTGTTCCAGGTGTCTATACATATTCAATTAATTTAATTAGAAAATAAAGTTATTTTAATACTCATCTCATTGATCATTTTCCCTAGTATTATCAGTGCCTAAAAGAATTAGAAGAAATGCAAAAACATATCAACCTGGAGAAAGTCCTTGATGATTCAGATACTTCTCTGGAAGAAGTTGTTTTGGATCTAGAGTCTAGGTAAGTCAAGACGTGGAAGTAATGTAATTTGGTGTGCTGTTTCACTGTTTTCCATGTTATTCCTTTTCATATTACTAGGATGTAATCGTCAGTCTCAACTGGAATCCCAGCTATGGGTGGAGGAAAATTTTTCCCATGCACATTACTTTATCCAGACCTCATCAAGACTTTAGTTATTCATTTAGTCAATAGTATTAAATGAGCACATACTATGTACTATATGTGAAAGACAGACTCAAATTGTTTTTTTTTAATTTTTTGAAAATATTTATTTATTTATTTCTAGAGAGAGGGGAAAGGAAGGAGAAAGCGAGGAAGAGAAACATCATGTGTGGTTGCCTCTCACATGGCCCCCACTAGGGACCTGGCCTGCAACCCAGGCATGTGCCCTGACTGGGAATCAAACTGGCGACCCTTTGGTTCCCAGCCCACACTCAATCCACTGAGCTACACCAGCCAGGGCTCAAATTGTTTTTAATGCTGTCATTACCCACAAAGAACTGACACGTTTATAAAGATGCCACATAAATACTCTAAATGAATAATAAGTGCCAAATTCAGTGGTAAAAGAACGTTGTTGGAAGAAAAAAGGTACTAATTTTAGTACAATTTCTATAGGAAAGGCAGAATAACTATTTGATTCTTCCCCTTTATTTATAAATGTTTAGATTTTGACTTAGCGCCCCTGTGACCTCCAGGGGTGACTCGTAAGTTCACTTGCAGATAGAGAGTATCGTTTTGAACGAATGGATTTGTGTATATTTGCTGTGTTCCAGTCAATTTCAGTCATTATTCTTCCAATAGCCTAAGATGCCCAGAACTACCGACATCTATCTACACCATGTTCGTAAACATTCTTCTCATAATTAGAACTATTTCTACCACTCCAAGAAGGCAAGAAGGCAAAAGTAACAGTTGAAATTTTCAAATGGCACCAAAACATTCTGGAAGCTAGCATAATGTTCCGTTATGTTTTGTAGTAGCCGAGGCTCCGACTGTTCGGAATCCAGTGACTCTCAGAGCTCCCTCCCCAAGGTAAGTCCTCAGGTATGGCGGAGGCTTCTGCCCGTGGTGTGGCTGCGCTGCGTAGCTACTCTTGTTTTTGTCACTAACCGACAGGGGAAAAAAGCTCACAGTTGTATAATTCCTGCCTAGCAATAACTGTTATTTTCTGATTATGTACCTTATCTTTAAATCACAGAATTTTTTCACCTGATGGCTTCTTAACACTCTTACTTTATAGATGACAGCAGTTAATGGCCAGAGAGATTAAGTGATTTCCCAAGAGCCACACCACTTCCGGTGGGAGCTGGTAGCATAATGCTGCTTGAGCGCTAGCCCAGTGTTTATTCACTCACTTAGCTAACAGGTATCTACTGAGCTCCCGCTCTACACTCTAGGGATTGAGCAGTAAAAAATATTGGGCAGAAACCCTTTCCTTTTGTCGCGTATATTCTAGTTGGGGATATAAAAAATAAAGATGAGGAAGTAAGATATATGACGTGTTAGATGATAATAAGTGCAGAGGGGAGGAGCAGAGCCTTTATGGGGTGCTGTGTGCTGAGCGTCTGTGCCCCTACCAAGTACGAATGTTGACACCCTGCCCCCAGTGTCAGCAGTGCTAGTGGGAGGTGACCAAGACAGGCTAAGACAGCCAGTACTGAGAGTGGGGTGCTGCTGTAAGAAACACCTAAAAAATGAGATGTGGTTTTGGAACTGGGCCATGGGTAGAGGCTGGAAGAGTTTGAAGTGCATGTTAGAAAATGGTGATATTGCCATGAAAGGATTTCAGAGGCGATTCTGGTGAGAATTCAGAAAGAAAAGAGGAGAGCTGTAGTGAATGCAGAAAGGACCGTGTGCAGGATGTTGGTGGGCTTGAGTTTTGCGGAAGGATACCTCCAGCCATTGTGTGAATGTGCGCTGTTCTTTATAACGAGACTTTTTTAGGACCCAAAGGTAACTAGAAGGTTATCAGGGCCACTACCACCTTCGTTTTAACAGGCAGACAGCCTCCAACAGCGGCCAGCAGGTGGGGAGGTAACCCACCCAGAGCCGGGAGCTCTGGTGCGGGCAGGGCCCCACAGGAGCCAGGCAGGGCCCCACAGGAGCCAGGCAGGAGCGGCACCCTGCCAAGCAGCAGGAGTGACACTGCCACCCCAGTGGGTCCCGACGCAGGAACGTGAAGTGAGAGTATTCTTGAGCCTTAAGATCTCACTGAGTTTTTCCTTCCTAGGTTTTGAGCTTGCTTGGGACCTGTCACCTCATCCTTCTTTCCTGTTCCTTCCTTTTGGAATGGGAAAGCCTGTCCTGTCTATCCCACCCCTGGGTTTTGGAGGCACATAACTTGTTTGGTTCATAGGGTCACAGCTGGAGAGGGACTTTACCTCCGGGGGATGGTGCTTTGAGTCTCACCGGTATCTGACTTACATGATATTGAGATGAGACTTTGGACTTTAGGAGTTGACGCTAGCATGAGTTAAGACTTTTGGGGGTGTCAAGATGGAATGAATGTATTTTGTATGTAAGAAGGACAGGAATTTCTGGAAATGGGGAAAGAATGCTATGGTCTGAATATTTCTGCCCCTCCCCACACCCCACCATTTATATGTTGAAATTATAGTGCCCAGTATAATGGTACTAGAAGGTGGGGCCCATGGGAAGGGATTAGGTCATAAAGGCAGAGCCTTCGTGAGTGGTAATAGTGCCTTGTACAACAGGCCCCAGAGAGCTCGCTAGCCCCTTCTTGAGGATGCAGAAGCACCCTGTGACCCAAAAGACTGCTCCCACTTGCCCACGCTGGCATCCTGATCTCAACCTTCTAGCCTCCAAAACTGTGAGAAATACATTTCTGTTATTTATAACCCACCTAGTCTGGTACTTTATTGTAGCAGCCAAATGGACTTAGACAGATGTTGTATTAATGTTCTTTACTGAGTAAAAACTTACCCAAAACGTTAGCACTTGAAGCAACGAACGTTTATGATCACACACTTTGTGGGTCAGAAATCCAGAGGTGGCTTAGCTGGGTGCTTCGAAGGTCTCTCCAAAGGCTGCGGTGAAGGTGCTGGTCAGGCGGAAGGTGGTCTCACGTGAAGGCTTGACTGAGGAAGGACCCGTTGTCAAGTTCACTTACATGGTTGTTGGCAAGATTCAGTTCCTCACAGGCTGTTGGGATTCCGTTCCTTGCTGGCTGTTGCTGAACATCTCCCTCAGTACTTTGCCACTCGGGCTTCTCTGCAGGGCACACCTAACTGGATTCCCTCTGAGTGAGCGAGCCAGTGGGCAAGAGAGGGCACACGAGATAGAAGCTACAGCCTCGCGGCAGCCTGATCTCGGAGGCAGAACCCCATCACTTTTGCCATGTGTTAGGAGGGAGGCGCTAGACTGAGCCCACCCTCAAAGGGAGAGGATCGTAGAACGATGAGGATGCTGGGAGACAGGGATCATTACAGCCATCTTAGCGATTGTCTACCACGAATATAAAAGTCGTAAGTTTGATTCGACCTTTGCCTTAAGGTTTCGCTGAAGCCAGCCTTCAGATTCTAAAATTGGAGGCTCTCTGTTTTCCCTCTCAATTCAATTCTTTTGTCCAAATATTTTCTGAGCTGATTTCTTTCTTGTAACAACTCATCAAATGAAGCAGGCAACAACCAATTTATACACTAAACATTCTGCCTCAGAATCTCCATGTTCACTGACCCAGGTCTGCTAGGTACATTTTCTGTCCATCACCCTGTCACAAGAGACAGTTTTACAAGATGTGTCACCCCTACGTACCTTGTGTCACTGTTTTTCTAGCTTCCCAGGACCATTTCCACACCACCTATTGTCAGCCCGTCTCAAAGCCAATAACTGTGACATAGTCAGGTTTTTGTTAGGACAGCAGCACGCCTCTAGGTGCCAATTTCGGTATTATCCGTATCCGATACACACTGTCTGTCTGTGCGCTCTGTCCGTCATCGAGAGCGGGAGGCTCCCGCCCTTCTGTAGAAGAGTCTGTTTCTCCCTTCAGTTCTGCCCATCTCTGCTTCAGGTATTTTAATGGTCTGTCATTAGATTTGCAAATGTTTATCATTGCTATATCTTCTTGCTATACTGAATCTTTTATTACTATATAATGTCCTTCTTTGTCTCTTGTGACATTTTTAGATTTACAGTTTATTTTGTCTGATATTAATATAGCCATCCCTGCTTCTTTTGGTTACTCTTTGCATAAAATATATTTCCCGTCCCTTCCCTTTCAACCTGTTTGTGGATCTTTTGAGTCTTTTGAAGATAGCATATAGTTAGGTCATGTATTTTTTATCCATTCTGCCAATATCTATCTTTATCTTTTGACTGGAAAGTTTAATCCATTTACAATGAAAATAATTACTGGTACAAATGGGCTGACTTCTCACATTCTATTTGTGTTCTGTATGTCTTACAGTATTCTGTCATTCATATCCTGCATTATTGTCTTCATTTACGTTCAGTTGATTTTTTGTAGTGAAACGCTTAAACTCCTTTCTCATTTCCTTTTGTGTGTATCCTAAAGGTATTTTCTCTGTTGTCTTTGTGGGGATTGCACTGGATGCCCTAAAGCTGTAACACTGATATTCACGTGCCTGCCTTCAGTGACTCACAAAAACTCTGCTCCTGTACAGCTGCAAGCCCGCTCCTCTTGGTTGTTGGTATCCAAACATTATATCTCTATACATCGTGTGTCCAGAAACATAAACTAATAATTTTCATATGTATTAGTCTCTAGGAAGAACACAAGATTTGGACTTACAAGTCAAAATTACAGTAATACTTACTAGCTTTTACACTAATAATAGTTTTATTTTCTTTAAATGCATTAGTCACTTATCACGTAGGAAACAAAAGTGTGGTTTGAAACCATTGTTACAACGCTAGCTTTCACAATTGCCCGTGTGTCCACCTGTACTGGGATCTTCATTTCTTCCCATGCCTTCAAGTTCCTGTTGTTACTGGACTAAGGTGTGTGTTTCCCGGAGAAGCCTGATAAGATACGAACATGAGCTTGCAGTGAAGAATGTGAGGGTTTATTTTAGGAAGTGGCCCGCACCTGGAGACAGGTGAGCTCATGCTCAAAGACCTGGCTCCCCAGTGGCTTCCAGGGGACGGAATATACAGGGGGAAAGTCGTTAATCAAGGTGACCAGGGGAGTTAGGGTTGTGATCAGGGCCGTGTTCTCTACTGATCGTCTGCGCTAGGGGCGGTGTGTCCGGTCATGACATCAGCCACGGCGTCTCTTTGTCTGGTTTTGCTGACTTTATGGGCCTGGAGCTAAAACTCCACTGTGGCCTAGATGCTATCTCTTGTTTGATGGAAACTGTGTCTCTGGTCAACCAACCCGAGGCTTTGTTCCTAAGATTATCTGTTGCCAACCAGAACCTCCTTGTCCTCAGGGCTTAGTGATTAGGCTGATCAAGGGAGGTGGGTGTAAGGGAGAAGGAGGCAGGTGAGGTGGGGTGCTGGGCGAGACCACTTGGAATCAAAAGGAAAAAAAGAAAAGGTCATTCTAAAGAAATAGTTTCTATCAATGCATGGTCACGCTGCCTAGTGCCCTTTCATTTCTCCTCGCAGGGCTTGCTTGAGCATTTCTCGCAAGGCAGGTCTAGAGGTCACGAACGCCCTCAGCATTTGCGTATCTAGGAATGTCTTCATTTCTCCCTAAGTTTTGAAGGACAGCTCTGCCAGGGTTTTTTCCTTAAGCACTGTGGCTATATTGGCCCACTGTCTCCTGGCCTCCAAAGTTGCTGATAAGAAATCTGCTAATAATCTTATTGAGGATCCCTTGCGTGTAATAATTTGCTTCCCTCTTGCTGCTTTCAAGATTCTCTTTTTATCTTTGACTTTGTCAGTTTGATTATAATGTGTCTTGGTGTGGGTTTTTTATTGCGAATATGTTTTTAAAATTTTTTAAATTTAAGTATAGTCAGTATACAATATTATATTAGTTTCGGGCGCACAACATAGTGATTTGACATTTTTATTTATATACCTTACGATGTCACTGTGCAAACCCATCACAATATTATTGACTCTGTTCCCCTTCACCTCTTCACCTGTCCTCCTAACCCTCGCGCCCCCCACCGGCGACCACCAGTTTGATCTCAGTCTCTGTGAGTCTGTTTTGAGTGTTTTGCTTTGTTTGCTCATTTGTTTTGTTCTTTTAGACCCTGCATATAAGTTAAACCATGTGATATTTGTCTTTCTCTGCCTGATTAACATCATTAAAATAATCATACTACTCCAACTAATCTACAGATTTGATGCATTTCCTATTAGAATACCAATGGCATTCTTCTCAGAAGTAGCACGAATAATGCTAAAATTTATATGGAATTGGTGTGGAGTTTTTAATTTCATCTTACTTGGAGTTCATGGAGTTTCTTGGATGTTCACATTCATGTCTTTTATCAAATTTGGGGAGTTTTCAACCATTATTTAACCCATTGGCATCTCTGGGTTGCTGGCCCCTCCAGTATTAAGGCCAGTACATGAGGCAAAAAGAAACAAACAAACAAACAAACACCCAGGAAACTACGCAAGGTCGTGTTGCTCCTCTGCTCCCCGGATCCCTCACCCAGATCCCTTTGCCTTTTTTTTTTTTCACCTTTTAGAGTCTCTTAATTTATTTTGTATATAACACCCAGTGTTTTTAGTTGTATTTAGTGGGAGGCATAGGAAAAGTACTGCATCTCCTTATAAGTGAAGGCCTGAAGACAGTTTTAGGTCTGCATATATACCATCCTTGATGGGTTGATTAAATGTTGATTTTAAATGTGAATCTTTTACCTAGATACAAAGCAATAGAAAACATCTGAAAACAAGGAAGGAAAGAAATTCTACCATAGCAAGCTGTCACCATAACAGAGACCATCAAGAGGTAAATATTCATTTGTCCGGTTGTTAGCAGCTTCTGAAAAACTGATTGCAAGAGAATGGCAAATTTTGTCCTCTTAACCTTCTTATACCCTGGCTTTTTCCTCAGGAAAAGTTAATGGTTAAAATTTTGCTCATATTTTTACTGTTTATAAAAGCAAAAAGGACCTGGACAGATGAGAGGTGCATCTTATTAAGGTGCAAAATTTCACTTATACTTACCTTACTCAGAAAAGGATTTGGGGCATCTTACAGAGCTGCATCCAGGATAGCAAGAAGAAATAAATCAAAACTAAGAAAAGTTAAATGGGAACACACGAGTATAAGCAAGACGGTGCAGGGAGATCGCTTCCACCCTGCAGAATGGGGGCCCTGCAGATGCACTCACTAGCAAAAACTGGTGGAAATTATTTAAATAAAAAACATTTAAACAATGAGGTTTAAAGACTTCTCCCACAAAGTTAAAAGGCAGGAAACCAGACATTGATTCTGAGAGCGAGCAAGTGAAAGCGAAAGAATGTGGCATTCCCAGTTTCTCTGGGCGCATCGGCTGAGTGCTGTGGTGCTTTTCAGCTGTGGTGCTTTTCAGCTGCCGTGAAGAAGTCACCTTTAGTTGCAGCTCTGAAAGCACAACTTTATCGTTTGTGTGCTGGCCACGTTTGGAGGACAACACAGCACGCGTACCATCGGTTATCCCTAGGCTGTGGGGGCACTTGGCTTTCCACTGCTTACGCCTCCGATGTTTGAATATATGCTCGTTACTCATGAAATTGGTAAGAAGACACACAAAAAGAATATTCTTTCTAATGCACTTAGCTGCTTATCCGTGAAAAAGATGAATCTTGCCAGGATTAAGGCAGGACTGGGGAGGTAGTAGGTAATGGGGACGAAAATGGAGCACACACAGTAGGGAAAACACACTCAACCCTGGGGCATTCACACGCACTGGGCTTTTTATACCCAGTGCTCATCTGCCGTGAGCACCCTGCCTGTCCGTCACCCCAGCGTCCCATTCCCCAGCGCATAGAACATCCACACTCTGGTTAATTTGGCAGAAACAACTTGATATGGAGTTCTTAAATTAAACTAACAAAGAAATCCAGAAATGGCCCTAATGGCATCCAGCAAATGAAAAAAAAACCATACCTATTTATGAAAACCTACAACTTAATAAAAAAGGAGAAGATGAAGAAGAAGAGCACAGAGAAAGCCTGTGGTGTTTGAGTCGCCTCTCCCTCCACACTTCACCCTCCCACTCCAGACTAGAGCCCCCGGCCCCAGCAGGGCCGCCTCTCCCACAGACCCCAGTCAGAGGGCACCTTCCCATGCATCCAGCCACCTATTGCTAAAGCTACATTCCGGGTGAGTGCAGTCCAGAGCCAGGGACCCCTCCTTCCACCCAGGCCCCATTCATGAGAAGGAGACTCTACCTTGGGTGCTACATCACTGAAAATGCTCTTGGCCCTGATCGCCCTTGCCTTGGCTTGTCTAGCGGTGGTACCACACTGGGAGAGGCAAACCGAGAAAGCCAGAGGCTACTGCTGTCTTCCCACCGACTGCTGGGCTCTACAGTGGGATCCCTGAGAGAATGCCGATGTCCCCACCCCCAGCTCCAGGTCAGAAATTTTGCCTTGAGGGAAAACCAGATAAAACAGGTAGCTCCTAATCTCTTTCCCAAAGAAGTGACTTAATTTGCAAGAGATCCTGGAGACACTCCAGGGCATTCTCAAAATCGGTGGAAGTATGGGGAAAGGGTGGGAGGAGAGTGGTAGATTCATTGGAAATATAGGCTAAGCTGTAGGCCGTCTGGTTTGCCAGAGAGAATGGGAAAGAGACAGCGGGGAGGAGCCCTCCTGAGGTCAGAACAAATCTCCAACACTGACCTCAGGAGCTCTGCTTTCAAAGGAGCACACATTTGTTGGACTGGTCTGTGGAACAATATATTCCCCAGGGCATTGTTGAACACAGTAAGGCTATCAGCAGGAAGTAGTGGAATTTCATAGCTGGTTGTGCTTAGGGAAAGAGACAAAGACCACCCTGCGGAAACCACTGCCCACTGCCGTCCCAGAGCCAGTGTGTGCATACCCAAGTCTGCACCCCTGGGGAGCAAAATCAGAAGCCTACCACTGCAGGAGTCTAAGCAGCTCTCTAAAACAACCCAGCCAGTCTCCAAAGAAACAAACAAGTAAATCACAAGCCCAGAGGGATAAAAGATGGAGCGGGTGGAGGTCAGTACCCAGAGTTCAGCAGAATTGTCTAGTTAAGAAATAAGCCTGACAAACACAGGGGAACAGTTATAAAGCGATGTTCCTAGCCGACCCGGCCCAGTCAATCCATCCCTAAGCGTCCGTCACCTTCAGAAAACCCAGAAGCTGGAGAAGACCTTAGTACCAGACTCAGAAGATGAGAAGATTTCTACTCAAAATATTCAAACAATGAAAATGCTAGACATTGTTCTGCAAACATTTCCCGTTACTGTGATGGAGCTCCAGTGGGAAGTTCAAGTCAGCCGTGACAAGCTCACTCAGCACACCCTGAGCCCAGAACACGCAGTCACCTGCCAAGTGCGGGCTGAATGAACAGAGTCTAATTTCCCAAGGACTTTTGGAATGATTTTTCCTCTCTTCCTTTTAAAATTCTTTTATTTTCACTTTTTATTTTGAAATAATTGTAGAGTCACAGGAGTTGTAGGAAATGTATGTACAGGAGGTCCCCTGCATCCTGTACTTCCCCTCCCCCACAGTAGCATCTTGCACAGGTCACTGCTCTCTCCGCACCAGGAAGTCGGTGTTGATACAATCCGGAGCCCGTGCGCATTTTACCAGGAGGCCTGCGCGCCTCATGTGTGGGCCCTTCTACATTAGCACTTCTCCTCAATTTCTAATTCTGTTCTTTAAAGCGTACTGTTGCAGTAACACTGAATATTTTGACGTTGATATCTGAGTTTCTGCCTGTAAACTATGCAATTCGAGTGTACTTGGTGGAGGGCCCAGATTATAAATAAATCGGTTTGCAAACAAACCCTCTAACTGATCTTAATGTGTCGTCACTTACAGAACCCAAACCAGGTATGTAGATGTTGTGAAACACACATTTATTTAGTTCTCGTAAACATCCACATCGTGATTTTCCTCATCCACCCAAGCTGTATTTCATGTAAAATGTAATAAATTCCTTTATATTAAATATCTATGTATTTTCACCTGTCTTGATTGAAGATTTAAAGCTTGTTATGAAATCATAATCTACCTATAATGTTGGAGTTTCCAGATGGAAAACAACCTTGTCATTTGGTCATTTCAGAGCGTTGCATATATTCTAAATGTGCCCATAAACTAATAGGAGATCTGGGTCATTGATCCTGAAATTTATTTTCTAATAATCTTTGGCAAAAAGAGCGAACAATGTCATCTTAACTGCGGTGAACACCTGAGGACAGCTCAAATTCCTGCTCTTGACTATTATTTTAGACCAGATCGGGCGCGTTCAGGGTGGTATGGCCGTAGACTTGAACTATTTTTTAATGGTTTGCTTGTAAAACATCAGTACATCCCAAAATAATAGTAGTAAGTTATCTAAAACTTTTTTTAGTTCACTTCATTTCCTACCAGGACACACTCAATAATTTTACAGACTTTCAGCAAAAACAATCATAGATTACTGTACTTAAAATTCATAGATGACAGTCATAAGGTCACTGACCCTGTGGTTTCTGTGGAGTAAATGTAATAGTTTATTATGGTTCACAGCATCATCTCCATCGAGGGAAGAGGGCTAACAATGACAGACAGTAAGAGTTCATCAGACCAATCTTATCAGCCATTTTTCTCCAGCCTAATTTTACCCCTGTCTCTCCAAATCCTATTGATTATGTAGTATCACTATGTTTAACTTCGTGTAATTTGTTCTGGAATATTCCCCTTTCTACCTTCATTAATCTTTCATTTTTACATTTTCTTTTATTTCATACCAATTATGTCCAATTTTTCTTGCTACCAATCAATTTTACCTACAAAGGAATTTTATTTTAGCTTTTAACTCTATTTCATCCTCCACTTTCTATCGTAAATTGATATGCATTACATTTGGCAAAAATTGTTTTAATTCTAGTTTCCTTTCTCAGGCCCTCTTGGAAAACTCTTTATAATACCCAGATGGCACAGATGCAGAAACAAAAGCTTGAACACATTTCAAATGTGTTCAGAGTCACAGCGACCTGTAGATTCACTGTTAGCAGCAGTCACGGTTCTACAGTGTTTTGTCTTTCAGTCCATCTGGGTCACACTGGCGCCTTCTGTCAGGATAGAAAGCAGTGTCATGTCTGTTCTTCCTGACTGGACTCTTCGCGAGCTACGAGAAAATATTTTTCATCTTTTCTGTGTAAGCATAGTTGTGTAAGTGCTTATACATTTTCATGCGATCTTATATATTTTTACCCATCACACGGTCTTATCTTCCTATATCTTTACTCTTCTCATTCTAATAAGTGAGATTATAAACTACATTTTTTGTCTTTCATCATAAATAGGTTCTACATGCAGTGAAAGTTCTTAAAACTCCCTTTAATGCCAAAATATGATACGAATATTTTCTTTTTTTTAAACTATTTTTTTAAAGATTTTATTTATTTTTAGAGAGAAGGGAAGGTGAGGAGAAAGAGAGGGAGAGAAATTAATGTATGGTTTCCTCTTGAGCACCGCCCCCCCACTAGGGACCTGGCCCGAAACCCAGGCATGTGACCTAGACTGGGAATTGAACCAGTGACCCTTTGGTTTGCAGACCTGCACTGAGCTACACCAGCCAGGGTTGATATCAATATTTTCTTCTACTCATTGTTATAGGAGAAAAATGGTGTTGTGAAGGGTATTAGAAGGTTCTGATTTAAGAAATTATTTTATCCATTCTAAACCTGTGAGTATAAAAGGAATAATGTTGAAAACAGCTCTTCTGTTTATCATATAGGAAATACACATTTTCATGCCTGTAACAGAATTGTTTTCCTTCTGGTTCTGTGTCCCATTAGGATTGTGATAAAGGATGTTCCGTGCAAAGAGAGAAAGGCTCAAATTCTGATGTGAAAGGTAATGTTCTGTTCGTGCCTCCTCATAAATAATTCCCCTTTATCAAGAAAACTTTTGTGTGCCACAACTTTGAGGTTGCCACTGTGCTTGGTGCTTGGGGACATTAGGAAGTACGCCATACCATCTCTTCCCCTTGGGGGCTCATCTTTTAATAGAGACAAACAAGTTAAGTTCAACTTGTTCTGCAACTTATGTTTTCATTTAAAATTGCAGCCTATTATTAACTCCTTTCCATGTCAATAAATGGTAGCAAAGCGCTCCATTATCTTAGTAAACCTTAATTTAACCATCCCCATTGGTAACCGCTGTTCACTTATGATTTTTCTATCATAAACAACAATGAAGACTTTATAACTCCCCATTTGTGTATATTCATTTATTTATAATTCTTAGAAAGAAAATTGCTGATTTAAAGGGCATGAACATGTTCTAGAGTTTTGCTCTAAATAGCAAAAATGCAACAAAAATTCATAAGATTTGACAGCTGTTTGTATTGGTTTAATTGAGCTAAACTAAATATGTAAACTTTACATGCTTATCTGCTGGCATTTGTTTATTTAGAAAAAGATAAAAATATGAATTATAAAAGAGTCAATGAATTGTACCATCTTTTCTAGATACGAGGCCAGACGAACCAGATGATTGTGTATTTGATTATCTGAGAAGACAGCTTCCTAATTCGGGTTTGGGTGAGTAAGATGGGAATATCGGCAGCAGTGAGTGGTGACTCACCATCTGTACGCGAGCCATTTACTGGTACGAGTATGGTCACGTTCTGCGTGTAAGAAGCCGGATTAGCTTCCAAATGGATGAACAAGGATCAGTTCACCTTTCCAGAAATTTTAAACCTCAAATTTTTATTTTTCATTATAGCTCTAGAAATATGTAGACGAAGCCAGTAGACATCACTATACATCAACTTGCTCTTTTGTAATTTTACCCAGACAAAAAAAAAGAAAGAAAATATTCTCCTTATTGTCGAATTTTTTCATTCCCATCTCACTGAGTCTTAAAGCAGAGAGAAACCTTGAGAGTCCTCTCTTCTTATCTCCTACTCATCACAGGACCCAGGCGCATCCAACCTTTGACTGACGACACTTGGTAACAAATAATTTACCAAATTACAATATAGTTCATTCCATTGCTACAGAGCTATAGCCCTGAGAAAAAGTTCTTTCCACGTTGAGTTAAAAACATATGTTTCTGTAAATTTCATCCAGCTATCTAATAACATAAAACATAGAGTAAAGGAACCTTAAAGGCAAACATTTCTGACTGACTCATGTTCCCCAATTCTCCTTGAAATAATGAGAACAAATGTAATGCTTCTTCCATGTGATAGATTGTAAGTATTTTTTTAAGTTATGATTTATTTCCCAGAAACTTTCCTTCCATTTCTTTCAACCGTCCCTAATATGGCATGATCCAACTCCCTCTATGATCTTATTTCACTCTTTTCCATCACTATTCAGGCTTGAATGAAGCTGAACACAGGATTGTAAATGTCATCTACTGAATACACAAATAAACCTTCATCGTCATTTGCTTCTTTCTAGATGCTAGATTTCCATTAACGCAGTGTAAGATTGCATTTGTTGTTTGAAAACTGTCCTAAACCAGGGGTGTCAAACTCATTTTCACCGGGGGCCACATCAGCCTTGCAGTTGCCTTCAAAGGGCTGAATGTAATTTCAACTCCTTAACAGTTAAGGAGTAGTTACATTGATACAGTCCTAAAATTATTTTGGCCCTTTGAAGGCAACCACGAGGCTGATGTGGCCCCTGGTGAAAATGAGTTTGACACCCCTGTCCTAAACTACTGACTTAATAGATTTATATATACTCCAAACTCTAAAGCATTATTTTCATAGGGCGGCTGCTAAGTTATGTCTTCTTTATTCTGTACTTCTTCAATTTTGGTTTGGCATTTGGTTCAATGTACTGGCTCTTAAATTCATTTCTGCTTAATTAAGTCTTCTAAGATTCAGCATCTCATAAGCTCTTGATCTTGATTATGTCACAGTGTTGTACTATATACATATGTGTTTATATACATACATATTTGTGTATACATATAAACATGTATACATGCTTATCTATACATATATCTGACCTTTTTCAAAGCTTCAGACTCATATTTAACTATCTGCTTGCCATACATCTTCTCATAGATGCCCCTCATATTCAAATTCAAGTTCATCTAATTCTACACTAAATGCTGTTTCTCCTGTATTTTGTATCTTGTATGACTTTGGTAGCAGCACTGTCTCTGTAATCCGCCATGTTGAAACCTAATAGTTACCCTTTTTCTCCTTTCACTTCCCCATCTCATGTCTAGTCAGCCACTGAATGAGGCTGAGTTTACCTCAGAATCCTCTTTTCTCCATCGTAACTACCAGCTTTCTTTTCAGACTCTTAGGACCCATCACCAGGAGTCCCACAGATGCCTAACTGGTCCCCTAGCCACCCATACGGTCATCCCAAGTGCGCCTTTGATTCTACCAAACAGCCACCCATCGGTAACACAGATCTGCTCGTGTAAGCCACGTGCCCAGAGCCTTCCCGTAATTCCCAGCTTTCTTACAGTGGAGGAAGTTGGCACAGCCCCGAGACTTATGTATTTTTTAGGCTACCTCTTTTAATTTTTTTAAATGTTCGCTTTTTAAATAATTTAGTACAAAGAACTGCATCTACCTACCCACCTCTATTTCCCCAAATTAATTTTTCATAGACATCACGCTCCTTTTTCCCTAAACAACTTCAGCGTGTATTTTCCAAGAATCTTCTCTTACATTCAGATCAGGAAACTCAACTCTGATACAACACTATTTTCTGTCATACCACATTTAAATTTTGCCAAATGTGTCAACAATGTCCTTTAGAGCAAAACTTCTCCTTGAGTCGAGATCATAGATTGCATTTAATTGCCACATCCCTTTAATCTCTTTTAATTTGGAACAGCTGCTTGGCCTTTATTATTCCCAGCACTGGCAGTTTTGAAGCTCATGGGCCAATTTTCTTGTAGAATGTCTAGTTTTAAAATTTTAGTGTACCCAACAATTACCAGAGGAGCCCATGAAAGATCAGCTTCAGACTCTGAGTAGGTCTCTGCTGTCAACCCCAGATTCTGCACGTCCTGTACGTCACCTCACGCAATTCTGGGGCTGTGATCTGCAGACCACACTTCGCAGCTCCCTGCTTTGGGGGTGACAGGCAGAGCTGGTGGGACCTAGCCCATCCGGCCGCTATTCATCCTGAACAGTTCTCTTGACGACCACCAGCTGCAGCACAGAAACCGAGTTTAAAACATGACTCCCAATGAGCGGGCCCCTGACTACCTCTCCAGTTTTATCTCTGGCCATTCTCTACTTTTTACTTAACACCTTTGCAAAGATGACGTTCCTGTAACTTCAAAATACACGTCTTCTCACCTTCTTGTCTTTGCCTATGTTGTCTCCTTTGCCCGAAACACAGCTCTCCCTCTTGTCTGCCAGGCTGGCTACTCATTTAAGGAGCAGGTATTAAAGTTCACCAAGACTCACATTCGGTTCCTTACAGTGGGCGTGAGATAGTCGCGGTGATAGTGATGCGCTCCAGTCGGGCTGGTGCCTCATACGGGGCTCTGATCCAGCCTGCCGATCTCAGGGAATGATTTCTTGAAGGAACTGATCCTTAAATTGTGATGGAGTCATAACTGACAACTTAGGCATTTAACAGGGAGAGGAGAGTCACTTCCTTGAGTTCTTAAATGTTGCTGTCAATGGTTTTGTGATCTTAGATGCAAATTCTTTTCTTACTTGACAGGCGGTATGCCTGAGACTAGAGGTAACTCATTCGGAGGCTTTAACTTCTGTCATCTTTTGCCAGTGTTTATTCTACCCTTCGTCTTCTTTCTAGTCAGAAGAAAGCTTTTTGCAAGGAAAGACAGAAACAATTTCAAGGCTGAGGGCTCTGCTCTTCGTCACCCATCAGTATTTTAAAATAATCCCAGCAGAACAAATCTAAACACTCTTTGGTATATTTTCATTCTGAATATAGCTAAGCAAAATTTACTTCTTGTTTTCACTATATCTTCAAATCTGAGTTGATTTGGCATTTTAACCTTACTGATACTATTTTTCCATGCCTCGGCCATTCTTGCATATTCATTCTTTGTATATAATCTCCTTTCCATCTTCGCTCATGTTCTGTTAAATATCTGATGTTGATCTCCTTCCCAGAGGTCTCAAGTTATGCCGTGCAAAGTTTGTGCTTTGTGTTGGGACAAAATGGGAAATAAAACATTGTCTGTTCTCATGAAGCAGAGAGAATGACAAGTGAACCAACAACAGAAGTATGATTGGATACACACAACTTCCTGTGCCGTGGGGTTGCGTAGGCGCTGTCTGGGGATACAGGCGAATCAGAGAGGATTTCTCAAAACCGTGACTGTCAGCATTTACAGGGGCCTGGTACACAACATGTTTCTTAACCAAGTTCCGAATCATTAAGAATTCAGACAAGAGAGCAGGACAAGCAAACTACTAGCAACTGAATCTAGCAACATAGGAGAAGGATCACACATAATGAACAAGTAGGATTTATCCCAGGAGTGAGAGGTTGGTTTAATGTGGGAAAGTTTAACAATGTCATGCAGCAGCCCCCCCCATCCACAGTTTTGCTTTCCACGGTTTCCATGACCTGAGGTGAGCCTCGGTCCTCAAACATTAAATAGGAAAGTCCTGAAAGAAACACTTCACAAGGTTAAATCTCATGCTGTTCTGAGTAGCATGAGGAAATCTCGTGCCATCTCGCTCCATCTCGCCTGGGATGTGACCCACCCCTTTGTCCGGCATCTCCTTGCGGCAGAGGCCCCCCGCCCATTAGTCACTTAGCAGCCGTCTCAGTTACCAAATAGACTGTGCTGGTGTCGCAGCGCTCTGTTCAAGTAACCCCAAAGTACAAGAGCAGTGACACCAGCAGCTCGAATATGACAAAATATGCCGTTAAAGTGCTGCTTTCAGTGAAAAGGTGAGTGGGTACAGATACTTTGGGAGAGTAGACATTCACATAACTTTTAATGCAGTACATCGTTATAACTGTTCTATCTTATTATTAGTTGTTAATCTCTTATGGCTAACTTGTAAATTAAAGTTATACAGGCATGGAAGCAGAGAGAGAACACCGTGTACGGAGGGGTCAGTACTATCTGCGGTTCAGGCGTCCACCGGGGGTTCGCACGTGCGCCCCGTGGGTGCGAGGGGACGACTCTACACTGTTTCTCTAGAAGCGTTTTATGGCCTTAGAAGACTCCATAAGGCGTATAGAAAAGGATGAGTCAACCTGACTTGTTCGATGTTATGTGTGTGATGGCAAAAACTCACGCAGTGAGATTTCATTTGGGGGTAAATAAGCCCAACTCAGAGTTCAAAAACATGTCACCAGAAAAGGGCAACCAAATTAACCAACGGTAAAAACTGTCATTTATTTGACACCCACCTTCAGTATAAATTCGAATTACCTGTGTGCTTTAAAAACGTTTCCCTGAGAAAGAAGTTTCACTTGTGGTGACAGCCAGTGTGCTTTGGGCTCTCTAAAAACAAGGGACATTTAGACACGGGGACCTCACGTCATGAATTTAAAGATGCGAAGAGCCTGAATGTGGAAAAGCTAGTCCGCTAGCACAAGTCTGTAGATACCAAATGGATGGACGTTTTTACGAAACTAGAGCCTTATTCCTACAAGTCCAGAAACCTGCTACTGCTAATAAGGAAAGTCACATCCCAGATCAGACTCCTTTGTCAACAGGGTATCTAACTCGATGTCATTGAACGGGACTGCCCCCGGCAATCGGCATGATGTGGGCTCGATGAGGAGACCTGCGAGTCAGAGAGAGCTCGATTTTGAATGTGTTCGGTTTTACCCCTACCTAGAAGAAAGGGAGGGCACCCTGAATGCCGCAGGCAGTTTATAGAATATTATTGGGAAAGGAAACACAGAGCAGAAGTCCCCTACTGAATCCCGGGACGTGAAGAAACAAGTCACTGCTCACCCGTATTCAATACGGGTGATGTCTGTTTCGTTAGCCCCATTGTATTCACATTCCACTTCTGAAAGGTCTTCTGTGTGTGTCTTAAAATAACACAGTGCTGTGGCTGATAAAATTTAAATATCCAATCAAGCGTTAAAACCTATATCAGAAACATAAATATATTGTTATAGCATTCTCCCGCACACCATTTAATTTGTTTTATTACTACTAAGTACCACTGTTAACTAGTTCTATTGTTTTTGCTTTAAAGTGTTCGTGTAGCATAAAAGCAAATAATATATAATTGAAATAAACACCTATTTTATATTTTATGTTGAAATCATAATACATGTGTGTATGATGATTTATTACATATTTTACTGTGTTTTGGTCTGGTACGACTGTGCCCCGGGTTGGCCCTCTGAACAGTCAGTCGTCCTACTGTTCATGTAGGTGCCCTTCATATATCCTGACAGGCAAATACTCAGTTCTCAGTTTGGACTGTTATTGGATAGGTATTTCTACTGTTTGCTATTCTGTTGAAGCAGTTGAATTAAAAGGTGTCCGAGGGAAATATGTACTAAAATATTTCATATGTCTGAATGAGACCTTTGAAGATAAACTCAATTAAGTTAGCCCTTAAATATGTAATTTTCAAGAAGATAAAGCATTAAGTTTTGTTAATCTTAAAAATCTAATTTCATAAATTTTATGGTATAATGTCTTTTTTAGTGAAAATATCTGGAGAGGCCCCTCCCTGCCTTCTAAAAGAACATTTGAGGTAGGAGAAGTACTACCTAACTCCTTTTCCTCTGATTTTGTAAGATTTTGATTTTGAATGAAAGCAACAGGTGAAAGTCACATTTTGATAACAATTGCTCATTGGCTGTCTCCTTACATTCTACACAGGCCTGTGACTAGGTCAGTTTCACATAGAGGAGTGCCCATATGACGTGTTTTGAAGGGTCCTGAGATTTCGATATTCCCACACTGTCCGCAATGGATGCCTTAAAATCTACAGCAGACATTTGGTTCTCTGCATTTCTCATTGCATTATCTGAATTTGTCTTTTTAAAAAGGAATGTTTCTAGCATAAGAAACCTATTTAGCATTTTAGAATGAATACCTATCAAGTATTCCACTATCGGCAATAGTAATTGGAGCACTGGTCATGTAGGTGTAATACTACGACCTAAACACTGAAAAAGGAATGATGGGAAGAGAAGTCAGGGATAGCGGAGATAAACTTCATCGTTGTGTCTAAACCAGTAGTCATTATATCACTAGCTCCCTCGGCAAGTTTCCCTGTTGCTAGGAATAATATGAATGACCGTCTGACCCGTGGAGCAGGCACGTCTGAGAATAGACTGAAATTGTACAGCAGGGGTGATAGGGTATGCCCTCCCTTCCTTGACATATCTCTGAGAACTTGGAATGCTGTTCAGTAAAAATGGGTTCTGTCGAAATATGCAAACTCTCCTATCCCCAAAACTTAAGTAGGAAACCAACTTGGGCATACCTTACTTGGATCTAGGGTTGCTTGATTTAAACTAAGATTTAATTTTTAAAAATATTTTATTTATCATATCTAGGGAACAAAATCAAATGGTATAGCAAGATAAAAGCAAGTAATAGAAAAAGTACTGAACTAAGAAGATATGAATTCTAGACCTTCTTCTCCCTCATATTAACTATGTGATCTTGAAAATGCATAGCTTAATCTCTTATTCCCTAACATTCTCTTACATTCCCTCTCTGATGTAACATTGGGGATAACATTGACCATCCTGCCTCTATCACAGCACTGGTGAGAGCCCCCAGTAAGACACTATCTGTAAGAATACTTTGCATACTATAAGTTGTAATATACAAATATAACACGGTATTCCATTACTCTTGATTAGAGAGTTCACTGTTGACATTGAAATCAGAGCACCCAATTTTTTTCAGCTCCCAAAACACAATTCAGAGGCTTAGCAAAGACCAACTGGGACATCTTTTAGAAGTCCATAAGAGACCAATCCAGGAGATAATTCAGCCCAAGAACATGGATTCGTGTGGAAACGGCTTCCAAGTGACATCCTCAGAGCCTGCTACGAGCACACAGATTTCCAGTTGGACCGAGAAGACAAGGATACCAACAGAAGGTTCTTTTATTTTTGGGATTTTAATAAATACAAAGGTGGCTTTCACTGTATCATCATTAATAAATCTTATGAAATCAGGATTTTGGGGAACGGCTTTTGTAAACAGGGAAGATTAATAGCCATTTTATTCCCAACTTTGAAAAAATACTTGCCTCATTCAATCTCTGTATGAGTTGAATATAGAAGAAAATTATTTCAGTTTATTATAACCTTGAAAAGATCCATGTAATTGCCTTACTCCCAATATCTCCTTGTTAATGGTGCCTTCCATTGCCATGCAGTCAAAAATCAATGAACTGCTGCTACAGCGTGAATGAATCTCAGAAGCACTGTGCTAAGTAAAAGAAGCCAGACACAGAAAAGTAAACGTTACAGAAATCTCATTCTTTTGAAATGCTAGCTAATCTATGGAGACAAAAACAGATGAGGTTTCCCAGAATAGGAGGGGTTCAAGTAGGGGATGAAGGAAGAAGGGGCTGGGAAGGAGCACAGAGTCTTTTCAGGGATGCTCGTTCCTAGATCTTGACTGTGGTGATTGTTTCGCAGGTGTCTGCACTGGTAAAGCCAGGGTTTGGGGCCAGGGCAACTAGCTGGCTTGAGCCGTCCACCTGCTGAGATGGCAAAGACTGAGGGGAGAGCAGCTGACAGGCTGAAGACAAGGAAGACTGGAGGCAGGGAGACAAGTGAGAAAGCTAATGCAGATATGCAAGGGAGGCAGAAGGAGAGTCTGAAGGAAAGGAGCTTCAGGATAATGTAGAGAAGCAGATTCGAGAGAACCTTTGGAAGTAGAATGGATAGAGCTTCCCATTACCGGATACCAAAAACAGAGGCGCAGGGGATTAGGCTGTCTTGGGTCGTTACTTAGATAGCTGGGCGACGGCAGCATTACTGACTGAGACGTGGAATGCAGGAGGAGAGGGGCTGCAGCGGGCAAGTTGAATTAGAAGTGTCTGTGGGGAAACGCAAATGGAGATACCCAGAGGGCAGATGAGTAGGGACTCAGAGCCACGCTGAGACAAGAGTAACAAATATTAGGGTCATCCGTGGCTCGTGGAAGCTACAGGAACAGCTGTGAGTGCTCAGAATAAAGCATGTCGTGAGAAGAGGCAAGCCCACGGGACGGAATCCCAGGGAACAGCCCACTTAAAAGTTAGACGGAGGAAGAGAAGCCTGTGTAGGACACCAAACAAATGGCCAGAGAAACAGGAGTAAAACGGGGCGAGAGCGGTGCCCCAACACTTGAACTGCTCAGTGAATCAAGGGGGGCGTCTTTCAAGGCTCTGGGAATAAGCAACAGCAGAGAAAGCAAGTTCAACAGGTCAGTTGGCTTGGGAAACAACAATTTCACTGGTGCGGGGAGAGGAGAAGCCAGACTGTAGCAGGCGAGAAGTATCCAGGGAAGGAAGGCGATGATGGTTATGAATATTGACTATATTCTGACAAATGTGAGAAAGAGGGTAGTAATTAGAATTACTGCATTTTGCTGTGTATAATGCATACTTTTTTGCCCAATTTTTCAGGGGAAAATAAGGATGCACATTATACATTGGTACTAGTAATTCTGTACCTATATAAATGTTTTTAATTCTTCTATTTATGTTTATGCATTAGAAGTGTAACTCTAGAAAGCAGTAATGATATCCATATGCAAAATAATAATCTGGAATATGATAATCAGTTTTGTTTCTAAATATAAATAAATAATTGAATTTAAAAGTTAAAACGAAAGATTTTTTTTTCTGAAAGTTTGGGCCAAAAACATGGGTGCGCATTGTACACAGGAGCGCACGGTATGTCCCCGAGGAAACTGATGGCCATTAGGGCTGGATGGCCAGGGATGGTTGAGTGAATGCACTTTTGGACTTTGTTTTTAAAAATGTCAAGAGTTAGAATAGCGGAAGAAACTCCCTGTTAAACCCATCACTTAGCTTCCCTAATGTGAGTTATTTTGGCCGGCGTGGTTGATCGGTATTTGGAATCCCTCACTTGCACTTGCAGCAACAGTGTTAGGGAGCTAACAAAAACAGCCTACGTGGGTGAAGCATGATCCAGGGACAGCAGTGGCGCCTGGAATGAGAGGCCTGCCTAACAGAAGGCTCCCTGCGAGAGCGGGGTTTGTTCTTACCAAATCCAAAGAAGAAATGACTTGGATATGAAACTGGCCACGGCCACCACCCTGGTCCAAGCTATCACCCTCTCTCCTGGATCATCTCACTAACCTTCTAAGGGAAAGGGGCATTATTTCAATAACCTTCCTGCTTGTCCAGACTTGCCCCTATTTAGTCTATTCTTAACTCAGCAACCAGCATGATCTGTTACAACAGATCTGGGATGTGACACTCCTCTGCTCCAAGCCCAGCACTCACCCCCGGTTCACACTCAGTGACTGACGATCAGAGTCCTCGCAGTGGCCTCTGAGCCCTTACGGAAACTGAGCCTCACTACACCTGTCTGAGCGCTAGTCTCTTTCCCTTTAGTTCATGCTCCTTTAGCCGTCGCCGTCGTGGTCTTCCTTGAACACACTCCCACGCTCCCGGCTCAGGGCCCTCGCACTTACTGTTCCCCTAGTCAAGAATGCTCTTCCTCTGGAAGCTGCCTGCCTGCCTCCCTCCCTAACTCCTCTGACACATCAGCGTCCCGGGGGCCTTCTCTGAACACCTTTTTAAAAACAGAAGTCAACCTTTGCCCCAGAATTCTCTATCCCCTTCCCCTGCTTTATTTTATCCCATAATCTTATCATTATCTAACATATATTTTACTTGTTTATTTGCTTATTTTCTGCCCCTGTAATTAAAGAATAAGCTTCAGGTGGGTAAGAATTTTTATTTAGATAGGATCCTTGGCATGTAAGGCTCAATAAATAATTGTTGGAGCAATTCAGTCTCTACATCTGTACGTATTTTTGTGGTTGCTCCCCAGATCTGCATCACAACATGAAAGGCAAAATGAAAAAATCTACATCTTTCCAAAGCAAGAAGACTGGCATAAATTGGACAGATGATGAAAAAAGAATGTACAGGAATAAAAGACTAACTCAAACTGAAGAGATATTGCAGTATTTGATCCCTATCGTAAAAACCACTACAGATGTGCAAACCCCTCAGATAAAACAGATGTTCAGTCCAAGAACCCACTTCCAAAACCAACATCAGTAAGTCAATACAGTTTTGTCATTCTTAACTACTTAAGACATTCTTTTTAAAGGAAGCAAGGCTAATTAATTCATTAGCCTAAGAAACCAACACAGACTCTTAAAAATGGTGACAGCTACATCATGTAGGCCCAAAGCCGTAAGAAAATCCTCGATGTGTGAAGGAGTGAGTTATCGGGTTTTGTTTGAATGTTTATCTGCATGAAACCACTCATTAATTTGAGTCTGTGAATAAAATATGCATTAATAAAGTATGACCATAGCCTGACTTGAAATTTCTCAGGTGTGCTTAAACTTTATAATCCTAAGAAGCCACGAAGATTAGAAATAGCTAATTTGAGTTACTTCAGCTTATTGATACTCAGAGGACGGCAGAAAGGATGAGACCAGATTTCTTTTAAAGATGCAAAAGAAAACAGAACCAACACTAAGCCAAAAGGAAATCTATATACCATATTTTTAGGACCGGTGCATATTTTTAGCATAAGATGCACTGGACCATAAGACACACCTAGGTTTTAGAGAAGGAAAATAGGAAAAAAAATTTTGAAGCAAAAAATGTGGTAAAATATTTAATAACCTGTGACCCCGACCTACTGCTGCCCCTCCCCATAGTGAGCCAGGTAAGCTACATCCAGACTATAAGACGCACCCCCATTTTCCTCCCAAATTTGGGGGGGAGTGTGTCTCATAGTCCAAAAAATACGGTAAATGAAAGTAACACAATGACAAGCAGAAAATAATAAATACAACACAAGTATTATCAACAACTTTTGAAAAACTGCTTTCTACGTACTAGACCCAGCGCTGTTTACATACGTACACACATTTTACATTCTGTGCATGAGGAAACTGAGCTAATTGTCCAAGGTCACGCCGCCAGGAGGAAGCAGAATTGGATTCCACCCCTGCTACACATTCTGACTCCAGAGTCCCTCATCGCTAGGCTTTCACATTCCTCTTTATACTATGAATGAAAAACGGGACCAATATACCTACCGTATTTTGCCGTGCATAATGCGCACTGTTTCACCCACATTTTTGAGGGAAAAATAAGGACTCACACTGTACACGGGCAGTACCTGCAATGCCTTGTGTCTGTTCTTGTGTTTTGCACTGATTTGTTACATAAAATTTCTTGTACCGTATGTTCAAAAATAAATGCTGAAATTCCTTTATAATACCAAAAACAAGTATCTAAATGTAAATAGATAAATAACAGAATTAAAAAATTAAAATGAAAAGTTTTTTTTATGAAAGTTTGGGCCAAAAATGTGGGGGCTCATTATACATGGGAGTGCATTTTACATGGCGAAATACATGGTAATATTAAAAGATAACTTACAAATCAGTTCTGAAATTGTGAATATTTCAATAGGAAAATGGGCAAAGGCTATGAGCCAGAAATTCACAAAGAGCTAAAAAATACCACGGACAATGAACATTTTAAAATGTTCGATCTCATTTAAATCCAAAGAGTGCAAATCAAAACAATAATGAAATGCTCTTCATTTTTGCTTCTCAATGGAAGAATTCATTCACTAATTATTGGAATGTAAACTGGTACATAGTTTCTGGAAGACAGCCCAACAATATAAATGAAAATCCTTAATATCTTCATTCATTCTAATAAGAAATTCTACCTTTAGAAATTGATCTTAAGGGAAAACCTAGGTAAGGGCTAAACAATTTCTGTAGTGATGCTCATTTCAGTATTGCTTATGAAAACCAAAGGAAAAAAGAAACAATTTGAAAAAGCAGGATAAAGTAGAAAGAATCAGTCTATCTGATTTCATCACCTTTTACATAGCTACTGTATAATCAAGAGTGTAGTATCAGAGGGGAATAAACATCTTTATCAATGGAACCAAACAGAGAACCCAAAAATAGACCCGTACAAATATGCCTAATTTTGACAAAAGTGATTTGATGTAGGAGAGAGAATTTTCAACCAATGTTGCTGGAGTAATTAGACATCCAAAGTCCAAAAAAATAAAACTTGACTTAAACTAATTTCTCATACAAATAATAATAATAATTCAAAATGGATCATGGACTTAACCACACAACAGAAATCTATAACACTTTTAGAAAAATAGGAACTCTTCATAATCTAGAGTTGGACAAAAAGTTATACTTTACACCAAAAGCATAATCCGTAAAGAAATATTGATAAATTAGACTACATCAAAATAACAGTGTTTGCCCTTCAGGAGGCCTGGTTAAGAGAATAAAAAGACAAGCTATAAAATAGGAGAAATTATTTGTAAACCACATAAACAAGAGACTAATATCTAGATTAAAGAGGTCTCAAAATGTAACAGTAAGAAAACAAACATTTCATTTAGAAAATGAGCAAAAGATATAAATACATCTCATCCAACACAACATGAGATGGCACATAAACACAAAAAAAATACATTCCACATCCTTGGCCTCTGGGGAAATGCAAATTAAAACCACAATGAGATAGCTACATGCTATCAGAAGAGCTAAAATAAAAAGTAGTGATAGCACTGAACGCTGACGAGGATGCAGAGAAATTGGGCCTGCATTGCTGGTGGGAACGTCAAATGGTGCAGTCACTCTGGAAAACAGTTTCACAGCTTGCTTTAAAACCATGTATATAACTGCCCCATGACCCAGAAATTGCGCTCCTGGGCGTTAATCCCAGAAAAATGAAGAATTACATTCACACAAAAACCTGTACACAAGTGTTCATAGCAGGTCTATTTGTAATAGCCATGAATTGGAAAGAAACCACATGTCCTTCAATGGATGAGTCATTAAACACAGTACAGTGCACGGGATCACGGGCTACTTACTGCTCAGTAACAATCAGGAAGAGACTGCTGATCCACAGAGCAGCCTGGACCCGTGAGCAGAGAGAGCTGTGCCGGGTGAGAAAGCCAATCCCAAAGGTTACGTTCAGTATGATTCTGTGCATGTAACATTCTTGAGATAACAAAATCACATAATTCAGACAACAGATTAATGATTGCCAGGAGTTAAGGAGGGGATGGGCAAGGAGGAAGGTAGGTATGTCTATAAAAGGAAAATACAAGGGAACCAACCGTCCGTACCTCGATGACCAATGGCTCCTGATTACATTATTGTACTATTGCTCTGCAAGGTATTCTGTCTGGGGGAACCGGGGCAAAGGCTACGTGGGACCACTCTGTTATTTCCTCCGACTGTAGATGAGGCTACAATTACTTCAAAATTACAGTTTTCATTGAAAATATAGTTGAGATTTTTGGGGAGAAAAAAATGAATTCTAAAGAAAACGGAGACACTTTAGGTGGCTGCAATTTGTAATGCACAAAATCTCCTTCTCTGGAGGAAAACTTCCCTTTCTTGGACTTAGATTGATTTTTTTACTGGCTGTAGAAAAAAATCTCGGTGTATGCACAGTGAGTCCATTCTAAGAGAATAAGGTGGATTTGTGAAAGTTTGGAGGACAGTCGCTTCCACTAGGTGTGCACGGAAGGAGCTGAGGCACAGAGTGACTGTTCCATCAGGAAGCCTGGGGTCAGTGCAGGTCTCCGGATAAACACGTCCTCCAGGCATTTAGAGACGGGAGCTGGAGTTACACTGAAAAATCATCACCAGAGAGGAGGACTTAGAACATCCTCATAGAAATGGGGCTAAAACATCTTAAGGGAGGATGACCTCCCCAAAGGAGAAAGAAAATAGACTGATACTATCACAAATACCTAGGGTACATATTGGACAAAAACTCATACATTCTCTTTCTTCCCTAGAAACCCAGCTACTTGTGTGAACGAAAAGAGATACAGCACAACTTGGGTACCGCCCAGACACCCCTCTTTTATGAGCCAAAGGAACCTCATGATGAGCTCTGCAGAATGGCTCCAGCCTGTGTCCCAGAGGTCATTTGCAAGTCTGTCAACTTTCAAAGGGCAGGAGAAAACATGTTCTCGCGTCAAGGCCATAAGGACTAAAAACATGACACCCGTCAACAGCAAATGGGAGACCACTTCCTCGAGTTTTGAAGAAGATGCGACTGTTATCAAAGGCAAGAGTCTTCACGCTAAAGAACCCAACCAGCAAAGCCCTGTGTAGTAGCTCCCCCATCCCACTGGAAACAAGGGTGAGCAGCCAGATAAGAATGATGGACAACCCACCTTCCATCTGGAGTTCCAAAGGCAGAAAGGATGTAGCTTCACGCTGCTCTGAAAACTTCGGACGAAAGATCACACGTGCTTACATATTAGAAAGAAAAGGAAGAGAGAGAAAAGCCCTCCGCCTGCCTCTGGCACTGTTTCCCCCCACGCGTGCAGGAGCACGGCCAGACTACAGAGTCCAGACCCCCGTCTTCTTTAGCGGGGCATCCTTCAGAGACAGACTCAGAGATCTGGGGAAACACAGAGGATTTAAAATCTCCTCAAGCATTTATATTTAATTTTTCTCAGGATGGGAAAAATTCTCTGAACCTTTGGTTTCACCCAAAATGATCTATGTATCCAACACCCAAAACCAGGAGCTCAGGAGGGAATGACCTGTCCTGTCCATCACTGACCTTAATGTCCCTACGAAGCACTTGAATGAATCAGTCCACAAACACTTCCTGAATTTCTGTTGTATCTGTAGTGTGATAGAAAACACTGGTGATTTTTAAAAAAGGCATTTCTGCCCACTAGAAGATTGCTGTATAATTGTACATACAAAACGTACATGACTAAAATAATTACAGAATAAGATAATGCACAGTAAAGTGCTAAGATTCAAACAATTTGAAAAATACTATATTTTGAAAGATGCTAATTACACAGAGCAAAAATTTGGCACAAAATGGCCCTGAACAGGGTAGGTTTGTAGGTCATGGTCTGCAATAGTTACTTCACTTGTCACATTTTAGCAGAAGTGTAAAAGGTGAGATGGGCAGTGTCCTTTAGAGCCACTGAATGTGCAGCTTCAAGCGGAGCAAGTGGAGCCCCTTGTGGTTTGTCATTCAGGAGACAAACTGCCGAGAAACAGGCGTGCCAGCCAGTGTGGGGGGTGGTGAGCCGGTGGGTGGGGGGTGGGTGAGAACCCACCCAGCCTGCAGCCACTGTCTGCGATGGCGCCCATCACAGGGTGAGGGTAAGAAGCCCGAGGATCGAGGATCGGGTAGGAGAGGGACCTTGCAGGCACAAGCCACAAGCCTAATTAGGTCACTGTAGCCAGATGGAACCTGAGAGGCGGAGGTTGGGCAGCCTGCTCTCAACGGTATTTTCAGTAGCCAAAGAGGATTCACGGAGAGCTCGTTGGGATGTTAAAGAGTAAGTATGATGCTTTTGTTTTGGTTTTTAATAGACTGTATTTTACAAAGAAGTTTTAGGTTCATAGCAATATTGAGCAGGAGGCACGGAGATTTCCTGTATGCTCCCTGGCCCCCGTAACCACAGCCCAGCGGAACGCTTCATCTGTTACAGCTGACGAACCTCCCCTAGTACCGTGCATCGTTATCCCCCGAAGTCCCTATTTCCATCAGGCTCCACTCGGTGGGCACGCTCCATGGGCTTGGTCAAATGTGTGAGGAAACGCATCCATCAGTACGGTGTCATGCAGAGTCGTCCACTGCCCTAAAACTTCCCTGAGCTCCGCCTTCTAACCCCGGACAACCGCTGATCTTTTCACTGTCTCCACAATTTGCCTTTTCCAGAGTATCACACAGTTGGAATCATATAGTATGTAGCCTTTTCAGATTGGCTTCTTTCACTCGGTGATATGCATGTAGATTCTATCGTTTTTTTCATGGCTTGATAGCTCATTTTTAGTGATAAATAGTATTCCCTTGTCAATTACATATACAATCTGCCACTGTTAAGAAAAAGAAGGAGAAACAAACGACCAGTCAGAAATGAAAGCAGGGCCACCAGTACTGATCACATAGACATTGACATTGACAATGAGGGAACACTGAACAGCTCTCCGCCCACACATTTGATGACCTAGATGAAATGGACCAATGCCCTGAAAGACAAAATCTGCCCAAATTCATACAGGAATAGACCACTTTAATAGGCCTATGTCAATTAAAGAAATTGAATCAATAAATAATAGCCTGCTGAAGAGCAACACCAGGCCCAAATGGGTGCACTGATGAATTCTACCAAAAATTTATGAAAGAAATTTCTCTACAATCTCTTCCAGAAGATAGAAACAGAGGGAATACTTCCTAACATACTCCATGAGGCCAAGATTGCCTTAATGTTAAAACCAGACAAAGATACTACAAAAAAACATGACAGACCAACATCTCTCATAATCACAGATGCAAAAATTCTCAACAAAATATCAGAAAATGGAATCCAATAACATCTAAAAATAAATACACACCATGGTAGCCTTTGTTGTAGGTACGCAAGGCTGGTTCAATATCCAAATATCAACCCATCACACCAACAGAGAGGAAAACCACGTTACATGATCACATCAATAGATGCAGAAAAAGCACCTGACAAAACTGCACATGCGCATTCATGATTGAAAACTCCCAACAAACCTGAAATGGAGGGAAACTTCCTCAACTTCATCAAGAACATCTACCCCAAAATCTACAACTAACATTATAATGATGGGAAACTAGGTGCTTTCCTGCTAAGATCAGAAGCAAGCATAGGTGTCTGTTCTCCCACTCCAGCCCCACAGTGGAGGTCCTAGATAATCCAGGAAGACAAGGAAGTAACAGGCACACACAAGTAAAACTGTGTTTGTGCACAGGGAACACGATTGCGAAGAAAATCCCAGATAACCAAAAAACAAACAAACAAAACCAAAGAAACCCTACTGGGAGTGATAAGCAATTATAGCAAGGTTGCAAGATACAAAATTAATATACAAAAGTGATCACTGTCTTAGATACCAGCCATGAATACAGGAATTTGAAATGAAAACCAATACCATTTACCTTAGCACAAAAAATGAAATACCTAGATATAAACCTATCATGTTCAAGATCTATTTGAGGACTACCACAAAACTCTAACAAAAGAAATAAAAAATCTAAATAAGTGGAAAGAGATTCATGTACATCCGTTGGAAGATTCAATATTGTCAAGAGGTCAGTTCTTCCCAATTTGATCTATAGATGCAGTGAAATCCCAATCAAAATCCTAGCCAGTTATTATTGACAAACTTGATTCTAAACTTATATAGAAAGGCAAAAGGTTCAGAATATCCAATACAACCTGAAAGGGAAGAACAAAGTCAGAGGGCTGATGTTATCTGACTAGAAGACTTAGAAGACTCGCGATAAAGCTGTAGTAATCACGACAATATGGTATTGGCAGCCTCGACTTCTCTGTCCAGCAAAAGGGCAAACACAGCCCTGGCCGGCTGGCTCAGTTGGAGTGTCCTCCGGTAGCCGAAGGGCTGTGCTTTTGATTCCCAGTCAGGGCGCACGCCTAGGCTGTGGGTTTGATCTCCGGTCTGGGAGGCAACCCATCTTTGCTTCTCTCTCGCGTCTGTGTTTCTCTCCCTTCCTCTCTCGCTAGAAGGAATGAAAAAACGTCTTCAGGTGAGTAAAAAAATTATTTTTAAAGAAAGAAAGAGAAGAATCGAGGCTACTGTGAAAGGAGGACTGAGTGTCCACTGTGATCCATCCTCTGCGCAGGCCTGACCCAGATCTGCCTCCTCTTTGGCTCCCAGCACACGGCCGCGTGATGCCCAGCGGGGCCTGGATTCTGCAGCGGGCGGTGCTTCTGAGTGAGGCAGGGGGCTGTCACAAGATGAAACGAAGGACAGACACTGACTCTGGGGCTTTGACCCTGGCGTCATTAAATTGTTCTCTTAGGCTTTAAGATAGGAATGATCTGCCCACCACCACCAAAAAATTATACTTCATTTTTACCCTGGAAGGGTGAGCACACTGTCTGCATATAAAAGGGATTTGCTTTTTAAGTCTTTTTTTCCGAAAACAAAACTCTTCTTTATCACAGCTGGATACTTTCAGAAACGTGTTATCAACTGTTCATTGGTGATTTCTCTTTGAAATAAATCATAAGCAAGCAATGGTCATTTTATTCAGAGCTTGGCCATCTTCCCCGCCTCACCACCGAGTCTGGTAAGACCCTCTGGTCTCCGCAGTCGTAGGCAGACCGCTGACCCAAACAAGCCGTGGTGCCCCCCTGGACTCCCAGGCCAGCCTCGGCTGACTATTTCGTCCTCTCTCCTAAAGGCCCCAGGAGAGAACTGTTCATGGCAAGTTCTGGGTGATAGACCACCGAGGCTGTGGGCCCGGGTCTAGGCCTCCTAGAGCGATCCTAGGAAAGTGAGGTTTTGTTTAAAGAAAAAGCAGACAGCAAATCCACCTGGTGGAATAATACTGTCCGTTCGCAGAGATAAGCACCGTTCTGAAGATGACTGTGTGCTGAGGACGGCAGGGCCACTTCCTGACCACAGGAGCCTGGGTCGCTGAGTCACACCATCTGAGGACACTTGCAATGAACTATGAACTATGACAAGGCTCAAGACATTTTGCTCAGTGAAGTCAACACCTTTGGTCACACCCTCCATTTCTCTGACTCTGCTCCTTTGCACTGACCTCTAGAGCGAGCCCACAGGGAAGGGAGTTCCCTGCAACCTTTGTGATCAGGGTCAGACTTCAATGCTGCAGAAGGAAACTTCGGGCCAGAAGAGGGGGCCTCACCCAGGAACATGGGCATGGGAGTCCTCCGATGCATCACGTCTCACCCTTATTGCCCTCACACGCTCGCCTGCAGAGGATGTTTGTGGTAGTGTCAGGTGGGGCCTCGAGTAGCCAGAGCTCACGGCTCGTCTCCTCGGGCTGCAAGCAGCCTTTCACGCCACCCCCGGTGCACAAACAGTGTCACTTCCCGAGTGTGCTAGCAACGAGTGGAGCCAACAGTGGAATGTTTCATTCAGCCAGGCCTTACTTGCCCTGCCCCACGGATGGTCTGGTCTGGCTGCCAGGCACTAGTGTGTTTCAGAAGGACAGCAGTCCGTGGGGCTCCAAGCAGGCGGCTGTGGTCTGGTCCCCCGGACGCTAACGGGGGCCCGTGGAGGGCCTCCACCTGCCACAGAAGCATCGGTCCAGTGAGCTCTCCAGCTGTGCCGGTGATGCTACCTGACTCCTGGAGACAAAGCCCTTTGGGTCTCCCTTCTGTTTCCACTGCTATGATTTTTTTTAAAGAAGCCAACATACTTTAAGGAGGAATAAAGAGTTAGCCAAAGGCTTTTCTGCCCTGGTCGAAGAGTATCATCATTTCAGGGACGCCCTCAAGTCACTGTAATGATAGGGGACTCGAGAGTTGGAAAATTTTAGTTTAAGCAATAGCTAATAAGCATAGTAATCAATGCACGTAAAAGCTGCTGTTCCAGGAACTGGAGGTATGACCCACCCTGACTGCAGGAGACCACAAGCAGTCCCGCCTCTGTGCCCCAGGCGGACTGCAGGCCATCAAGATAGTATCTGAGCCGCTGTGCTCCAGGGTGAGAGGACCACCGCCCAGGACAGGGCTAAAGACCACCGCCGGGGGCTAGAATGCTGCAGTTTTTTAATCCAATTAACTATTCCCTGAATTCCAAACCCTTTACCTATATTTTTCTTCTCCTTATAAAAAGGGGCTGTTTGAAATGGAATTTAAGATGGTCTGTTAGGGTATGAACCCACCATCTTCTCAGATCACCAGCCATCTGAATAAAACGTCCATAAAAATTCAATCCCTGTCTCTGCTTATTGGGTTCGGTACGTGACAAGCAGCCCGAACGCCAGTCTTTTCCAGCTTCAGCAAGGGCTCATCTTCAAGGACAGACATCAGTCAAAGGTGGATCAAAGTCCTTCTGATCCCAACTAAAGGCAAAGACATCTCAGAAAACAAAAATCTGGAACAACTTTAGAGGGAAATAATAAATAATGGATGGTTTGGATGAAAACACTCATCTATGGGAAAGCCTACAGCTGCTTCCCCTAGGAGACCGGGGATAGAAGGCATGTGGGGACCGAAGGACCAGGGGGGAAAGATGCTTGAAAAGTAATGCACATGCATGAAACAGGCTGCCAAGGACGAAGGGGACCCTAACATCTCTGGCTGAAACCCTGCTGCAGGCAGTAAACTTACCTGCCCCCTTCAGAGAGAAGCAGGCAGATGGCGGCAAACCTCCCACCCAAAGCAAGGAGGAGCGTTCTCTCATGAGGCCACCGAGGCCCAGGGTCACAGGGTCCCTGGCAGGTTCAGTTCGGATTTCCAGCAGAAAACCCTGATGTCCACACCCACTGTAAGACATCTGTTTCGTCTCTCTTTAAAAGTAATCTAGATTTCCCTCTATTCAGTTTAACTGCCGTTACTGAATTGTATTCTTTGTTTGTTCTCATTGAGTTCTGATAGAATTGTAGTTCCTAAGAGTGTTTTTAAATATAGAGGGTTTTAATCTAATTGTGATACATTATTTCCATTTCATCGGGTACCCTGATCCATGACATGAGTGTTGTATGTTCACGATTACTTTAAACCACCATTGACGTTCTACAAAACCAGGTGGAGATATTTGAGACAAAGTCTTTTCTAATGTATCTGTTATTAGAAATCCCTAAAAGTAACTTAATATTTACCTCAGTAAACTTCTACTGGTTTTAGTAGTTTTAAGAAAACAAAAAACCTAAACAACAACAACAAAGAGATCCCAGGTGAACCTATCAGTAAATTCAAAATTCATAGGTTAACTTAAGGGCTGAAATTTACAGCCACTTGTTTCTCACCCTGTAATCTTCTGAAGTTTGTCATTTTAGATTTATTCATGGTGTTCTTTGCTATGCAAAGATCTATGTATGCAGTTAAAACTTTTCCCTGTAAAACACAGGAAAGACTCAGAGATCCTGATCCAGGCCAGTAGCTGGATGCTCTCCCCTATTCCCACAACTGGTAAAAAAAAAAGAAGGAGAAAAAAATCCCTGGAAATTGTCCTAAAGACATACAACATACGAAGAAACATTCATTGAAGAAAATCTACTAAATCTCAGTAAGGTCCATGAGTCTACAGCATGTGGCCAGGGATCACACTGCCCTTCCCCCAGCCAAGGGCTGAGGGCTATGGTAACTCCCCAGGAGGGGCAGGCTGCAGGCATTTCTCAGGTCCCTACCCGCAGGTCACAGAGGCTAAATTCCAAGTGAGTACAGCCAAGAACTCAGGGTCTCCTTTCTTCCACCCAACCAGAAGACGAAGGCTCTTCCCAGAATCATCAGGCCAGGAAAACTACAGCCCTGGTGTTTGCCCAGGCTTACTGGGAGCGTGGAGATTCCATGCAGGCAGAGGCAAGCTGAAAAGACCAGAGGCTCCTGGCCACTCAGCTCCACGCTGAGGTGTCACTCACTCCAGGAGAAATGAGTCACTTTCTCCACCCTCAGCTGCACAGCAGCGGCTCAGAAGTTTTGCCCCAGGAGGAGAGGCATGCCCTGAAAACGGAGAGCTCTGAAGTTCTCCCCAGGTGAACGGATCTGTTTGGAGGGTCTGTCTGGAACTGAGTGTGGAGAATTTTAAAGCTAAGGGTGTCGTCAGAAGCAGTGGAGATTTTGGTGGTAAGCAATGAAGAGGAGGCTGATCATTTGTTTAGAGCAACCATCCTAACCAGAAGCCAGCTTTGGTGACAGAGGGAACCAGTAAAAAAAAAAAAAAAACAGAAATAACCCACCTAGAGTTTAAATTTTTTTTTTAATTTCCAGTTAAAAATGGCAAACTGAACACACATTTAATTTGGCTCCTTCTCCAAAACTCACTGAAATGACAATCATTTTTATTTTTTAAGACAGGGGTGCGAGGATGAAAATAGGAGAGGAAACCATTTTGGAAGCTATACAGCAAAATAGCTTCCAGTTTCTCAACAATAACGTGAAAGGTAGATGGGATGGAACAAGGCTTCCAAAATTATGAAGGCAAGTTAGTTTTAACCTAAAATTCTATACTCTGTCTACCTTGGATACATCATGTTTAAAGGTAGAAAAAAAAGAATAAAGAAAGAAAAGCCTCCGATGCTGGAAACAGGAGATCCCACGTAGGAGAGGAGAGAGGCGAGGGGAACCCAGGAGAGTGGCAGTGATGTGGGGTTCCAGGAGGACCGTTGGGTGTCCCGGGGCAAGGCCCTCGGCCCACACTGGAGCGGCCTTTCTCAGGAAGAGGTCAGAAACTGTATATACAAATTTCTCAGGAAAAAAAAAAGATTTGATGAAGATTTGAGGGTTAGACTAGTGTTAAGTACATTGAAAAACCAAACAAAAAAATTAAGGAAATTATCTCCAAGGCAGACAAAAAGTTATGCAAGAAAGAAAAAAAGAAATAACTTTTTCATGGCTCAGCTCCTGTATTTACATAGTTACAATATTGTAGACACTGAGTATTGATTTACATAAAATTATAATCGGTTTGGAAGGAGGAGGGGGATAGGACCTACTCTTGTGGAACACGGGGTGAGGAAGAAAAAAGCTAAATCTTCATAATCTATTGAGAGTCAATAGATTATACCTGGAACCTATGAAAAATCAGGAAGGACTAACATAAGCATGTTATTTGGAGAACCGAGGTAGACACCTAGAGCATCAGTTAAAACAGGCGGAAGTGCTTGCCTCAGGAGCGGAAGGGAGGCAGAGTGTGAGATTGCTCTTTTTCATGGTAAATTCTGAACAATACTTGACTCTGGAAAAATTAATATGTGTCATAACTTTGAACAAATGTTTAAAAAATATATTTCTATCTTCTCTGCATTGCGTTTCTTCACTCATCAGTATTCTGTTTGCCGAGTCAGTAGTTTGCATTTAGTACCAAAATGTTCATGTTGCCTCTGCCTGGAAGACATTGTTGTGGAGGCTGAACTAGATACTTGGGAATGTTGCTTTTAATAGTGACGGCTACCATTACTGAGTTCCCAGTATAAACTCAGCATGCCCATCACCTCCCATCCCCACAGCAGCCATGCAAGGTAGGTTTTGCTTTCACTTTGCAGAGGAGAAACTGATGCTCACAGAGGTTCAATAATTGGCTAATCTCTAGCACAGCCCCCTGATACCAAGGCCTCTATTCCTTTCTATTTGGTCATATTACCTATTTCTAGGATTTGAGTTTAAAAGACCTGCAAGTGGAGCAAAATATGTAGCAGATTAAAGAACTCATCTGCGGGGAGAGAGAAACCTAGAGAGATTGAGCAATACTCCATATCTGGCTACAGGCTTAACCAAACTTAACCCTGATTCGGAATTTCTAACTAGTCATGTGAACTAAGCAAGCAATTTTAAACTCTGACTAGGAGTCCCCATGATTACAAAAATAAAAGCGTCATTCTGCTCTTATTTTGAAATGGGAGGTTTTCCAGCTGCTCCAGCGTGAGCCTACACACCCCCCCCCTCCCCTGCAAGAACGCTGTGTCCAGAGAAGCTCAGCCATCCTCCAAAGCTGATTTCTGAAAACTAGGGGACAACCTGGGTCCTGGAGCTTGGACCAAGTAAACTTGAAGGTTACTACTGAATATGATCCTAGGTTGTGTGTATCTTGGAGTTTAGATCACTGGGAGGTTTGAGAGCCCCCTGGCCGGCTTCTTACCTGGACCTACACAATCAAGACCCTTGCGGGGTCTTGCAGTCGGGTGGCTGGCTCCTCTGGGGGTAAAAGGGCAGTCTGGTGCACGACAGAGGTATCAATCAGCCTCCTTTCTCAGAAGTCATGCCGGTTATGAAAGGTAAGAAGTGAAAGTGAAATCATCTGACCATGACCTCAGCAAATGGGTTAAAAAAAAACTGTTTACTTGGTAAGGCACATGCAGAAGACCAACGCAAGCCTGGGGTGGCCCAGGCTTTGCCATTCCCCTCTACACCAACACGTTTCTGGAGCCTGACGTTAGCAAGCCGGCAAGAAAGGACGATCCAGCGAACTTGAGCTCCTGCTCCTCTGTTTTACAAGTGTTTCTGTGGGTTCTGCATCTTCTTTCGGTAAGTAGCCTGCCCGCACTCTCCCCCTCATGCCAGCTACTCCCTAAGAGGAGTTCGTTTTCTTCTGAGACCTTTTGCACCCCAGCAGTGGGCATGGGACGGTTAATGGTGGTCGGCGTCTCTGCCTTCCTCCTATTGTGTGATCTACCCTGGACTCTCTGCTCTCCTCCCCTCCCTTCAGCATCAGCCTCACAGCTTCCCGAAAGCCTGCAAAACACCTGTGGCTTATGAGGTGGATCGTTCATCAGAAACTGGCAGACAGGCAAAGCAGATCACCGACCTGCAGTCTTAAAAGTGTTACTCAAAGGCAGTTACAGACACACTGTAGGTCCTGAAGTTCAGGGGTTCAGGGTCAATCCTTGTGATGTTCTCCTTTCAATCTGCATGTATTGGTCTTTCTCAGCATTCTCTCCAGCTTCCTCCCTGCTTGATCTAAGTACTAAGGTTGTTTATGTTTATCACTTCACTTGGTCATAAATATAGCATCTAATTCTGGAAATGTTTTCAATGCAAAAACCGTAGAACAACTCCCCACCATGCCACTATCCAGAGATACCAAGGCTAACATTAATGTTTCAGACTATTTCCTGAGACCTGGTTTTCCCAAAAGCTGCACAGAGTTTCATCATCCGGATGTGTCTTAATTTAATTCTGATGTTGGGCATTCAAGTTGCTTTCCATTTTTGGTCAAAGTAATACTGTGATGAACATTTCTATAGTAATCATTGATTGCATTTCTGATTGCCGCCTCCAAATAGAATATTTATTTGGCCACAAGATGTGACCGTTTTTAGGATTTTAATACAGATTGCCAAATTGCTTTCCAGAAAGTTTGTAAGAGTTTGCACTTTCATCATCTGTTGTTTTGATGAAGCTCATAGGTTATTTTCTCTGGCATATCTTTGATTACATTGCCTAAGGTACAGGCTTTTTAATGTTAGTTAATGGGGTACAGTGACTGCTAATAAATACGTATTTGTTCTTTGTCCCCATTTCTGGTACAGAGTTTCTAAAAACCTTTGGAATTTCCCAAGTGCTAATGCAGATAAAGGTGTCTAACTTATCTATAGCAAGCCTTTTTAAACCACAAAGTGAGTTCTGGAAAATCCCTCAAGTTGTCAGGGAAAACACACGCCTGTGATTAGAGGGTTGGAACTTTCAGCCCCACCCCCAACCAGGGAGGTGAGTGGCTGGAGATTGAGCCAATCACCAAAGGCCAATGATCTAATCAATCTTGCCTATGTAATGAAACCTTCATCCCTGAAGGTTTCAGGCTCTGAGAGTTTCTGGGCTGGAGAACGTGTGGAGGAGGTTCTGGGAAGGTGGGATGCCAGAGAGGATGTGGGAGCTCTGCTCCCCTTCTGCCTCGTACTTTGCCCTGTGCATCTTCTCCCATGGGCTGGTCCTGAGTTTTATCCTTTTATAATAAACCAGTAATCTAGTAAGTAATCTGTTTTCTGGAGTTCTGTGAGCTACTCAACAAACTAACAAACCCAAGGAGGGGGTCATGGGAGCCTCCAAATTACAGCTGGTCAGTCAGAAATACAGGTGACCATCTAGACTTGGGTTTCTCATCTGAGCTGGAGGATGGTCCTTGTGGAACCGAGCCCTTCATGGGTGGGGTCTGATGCTCTCTCCAGGCGGGTGGTGTCAGAACTAAGTTAAATTGTAGGACATCCAGAGAATTGCCAAGTGCAGGGAAACCTCACACATTTGGTGGAGAGGATGGAGAAGGAAAAACAGTTTTTCACAGCTAACTGCTGTTTTACACTTCCTCTTCTGTGAAATATCTCTTCATACCTCTTATCTACTTTGATGGGGCAAATGTCTTCTTTATCTGTTTGCGTGAACATTTTGTATATTAGGTATATTAATCATTTCATGTTTGTTGCAGATATTTTTCATGCTCATTGACTTTTAATTGTATTTATGTTGTTTTGTTGTATAGAAATGTACATTTTAAGTAGTTAAATCCATACAATTTTTCTTTGTGGTTTCCATTTGCTTTTAAGCTCAGAGTATTCTTTCTCTCTCATAAATCAAATATTTACCTGTTTCGAAATACTTTTTTGTCTGTTCACGACATTCTACTATGGGACCGCTGTGCAATTTATTTAGGGACATGGAATGACTGAGATGAGGACCTAGAATAGTTTAGTTTTCTGTTAACTAGTTGCTCCAGCAATAACAATTTTTTTTAAAAAAAAACCCTGTTCTTCCACTAAATTATAGTGCCATTTTTATCATGTATTAACTTCTTATGTGGCTTTTCTGGGACATTGCTCCCTCGAGCAGTCTGTCCAGTACCCCTAACATTCTGTTTTATTTGTCCCAATTTTCCCTCCAGTTATTTTAGAAATCTACCAGGGAGCTGGAGTCTGCAATTACTTCAGTGACTCTCACCTGTGGTAGGCCTCCAAATGACACACCTTAACGTGAATTAATAAATACAACAAGTGTTTTTGGCAGCTTAGTCTTCAGATACATGGATAGTGTGTTCTCATCAGCAACTGAGCTTTGCAGAGCTTGTACCCCTGGACTCAGCTGCCTCAGCACGCCTCAGCCCTGTCACGTGACACAGTGAAAACAGTTTAGTGACCCGTTTACCCATCCCTTTATTCTAAGGGAGACAATCCAGGAACTGGGGAAGCCCAGCACCTCACAAGCTGTGGAACCTCTTCCGGAGGGATTGTGGGCTAAAGCCAGTTTCATGGAGATGTTAGAAGAGGCAACAGGGGAACAGGGCAGGATTGGCAGAGAGGTGGGGGGTTTTCTTATGAGGCCAGAGGACCTATTTTCTGGGGTCAGGTAAGCCAGCAAAAACTGAGCGGGAGTTCTGGCGCGTGATAGTTTCTGTGACGGGTTTCCCGTGCGTGCGTGCAGGCTGGCCTGGGTTTAGGTCTGTGACATGGCCAGGCCACTGGGGCAGTCTCCATTTGGTGGGTCCTGACAGATGAATTAACTTTATCAGCCCAAACTCAGACCTCAGAGGACTTCGGGAGGTGACCCCCAGGTCCCCAGCACTTCTCTGGGGATAGATACCTGTTGTCCGCTTGGCAGCAGGAGGCAGGTGGGGTGCTAACAGCGAAGTCCTGGCCCAGCGGAAAGCGAGGAGGAAAGGCTGTCCTGCCCACCAGAAAGCCAGCCCGGAGAAACCAGGGAGAGCTGCTTTCTGAGGTTCCCAGACACGGGCGTGAGGGATGGAGAGGGATGCTTAGCATCTGCTACTGATCTGTCTGTGATTTGCTCTGAGTTACTTCGCACGTGTTTAGAAGCCATTTCTCATGCATTAGAAGCTCACAGGTAAGAACCACATCCTCTGGTGTGGGGGTGGGGGTTCATAGAAAACTTAGCTTCCTTTCCAGCCAACTCTCAAAATACCTTTTGCAACACTTAGGGTCGAGGTCTCCGTGGCTGTCTGTTCTTCTTTGCCTTTGTCCTACTTTTCTTTGACCAGTAGGTACAAAGGGCATGCACAGGCCTTGGGCTTTACCCAGGGCTAGTGGGCAGCCTAGTCCTGAATCATACCTGGCATTGCTCCATGCCTCCCCAGCTCATCGCTTGCCTCTGCATTTTCAGCCCCACCATCTGGGGGCCTATCTCCTTATGTTGGGGGAAGAGGGGCGTGAGATGATGGCGCACGTAGTTAGATGGACATCATCCAAACCTCTCACCTTGGCCTACAGAGGCCTTGGGGATCTGGGTCCCAACTCACCTGTCCAGCTTCATCTTGTCCCCTCTCCTTAGTCACTGGGCTGCAGCTACCCTGGTCTTCCTCTCCCAATGGCGAGTTATAACCATTGCGCTCTCCTTCCAGAAGGCTCTTCCCGTCGTCCAACCCAAAGATGGCCTTTCACGCCGCCAGGCCTCCTCGGCAGACAGGCCTGCCCTGATCCCTGAGCTGACTCCCCACTTCCTCCTGCCGGCTTCTCTCCCCCACTTCATTCTGTTTATTTCCTTCTCAAGTTCTTTCAAAAGTTATAATTGTCTTTTTAAAAAATATAGGGTGTTTGTCTCCCCAGCTAGAGTACAAGCCCAGTGAAGGCAGGTACCTGGTTTGCCCGGGGGGTGCTGACTCCCCCGGCCTGTGACTTGGGGAGTCATCCAAACTGTGTCACCAGACACAGTTGACGGAGCCGCCAGATGAAACCCTGGATCATCAGCCAAAGTGGGACTGGGAGCCTCTGCCACAATTGAAAGAGAGAGGGCTGGGGCAGAAGAACCAAGTTCATAGCCAAAGGCAGTCCCTCGTTTCGAGGGCTGTTTGTCCTCACTCTGCTTTGGGCCCTGTGAATCTTAGCCTCCCATGAACCCGACTGGAGTCCCACCAATAAAAACAAAGAAGGATGGTTTCCAAGGTACAGGCACTGTCTCATTTTTTAAGGATTTTTTTCTCCCTCTAAATTTCTTTTGACCTTTGTTCCCAGCTGGATCATCTGCTCGCCGAAGGCCAATACATAACAAACAAGGTAACAAATAGCAAGCTAATACTAATGGAATCACCGGAACAGCCTCATCCGGCAGCTTGTCGGGTGTGGAGGTGGGGCCCATGCTGCTGGCTCTATACCGCAGGCCCGTGGTGCCACATTGCTGCTGGTAAAGCTGTTTTTATTTGTGAGGAAGAATTAAGTGGTCCAGACGCCACAGCGTTTCGTAGAGAGCTGATGGAAGGCCTGCCATGCACAGTGCATTCTGGGAAGCCCAGGTTGCTGTCCCTCTGACACATTCGGGAAACCCTGCGGCGGCTCAGTTTCGAAAAAAGGAAACCCGAGCTCGCATTTCTCCTGGAGGAAATGAGGCACATTGGCCTTTCTTCTTCCCTTTTCATTTTTGTCGGAGCCAACAGCACCCACGAACACACTGCCCCTGAATGCGTTGGGCCAGAGAGGCCTGAGTCAGGGCTGGTGGCCCCCCTGGCAAGGCAGCCTTCGCCCTGGCTCTCCACCCTCTCAGGTTCTATTTTTCTGGCTTATCCTGTTAATATTTTCTTCCTGGGCGTCGCTTTTCTCTATGCTCGTGGGACACTCGCTGCCCTTGTTCTTTCCTCGATTCCCCTTCCTCTGCTGGAATCGCAGCAGAGCCTCCTCAGTGTGGTCCGAGCAGCCGCAGGTGCTGGTCTGTGCATGGCTAACACAGACAGCATCAGGAGAGAAGATGTAGGGACAGGACACTCCGAGACACGGCCGAGGTCACACATGGCCAGGGAGGAACAGCTGTGGGGACCCAGGTGGTCTAGCTCTAAGATTCATGCTCATTTTTATTTTTTTTAATTGATTTTAGAGAGAGAGGAAGGGGGAGAGCAAGAGAGGGAGAGAAACGACAATGTGAGAGAGAACCAAACATCAATTGGTTGCCTCCGAACGGGGATCAAACCCGTGACCTAGGTATATGCCTTACCCAGGAGTGAACCCGAGTAAGGGCGACGCTCCGACCAGCTGAGCCGCACTGGCCAGGGCTAAGGTCCACGCTCTTAACCACCACATGCCTATGTGACAGCCGCATCCTAGGGTCCTCGTCACCAGACATCGGTGAGATCAGCTCCCTGGACCCCAGGTCCTCCAGTGAAGCTCTGTCGAAGCACCAGTTTTCTTCCCCTGGAACTCCTCCCCACCCCAGGCTGAGCGTCACTCTCCTCTCCAGGAGAATAATTCAAGCATCACTTACTAGGTAACATTCCACATGTTGTATTTAAATTACCTCTTGTAATTTAATTTTGGTGGAACATCTACCAAGTAAGTTGTATTATTATCCCCATTTTACATACGAGAACTCTAGGCACAGGGATGTTAAGGAACTAAGGTCACATAGCTTGTAAATGGTAGAGCTGGGATTTGAACCCAGGACACACAGCTGCTGAGCCTCTGCTGGAAACCGCGACTCCACGCTGTCTCCTGATGACGACAATAATGCTCGCAGACCTCACCAGGCCTATGTGTGTCAGAGAGAGGCGGGTTCTTACCCCGATGCCGCCATCCTGCCTGACTTCCCCGCCCACTGGCTGCGAGAACTCGGGGAAGTTACTGATCTTCACCGAGCGTCAGTTTTCCCCTCTGGAAAGTAGAGATGATATTACAGATCTGCCCCCATAGGGTTCTTGGGAGAACTTAAAAAGGTGACACCCACTAAGTGCTTCACCCAGAGCCTGGCACAGAGTAAATGTTCAAGAGATATTGAGGTCTGTTTTTAATTACCTATCAGCCCTCAATCAAATTAGATTTCTTCTTCAAGCCCTTCCACTGATCACAGAGAATTCTCGAAGGAAGTTTTTCCCTCTATGGTCCCGTACAGCTTTCTTACATCATTAATGAAAAGAAAGGCCAGGAGATGAATTTGCAACTGATAACAACCCAATAACCTACCTATGTTTTTCTTTCAAGCTTCTGTTCCGAGATGTTTACAAAGAGGGTAATTTCTGTCAGCCGTAAAATGTAACACCCACTTTCTAGCAGGCCATCCTGAAGGCCATGGCGTCGGTACCCCTGGGGGTGGCAGGGCAGTGAGGAGTGGCTGCCCTTGACCTTGGCTGTTGCCACGTCACATGTCTTTCCTCTCAGGTGGTCTCAAAGTGTTCAAGTCTTGAAGCCTTAGGCCTAGGTGACATATTAGAGAAAGAGGAGAACCTTGTGGAAAACTTACATTTAGAAAACGGGTAGAATAAAAAAATGAAAAGAGGAGGGCCAGAAGTAGAAGGACCAGGACAGAGAGGTAGATTAAGAAAATAAATCAATAAACAAAGAAAGGAGCTTAGGAGAAGCTCTCTGCTTTGCTGATGCTCACTCAGTCATTTACATGGCATGCCGTAGATATTTATTGAGTGCCTACTATGTGCCAGGTAGGCCTGGGAGCTGGGGATATGACAGTGAAAGATAGATTGTTGATGGATAATAGATAATAAGGTGACAGATAAATAGCCAGCCGTAGATACATGAAAATGAGTCACAGACAAAAGCCTCGTCCTCACGGGGTTTCCATTCTAGGGGGGCCGGGGAAGACAATAAATAAAATGGTTCGAGTGCTGGATGGTGACAGTGCTGGAGGAGCAGAAAGGGGTTGGGGGGCTGCCGGGGAGCTGCAGAGGGGCTGTCAGAGTTTAAAAACACTGGCCGGCGGTGTCCTGACTGAGAGAGGGACCCTTGGGCAGAGACGCTCGGGAGGCGAGGGAGGGAAGCGTGTACTGAATGGAAGAGCATTCCAGGCAGGCGGCAGGACAAGCAGGAGGGCCCTGAGCTTGCCTGAAGTTGTTAGAAAACACCGGGGACGCTGTGGTGGCAGAAGCCGAATGGCGAGGGGAGGGCACGAAGCAGAGCAGAAGGGGTCTGAGAGGTGGTGTGGCAGTAGCAGCAGGAGGCGTCCTGTCCTGAAGAAGCAAGTTACTGCTAATGTCCATGAAAAGCTGGTGCCTTTGGTAACAAGAGACACTTGGTATAAAGCTCCAGAACACACACACACATGCCAGGGGGAGCACAGGTGGTGTTCCTTGGTGGAGGAATTCAAATGTTCCAGAGTCTAATGCCCCCCACCCCCCGGACAGGGAACAGGGAACATTAACTGAAGGGGACATTGTCTGTTGTCACTCACAGTCCTCTCTGCCGGACACGCTATAAAACTTTACCCAGCACATAAGGAAGGGAATAGGCTTCCACTGGTGGTGTCCATGTGTTCATCTGACACGGAAGCTGTGTAGGTGGCCCTGGCCACGTGGCTCGGTTGGTTGGAGCGTGGTGCCCTGCACCAAAAGGTTGTGGGTTCAGTCTCCAGTCAGGGCAATACCTACATTGCAGGTTCGATCCCCGGTCAGGGCACATAGGGGAGGCAACCCATCGATGTTTCCCTCCCTACCCCCTCTCTCTTCCCACTCCCCTTCTTCTCTCTCTAAAAAAACCTTTGGGTGAGGATTAAAGAGAAAAGGCTGTGTGGGCATGCTTTATGAGGCTGACCTCCGAGGCATTGTCTGCAACCAGGCTGTGAGGGTGGGAAATCCGTTAACTGATCAGAGACTAAATAAACCAAGCTCTAAATGAAGCTGGATTACTGAATGTCATCACATGTTCAGGCAGGAAGAATGAAATTTAAAAAAAAAAACAGGTTTTTTTGCGGGGGGTGGGATTGCTTTTATGTAAGACAAAGCAGAGGAGAAGGGAGTGTTGTGAGGACCTCAAATATTGGGGTAAGATGAAAATGTAAAGCCTTAGAGCACTGACAAGTTAGAAGTTATAAGCGTACGATCGATATTTGATTATGAGTTATGCAATGAGTAGCATGTAAGGAACGGGTACGAAGCCTTCTCGGGAGACGGACATCAGAGCCCCACGCCTTTCTCCATGAAAAGGAACAGACACACGGACAGTTCGTAAAGTCCACTTGATTCTGCGACTCGAGAGAGCAAGCGGCACTTTGGCATCTTCAGTAAATCAGCAAGTGTGAACGGCCAGGCAGGACCTTCCTGCTCACTCAGCCCTTCTCCAGTGCTCCTTATGCTCCAGGCAAGACTTCCTACTCGGAGACAGGCCGGGATGCAGCCCGATGTTCCCTGCCTGCGGGGGTCCCGGCTCCGGGCCTGGACAGCCAAGGGCCCAGACACCCAGCACAGTGGACAGGTGTGGGGGGCGTGGTTCCCCTGCCAGTCTGCCAGAATGTTCCTCCTCCCTCAGACACAGCCTCACGGATGCCCACTCTGTTCATATGAAACCGACAAGACCAAAACTTCTAACAGGAGGCATTTGCGTCTCTTTCAAGTGACCATCCCATCAGTGTGAAAATTTTAGAGATGCTTAAACTTAAACAAACGAACAAACAAGTGGCCTCAAATGGAGAGTCTGAGAATATTTTCTTCATGCATCCCGAACTGGGACTCTGAAGTGACAACAGGCAAGCCCGGACACTCGGACTGTGTCTTGGAGCGTAGGCTTGGAGTCTAAATTTGAGTCTTGGACCAGGAGCCCTTGTGCAGCAGGTGGGTTATGCTTTGTCACGACGATTATGGCAGCAAAAAGGTCACCGCCTTATTTATAAAGGGGACCGTACAGACTGAGAAACAAAAACTGGAAACGATAACTAAAAACACACAGAGGAGCTGAGAGCATTTCATACGAGAAAAACTGTAGGTCGTCAGTAAACACTGGGACAGGTTGAGCTTTGCTCACGGAAGAGGCACGGTGACAATGGTGTGTCGTTTGTCATCGTCAAAGATGAAAGACAAGAATGTTGGGCTCCGGGGAGGATGATTTGAGACCAGCATTCTCCCAATCTGCTGGTGGAAGGTGTTGGTATAAGAAACATTCGAATTTGTAGAGAATTTTTATGGGTTTATTTGAGTCAAAGCGACAACATGTGCCAGAAAACAAGATCTCAAATCCTCAGGAGAACAGCAGTTCTGCGGCTTATTTTATACCTTAGAATCAAAAGAGGAGATGCAAGGAGGGTTCCCTGAAATCCACTGTGGTAGAGAAGGGGGTGGGAGGAGGCGAAGCAAGGAAATCTCCAGGATTAGGTCAAAGGAATGGAGAAAGGCATACGTCTTTTCACTGGTGGGGGCAGGACAGCCAATATGAGCCCCAGGCGCCAGGCCTCAGAGTCGGGACTGAGCTCTTGCGCATAATGAGTGCATAGAGAGGCAGGAAGCATCGCCTTCTCACTCCGCTGACCAGGGGCTCCCTATCCCCACTTTTATTTTGTTTCACTCCATGGAGATCCTGCAAAAGGTCAGTCGAGAGAAAAAGAGGAAGCTGAGAACAAAGGCCTGCCCTGCGGTGGAAGGTGGCTGACGCAGTCTTCCGAGAAGGCGCTCCAACGGAGCTCTGTTTTCAAGTAAAAAATGCTTAATCATGCTTTTTCTGAACCCAAATGTACAGCCTTGACATAGGAAGACTGAGAAGGAGCGTTTGCAAAGGCAGCTCCGAACCTGTTCCTTTCTACACAGTGAGCCCAGGCCAAACCTCACTCCCCACAGCACTGTAATGGAGCTTCCGGTCCTGGAAGTCCATTTTCCACCCTGCAACACTCAGCTCCGCTAAAAACGCAGGTAGAGACTTATACAAACATTTGTGACACATGCAAAACGTGTCCCTGTTGGGCGTTTGGCCCCTACCAGGCCTGAACTGGTTAAAGCTTCTCATTGCACCAGTCTGATAGACTGAGGATTAAAGACGTCATTTCCGTTTCTGAAGAATTTTCTGTAGCGAGCATCCCAGCCCCAGCAATCCCCCAACCACCTTCAGCTGGGCCTCGGCCTCTCGGGTTTTCACTGACTCAGGCCTCCAAAGACTCAGAGGGTTGGTGCTTGCAGGGGCAGCTCCCAGGGCCTCTACCGAGAGGCCCCCACTCTCCGGTCTCCGAGCTCCCCAGAGGGGATTCCACAGCCAGAAACCCGGGGTCAGGGGCTGGCAGCGTGGATTCAAGCCCTGGCTGTGCACAGGTTTCTGTTTCTGTCCTATCAGGCACCTGCCTCACCCCAGGGGACATGCCTGGGCCACTGGTAAATCTTGCCTCTTGTGATTTTCATTCACTCGAGTCCTTTAAATGGAGCCACCTGCCAGAGACTGAGGTTTGTGTCTCCCAGGCTCTGCCCCAGATTCGTGTGTTGAAACCTAACCCCAGTGTGATGGTATGAGAGGTGGGGCCTTTGGGAGGTGATGAGATCATGAGGGTGGAGCCCTCCGGGATAGGACTACATTCCTATAAAAAGGCTTCAGAGAGCTCCCAGGCCCCTTTGGCCATGTGAGGACAGAGCCAGAAGGTGACCTCTCTGAACCAGGAAGCGGGCTGCGCCAGACCGTGAATCTGCTGGCACCTTGATCTTGGACATCCATCCTCCAGAACTGTGAGGAATACATTCCTGGTTTGTTTGTTTGTTTGTTTGTTTGTTTTTTTAATCCTCACCTGAGAGAGGAAGGCTGCCGGGGGTGGGGGGCTACAGAGAAAAAGAGAGAGAAAGAGAAACATCGATGTGTTGTCTCCCATACGTGCCCCAACAGGGGACTGAACCCACAAAGTAGGTATGTGCCCTGGTCGGGAATCAAACCCACAGCCCTCCGGTGCATGGAAAATGCTCCAACCACGCCATGCGGCCCACGCTAAATTTGTTTTTCAGAAGGGGCCCAGTTGAGGGTATTCTGTGATGGCAGCCCTGTGGACTAGGCACCGCCCTCTCCTCCACCTGTCCCACGTCCCGTCCCCTCATACCGCGTCCTTTTCCCATTTGGTCCCTTTCTGTTCCCACAGAACAGATGGGGGGTGTGGTCAGACACACCCCATCAGCCCTGGGAAGGAAGAGGGGACCATTCCTCCTACGGGGTCCCTTCCAAAGTTGGTCTCCTGCATCTTGGGGCCTCTCCCCAGGGCCACCAATGGCCGCCACTCACCTCACTGCTGGACACCACCTGGCACTCCTGGTTGGGTGACTGAGAGGACGCCCCGCTGCGTCCCGGCCCCAGCCCTGGGCTCCTAGGCACTGCAGCTGCACACTGTGATTGGGTTCCGTGGTGCAAAGTGTATAAACATGTGGTGTGCAGACTACTGTTTTAAATGCCAGCTGGGAGAAGTCCTTCGGATTACAGAGGTAGTGAAACGATCCTTCAGAAATGGTGAGGAAGATACAGGCTGTGTACACTACAGTTAGCAGGCTTTCTGGGGATCAGTCTGGCAATATGCAATAAAGTCACCAAAGAGTATTAATATTTCTCCTTGACTCAGTAATTGCCCTGTGAGATAGCTAGCACTTTCCTTGACTACCAATTATAATGGCGAAAAATGGAGACAATTTCTCTAATAATAGTGTAATGGGTAAATCTGTGACAGCAACTATTATGCAACCATCGACCATGGTTTTTTTGTTTGTTTTAAGATTTTATTTTTTGACGGAGGGAGGGAGAGAAACATCAATATGTGGTTGCCTCTCGCACGTCCTCTACTGGGGACCTGGCCCACAACCCAGGCATGTGCCCTGACTGGGAATCAAACCAGCAACTCTTTGGTTCACAGCCCGTGCTCAATCCACGGAGCCACACCAGCCGGGGCCATTGACCATGTTTTTGAAGAACATTTAATAGCTTTGAAAAGTGTTCACAGTTTCTAGTGAGAAAAGCATTCTTTTCAGTGGTATTATTATTTAAAAATACAGAGGCACAATATTGGTAGATTAACAGTGGTTCTCCATATGTGGTGGAGGGAAAGCTTTCTAATATATTTTTTCCTTTAAAAAACATTTTCCAAGATTTTTTATAATCAACATATGTTATTACTGTTGTCAGAGAAAAATGACTGTAGATGGGATTCCATCAGCAGGCGGCATCTCGCCTCAGCCCAGTGAGGGGCTCCCAGGCAGGCAAACTGGTGGTCTCCACAGAGGGCCCTCAACCCTGCTCACCTCAGAATGGGCTATGGGGCTTCTAGAGCACGCCAGTGCCTGCCCCAGCCCCAGAAGTTCTGGTGTGACTGGTTTGTGGCCCAGTGATGGCCACTCTTACAGCTCAAGGTGGTCCCATGGGTGCCCAGGACCCTCAGCATCTGTCTCTGCCTTCAGTAATGGCCTTGTCCCTCACCCTAGGCAAACCCACCCTCAGCAGGGTCTGAGAAACCCCATCACAAATGTCTCCAGGGGCCTGCGGTGTCCACGCTGCACGTTCCAGGTTCTCAAAGCCGCCTGGGAGAGCCCGTCCTCCTGAGCTCAGCCCAGAGAGGCGGCTGCTGACTGGGTTCTGGCGCTAGGCTGCCTCAGATTCCTCGGGCATGGGGGAGCGAGAGAGGATGGGAGTTTGCCCCAGGTCTTTATGGAATTCCAGAAGGGAGAGCGTGAGCTTGTGAATAGTAGTAGGGAGAGCTGGACCCTCACTAGTGTGACTCTCCCTCAGGTTCCCAGGAGGGCGGCCCTGCCAAGGACAAGAGAAGATGTTCAGCCCAAGGTCAAGGCGGGGCGACCAGCTGCTGTTCCTCAGCATCATGATCCTCGTGGTCACGACCTTCTGTCTGCTGTCCTACGCTCTCATCCTGGAGGCCGGCAACCTCATCGACTTGCCCCACCTGCGGATCGGCTTCTTCAACTTCTGCCTGTGGAACGAGACGGCCGGCTCCCTGCAGTGCTACCCCTTCCCTGAGCTGGCGACCCTGGGTGTGCCCTGGGCTGGGCTGGCCCTGGCCAGGGTCTGCGTGTACGCAGCCCCGGTCTTCACCCTCTTCGCCTCCCAGACCCTCCTGCTGGCTCGCTGCAACGGTAACCAGGGAGAGTGGCAGCTGGCGGTGTGCTTCCTGGTGGTGGCCTCCACCCTGCTAGCCAGTGGCCTGGGCCTCTTCCTCACCTCCACCTGGAAGTGGGTCAGCCTGTCCCTCCTGGGGCCTGGGTGTCTAGCTCTGGGCCTTGCCCAGGCCTTACTCATCCTCTTGCTTATGGCCACGGTTGTGTTCCCTCTGAAGGGGGAGTACACCGGGCTGAGCAAGCCCGAGAGCTGCTAGTCCTGCTGAAGGCTCATGTGATCGATTGCAAGGGCTCAGTCTGAACGATGCTCAGAGGAGGTGCCAGAGGACTTATGGGTTGGTCCGTTTTCTCAGCCACGCTGTCTCGTAGCTACTGCTGACCTCAAGTTCTAGCAGGCCCCAGCGAGGAGGGGTGGGGCACTGGAGTCAAGAGGCCGGGGCAGCAAGGGCAGCCACACCCTAGGCCTCTTACCGTTGGGCTGTCTGTCCTTCGGGACTACTAACACCAAGCCGCACACTGTCACAAGAATTCTCGCTTTGATTAACTGGTTCAAGCAAGCATTTCTTCCTTGATTCTCAGGATGGTGGGACGAGAAGGGCTCCCGTCACGGGGCCAGGTTTCCAGGCTGATCTGCCACAGACCAAACAGAAACCCAGGGAAGGTTTATGGCAACAAATGGGGTACAGTGAGGGAGAGAGCACCGCAGGGTCCTCGGGGCCCTGGTTAGCAAGCTCCCCCCGCCCCATGACACCACTCCCAGAGGCGCAGGTAGCATCTGAGCGAGTCACTGCAGACAGCACTCGTGGCTTGCAGTCTCCCCGGACCCGCAGGCAGACGTTGCAGGAGGGTTGGCTGGCCGGTCACTCCCACCCGGGACCTGGGGGTGCGGGTGCAGAACATGCTGAATCCCCGGCAGGGTGAAGGCGAATGGAACTGAACTGTTCCTCAGATGCCACGCCCCTTCACTAGTCAACCCGGACCTGGAAAGGTCCAAAGACAACTTGTGCATTGGGAATTTCGTGTATTTTTTTTCAGTACCTGTGTATTGGAAAACCTACACAGCCATTGCTTACCTCCTTGTACATCTGTCATATGCCACACTGAATACAGAGGCAATATGGGCCCTGCCACAGTCTCTTGTCTTCAGCGTCTCCTTTGGGGTCCTGTCTCACTCTAAGAGTGTCCAGGGATCAAGGCCAAGGCCGCCAAGTAGAAGGAAGGGGGCAGCTCAGGGGAGGAGGCCTGTCTGTCGGCAGGGGTCTGCCTGTCTCGGGGCTGAGGAGGGAGGGCCCGTGGATTGACGGGTTGCCTCGGGAGGGAAACTTTTAAAATCAGGCTTCCTCCTTAGGGAGAGCTGGTGCTGACCAAACTGGAGAGTTCCAGTGTATTTAGCAGCCATACTTTATTTTGTGTGAAAATTGTTAACACGATTCTTTGGTGCCAGGGAGTTGGACCACCACGACCTCATTTTCCCGGGCGCCTGGTAACTGAACCCATCAGACGGCTGGGGTGGCCGAGCCCTGAGCTGGGAGTGGACACAGTGCAGAGAGGAATGCTGATGGTGCTCCAGCTCCAGGCGCTCGCTCCTCCGCTCCGAGGTCCATCCCCCAGCCCAAGGGTGTGGGGCTGGGAGCTGCCCCCGGCAGGGAGCCAAAACGCCGCTTCCTTGAACTGTTCTGGACACAAAGTGCCGGGAATCCGTCCTTTAGCTGAAGAATATCTCTCTGACGTACTTGAACACGTCCTCTTCTTCCCCAGGGCTCCTGCTGCAGGCAGAGCCAGAGCCTGGAGGTCCCTGGGGAGGGCTGAGGCCCGAGGGAAGGGCACCTCTCCCATTGTCCTCAGCCTCACTCCTGCTCCCAGAACTGGGTAACTCCGAGCAGGTCGGGGACAGCGCTGGTTTATCAGTGCCTGCCAGGGGCAGCTGCTCCAAGGCCTTTTCCTGTTTTCGGCTCTGAAGGCAAGACGAGTGATTTATTTCCCTAACTGCTGGTCAGTTGTGTAAATCACATCCAGCGGCCAGCACGTGACTTCTCCCGAATCAGTGGCCGCTCTGCCTCCCTTCCCCCCACGGCTGCCCCCCACCACCACCTCTCCACAGCTCTTGGAGAAATCAAGGCCAACTTGGGAAAGAAGGAGACAGGGGCTGAGGAATACCTGAGTAGAAAAGAAAAGTAAAAAGGAAAAGCTTGTCTGGGAGGGCGGGGTACAATGAGAGGAGCACAGGATACAAGACTTGAGTGTGGCCGAAGCTCCTTCACTTCCGGCCATGCAACTAAGGGGAAGTCCCCGAGCCTCCACATCTTCGTCTGTAAAATGGGAATAACAGTATCTGAAAAAACTGTATCACCAGGTTATTGCAAGGATTAGATGAGACTGTAACATGTTAAAACGCCCGGTCAGCGACACAGTGCGGCCCAACTCTAAGGTGCTGCGATTCGTATTCACTCCAGGAAGCCAGCAGACCGCAGCGCTGCTCTGCGGAGCAGTGCGGGAGCCCGAAGTCCCCTCGCCCCACAGAGACCCTTCAGAGGACGGCAGCAGTGAAAGACCCCCTGTCCCCTCTGCATTCACCCCCGCACAAAGAGCCACCCACACACAGAGGGCTGCCCTCCCTCACCCGGGCACCCCTCCCCAGTGCACACATCCCAGGGGCGGGGGGAGGCCGAGAGATTGGTGAGACAAGGGGCAGGAGGAGGAAGGGCAGACAGGTGAGAGGGCTGCCCGGGAACGCAGGGCATCTGTTCCAATGACAGTAACCAAGGGTTAGCTTCTGCTGGTGAGGAGTGTGGGGTCAGAAGAGTAAGAACAGACACAGCTGACGCTACCTGGATCAGGACCCCCAGAGCAACGTCCACAAGTTCGGCCTCACTCATGCAGTACACAGTCTTCACTGCGGGAGGTCTGAAAGACAGGCGACGGGACAGACAGCCCTCAGGCCTCTCGAGGACGGAGGAGAGCAAGAGTCACATCCCTGGGCCTTCCCGCTGGGGATGAGAGCGGCAGCTTCCTCAAGGCACCAATTCGACTTCCAGCCTTGTGACCACTGACCGGCATAGGGGGGTCATGGAGGCAACAGGGGTGTTTCCCACCCTCTGCCAACGGCCCCGGGCATCTGGAAATAGGGCCTGAGGGCCACTCCTGAGAGCTAAACTGACACACACTCCCTAGGTGTGAGCAGTAAACGGACCATCAGGCAGAGGCCTGCCAGACACCCAGCTGAATGCACGAACACCATAGGGGAGGGCTGCGACAATCAGAGAGGGAGGCTGATCCACCGAGAAACCTCAGAGCCCTGGTCGGCTGGCTCAGGTGGTGGGAGTGCCATCCCATACACCAAAGGGTTTCGGGTTCGATTCCTGGTAGGGGCAGGTACAGGAGGCAACCAATCAGTGTTTCTCTTCAAATCAATAAACATATCCTCAGGCAAGGATTAAAAGGGTTTGTTTTTTAAAAAAGAACTCTTACAAAGGAAGAGCCAGGCAGCACTGAGCACCCAGTGCCCTGAAGGGGAAGTTCAGGGACATCCCCTTGCTGGCAGGCCGACTAGCCTGCCCCTAGCCTCTGATTTCATGCTGGCCTGGTGGCTTACTGCTCCCGTTGCAGGAGATCTGCACACAGGAAGGCTGGACAGCCGGCCCACTCATCCTGCCCACTGGTCATGATTATTGTTGCAAATGAAGGGAGTGGCATTTTAGACAACTGATATTCGACAGCTTGGCTGATGTGTGTAACCCTGAGAACAGGAGCCACGGTCTGGGGGCCGAGGGGCCTGACAGTGGACATTCACCAAGAGGCAGAGGCGTCTGTCTGTCTGTCTGTGTGGACAGAGCTCACGAAGCTGCCCTAACGCAGCCGGGAGCTTCGTAAGAGCTGAAGAGACAGATGTGGACTGAAATACCCACCCACCTCACTGTTCTGCCAACACTGGAGGACCCAGCCCCAGAAAGCGTGATGTCGCCAAGTCCCTCCCCCTCCTCCTGATTCCCCAGGAGCACCCTGACCCCGAGTCGTCCCACCTCGCTGCAGCCACAGGCACCACGGCCATTTTCCTCCTCTTCGGGGTCTTCCCCAGCCTCGTTCTCTTCTCAGGCTCCTGGGCTGTCATCCAGGTGGGAAGGACCCTCTTTTTATCCCCAGAATTTAAGGCTTCCATCTCTCTCGTCACTGGTGAAGAGTCAGGGCCCACAGTTACTGCCTTGCTTTTCTAATTCAGGACAGCAAATCCCACATTCTCATCACACCAGGGACTGTAGGCCTATTTGTCCTTCGAGTCAAGCTTTCATTCCTACAAAGAAGAACGAAGTCCTGTGAATTCTAATCATCACCCACAACTACTGGTCAGAGCAGGTCACAGGTACCCGGTTGGTGAGCAGGGCCCGGGAGACTCAGACAGACCATTCGCAGGGCAGCCAGGGAGGCATGGCAGTGGGCAGGCTGAAGGGCTCGGGGAAAAGCAGCCCTCTGACCTGCTGCAAGGCCCTGGACCCACACAGGCAGGCCCAGCAGAAAGGCCTCTGTTAGCCTCTGCACTGAGCCATCAGACATGGAACAGGAGGGATGAACACCTTCCCAGGAGAAAGGAAGGAGGCCACCCCCCCCTTCACCTCCGCACCCCAGATGCTTCCTGTGTCCAGGAAGCCCTGTCTACCCTACCCCTAAACTATCTCTCAATGATCTCTCTCCAGAGTTCTCATTCCCTCTGTCCTGGTGTGCTTACAAGAAACCTGAGGCCATGTAATTCACAATAAAATTTCACTGGCCAACACCGCTTCTCTCAATCCAAGGTTTTTGACTGGTCATTTTCTAACCAGCAGTAAGGATCAGGGACAACTGTGCCTGGATTCCAGATGTGGAACCCAGAAGGGCCCAGCCAGCCAGCCTCTCCTCTCACATGACCTGTCTCCTGCCTACCCCACCTGGTCCCACCTCAGTCCCTGCCTCCCACCCTGTGACTCAGAGGCCCAGGTCTCTACCTCCCCCCTAGCAGTCAGCTCTGACAGCAGCTCCGGGCTTCCCTAGGGTGGGTCTCCAGGGAGCACAGGTTTACCTAGGAGAGGGTAGTCAGCCAAAAAGAAGAGATTCCTCTCTCGATCACAACTTGATCGTTTAT
>CM052549.1:71759692-71775781 GCA_028533065.1 Trachops cirrhosus
AAAAAAACGAGCCGGCCATCATCCTAAGCTGCCCCACAGAGGGCAGCCCTTTGCCCGTGGACTCATGTCTGTCAAAATTCAGGCAGTGATGAGTCACCCCCACGGCTGCCAGCACTGCTAACGCCGGGCACAGGCACAACCAGCGGTGAATGTGCAGATTTATTCGACCCTCAGGCAGATACCACTTAGCCCATTTTACACACCGGGAACTGAGACTTGGCGATTTCCAACAAGGTTACAAAAAGGCTGGAAGCTGCGGCCAGGCTCGTTACCAGGTCTAGCTGACTACAAACCCAAGAAGCACAGAGGCCGCGCTGGGCGAGCTGGGAAAATTAGGGCAGCCAGTGAGGTGCCCAGCACTCCCGACTCCGAGCCTGCTCTGGCCTAGGGGACTCTGTGTTGCCGTGGCAGCGACCAGATGAGAGCCAACCTGCAGGGTGCGGAGGCCGGGAGTCGCAGGGACATCCACGCGGGCCTCGCTAGCGAAAGGAACTGCCCCGATCGCTCACTTTCGGCCCGCGGGAGCCGCCCGCGGCGGCCCTAGCACTCCGGGAAGGATCGGGCCGCCGCCAGCCGCCGGGCGGAGTCCAGTCCTGGACGGTGCGCCTCTGCGCAGGGTCCTGCCTCCAGGCTCGCGCCCACTTCTTGGCTTCCGGCGGGACCCCGGCTTCAGTGTGTGTCTCCGCATTTCCGGCTCCCGACTGCGGGCTCGCGCGGAGGCCCGGGCGCGCCCCCTGCAGGCAGCTCGTCGGGTCCGCCGCCTCCGGGCGGGCGGAAGCGAAAAGCCGACCCCCGCTGTCCTGGGTCCTGACAGTCTCTCTTTAACCAAACTCTGAACTTTCTCCACTAGGCTTTTGGACTTCCGTGTTCATCTCCACATCGTCGAATTTTGGCAAGAATCCTGCTAGGCTGGTTTAGCTAGAGTCCCCCATCCTCAATATTTGATCATCCTAGAATCTGATGGAGTTCGTCATTCTCCACTCCCTGCCCCTCCCCCCACCCACGCCACCCCCAGGCGATGTGGGATCACCCAGGCAAGAATCCTGTTAGGTCAGTTTAGGTCGGTTTAGCCAGAATCCCCCCTTACCCCTGACATTTCCTCTTATCAATCTGCCATCCACTGACCCCCAACCTGCTCCTTGGCTGTTAACCCCACTGCTCTCTACTGCTTTAGGAGGTGAACACAATCTCTCCCTCTACAAAAACCCCACTGTAGTCCCCGCCCCCTGGAATAAGGTTTGCCTTACAGCTCTTTAACGTGTCACGAAAATTTTTTATTGAACAGAATATGTTTTCTTTCAACTGTCCCCAAATGTTGGCCATTTGAGTTTTGCTGGTTGGTCTCTGTCCAAGTCTGGATTCCTGGGGCCTGTGACTCAGAAATGAAGGAGAGGGAGGGGTGTCAGGTGAGTCTCTGGAGTGCGGGGAGAGAAATGCAAGGCACTGTTTGCGTTGATCTTAAAGTAAAGAAAGTCGGTGTCTTACTAATATTTACTATTCAAATGGGCAGTCAAGGTGTTCCCTCTGTAAATAAGGCAGCTTCACAGAGCTGCCCAGGTGTCCTCCTTGGTTTGCTTTCAGTCTGATGCTGAGCACTGCACATTGTACCCGCCGCTGGCAGCTAGCTCTAATGAAAATCGCACTCGCAGCTTAAAGCAGCCTAAGAGAGGCCAGCGGGTCGCAGATGACTCAAAACACAAGCACAGGCAGCCACCAGTGGACCTTCCCTGACTGCGTTTGACGCAAAAGAATGATCAGAAAGGACAAACTGTCCCCAAACATGCAAAATTATCGAGACAGTCATCTGAAATGTGGTTTACAACAAATCAGCTGTACAGGCGATGCACAATAGGGGAGCACGCTCCAAAGTTTGGGGACCCACCCACCTCTGGAGCCAGACCTCTCCCACCTGTGTGGTGCCTATGGTTTCTCCAAATCACCTCACCTCTCTTCCAGAACATCCGTTTCAATCCTAGGGAGGCAGGCTGGGAAAGAGTAAATCAATCAAGGTTTAAGGACACGAATCAAGTTGCAAAACCAACCTGCCCAGCGTTGGTTTAAACCTGGGCCCTGCCTCCGGCCTCTGGAGAGCAACCCACACGGGCAGGGATGGCTTTTCCCGTTTCCACGAAGGTAGCAGAGCCACTGCCCTCTGGGATCCTCTGCTGTGACAAGTTGTGAGCCAGGACAAACCCAACTCTCACCAGAAGAGGAGATGCATTGTTACATGCTACTATTAGTCGTACCACTCCCTCCGTATTTGTCCCCTTAAGACCTCTTCCTGCAGCCAGCTGAGAAATGAGGCCTGAAGAGTGTGACACCTGTGTGTCTGCACAAGAGGCTTTCCCTGTGAAAGTGAGAAGCCCAAGGAGGGATGAACCTGCACTGTGGGACTCGGATGCGTTGGAGTCGACTCCTGAAGTGTTTTGAATGTGCGCTCAGGGAGCCTGAGACCTTGGAGTGGAAGCAGGCAGGCACTGGCAGGTCGCAGGACGGAGGGGGCGGGGATGCCCCCGAGGCCCTCAGTAAGCCAGGCCCACATCTGTGCTGGCCAAGCTGGCTCGGGGGCCTGAGGTCGCACTAGCTTGAGGGTCTCTTCTATCTGCCTTTGCCCAGGATAATGGAAGAGTCTTGCTGGGGCCTGGGGGAGATGATGTGCAGGAGAAGTAAGTCTGAGTTTTGATGTGCTTTATTGCAGGACAACAGCTTGTCCTGGAGAGGTCTGAGTGGGATGGGCGACCACCAGGAAGAGAGCACTCAGGACAGAGAGAAGGTCAGGGAGACACAGGCCGGGAGGCAATGGGGTTGCCCACAGCACACAATACCGTATGGACTGACTTTGAAGGTCAGACAGAGGTTAACGGTGTGTTGGTTCTGTTGTGAGGCAATGTTGTGGTTTGGTGTGGCGTTCTGAGGCAGTGCTGTGGAACCCTCCACCACCCCTCCAGGTGGAGCCTCGGTCATATCCAGCTGTGAGCCAAGCCCAGGGCAAGAGCGGGGTGGGCGTCCAGCCCAGAGCAGAAAGGAAATGAGAGAAGACACAGCCTCTAAGTGTTGTTTTTCCGCCATCCTTAAAAACGTTCAGCAAGCCGTGGGGACCATATTAGGAAGAGAATGGGCAATAAGACAGTAACTGACAAAGCACTTGGGAGAAAAGTTAAACAACAAGTTCCCTCTCTGGAATGAAACACACGACCACGTTTCAATTGGCCGACAGGGTCACTGAGGGGGGTAAGGGAGGCTGCTGTTTTAATGCAGAAGGTGGAAAAATTATAAATGCAGAAGTCTTGGTTCTCTTCCTTCCAAGGGAGGATTATCAGGGTAGAAATCGGTAGAAATGTGTAAGTACTTATATGAAGTCTCTGGTGTTTTCTCATAATTGAGCCACTTTCCCACTTTCCCCCCTTGAATTCCCAGCAGAATGGAGCCAAGGCTTTGTACCCGTTCATTCATGGTTTCCCAAAAGCAGGGAACTGGGAGTACCCCCCTTCCAGACTGGCACCCCATGACTGGGCTGCAGCCCAAAGAGGCTCTATAGTAACCATTCCTAGTAGCTGGGCAACAAGGATCAGCAGCTGACTGTGCCTCCCTGCCTCAGAGGGAAACGGAAGTGGGAGAAGGGGAGCCATTCTCTCACTCTTCGTCCCCTTGTGAGAGCGTCTGACTCTTCAAGGTCCCACCCCTGCCAGGGAGCAGAAGGCAGGCCACCTGCAGGGCTGGGGACACAGAGGCATGAACTTGGCCAACTCGATCCCGTGGGCTCGCCATTCACCAGCAGAGGGCGCCGGCAGCGGGCTCCGTTCAACCTCCCGGAGGTGAATTGAATGAGAGGACCAGTGACAGAGGTACTGGGAAACCGCAGCCACCAGGTGGAGAGGGGCAGCCAGGAGCAGAAGGCTCAGAGCCCGCCCGCGTCAGAGAAGCTCCTGTAACAGAAGCTACCAGCTCTCAGGGGACAGAAGGAATGCTATGGCCTCCTTGCCTTTGGCCCAAAGAAATAGGAACAGCACAAACCTTAGTTAGCAGTGGAACGGAAGAGAGGGCATCCTCCCAGGGCAGAGCCAGGAAAAACCGTGGGACGGGGCTCCGCCCACAGTTGGTGAAAGCTGGGGGCGGGGCGCAGGGGAGACCCGGGCTCACAGCGGACCGTCAGGGGAGCAGGGCAAAGGGAGGCGCTGTGCTGCACACACATTGCAGAAAGACACAGGTAACCACGAGAGCACTCTTTTTTTTTTTAAGAAGAAAACTGAGTAAATATATAAAAATATTGTTCATTTCCCCTGGGCCAGGAGAGCAGCCATCACGATGCTGTCTGCAGTGTGCTTCCGGTTCTGTTTCTGTCTAATGGGCTTCTGCCTCATCCCGGAAGACATAGCTGTGCGGTTGCGAAAATTGTGGCTGATAGATAAATCGTGCCACCTTCGGCCGGGCCTCCGGCCTCTCGGGTTTTCACTGACCCAGGCCTCCAAAGACTCGGAGGGTTGGTGCTTGCAGGGGCAGCTCCCAGGGCCTCTGCCGAGAGGCCCCCACTCTCCGGTCTCCGAGCTCCCCAGAGGGGATTCCACAGCCAGAAGCCCGGGGTCAGGGGCTGGCAGCGTGGATTCAAGCCCTGGCTGTGCACAGGTTTCTGTTTCTGTCCTATCAGGCACCTGCCTCACCCCAGGGGACATCCCTGAGCTGCTGGCTGATAAGGCATGGCTGATAAATCTTGCCTCTGGTGATTTGCATTCACTCGGGTCCTCTAAATGGAGCCACCTGCCAGGGACTGAGGGTCTCCCAGGCTCTGCCCCAGATTCGAGTGCTCACACTAATCCCCAGCGTGATGGTATGAGGAAGTGGGCCTTGGAGAGGTGACGAGGTCATGAGGGTGGAACCCTCAGGGCTGGGACTACGTTCCTATAAAAAGGCTTTGGAGAGGCCCCTTCCCCCGTTGACCGTGTGAGGACACAGCGAGACGGTGTCCCCTCTGAACCTGGAATTGGGCCACTTACCGCCCCTGGTTGTGCCTTGGAGCAATCTGGAAAAGAAAATTACTTGACATTTCAAAGGTATGTTATCCTGGATGCCTAAGAACAGAGTACAGAGCTCACTTAATGTACAGATAGACCTTTGCTGAGGAAGTTACAGGCCTGGGACATGACTATATGCTGCGACCTGCTCAGCTAGGAATTGTGACCAGACCATCCTGTGCGGTTACTTCGGGTCACTGAGCTTGTCAGGTTTATTGCAGAGCAGCTTTTTCATTCACAAAGGATAACTTGATTCCCAAACATTTTCACCATAGCATTATTTATAATATAATGAAGTCATATCATAAAACATAATACATACAAATAATGAACTCTGAAACAGCTATATGCAGACATTAAAAATGTCATTTAGAAAACACTTCTAGGGACGTAAGGAAATATTTACACTATTAGGATGTTTACAAAGTGAGACATAAACACACCCAGTAACTATGTGAAACAACATTACAGAAGGAAATTGTTAGGTCGGAGTCGCTCAAGAAACCAGACAGATGTGGGCCAGCTACGCAGCAGAGTTTATTAGCGGGGAGTAAGGGGAAAACTGGAGCCACCCAAAGGAAGTTGGGGTGTCAGAGTCTGATTGGCTAGAGCTGGTTGCTGGGTGCCGTTTCTGCTGGCCATACATCTTGTCAGCCTCAGGTTAAAGCTGCATCCTGTTATGCCGGAGAGGCCCACCCCAGACCCCAGTCTTAGCCGAGCATCTGTTTGTCCCGGGCAGGGTCGGTAGGCATTTTCCCAGGCAGGCATTTTCCCAGGCTACAGTTTCCCACGGTACAGTTTTCCTGCCTGGTGATTTTCCATTCCTCCTAGGTCTACCTAGGTCTGTCATTGCTGCTTTTTCTTTTATGTAAAAGGAGAGGAGGGGTCATATAGGGATGAGGGACGTCATGTCATCTCTAGACTACTTCCTGCTGAGTGGGGGCCATATACTTTATAAGCTCAGGGCAAGGGGCCCTCCTCTTCTCACACTGGATTTTGGTGTAGAGGGTGGGACTCTCTTAATAGCAGAATGACTTTTATGGTTTCTGCTGCAGTGGCTTCAACTGTTTCTCTTATGAAATTAATGAACAGCTTAATTAAACAGGGTTCTATTAAGAGAAATAGTAATAATATGAGGAAAGGAGTAATTAGGGGCAATAACAGTGCTTTGAGTGACGGGGGGAGAGAGAAAGCAGAGTTGAGAGCCAGCTTCCGCTGGTGGAGGAGTGAGTGGAGAAGTCGACCTGACAATTCTGGCCGGGGACCTGTCCCCTAGCTTGGTGAGTGAGGAAAGGGGCAGGTGTCAACCCCCCTTGTGGTGCTGTTTGTTGGTGGATGACACGTTGCCGTTGTTTTTCTAGGGTAGAGAGTAGGGAATGGTGTAGGAGGGTGAGAGAGAAGAGAGGCAAGGCGTCTTGCACTGATGTGAATTGGTTGTGCAGGTCAGTAAGGATTTGGGCGACACATTCTTCTGGTAAAATTATTTTGTGGTTGAGAGTATGCTGCCTATTGGAAAAGGTTGCTCCCAGCTTGGGGAGATTTCGATGTTCCTCTTTGGTGCATGGTGGTGCTTTAGAGGGCATGACTAACAGTTGAGTAAGTGGTTGAGTGTTCTGGGCTAGCCTTCTGGCCTCGGTGTCTGCTTTATCGTTTCCTATGGAGATGTGATCTCTCCTATGTTGATGTCCCTTGCAGTGAATTATAGCAGCATGTCTGGGTAATGAGGCTGCCTGGAGAGCTGGAGGATGAGGTTTCTGGTAGTGGTGGGGGAATGTTTAGAGGTGAGGCGTCCTCGCTCCCTCCACATGGGGCTGTGTGAATGTATGATATGGAAAGCACAGTTGCAGTCCGTGGGTATGTTCACCGTCTGTCCCTTGGTGAGAGTTAGCGCCCTGGGTAGAGCTATACGCTCTGCCTGTTGGCAGGTTGTTCCTGGAGGGAGAGACTTAGGCTCTAGAACATCGTCAAGGGTGACAATGGCATAGCCTGCTTCCTGCTTGAGGGCCTTAAAGGAACCCCCACCCCTGAACCAACTGGGTTGAGGTGACAGGAGAGGGCTATCCTGGAGATTGGGGAAGGGATGTAAGAAGTGGTGAACGGCCTCGCCACAGTGGTGAGAGTCTGTAGACCAGTTAACGAGAGGCAGCAGGGAAGCTGGGTTAAGACTTTGAGTCGGGGATGGATTTGGACTTGAGGGTCTTGTAGGATTTGAGCATGGAGAAGTTGTAGCTGGGAGGGAGAAGCAGTAGACGCAGCCAGGTGTGTGATGAGAGGGTTCACGGAGCGGGAGGAATATACCGTCAGGCTGGCCTGTGGAACGAGCTTAGGAGCCTCCTGAACACGGATGGCTACTGCTGCCAGAGCCCACAGGCAAGCCGGCAGCCTAGGAACGGAGCATCTACTGGCTTAGAGAAATAAGTTACAGACCTTAGATGGGGCCCATAGTGTTGAGCTAAGAGGCTCGAGGCATAGCCAGCCCAGGTGTTCGTATATAGGACAAATGGTCGTTAGGGGTCTGGGAGAGAAAGCTTTAGAAATAGCCTTTGGGTTTTCTTACTCTTGTAAGTCACCGGTGGTCACCTGGTATAAAGGTTTAGCTATTAGGCCCAAGTTGGAAATCTAGGTCCTAAAGAAGTTGGCCAGCCCCAGGTAGGTGACCTGAGTCTGTGAAAACTGCCCCTTTGCCTTTGAAACCTGATGACCCTTCTTTAATAGGAAGTTAAGAAGGGCGATGGCGTGCTCCTGCAAGATTTCTTCAGCTGGGCTGCAGGGTAAAAGGTCATCTTCATAGTGGAGCAGAGCGCTGGGGGCCAGGTCTGTCTCTCCTAGGTCAGAGGCCAGGGCCTGACCGAAAAGATGGGGGCTACCCTTAAAGCCCTGAGGGAGGGCGGTCTATGCCAGTGGTTTAGTTAAGTTTGTAGTTGGGTCTGTCCAAGTGAAAGCAAAGAGATTGGAAGGAAAGGGGAACGGTAAAAATGCTACAGAAGGGTGTTTTGTGTCCCAAGCCGGAGGGCCAAGAGAGGAAAGGAAGGTGGGGTCTGATGAGTTGGGCGCTGGGGAATTAGGGCGGCTTCCTCAGGTTGGCAGCAGGACGGTTTGTGGGTTTAGAGCATGTGTTATGCTCTGTAGCGAGGGTGTTAGAAGGGAGGCTTGTAGCTTGGCTCAATGTCCCTCTCCATCAGCAGGAGAGGGCAGGTAGGTGTACCTAAGAAAGAGTGAGCAAAGGTGTGTCCCCCTGTATGGCAGGGGAGCTGAGGAGTGGCCCATGGTTTTGTTAGTTTTCCATCTATTCCTACAGCACAGGCTGAGGAGGGGGTCAAAGGCCCCGAATATTCTGGCAGAACTGAGAACCTGGCTCCTGGATCTAGGCTAAAGGAGATGGGCCTGCCCACCACTTGTAGGGTTACTTTGGGCTCAGTGGTGGTGATATTGTCAGCCTTCTTCGGCTAGACTGAGTAGGCCAGGGACTGTGAACTCAGGGGCCACTTCTCCCACTGAGGAAGGAAGTCTGGTCTCTCGACTGGAGGCCAACAGACAGTCAACCTTCCAGTGCCCTGGCTTCTTGCAGAGGCGACAGGGGCTGGGAGGTGGCTGTGGGTTAGGGCAAAGCCTCACCCAATGTCCCTTCTTTCCGCACCTGTAACAAGGTCCCCGGGGACCCAGCCTGGGTTCTTTCCTCCCCGTGACCCCTGTGGGTTTGACCCTGGAGGGCAGTGGCAAGCATTAGGTGTCTCGGGTTCTCTCTTGCGTGCCTTTCCTTTTCCCTGGCATTTTCTCTTTCTTCTCTCTCTTTATCCCTCCTTTTCTGTTCTAGTTTTTTCTCCTCCTCTCTGTTGTTGAATACTCGGAAAGCTGTCTTAATAAGGTTCTTTAGTTTTTGGAGCTTTCCCCGAATATCAAGTAAGCTCCCTTCTGCAGAGCCTGGGTCCAGACTGGTGTGTTTGAGAACGGCCTCACTGAGGTGCCTCGTGAAGGCCTCAGGATTTTTTTTCATCTGGGCCCTGGGTGATCTCTAGAAGTTTGTCATACTCCCTAACATAACTCGTGGGGTCCCCAGAAAAAGAGCTTAGCTCGTGCTGTATTTGTGCTAAATCTGACAGTGAAAAAGGAACAGGAGCCTGCACTACTCCCTCTCCTCCTGCTGCCTGCCTGACAGGAGACATCCCCAGGAGGCCTCCCTGGGGGCAGACACTGAGGGGTTTGAGACAGGCCTGCAAGGACTGTGAGACAGAGAGATAACAGGAGGGTATTATAAGGGTTTTGTCCCCGGTAGGAGAGTGGGGGCTGGGAGGCTGGGAGTCCCCTAAAGAGAAGAGTCGTCAAAGAGCCAGGGAGGGACCTGCACTGGGTAGAGGGTGGTCAGCCAGATCAAAGGAGGTGGCAGAGGAGGGGTCAGAGGGGAGGGGGAGCAGAAAGAGCAGGGAGCTGGGACCGCTTGCCAGTGCCCCTCAGGGAACTGTCAAGATCTGGGAGGATTTTGAAATTGAGAAAGTGCGGTTCTCCAGCTATCACTACGGTGCCATTTCCTGGCTATCGCTCTCAAGGCTGCAAACCAGGCAGTCGAGAGGAGTGTCCCGGGCGGGAAGAGACTGGAATGTCCCCATCATTATGCCGAGCATGAGAGTGGTAAGGAGGGAGATACCACGACCTGAAGAGTGCTGACTCCCAGAGTCAGAAGTGGGGCCAGGGCGGCCCTGAGCGAGTGCGGGTACCGAGGCAAGTGTCCGAGGCAAGTGTCCCTGCGTCGGTGACATGGACCTGAGAGGAGTGGGTGGGCCTCACCAGGGGCGTCCCCAGGGAGAGACAGGACCACCGAACCTGCGGAGGGTTCAGACTGAGCGCTCAGATCTGGAGGCCTCACTCCCAGGGTTAGAAGTGAGGCCAGTGCGGCCTGGACGGAGCCCCCAGAGGGCTTGGGGTCAAAGGTCAAGGACTCACCCAAGAGAACAGGGACTGGCTTGGACTGCAAAGGTCCGGTGTGGCAGCCAGGGCACTTAAAGGGAGGGTTCTCCGGAGGGAGGGGTGAAATGGGATGGAAGAACCAGAGGGAAGCTCCAGCCGCTGTCCCCTAGGGTTTCTGAACGACTCCGTAGTCCCGGAATCGGGGCGACCGGAGGCCAGTCCCAGTGGCCCCAAAGGATGGGAGCGTGGGCCTCCGACCCGGTGCTCGATCCCGGGTTTCGGCACCAAAAGTGTTAGGTCGGAGGTGCTCCAGAAACCAGACAGATGCTGGCCAGCTAAGGAGCAGGGTTTATTAGTGGGGAATAAGGGGGAAAAGTAGAGACAACCAAGGGAGGTTAAGGCTCGTGTGTGGCGGGGGGAGGGGGGGAGTGGGGCCAACCTAGGGAGGTCGGGGTGTCAGAGTCTGATTGGCTGGAGCTGGTTTCTGGGTGCCATTTCTGTTGACCATTGTTCTTCAAGCCACATCCTGTTATGCAAGACAGACCGACTCCTGACCCCAATCTTAAGCACATCTGTTTGTCCTGTGTAGGAAGCAGGCTGTTTCCGAAGCAGGCACTTTCCCAGGCTACGGTTTCCCATGGTACTGTTTTCCCACCCAGTGATTTTCCATTCCTCCTAGGGTAACCTAGGTCTGCAGGAATGTGTTGAGAAAAGTTATTTCTATGTCCTGAAGTTGTGGATGATAGTTAGTGTTTTCTCCCTAGTTGCACAGGTTTCTACTTACCTACCGTCAGCACGTATTTACTTCATTATGAACAGAAAAAGTTCAACGAAAAGGTCAACAATAAGTCAGCGTTGCCCTTTTGCTCTCTGAAGGAAGCACAGGCGCCATCAAAGGGGACTGAAAGGCATTTTGTGGCGAGAATGTGATTATAACGATTGTCATGTTGCAGAAAACCGGGCACCAGAAAGACTTAGCAAGACAGGGAGTCACGAAGGAAGCTTTATTATGCTTGCGGGCCCAGAGGAGTAGCCTCCCAAAGTCTGGGCGTTAAACTTCTATTTCATTTTCCTTTTATACATCAGGATGGGTGGGGTGAGTGACGAGTGGGCTAATGGTTTTAGCTCACTCAGCAGCCGTTTTTGCAGGGTTTCCTGCCCAAGGCTCCTGGTGTGGTTTCAGGGCAGCAAGCAGGCTCACAGAAGGGAGTGGGGGTTACTGCATCAGCGTTCAGCATCTAACCTCTTTTCCCCTCTACAGTCAAAAGCCATCCCCTCCCCCAAGGAAACCCAGGGTGGGCTCTCAGGACATCTTAGGACAGCAGAGGAGAAGGCTGCGGTGGAGTCTTCCAACCAGATGTCTGTCAGCTGTCACTGCAGAACATCGAGAACCAGAAGCTAGGACGAGCCTCCAGTCTCTCGGCCCTCGAGTCCCTGAGGTCTGTCCCTGTTCCCAGCAGGAAGTGTGTGGGAGCCATCCCAGCGCCATGTGGACTGTGTGAGACAAAAAACGCGGCCCCTCATCTCTGATGTCTTGTTCAGATATGTGCATGTCAAGATAAATGCATGAAATAACTAAAGGATACTACTGTACACGGCAATGTCATTCACTCCAAAAACCCCCCAAACAAACCAAAAAAACACAAGTTCCTGCTGTGTATCAGGCACCATGGTGGGGGGAGGGGAATGGAGAGCAAAACAGATGAAAATTATTCCTTGGAAACATCACAGCTAGTGGGAACTAGCTGTCGTGTCTTCCGGCTAAACCAGAGCGTGGGCTGAGGTAGTCCGGGGAGCTAGGAGGAAATCGGTAGGATTTAGAGATATAAGAAATAGGGTAGGACTTTAGTGTCTGGGCAGAGAGGAAAGGGGACAGCCCAAGCAGACGCTGGACTAAGCAGAGCAAGAGTGGAAGACCAAGAATTTCAAGTTCAAGTTCTAAGTCACTCCAGATGGTGGAGAGCCCCAGGCACCAGACATCAGAGTGGGGACTGAGCTCTTCATGCACGGAGAGGCGAGAAGGCTGAAGGAAACCAGGGACTATACCACTTTTTCACATGGCTGATCAGTTTGGTTTCAGTCCAATGAAAACCTGCAAAAGGTCAACTGAGACAAAACAAAGAAGTTGAAAACAAAGGCCAAAAAACAGGAAGTTGGAAACAAAGGCCTGCCCTACACTGGAGGGTGGCTGACCACAGCCTTCGAAGACTCTCATGAATCTTCTCCAGCCCAGCTCTGTTTCCAAAAAAGCATAATCACGATTCTCTTGCACCCAAACGTACAGGCTTGATATAGGAGGACTAAGAAGGAGCGATTAGACAAAGGCAACTCCCAACCTGTTCCTTTCAGCACAGCGGGGGCAAGTCAAACCTTACTTCCTACAGCACTGTAATGGGTTCCGGTCCTGGAAGTCCATTTTCCACCCTGAAACACCCAGCTCCACTAAAAATGCAGGTAGAGGCTTATAGAAACATTTGTGACATACGCAAAATGTGTCCCTGATGGGACTGTTTCCACTCCGGGGGCCTGAACTGGTTAAAACTTCCCATGGCCTGCAAACCAAAAGGTTGCTCGTTCCACTCCCGGTCAGGGCACATGCCTGAGTTGCAGGCCAGGTGCCCAGTTCGGCACTTGTGAGAGGCAGTCCTTTGATTCTCTCACACACAGATGTTTCTCTCCCTCCCTCTCCCTTGCTGAAAATAAAGAAGACCTTATAAACAAACAAACAAAAAAGTAAAACTTCTCATATGTTGACGATTAAAGACTCCATTTCCGTTTCTGACGAATCTTCCTGTGGCGAGCATCCCAGCCCCAGCAATCCCCCAACCACCTTCAGCTGGGCCTCCGGCCTCTCGGGTTTTCACTGACTCAGGCCTCCAAAGACTCAGAGGGTTGGTGCTTGCAGGGGCAGCTCCCAGGGCCTCTGCCGAGAGGCCCCCACTCTCCGGTCTCCGAGCTCCCCAGAGGGGATTCCACAGCCAGAAACCTGGGGTCAGGGGCTGGCAGCGTGGATTCAAGCCCTGGCTGTGCACAGGTTTCTGTTTCTGTCCTATCAGGCACCTGCCTCACCCCAGGGGACATCCCTGGGCCACTGGTAAATCTTGCCTCTTGTGATTTTCATTCACTCGGGTCCTTTAAATGGAGCCACCTGCCAGAGACTGAGGTTTGTGTCTCCCAGGCTCTGCCCCAGATTCGTGGGTTGAAACCTAACCCCAGTGTGATGGTATGAGAGGTGGGGCCTTTGGGAAGTGACGACATCATGAGGGTGGAGCCCTTGGGGGGGATGGGACTACGTTCCTATAAAAAGGCTTCAGAGAGCCCCTTCTTCCTTTGACCTTGGGAGGACAGAGCCAGAAGGTGACCTCTCTGAACCTGGAAGCAGGCTGCGCCAGACCGTGAATCTGCTGGCAACTTGATCTTGGACATCCATCCTCCAGAACTGTGAGGAATACATTTCCGTTTTTTGTTTGTTTTTCTTCCTCAGTTGATAGAGGAAGGGGCTGGGGGAGGGGGTAGAGAGAGTTAGAGAAACATGGATCAGTTGCCTTCTGTATGCACCCTGGCCAGGGATCCAACCCACAAGGTAGGTATGTGCCCTGGTCGGGAATCAAACCCACAGCCCTCCGGTGCATGGAAAATGCTCCAACCACGCCACGCGGCCCGTGCTAAATTTCTGTTTTTCAGAAGGGGCCCAGTTGAGGGTATTCTGTGATGGCAGCCCTGTGGACCAGGCACCGCCCTCTCCTCCACCTGTCCCACGTCTGTCCCGTCGCCTCATACCGCGTCCTTTTCCCATTTGGTCCCTTTCTGTTCCCACAGAATAGATGGGGGGTGTGGTCAGACACACCCCGTCAGCCCTGGCAAGGAAGAGGGGACCATTCCTCCTATGGGGGGGTCCCTTCAGAAGTCGGTCTCCTGCATCTCGGGGCCTCTCCCCAGGGCCACCAATGGCCACCACTCACCTCACTGCTGGACACCACCCGGCACTCCTGGTTGGGTGACTGAGAGGACGCCCTGCTGCGTTCCGGCCCCAGCCCTGGGCTCCTAGGCACTGCAGCGTGCAAACCGTGATTGGGTTCCGTGGTGCAAAGTGTATAAATACGTGGTGTGCAGACTACTGTTTTAAATGCCAGCTGGGAGAAGTCCTTCGGATTACAGAGGTAGTGACACGATCCTTCAGAAATGGTGAGGAAGATACAGGCTGTGTACACTACAGTTAGCAGGCTTTCTGGGGATCAGTCTGGCAATATGCAATAAAGTCACCAAAGAGTATCAATATTTCTCCTTGACTCAGTAGTTGCCCTGTGAGATAGCTAGCACTTTCCTTGACTACCAATTATAATGGCGAAAAATGGAGACAATTTCTCCAATAATAGTGTAATGTGTAAATCTGTGACAGGAACTATTATGCAACCATTGACCATGGTTTTTCTTGTTGTTTGTTTAAGATTTTATTTATTTTTTGACAAAGGGGAAGAAAGGGAGGGAGAGAAACATCAATGTGTGGTTGCCTCTTGCACGCCCCCTACTGGGGACCGGGCCCGTAACCCAGGCATGTGCCCTGACTGGGAATCAAACCAGCAACCTTTGGTTCACAGGCCTGCGCTCAATCCACGGAGCTCAATCCACACCAGCCGGGGCCATTGACCATGTTTTTGAAGAACATTTAATAGCTTTGAAAAGTGTACACAGTTTCTAGTGAGAAAAGCATTCTTTTCAGTGGTATTATTTAAAAATACAGAGGCACAATATTGATAGATTAACAGTGGTTCTCCATATGTGGTGGAGGGAAAGCTTTCTAATATATTTTTTTCCTTTAAAAAACATTTTCCAAGATTTTTTATAATCAACATATGTTATTACTGTTGTCAGGGAAAAATGACTGTAGATGGGATTCCATCAGCAGGCAGCATCTCGCCTCAGCCCAGTGAGGGGCTCCCAGGCAGGCAAACTCTGGTGGTCTCCACAGAGGGCGCTCAACCCTGCTCACCTCAGAATGGGCTACGGGGCTTCTAGAGCACGCCAGTGCCTGCCCCAGCCCCAGAAGTTCTGGTGTGACTGGTTTGTGGCCCAGTGATGGCCACTCTTACAGCTCAAGGTGGTCCCATGGGTGCCCAGGACCCTCAGCATCTGTCTCTGCCTTCAGTAATGGCCTTGTCCCTCACCCTAGGCAAACCCCCCCTCGGCAGGGTCTGAGAAACCCCATCACAAATGTCTCCAGGGGCCGGCGGTGTCCACGCTGCACGTTCCAGGTTCTCAAAGCCGCCTGGGAGAGCCCGTCCTCCTGAGCTCAGCCCAGAGAGGCGGCTGCTGACTGGGTTCTGGCGCTAGGCTGCCTCAGATTCCTTGGGCATGGGGGAGCGAGAGAGGATGGGAGTTTGCCCCAGGTCTTCATGGAATTCCAGAAGGGAGAGCGTGAGCTTGTGAAGACAGTGGGAAGGAGAGAGGGAGAGCTGCACCCTCACCAGTGTGTCTTTTCCTCAGGTCTCCAAGAGGGCAGCCCTGCCGAGGACAAGATGTACAGTGAAAGGTCAAAGGATAGGCAGTGGTTCCTGGGCCTTGGCATCATTTTCATCGTGATTGGAGCCATCTGTGTGCTGATCTATCTTAATGACAACAGCAATTCATAGGGATGAACACCCTCCCAGGAGGAAGAAGGCGACCCCTCCTTCACCTCCGCATCTGATGCTCCCTGTGTCCAGGGAGCCCTGTCTACCCTACCCCTAAACTATCTCTCAATGATCTCTCTCCAGAGTTCTCATTCCCTCTGTCCTGGTGTGCTTACAAGAAACCTGAGGCCATTTAATTCACAATAAAATTTCACTGGCCAACACCCCTTCTCACAATCCAAGGTTTTTGACTGGTCATTTTCTAACCAGCAGTAAGGATCAGGGACAACTGTGCCTGGATTCCAGATGTGGAACCCAGAAGGGCCCAGCCAGCCAGCCTCTCCTCTCACATGACCTGTCTCCTGCCTACCCCACCTGGTCCCACCTCAGTCCCTGCCTCCCACCCTGTGACTCAGAGGCCCAGGTCTCTACCTCCCCCCTAGCAGTCAGCTCTGACAGCAGCTCCGGGCTCCCCTAGGGTGGGTCTCCAGGGAGCACAGGTTTACCTAGGAGAGGGTAGTCAGCCAAAAAGAAGAGATTCCTCTCTCGATCACAACTTGATCGTTTAT
>CM052549.1:71776281-71856621 GCA_028533065.1 Trachops cirrhosus
AAAAAAACGAGCCGGCCATCATCCTAAGCTGCCCCACAGAGGGCAGCCCTTTGCCCGTGGACTCATGTCTGTCAAAATTCAGGCAGTGATGAGTCACCCCCACGGCTGCCAGCACTGCTAACGCCGAGCACAGGCACAACCAGCGGTGAATGTGCAGATTTATTCGACCCTCAGGCAGATACCACTTAGCCCATTTTACACACCGGGAACTGAGACTTGGCGATTTCCAACAAGGTTACAAAAAGGCTGGAAGCTGCGGCCAGGCTCGTTACCAGGTCTAGCTGACTACAAACCCCAGAAGCACAGAGGCCGCGCTGGGCGAGCTGGGGAATTTCGGGCAGCCAGTGAGGTGCCCAGCACTCCCGACTCCGAGTACGCTCAGTCCTAGGGCACACTGTGTCGCCGTGGCAGCGACCGGACGAGAGCCAACCTGCAGGGTGCGGTGGCCGGGAGACACGGGGACATCCACGCGGGCCTCGCTAGCGAAAGGAACCTCCCCGATCGCTCACTTCCGGCCCGCGGGAGGCCGCCCGCCGCGGCCCTAGAGCTGCGGGTAGGACCGGCCAGCCGCCGGTCGCCAGGCGGAGTCCAGTCTTGGACGGTGCGCCTCTGCGCAGGGTCCTGCCTCCAGGCTCGCGCCCACTTCTTGGCTTCCGGCGGGACCTGGGCTTCAGTGTTTGTCTCTCCGCACTTCCGGCTCCCGGCTGCCGGCTCGCGCGGAGGCTCGGGCGCGCCCCCTGCAGGCAGCTCGCCGGGTCCGCCGCCTCCGGGCGGGCGGAAGCGAAAAGCCGACCCCCGCTGTCCTGGGTCCTGACAGTCTCTCTTTAACCAAACTCTGAACTTTCTCCACTAGGCTTTGACTTTTGGACTTCTGTGTTCATCTCCACATCGTGCAGTTTTGGCAAGAATCCTGATAGGCTAGTTTAGCCAGAGTCCCCCATCCTCGATATTTGATCACCCTAGAATCTGATGGGGTTCATCATTCTCCACTCCCTGTCACTCCGCCCCCCCACCCCGTGCCACCCCCAGGCGATGTGGGATCACCCAGGCAAGAATCCTGTTAGGTCAGTTTAGGTCGGTTTAGCCAGAATCCCCCCTTACCCCTGACATTTCCTCTTATCAATTTGCCACCCACTGACCCCCAACCTGCTCCTTGGCTGTTAACCCCACTGCTCTCTACTGCTTTAGGAGTTGAACACAATCTCTCCCCCTCTACAAAAACCCCACTGTAGTCTCCGCCCCCTGGCGGAATCAGGTTTGCCTTACAGCTCTTTAACGTGTCATGAAAATTTTTTATTGAACAGAATAAGTTTTCTTTCAACTGTCCCCAAATGTTGCTCCATTTGAGTTTTGCTGGTTGGTCTCTGTCCAAGTCTGGATTCCTGGGGCCTGTGACTCAGAAATGAGGGAGAGGGAGGGGTGTCAGGTGAGTCTCTAGAGTGCGGGGAGAGAAATGCAAGGCACTGTTTGCGTTGATCTTAAAGTAAAGAAAGTCGGTGTCTTACTAATATTTACTATTCAAATCGGCAGTCAAGGTGTTCCCTCTGTAAATAAGGCAGCTTCACAGAGCTGCCCAGGTGTCCTCCCTGGTTTGCTTTCAGTCTGATGCTGAGCACTGCACATTGTACCCGCAGCTGGCAGCTAGCTCTAATGAAAATCGCACTCGCAGCTTAAAGCAGCCTGAGAGGCCCGCGGGTCGCAGATGACTCAAAACACAAGCACAGGCAGCCAACGGTGGACCTTCCCTACTGCGTTTGATGCAAAAGAATGATCAGAAAGGACAAACTGTCCCCAAACATGCAAAATTATCAAGACAGCCATCTGAAATGTGATTTACAACAAATCAGCTGTACAGGCGATGCACAATAGGGGAGCACGCTCCAAAGTTTGGGGACCCACCCGCCTCTGGAGCCAGACCTCTGCCTTCCACCTGTGTGGTGCCTATGGTTTCTCCAGATCACCTCACCTCTCTTCCAGAACATCCGTTTCAATCCTAGGGAGGCAGGCTGGGAAAGAGTAAATCAATCAAGGTTTAAGGACACGAATCAAGCTGCAAAACCAACCTGCCCAGCGTTGGTTTAAACCTGGGCCCTGCCTCCGGCCTCTGGAGCTCAACCCACACAGGCAGGGACGGCTTTTCCCGTTTCCACGAAGGTAGCAGAGCCACCGCCCTCTGGGATCCTCTGCTGTGACAAGTTGTGAGCCAGGACAAACCCAACTCTCATGAGAAGAGGAGATGCATTGTTACGTGTCACTATTAGTAGTACCACTCCCTCCGTATTTGTCCCCTTAAGACCTCTTCCTGCAGCCAGCTGAGAAATGAGGCCTGAAGAGTGTGACACCTGTGTCTGCACAGGAGGCTTTCCCTGTGAAAGTGAGAAGCCCAAGGAGGGATGAACCTGCGCTGTGGGACTCGGATGCATTGGAGTCGACTCCTGAAGCGTTTTGAATGTGCGCTCAGGGAGCCTGAGACCTTGGAGTGGAAGCAGGCAGGCACTGGCAGGTCCCAGGACAGGGAGGGGGATGCCCCCGAGGCCCTCAGCAAGCCAGGCCCATGTCTGTGCTGGCCAAGCTGGCTCGGGGGCCTGAGGTCGCACTAGCTTGATGGTCTCTTCTATCTGCCTTTGCCCAGGATAATGGAAGAGTCTTGCTGGGGCCTGGGGGAGATGATGAGCAGGTACTGTGCAGGAGAGGTGAACCTGAGTTTTGACGTGCTTTATTGCAGGATAACAGCTTGTCCTGGGGAGGTCTGGGTGGGACGGGCGACCACCAGGAAGAGAGCACTCAGGACAGAGAGAAGGTCAGGGAGACACAGGCCAGGAGGCAATGGGGTTGCCCGCAGCACACAATACCGTATGGACTGATTTCGAAGGTCAGAGGTTAACAGTGTGTTGGTTCTGTTGTGAGGCAATGTTGTGGTGTGGTGTGGCGTTCTGAGGCAGTGTTGTGGAACCCTCTACCGCCCCTCCAGGTGGAGCCTCGGTCACATCCACCTGAGAACCAAGCTCAGGGCAAGAGCGGGGTGGGCGTCCAGCCCAGAGCAGAAAGGAAATGAGAGAAGACACAGCCTCTAAGTGTTGTTTCTCCGCCATCCTTAAAAACGTTCAGCAAGCCGTGGGCACCGTATTGGGAAGAGAGAATGGGTGATAAGACAGAAACTGACAAAACACTTGGGAGAAAAGTTAAACAACAAGTTCCCTCTCTGGAATGAAACACACGACCACGTTTCAATTGGCCGACAGGGTCACTGAGGGGGGTAAGGGAGGCTGCTGTTTTAATGCAGAAGGTGGAAAAATTATAAATGCAGAAGTCTTGGTTCTCTTCCTTCCAAGGGAGGATTATCAGGGTAGAAATCGGTAGAAATGTGTAAGTACTTATATGAAGTCTCTGGTGTTTTCTCATAATTGAGCCACTTTCCCACTCTCTCCCCCTTGAATTCCCAGCAGAATGGAGCCAAGGCTTTGTACCCGTTCATTCATGGTTTCCCAAAAGCAGGGAACTGGGAGTACCCCCCTTCCAGACTGGCACCCCATGACTGGGCTGCAGCCCAAAGAGGCTCTATAGTAACCATTCCTAGTAGCTGGGCAACAAGGATCAGCAGCTGACTGTGCCTCCCTGCCTCAGAGGGAAATGGAAGTGGGAGAAGGGGAGCCATTCCCTCCTCTTCGTCCCCTTGTAAGAGCGTCTGACTCTTCCAGGTCCCACCCCTGCCAGGGAGCAGAAGGCAGGCCACCTGCAGGGCTGGGGACACAGGGACATGAACTTGGCCAACTTGATCCCGTGGGCTCGCCATTCACCAGCAGAGGGCGCCGGCAGCGGGCTCCGTTCAACCTCCAGGAGGTGAATTGAATGAGAGGACCAGTGACAGAGGTACTGGGAAACCGCAGCCACCAGGTGGAGAGGGGCAGCCAGGAGCAGAAGGCTCAGAGCCCGCCCGCGTCAGAGAAGCTCCTGTAACAGAAGCTACCAGCTCTCAGAGGACAGAAGGAATGCTATGGCCTCCTTGCCTTTGGCCCAAAGAAATAGGAACAGCACAAACCTTAGTTAGCAGTGGAACGGAAGAGACGGCATCCTCCCAGGGCAGAGCCCGGAGAAACCGTGGGACGGGGCTCCGCCCACAGTTGGTGACAGCTGGGGGCGGGGCGCAGGGGAGACCGGGGCTCACAGCGGACCGTCAGGGGAGCAGGGCAAAGGGAGGCGCTGTGCTGCACACACATTGCAGAAAGACACAGGTAACCACGAGAGCATTCCTTTTTTTGAAAAAGAAGAAAACTGAGCAAATATATACAAAATACTGTCCATCTCTCCCGGGCCGGCTGAGCGGCCATCCCCCTGCTGTCTGCAGTGTGCTTCTGGCACAGCCCGGGGTGCTGGTCTCCGGGGCACTCGTGCCACCACTGCTGGGGCCTCCCGTTTCCCTCAGGGCACAGGACCGCGTCCCCAGCCCCCAAACAGCCTTTCCCTGAAGATTCCCGGCCCTGGCAGGGAGCCGGAAGTGGAGCTCCGGGTCTTCCTGTCCCATCTCTCCTGGTGCCCAGAATCATTCTGCTTCCGAGGAAGTCCCCCAGGCGTCCCCATCAGACTTTATGGGCCAGGAGGGTGGTCAGCTTGATCTTGCCATCCATGGATGCAGTGAGGCACGTCCCACAGTCCATCGCCGTGCTCCAGTCCACGGTGACCACAGGGGCTCGGTGGCCACCCAGGCTCAAGCAGCTCTCCAGAACCTTCTCATCCCCACCCAGCTGTAAGGGGACAGGACGTGGGAGGGGGGTGAGCACACACCACTCACAAACACATCCACTGTACCCCCCAAACCACCTTGAGCCTGGGGGCTGCCCCCCAATCTGAGGATGTGCCCAGGCACACATGCCCACCTTTCCAGAAAGCCTCTTTAATTTCTTGGACTGGGAAACACCTTCATTGTCTGGACTACAGTTAGTCCTTCATCTGAAGTGGACAACAAGTCTCTGATACACTCCGAAGGACAGAATCTCCCCTGCCGCCTTTGACTTGCTGTGGGCCCTGCCCCTCCCCTGCCGCACTCTTTTACCATCGTCACCACCCCAGAGCATTATATCACATGTCCCCTTCTCAGTTCTGGGCCTGCTCCCCCGGGGATCCTGAGCTGCAGGAGGGCGCGTCTGGGGCAGCTCCAGCCGCACGGCCAGGATGCGGCGGCACCCAGAACACGCTGGCCCCAGCGGGCCCCCCATCAACGCACAAGCCCCCTCTCCTCCACCCCACAGCGCCAGCAGGTCAGGCCTCCTGGGCAGGTGCAAGGCGTCAGGAGGCACCGAGGAAAGGGAGACTGGGACCCACAGCACCGTCCATGAGCAAAGCCTGGAGGTACACGGCGTTCATGGAGAAAACATCTTTCAGTGTCCTAAAATGCTGACACACTGTAAGTGGGATCTGAAGTTCATTGCATTCCTTAAGTAATTAGACCCCATTGTTGGGATTTAAAAATTATACGGAGGAAAATCTTTTCACCCATTAACTGGTTACAGAGAAAATCTGACTGCAAATCATATAAACTGATGGGGACAAAGGACAAAGGCTGCATGATTAAAAATCAAACACGTACACAAACACACAGCATACATACAGCAACACATAAAAGTCATACAGACAGCAGAGAAAGACTACCTGAAACTCGACGTTTAAATAGTAAAATAAAATTAGGCCTGCAAACAAAAAGCGTTGCAGTATTTCCCAACAATTACAAGAAATTGTGGAGCTAAAGAGGGCACGAGCCGCCCGAAGCCTCACATCTGTGGGAAAGAGGAGCCTCGCTGAAAGTGAGCCCGGACTTCCCAGGGCCGCGCTCCAGCTCCACAGCCTAGAAGGCTCCTTCCTTTTCCTCTCCCCTCCCCCTCCCCCTCCCCCCCAAGGCCTGCCTCCCTCTCCTCCTGGTCCTCCCAGCTCCTCCTCCTCCTCCGAAGGCTTCAATCCACAGACAGAGCTCCTAGGGGTCTTCCCCCAGGGCCCCGGGCTTCCCCTACTCAGACACCCAACACTGCATTGTCCCCTGCGGCTGGGGCCCGTTTCTCTTTCTAGTGTGAGCGTGAGTTCGAGGGGAGCGGGATCAGACTTTCTGCGTCCTGGGGGCACGCCACAAGCGAAGGCCACAGGGCCCCCCTGCAACTGCCATCCCTGACACATGAGCCAGGGCACTGGGCGCACCCAGCCCCTGAGCAGAGGACCTCCCACCTGGCGACTCTCTGCCCACAGAGCAGGCACCACTGTCGGGCGGAGCGGAGGCCGAGGCTGCCGACCAGGGCACCTGGCACCGGAAGTAGGTGTGCGCCCTGGCCGCCAACACAGTCTCATCACTTGCCTGTTTGGTAATGCTAGTAAAATAGATGCTTATGATTTCATACAATTAGGCAAAAGGAGGTGCGTGAGCCACAGAGGCCCTGACATGAGAACTGAAGAGAGAAACTGAGGGACAAAACAAAGTGGGCACCTCACATCACAGTCTGACAGGTCCCGCCCCCAGATCTGCCTCAGCCAGGGGCTGTAACGCCCCTGGCCGTGGAGCTTCCGATACAGAGATAAATCCATACCCGGTTAGAGTCGCTGTATAACAAGCCATGTAAGCACTGACATGTTGGGAGCGTGCTCCCCCAAACCGACGCACTCCCCAGCCCTCCTCCCCACTTCTGTTTTCCACAACAGGTATTATTATAGTAAAGGGGGGGGCAGAAGAGGGGCAGAGTCTCGTCAGAGGACAGCGAGTGGGCCAGCAGAGACGAGCACGTGGCTCTCTGCCCCCACTCCTCTGCCTGCACGCTGCTCTGCCTGAGCTGGGAACCAGCCGGGCAGTAAGCGGGCTTCAGGCACAGTCCATCCCGGCTCAAAGGCTCCTCCCGGGCCATGTGGGGCAGGGGTGGGGGCAGAGGCCCTGCTCAGCCTGGCGCAGCCCTCTGGGGAGGAAGTGCCCTACCCACCACGACACCCCCAGGTACCTTGTAGATGACGCCCCCGGTGGCAGAACATGTCAGCATGTAATTTCCCTCCGAGTCGAAAGCGAACAGCCGGCCCCGGGGAACTTGAACCTGCTTGTAGCCGCTGTAACCAGACAGCACAAAGGGGCCCGTGGCGTCCGTGGGGAGGCCGAACTCGGACACCTTCTGGCCGCTCTTGTGGATGTTCCACTGGATGAACTGCAAGCACAGAGCACAGGCAGAGTGCTCTCAGCAGCGGGCCAGCCCCCAGGGCGGAGGCCGTGGGTCCACAGGCCACCAGGACAGGTGGCAGGATGGCCCCCGTCTCATCTCCTCCCAACGCAATGCGAGCATTTTTCAGGGAAGAAGTTCTAGAGAAAGGGCCAGCACCCTGACATCAAGGTCTGGCCTTCCTCTCTGGCCTGACCCCAGGAGGCAACAGGTAGGCAACGGCTTTTGCACGGATGCCTGTCTCTCAAGCACAGGGAAGGGTTCAGGTGACCATTATTATTGCGGTTGGTGTTCTCGTTATTATTAGGGTTAGAACCCAGGTGGGTTTTTCTGACTAAGGAATTCCCAAAGTAGAGAAGACAGATTCCCAATCCACTTCCAGCTCCTCAGCAGCGCAATCAACTGCACACAAGCAATGCAGTCATAAACTGAGCTTCGTGTGCCGAGTGCATAATTCTCTAGCCTACCCCGGGACAGGCTGCCAGGGCGTGACCACCTCTTACTTAGGACCGCCACCCCAATAAATAAGCAATCAGGCTTTACTGTACAAGTCCTCTTCCGTGGTTTTCACGTGAAGAATTCATCTTGTAATTATTATTTTCAAATGGATGGCACAGGCAGACAGGACAAAATCCAAAAGCTACGGGAGGCACACATGAAAAGCAGGTATGCTCGCCCGGCCTCTGCTCACCCCTGGAGGGCTCCCTTTCCGAGGGTCCCAGAGTGTCTGTCCAGAGAGAATCTACAGGGGGGCCTCATTTTCACTCCCCCCGCTCCCGCCTGCCTTTTCACATCACTTGACTCTGCTCAGGCCCATGTGCCCTGCTCTGGGAACGCACCCCCAGACCCGCAGCAAACTCGACACCTCCACGCTGGGCCACCCCATGGCGGAGCTCACAAATCCCAGCCCCAGATGGGACCCCACAGCCCCAGGCGCAGCGGGATGGGTCACTGGCTTCAACCAGGAGGAAGGACGTGGGTCCTCCCCTTTCGGAAGAATGGCCACCTGCCTCTGATCCTCACAAAGACCCTGTGAGGCTGATTACTTTATTATGCCTACTCCACGGAGGGCAAAATTCAGGCCGGAAGGGGCCTAGGGTCCAAGAGCCAGGACAGGGTGTGGTCAGAATTCAACCCCGCCCACTGTGCTGTCCTGGCGCTCAGAAGCCTGCGCCAGGGAAGGGAAGCTCTTGACCTACCTCCCGCGCCCACCTACCTTCCCGTCTTCGCCGATGCTGTACACGGTGTTCTCATCGTAGCTGAACTCCACGGAGCACACCTCCCCGCAGTGGGCCTTCCAGCTCATGGCGCACTCATGCTGCTGCATGTCTGCGGCACCCAGGCGGAGACCACAATCAGACTCCCGCCCAGACCAGGGAAGCATCCGCCCACGCAGGGCGCACCTCCCGCCTTGTCCCCACGGAGGGGAGCTGTTTGGGAGGCAGAGGGCCTGCTGACGAGGGTCACTGGGAGCTGCGGCTCGCTCATTTTCTCCTCTGCTGTGTCTAATCTTCTATCTGACCTATCTTAGCGAAGCTTCTTTCGCTGGGGCTAGAGTAAGGTTCAGGGACCCCGGGGTGGGGCCTGAGCTCGTCTGTAAGTCTAGGAGGACACGGGAGTCCTTCCTAGGAGGCCTCCGTAACTTCCCACCATGGGATCTGCTGAAGACACAGCCCCTCATCCCATCTCAGGCTCTCTGACCCTGGGCCTCCCGGGACTGGCTGGCATGGGGATCTTGAAGCAGCACCCCGGATGGTTCTGAAGCACCCTGTTCTATCTAACACTATACGGGAAGGTGAACCAGCCACGCTGATAGGACAGGGTGCCATTATCTCGAGTGTCTTCCTGGGTCTCACTCAGGCCATGAGGACTCACATGGAACAGCTCTAGACTGAAGGGCTGCTACCTTGCGACCCTCCCTCCTGCACCCATGGACACAGACCACGTGCAGGGTGACTGCAGAGGTTCTGAAACAGCCAATTCTGACCAACGGTAAGTTCCTTTAGGAGCACCCTGAACTGGTGTTTCGCTTACAGCCCTGCTGACAAAAAGTCCAGCTTTCTTTCCTGGGCCATTTCGGGAGGGGCCCCGAGCACGCCGTACCGAAGAGCCGGATGACGCCGTCAGCCGCCCCCGTGACCAGCAGGTTCCCATTGTGATTGAAGGCTGTGCAGTTGATAGCAATGGGCCCCGGGTCCAGGGAGAACTGGAGCTAGAAACAAACAAACAAACTAAATCTTACAATGTAGCAGAATAATAAACCAAAGCTGGAGACAAGTTTCGTCGGAAAGCGGAAGGAGCCCGAGACTGGGGAGAGCGCGCAGGCGCATGGAAAGCACGGGGACGCTCCATCTTTAAGCCGCGGCGGCGCACAGCACTCATCTCACGGCCGTTCCTCCCGCCCTCTGCACACCTATGGGTTCAGTGTTCTTCCGTGTATATTCAATGTGTAATTTAAAATTTTAAATAACAAGTAAACCTAAAATTGCAGACCGTGGTCAGTGCCTCAGAGGACAAGAACAGGACTAAGGGGGCCTAATTACGCTGGGCTGTGCGAGGAAAAGCGGCGAAGAGGCGCTGGTGGGCAGGCCCTGCCAGAGGGGGTGGGGTAAGGCCCTCCTAGCGAGGGGACAGCGTCAGGAAGGGCCCCCGCTGCAGGTGGGCACAGTAAGTCCAGCAGGCTGAGAGGGGGCAGGGTCAGAGCGCCCAGGGCCCGGAGGGGACGTGGACTGGACACCTGGATAAGCAGGAAGGACATGCGGCAGGGTCTCCTTATCCCAGGCAGCGCCAGGGGCGGGGGGTGGGCGCCGCAGTAGCACAGGCCTGCAGCTAGCTGTCCAGCTGAGGGGCACCAGAGAGCAGGTCTCCGGCGCTGTCGCTGGAGACGCAGAGGAGTCGTCAGACAGGAAGCACGTTCCGGAGGCGACACTGCCAGTGTTCGCTCTCGGGCTGATTGTGTGGGTGAGGGAGGAGCACGGGCCCAGAAAAGCACCCGGTCCCCAAGTGAGATGCGTTTGCCCAGATGAGGAAAACCAGAGGAGCAACCAATGGGCCGGGCATGGGGGTCAGGAACCCGTGTGCCCCTGACAAGCTCAGCAGACACCTGCGAGACTTCCCCGTGGGTCTGTGCGCCGTTTCACGGGCATGCGCATCGAGACACAGACCAGACACCTGGAGCACAGCCCGCCGACAAGACCCTTCGGGTGTCCCCTAACATCAGGAAACTGTTCCACACAAAGGCTGCACCGCTTCTGAGCACCAAACTAATTTTAAGAAGAAACGTCACTGCCCTTTAAACAGGTGAGTTTAAACATTTAATCTCTCTATGTCAGGGGTCCCCAAGCCCGGGGCCACAGATCAGTGTCCGTCCGGTCCATGGCCGATTAGGAACCGGGCTGCACAGCAGGAGGTGAGCGGCAGGTGAGCAAGCGAAGCTACATTAGCATTACCGCCTGAGCTCTGTCTCTGCCCTCTACCCCCTACCCCTCTGCCGTGGAAAAATGTCTTCCACAAAACGGGTCCCAGGTGCAAAAAGGTTGGGGACCGCCGCCCTAGGGCTCAGGGCGATGGCTGTGAGCGCCTGTCACTGCTCAGGTGGGAAGGGGCCCTCAGTTCCTGATTCCTCATGAAATCGCCGGCTGTCACATGGCCGTCACGTGTTAAGAACGTGCATGTGTCCTCACACTTGTAGCTGCTGCTGTAATTTCTGTGCGACTTTAAGTCAACAGGGAGGCAGAAGGAGACACCGGTTGTCTCCTGAAAAATTCACCACTTGAATGCATAATAAAAGAAACCAGTCTGAAAAGGCCATACGATTTCAAGTATATGATATTCTGGAAGAAGCAAAATTATGAAGACAGTAAAAAGATCGCACACTGCCAGGGTGCGGGGGGGCGGGGACGAGAGGGGCGTGCAAGGGCAGTGCAGACAGCCGTGTGACGGTGGCTCCGCGTCACTGTGTTCCTGCCCAAACCCTCGGCACGCAGCAGGCTAACACCTAACACGCAGGGAGCTGGGACTCTGGGTGCGGATGTATCGCTGTGGGAGCATCAACCGCATCGAGTGCCCCGCTGTGTGGGGACGCAGGCAGTGAGGGGGCGGGGATGCAAGCAATGGCTGTGCTGCCTCTGAATTCTGCCATGAACCTCAAACTGCTCAAAAATAAAGTCTTCAGATATAAAGCATTTAAAATAAGCCACAAGGGCCCTCTAGGAGGCTCTGTGTGGCTTCTAAACTAGAGGCACAATTCTGAATGACTTTAGCTGCCAGCAATCGACCCACTGGAGTGTCACTCCTTTGCAATACTTAGACCGTGGCACGCCCTCACAAAGCACAGTCTGGGGAGGCCGAAGCAGAGAGAGGGAAGGGACACAGAAGCAGAGGGAGTGTGGGCTCTGCACCCCCCAAGGAGGGGCAGCCCCAGAGAGACAGGGCGGGGGGCGTACCTGCTGCTTCATGGTCTTCGTGTCCCACAGCAGCAGCTTGCCGGGAACCTGGTTAGTGCCCTTGCTGCCGACATCCGGGGCAGAGAAGTCCACCTGGGAAGGGAGGCTCGGCGCGGCAGCCGAGCAGACGAAAGAGGCCCCGCTGGGGCTGCAGGCCAGAGACAGGATTCTGCAACACAACACGGGGAGGGGAGAGGTGAGCTGGGACCAAGGCTCAGCAAAGGGCGGGCCAGCAGAGCACAGGCAGGGGAGTGGCCTCCAGCTCACCTGGGCATGTCGTCATTGATGTTGATTTCACAGAGATTCTTCTTGGCTTCCGTGTCATAAAGGCGCACTGTCCCCACACCACTGCCCAGCAAGAGCTGGAATGACAAGGGCCGGGAGGTGTGAGGAACAGCAGGAGGTCAGGCGGGCTTGGGAGGACCAAGGAGAGGGGGCTCTCCCGTGAGGTCTGGGCGGGCTGCAGGGGGGAGGCCCTGTCCATTTATCCAGGTAGCTCAGGTGAAATCTGACTAGAAGTGACCCCATTTAAAAAGTAAATAAAGCCATCAGGGCTATCCTGGAACAGAGGTAAAACCACACACGCAATGTGCGGATGGGAGGGAGGTATCGCCCCACATATACCCGGAAAGGTTCTGGCTGATTAAATGAGACCCTCTGCTCTTTCCTGCTTTTCTTGTCACTTTAAATCCCAGCTGCTCCAGCCCCTCCTTCTCCCTCCTTCCTGACCTACCCCACCACCACCTCCTTGGGTGCCGTTTGCATGTCTGGGGACAGCTCTGGCTCTGAGCCTGTAAAGGCCTCCAGAAAAAAACAGAAGCTATCTTTGCCTTCAGGAACGTATGATTCACTTGGTGAAAAGCTTCAGATAATGAGAATCACCAGAAGAAAGCACCAGGAGCAGGTCTGCAGGGAGCCCCCCAGGAACAGCACCCATGTTACGACCTCAGCATTCACTTGGCAGATGCGCACTGAGTGTACCCCGTACGCCCCGAGGGCCTAGGACCATAACTATAGTGCCTGCGGTTGTCAAAATTGTTTAAAAAAACAAGGCCTGCTCCTTGGGTTGCCTGCTATGATCCCCTCAAAATGGAATACAACAAAACAAAAAACTACAGAGCAACTTTACCTCCTTAGGCCAATCTCAAACATTCAGGTCCAGAGGGAACAAGAACACCTGTACAGTCCCTGCAGGCGATCACACCCGTGGGAACCACCCCTCCCCCACCAGCTTCAGCCACTTCCCTCGGCCCTGACCCAGGAAGGGCTCCGAGCAGGAGGAGGGTGGGATGTTGGAAGTGTGGACGGATGACAGGACTGATGGGGAGCACAGGAAGTAAGCTGTCTCTCCCCAGACTGAAGACAAAGCCAGACCACCCACCACAGGTAGGAAGGCGCCCTCCACCGCCTGACTGGAGAGGGTGCTCCAGGTCGCACTGAGGTCTCATTTCAACTCTTCTTGAACCAGTAACCTCCCAGCCGCCCCCAAACAGCAGCCTGCAGGGACAGTCCTGCACGTGTGGTCCCTGAATTCCCAATGAGGGAGCCAGGGCGGGGTCTGGTCTGGCTGCCTGACAGCTGGTGGACAGCCCGGGGGGTCCTTCACAGACCCAGAGCGAGCGAGGAGGCGTTTACTTACCAGCCGGTCCCGCTTGGTGGCCCACTCTAAGGACAGCAGCGGCGACTTGGAAATGGAGGACGCTTTGGTCTGCATGATGGGGTTGAAGGACCACACTTTGATGACCCCGTCTACGTCTAAGCTGGCAACCCTCCTCCCCGAGCAATCCACCCTAGGACGAAAGGGAGGGGGAGCCGTTAATGTCTGTCGTCCTCCTCAGCTAGTTCAGATGGCCGCCCTATCCGACTTCCTGGCTGTGTTTATTTCACGTTATTTGGCTTATGTATTCGCTATGCTTTTAATCGTTGCATTAGAGTGCATTCTCTGTACTTACTAAGGAAACCGCCTGCTGTCAAACAGGACGCCCTGGCTCCCTGGCCGCGGCCTCACGCATCTCATTCGCTGCATCTCTTGGCTGCACAGTGTTCTGCGGCTTCGCTTTAACTCGTGTTGTGTTGTCCAGCGTGGCCCCTGAGTGCCCGGCATCCACTGCCAGTGTTGCCAGAAAGAGGCTACGCTGAAAGTAACTGACGAACCTGAACTGAGACTCCCGCCCTGGGTTACAGAAAACAGCATCCGCCAGTGTGCTGCCTTAGACACGATCCAAGCCAAGACACAGAAATGCTCTCAGACTCTGGAGGGAGACTGGACTGCTCTCTGGGCCGACGGGCAAGGTCGTTGGGGACACTTGCTGCCTTGTGAAGGAGGCTCGTCGGTACGAACAGCACAGAGGAGAGTCCCTGTTCTGCCTTAACCGGCCGGGTGACTGTGGCTGCCTTTCTCTTATAAAAACTCATCCTGAAACGCCTATACGCCAATGACGAGTGGGCTATCTCTAAAAATATCCATTCATTCACTTGTCTAAAAACTACTTATCTAAGACCTGTTATGTGCTGAGCCCTGCAGTAAAAACTGCGCATAGAACAGTGAGCGAGATGCACTTGGCCCTGACCTCAGGCACTGGAGACTGGCAGCCTCCTGTGCTCGGCTCTGGGGCCCATCAGGGCTGTGAGAGTGAGGGACCCACCTACCCTCCGAACATCACACTCTGAGGGTCTTCTCCTCATGAAAGGCCATGTTCTTACCATGTGCAGGTAAAAACCCGTACATGGTAAATGCAGGGTGGGGCAAAAGTAGGTTTACAGTTGTTCATATGGAAAATAATACAGTAGTTAATAAATAATAACACAAGAATAAACTGTTTTGTGTATTTAAAACTATAAACCTACTTTTGCCCCACCCTGTATTTATCCAAAATCCCCAACATAAAGCAAATTAAAATGGAGTGAGCCTTAGGGAGTGCAAATAAAAGGCAACTGACTCTAAGACTCAGAGTCCCGTGCTTCGGAAGGACAGAGGCAGACGGGGCCCACAGTGGCTTTGAGCGGGACAGCGCCACACGCAGATGACAGTGGGCCAGCCCTCCTCTGACTACCAGGCGTGACCGTGGTCCTTCAGGAACCACCCACTCTCCACACTTCCTGCCAGCCACACCGCACACACGGCTTCCTGGGGAGGCCGGTGCCCGACCAAGCCAGCGCTCTCCCTGGCTGGGCCTCGCCCCGCCCGCACCCACCTGCAGTGCATGATGGAGGAGTGGTGCTCCCCGTACTCCTCCTGCCCCAGCACAATGAACGGCTGCTCCGGCCGGACCCCTCCACCCTCCGGGCCGGCTGTGGCGGCCCGAGTCAGCGTCTCCAGCGTCTCCAGTGTCTCCACGTGGAGCTCCGGGTAGGGCTCTGGCTCCGGGCCACAGGCTTCAGGCTTCTTCTCCGCACACTGTGCCAAGCAAAGTGGGGGGGTAAGTCAGCTGTGACAGGTCTGCGCTGGGCCCAGCCATTCACCACGTCCAGGCACGCGCTGCAGGACAGCGAGGACGCCAGGCTGCAGCACACTGCGGGAGGCTCTCGGTGGTCACGAGGCCCAGAAGAGCGAGCTCTGAACTGCGAGAGCAGGGCCCAGCCGGCCCAGGAGGGGCAGGTGCCTGCTCTCCCGAAGCCCCCCGCTTCCAGACCTTGCTCTTTCACAGGCCCTGCTGAGAAAGTCAGGAGACACCACCTTGACAGACCAGGCCTCTGAGGCCTTTAAAACGAGCAGGTAGCTCCGGTGAGTTGATAAATGGTCAACAAGGGGCCAGGCAAGAGACTCGGGCTGCAGGTCCCTGGGGCTTCAATCCAGAGTGTTTGAGAGAAGTGGAGGCAGCTTACAGTGCCCAAAGAGCAGACCCTGCCCCATGTTCAGCAGTGAGGGGAGTCCCAGTGCTCAGTGTAGCACAGACTTGGTTGCAGAATGACACTGTGTGGGCGCATGGCCCTCTGGGCAGCAAGTCCGGCAGATGGGCCTTGGGATGCAGGAGAACAGGATCCTGAGATGAAGCAAGTCTGGGGATTCTGCGCTGAACCAAGGGAAAGTGGTCTCTGTCCCGCCAAATCTGGGAGAGCCCATGACATGCCAACATTAACAGGCCCAACTAACCTAAGAGAGAAATGCAGCATGCAAGGGGCCCCCAAACCGGTTTAATCACAGGACTCATCTTGTGGGAACATTTTCAGTTGGCATTTTATAGCCCCTCTTTAGAAAATGCTGCATCACAAAGAGGGGCCACTGAAGAGCCAGGCAAACCATGAACAACTGAAGTGCATGCAATTAAACCCAGCTCAGCAAAACCACACTCCACACCCGGGCAGAAAGCATGAGGGATGAAGGCGGGCCTGCCCCACCCCACCATTTCCCATGGCTTTCCCATGGGTGTGCGTGGGATGCCGAGGACCAGTCTCACCTGCAAAGTCATAGACAAGAGCTCCTTCCTTTCCTTGCCGTGATCCTGCAGGCGCCGCTGACGGTGCTGTGACCAGCTAGACTCCCCAGTGGCCAGCCCGCTGAAGAGGCTCTTCCCATCCTTGGGCCCGCACGCAGGGTCCTTTGCCTTAGTGGTCTGGAGGATGAGACACCAGGCTGTGAGAAGTCTCTTCCTATCTGTGCCCGCGCCATGACACCTGAGCCGGGAGGGGAGAAGGAGCCAGGGAGTGGCTTCTCGACCTAACAGCTCCTGGGTAAGTTTCCTCCCTGGCCATGCTGAGCAGGTACTTAAAATGTTGCCCTCTTCCTGGTGGGCAAAGTCAGGAGTAAAACACAGGCACTCTGGACTTCCTCCTTTCTGTCACAAGAGGACAGGTCACCAGCACTCCTCAACCTACCTTATCACTGTCACCTGGAAGGAGGTATACATATACCTCCTTGATCCGATAGCAACAATTCCCTTTAGTCAAGGGGGAAGAGATCGGCGCTCACTAAGCAACAATGATGAGGCAGGTCAGCCCCGACACTCAGTGCCCTAAATATTTACAAGCAACAGTATGTTTGGGAAATAAAAAAAAATTATGCAACATACAAGCACCTCTCTGGAGGGAGAAAGAAACACAGTACCCTTTTGGGTCAAGTGTATGACTAAGCCAGCTAATGTGAACAAATATTCAGGTATTTAGAAATGATGACTAGGCAACCAGAAATTCTTAATAGAAATTTTTGGAAACTCAAGGACCTTTGAGCAAGATGAATTACACAGGAAGGAAACTGGCATCTTGTGGCTCCTTTTCATAATAAGAGTGGTCAAGTTGACCAAGCTTGGAGCAAATCAATTCAATAATCTCCACTCTACTCCCATGGAGAGAAGATTCTTAATCAAAACCCTTTTAATTAATTTTTATTTTTTGAGAGAAAGAAACATCAATCAGTTTCCTCCCATATGTGCCCTGACCGGGGATTGAACCTGAAACCTTTCGGTATATGGCATGATGCTCCAACCAACCGAGCCACACCAGCCAGGGTAATCAAGAGCCTTTTTAAAAGGAGCTGCCACCTGATCTCCCTTCCAGATTATCTGGCCAGGATCTCTTTTTCCAACCTTATTCCCCCAAATTGTGATGGTAAAATACCCCCAAATTGTGATGGTAAAATACACCCCCCTGCCTTTTTACAGGGATAGGGAAGCAAACAGCCACTCAGGTTTGAGACCAACCTCCCACAACGCATTTGTACACAAGACCTAAGTCAAGAGAAGACACTCCCCCGAAGTCTACTGTCCTCTCTAGTTCTGCTACTTGCTATTTCTTATGTTAAAACAACCTAAGATGATTTACATAGATTCCTTTAGACCCTGGAGTCATGTGAACCATTAAGAAAAGAAATTACAAGGGACTGGAGCCTCCTGTGGCTGACCAGCAAGGTATTTGTTATTTTTTGTTTTTCTAACTGAAGCAGCCTCCAGGGATATCTACTGATGTTGTAACAGATGTTTCTTCTAGAGAAAGTACTTGATTCTCCGAATTCCAGCTTATTTTGGGAGAAGTAGATTTCTTAGTCAAGATAAAAGAAACAATCTAAGAAGAAAATGAACAACAACGACGATAATAGCACCGGTATATTTTATTCACTAAATCTTACATATGCAAGGCATCCTGCTAAAAACTTTACAAACATTCCCTTAAAGATGAAGACATTATTTGGACGTGAGGAAGCGAGGCTTAGGGAGGTTAAGTTACTTGCTCTCCACGGGGACAACTTGAAAGAGCTGAAATTCACACCCAGATCTGACAGCAGCTCCATGCTCTGAGAAACCTGAAGAAAGCAATTCCACGAAGGGAACATGTGGAAGAAAGTGACACTGAATGGAAAAGATAAGAAATGTCACAATCCCGAAGCTAAATAACATAACTAAGACAACGCCCTTCTCTCAGTGTTCAATGGGGGCCACTGTTGGGGAGGACCCCATGGTCCATGGGACACTGGGCAGGTTCCACACTTTTAGAAAGTGCAAGGCTTCTCTTCCTTCCCAGAAGCAAAGGTGGTCATGACAATTGATAACAGAGAGGACCTGAGGGAACCATGGCATCCCTCACATGGCCCCAGGAGGGTGTACCACTCCCTGGGAGGCAATCCAAGGGTGTCAACCCCCATTACACAAATCCATTGATTCCTTCTCATACCTACGCATCCAGAGGGCAAACTGCTCAGAATGGAGAATTCCACAGGGGTAGCTACACCTGTATCAGACAAAATAGACTTGAAGCCAATGACTGTGATAAGAGACAAAGGAAGTCAGTACATAATGATAACAAGGTGAATTCATCTAGAAGATGTAACAATGGTAAATATATACACACCCAACATTGGAGCACCTACACATACATCAAATATTAACAGACCTAATGAGAAACAGGCAGCAATACAGTAAGGGTAGGGAACTTCAATACCCCACTTTCAACAATAGCTAGATTATCCAGACAGAAAAGCAATAAGGAAACATTGGACTGGAACTACACATTAGATTAGAAGGACATAAAGGACATTTACAGAACATTCCATCCAAAAGCAGCAGAATACACATTCTTCTCAAGTGCACATGGAAGGTTCTCCAGGACTCATTGTATATGTTAGGCCACAAAACAAGTCTTGACAAATTTAAGAAGACTGAAATCATATCAAGGATCACAATGGTATGGAACTAGAAATCAATTACAAGAAAACTAAAATATTCACAAATATGTGGAGATTAAACGACATGCCACTGAACAACCATGGGTCAAAGAAGAAATCAGAGGAGAAATGAAACATCTTGAGATAAATGCAAATGGAAACACAACAAACCAAAGTTCACGGGATGCAACAAAAGTAGGTACAACTCTAGCTGGTGTAGCTCAGTGCATTGAGCACCAGCCTGTGAACCAAAGGGTTGCTGGTTCAATTCCCAGTCAGGGCACATGCCTGGGTTGCGGGCCAAGTCCCCAGTAGAGGGCGTGCAAGAGGCAGCCCCACATTGATGTTTCTCTCCCTTTCACCATTCCTTCCCCTCTCTTTAAAAATAAATAAATTCAATCTTTGTTAAAAAAAGTAGCTCTAAGAGGGAAGTTCATAGCAACAGCCATCTACACTAAGAAAAAAGAAACTTACACCTCAAGAAACTACAAAAAGAACGAATGAATCTCAAAGTTGAAGGAAGGAAATAACAAAGGTAGGAGAGGAAGTAAATAAGATAGAGACTGACAAGCCAACAGAAAGGATCGATGACCCTGAGAGCTGTATTTTTATTTTAAAAGATGCACAGAACAGACAAACCATTAGCTAGACTTACCAAGAAAAAAAATAGGCCTCAAAAAAATAAAATTAGAAATGAAGAATTCCAAACATTTCTCCAAAAGCCTAACACTTTGGTAGAAGAGGCAAAAGAACTGGCAGTAGAAGCCGCGTTTTCTGGATGCGCAGTTGGTTGTGGGAATTCCACAGCAGCTACGGAAACAGCGCTGAGCAGAAGGAAGATCAGCGCCCCGGGCTGACAGCTGTTTTCTGCAATGGTGGAATCCTTGGAAGGGCAGAAGGCCCGAAAACCCTGCAACCTACAGGTCTGACAGATCTAGCAACCCGACCAAGAGATCTTCACACTGGATATTGGCGAAGAAGAGGGAAAGAACCCACGTAAAATTGCATCCATGCCCAGGGAAAGTACACAGCCCACAGGGGGATCCTCCCTTGGAACCAGAGGTGGGAAAGGCCACAGAAGGGAGACAGACACTATGCTCTCTCCTTATGTACCCACTGCACCGGATAAACGGTGTCTTTTCCTTTTCTAATGCTTGCTATTAAGAATGCTCAATTCAATTGGCCCACACTGATGGACACTTAGGATGGACTTCAGATTCCTCCGGCTGATACAAACACCACTTTTAACACTTCCCCAGCATGGACAGAAGACAGGTTGAGAAGCACCAAGCGGAGCTTCCCTCACAAGTCAAGACGGCAAGGATGCCGTCCAGCACACCGTTGGGCCGGGCACTGGGCAGTGTTCCAGAATGCAAGTGAACGTTCCAACAGGCACCACCAAAAGGCCCTACAACAAATTCAGAAGGACTGTCTCTGTAATGACAGGCCAGGTCATACCGGGAGAGCCGTGGCCCTCAGTGTTAATGACCAGAGCCTGCTTATAAGAGACCCTTTCCTTAAACTGTATCTAAGTTCCTTACTAAGCAAGGGGAGCAACAGCTAAAAATGTGCTCAGAGCTGATAACTGCCGCCGACCACAAAACACTTTAATAAGCAGGCTAAGGTAAACTTATGTCTAGCCAAATGTATCTAACTGAAATAAGCATTCGCTGTGACTTAACCAGTAATTCAGAGTTTCATTTTAAGAGTACCCTTCATAAAAATCTTAACTACTGGATTCATGTAACATTGCAGTGGCCCAAGTTATGTTCAGTCACATTTCATCATGATCGACGTCTCTCCTGCAGTTCAGGAGATTTTTGACTGACGTCTCATCACTGGACCTCTTGGCTTCTCACTCGGAAGGAGGCTATAAATTAACTTTCAGTGGCCAGAACAGAGCTCAGCGGGCAGTCATCCGGATGGGACAGGAAACAAGTCCCCGCAATCTGATCTCCCCTGAAGCAAAATAAAGCCAGCCAGAAGACAGGCCCTTGAGACACAGAAATCACCGCATGATGGATGGGCAAGCAGGCGCCCTCTTCCCCAGCCTGCTGAGAACCATGGGAACAGCCCCAAGGGCAGCTGCACTTACCAGGATGTCTCAGTGGCTGGGAGGTAATTTGAGAATACAGGTGTTTGTGGACGCTCTGTTTTCTTTACGTGACAGCCAATTAGAGCTTATCTCTGTAACAGGGAATTCCCACTGCAGTCCCTCCGCTCACTGAGTGGGTGTGGAAGGAGCGGAGTCAGGGCTGGAGGGAAGGAGGGAGGAAGACTGCAGCCGGAGAGCCTGCTGCTGAGGTGCCCTCAGGGGCTGCTGTCCTAAGGATCCCCCGGGGGCCTGGGAACCCTGGTTTTACAGCTACTTCCGGGTGTTGTTTATATTTTGCCTCCAGATTCAGATTGAAAGCACAGAGAGAGTTTCACCCTTTATTTTGCTACCTACAATGCTATGAACATCTCAGTAACAATGACAATGGTTACAGCAACCAATTAATTAGAAGTGGGCAAAATACTGATGTGACAGAAACTTATACTGATACATACAAATAATATTTAAAATAGGAACGCTTAATCATTTTATGTGCTGCTAATTTACTAGTAAAAAGAAAAGAGGAAGTTCTGGTAATAGTGAGAAAAAGGTTACACACTTAAGATGTGCTAACAAAGCAATGTGGCTTTAAAAAACACCCAGTGTCATTTTCTACCAAGTTAAAAGCCATATACCATTAAAATCATAGGAACTGATCATACAACCTACTGTATTTGGTATTGGTAAGGGAGTATGCCAAATTACACACTTGAATTTGGCCATCCATTGTAATAGAGGAATTAAACAATCAGAATGTCCCCCCTAGAGGAGGGGAACCGGGATGGTGAGGGGTGTAGAAAACAAATCGTAAGTATAAACAGTTGTGGGGAGAGGGAGGAATGAGCATAGTGCTTAGCACGGAAAAGACAGGAAGGGCTGTCTGTCCTAAGAGAAGCCTTGGTCTGAGCAGCTCCAGAAAGCAAAGCTAAGCTCAGTGAGTATAAATTATAGTGGTTTCTACTGACAGCTTTACAATGGACAAATGTTTCCCACGCTGGCAAGGAGTGAGCTCCTCATCACAGGAGGCAATCAACCAGACAATGTACCCCTCCACTCAACAGGAGGGTGGGCCAGATTCTGACTTTAAACTGCCTTTGACTTTAAAATTCTTTGATCATTTTGAAACTCAAATCTACTAGCTATTTTTAGAATTGAAACATCGATACTGAGTCTAATTAATAAATCAGTAACAAGAAAACAAGGGATGGAACCACTGAGTTTTCCAGATTGTAAACATCTGTCATTTCCACTCAGGAAACGGAAAGAGGGCAGCTTTTACCTGACATATCACGAGGTGACCTGAGCTTTGTTTGAATGTATACTAGAGGCAAGGAAGGTTTGCTACAAACTACACATTCTTACCCTCATCTCTTGAACGTGAACTGCACGAAAAATTCCCAACCCCATTTCAACCTCACTTCATGACACTCAGATCCTGAATACCTAAAAAGCAAGGCCACGGGCTTCACCCCAAAGAATCTGTCTCTGTGTTTTCTTTTACATATTTTTTAATACACTTGAATCGTGTCATTTCATGCACACTCCAAAGGACCTAGCGCTCCCTACATCATCTGTAACACTTACAAAAGATTGCCCCGTGAAAGAGATCCGCAAAGCAAACAGCAACACTTACTCAGACTGGAATTCTAACTAAGTTTGAATTTCAAAAAAGCAGTCATAGGTACCGGGACTGATTTTTGACTCATGGACGCTAAGATTATTGCATGCATGAGTCAAAAATATATGAGCACTATATATACCAAGGGCCCTCAGATCAGCTCAATTCACTCACCGACCCCCCAGGGAGTAAATACTGTTATTACCACCCCCAAGCAAACTGGGGGGAGTTTCAGCAACCCCAGCAAGGACGATAAACCAGGAGCTGGCGCTGAAAGCACAGCTGCTTGACTCCAAAGCCCCCGCTCCTCCTAACCCGGCGCCCTGCTCAGCCGCTGCACTCCAACAGCAGTCCTGAACCCAAGTGCCCCGCTGAAAGCCCCCACGGCCCGTAGCAGCCCCCTGCCTTCTGGACGCAGGGAGCTGCTGCAAACTGCTGTGTCACTTGCAACTGTTGTTGAGCCCAGGGTGGCAGGACTAGGACGGCTCACTTTATCTGTAACTTGTACAAGTACAGCAAGAGAGAAGCAATAAAGCGTAACACTGGGTCTGTGAAACTCCACTCGGGCATTTCTGCAAGCGATGAATCCTGACCGTCTCTGTGAGGGACACTGCTCAGTGGGCCCCACGGCTGTTTTGGATATGCTATACGCTAGCATAAAAGAAATTCTGCAAGCTTCTATAAATGGGAAAAAATAGTAAATTTCCTGTGCTGAATCAGTAAATCCCAACTTGTACAGGCAATTCATCACTTCAGAAGTTAACTCTAATGAGCTCTTTATCTACATACTACTTTATATTCCCCATAACTGAAAATTCCAGAAGCTTGAGTCACCAAATCACAGTCACAAGCCCTCCTGAGAGCACAGGTGATCTCTGAGAAGAGGCGGGGACCCCTCAGAGCGACTTCCTCTCGCTGCCATCCACCCCTCCACCTGCTGAGTGGCGAGAGCTGGGGCCTTCTGAGAGCTGGCGCCGCGACTCAGGCACTGGTCAGAGGGGCACGTGCTGGGGAGGAGAGACGTCCGTGCGTTAGACGTGGGTCTGAGATCGGGCGCTACCTTCGGTCGCCACACACACATCTGTCTGCAACACGTGCAATTCCAGCGCAGGCAAGGTTTGGAGGGGTGGGGGCGGAGGGTGCGCTAAGTGGGGGGCTCCTCCTACTCCCTCGGTTCCTCGCTACACTCTACCTCTCCTCTCATCCTGCAGAGCCGCCACTGTCTATGGAAGGAGGTGCGAATTTCGGATCTCGCCAGTATACCCACGAAATCCGCCCTAAGCAGAAGGCGAACACGTCTCCCCTGGACAAGCAAGTCTGAAAGTACAGCCAGATGTCAGAGGCCTTCTGGCGGGAGCTAGGAAAGCGGGACGTGTGCTTACCTGACCACCGATGGACTCTTTCTTGGCTGAGCTCTGAGCCTGAGGGGGGCCCTGGGCAGGTGACAACCTTGAGGGGCTCTTCTTACTCTGAGGCAGCAGCGAGGACAGGAAGCCCACACGAGGTGACTGGGAGAGGGCTGTGTTCCTCTGGCTGCACACCATGGCTCTGGACAGGCACACACAACACAAGGTCACAGGGCTGCAGGGGACGGGGGAGAAGCCGCAGCACAGACCTGCGTGCGGGGCTGCGTATGGCGGTGCGACCAGGGACATGCTGGGCGGGGCTGTAAGGGGCGTGATCCTCGGCGCCACTGAGTGTACGGGAGCCAGCCAGCCAGCCAGCTGCCTGTCTGGTGCTGCGTGCGGTCTGCGGCTCTCCTCTGAGGGCCCCGGTAAAGCTCAGAGGCTCTGTGTGTATCCTTGACATGTTCGAAACGATAATCTAGATACACTGGGCTACATAAAATCTCATGAAAATTAACTTCGCCTGTTTCTTTTTACTTTTTTTTTTAACATAGCTTCTGAAAGTTTTTAAATTATATTTCTTGGCTTGCATTTTATCTCCATCAGATGGTGCCAGCTCAGAAACAAGAGCGGTTTCGCCAGGTGCAGGACTTGGCCCCATGCAAGACTGGAACCTGACTCACCCCCTCACTCACCCACTCACGCACTGTGACCCCTCTGTGGCCACATCCCCTCAACTGCTACTATTGTTAGGATCATCAGCTGGGTCCCCTGGTTAGCTGGCTGTTTGATTAATGTCGCTCACACCCCTAACCCCGGTCTGCCTCCCTCTTCAAACCCTCACACAGGAGCATGTTTCCACCGTGGAATGCATCCAACGTGCAGTTACCTATCTTTCCAACCACAAGGTACTGCTTTCAATGTGCAAAATCTCCCCACGGCTCTAGGACACAGTTGTGTTTATTTATCCAGGCTGCACAGACCTGGATGTGCAGGTGCCTGAGAGATGGGCAGGCTCAGAGGACCTCAAAGGCCAGGGGAGTTTACGCAGAAATTTAGGAAGCAAGGACAGTGAGCGCAGGATGCTCTTGGGCAATTCTGCACCTCCGGGACCAGCAGGGCCACAGCGAGGGGCTCCCCAGGTGAGTGCAGGGGGACAGAGGGGAGGAGGGGGCTAGGCCCTCCCAACCGCGAGGCGAGGCACACACTCACAGTTCCGAGTCCCCCAGGCGGTCCATGTTGGAGACATAAGGAGGCAACTTGTGCTGGACCAAGGTCTCTTCCTCTTCGGGCTGCTGCTCCTCTTTCTTCAGTCGGTGGATTTCGGCTTGCAATGCAAAAAGCTAGGGAGAGATGGGGCCGAGTTAATTCACATCACCTCTCCGGGGAAGGTTAGGCGCGGCCCATCCCACACCCAGCCCCACTGGCCCCAGAGGCCACGGGCCCTCAGTCTCAGCGTGCCTGTCCCACTCTCTGCTCGCTGCAGACGGGGAGAATGGGAAACTGCAGCTGTGACTGGGCTGCAGTGAGGTGAGAAACTAAGACCCGTCAGCTATACAAAACCCGCTTTTTTCCCCTTTTTATCATTTGACTCGCTTCCCTTTTATCATTGGACTCGCTTCCTCCCGAACTCACTGAGAAAAACAGCTCCACCCAGTTCTGCCTTGCTCTTGGGAATCTACAAAATCGGACTTCGGAACGCTCATGGAAAACTGTTTTCCATGGGCTTTCAACAGCATTTCTGACCGTTTGCCTGAAGAAAATTAGCCACGCACACCCAAGACCCAAGCATCTTAAACCCCCAAAGCTAAACAGTTTAAAATCTTTCTTGTTCTGAAACTCTTCCTTTTTCTAACAATATCTTAATTTCGAGGACGGATAAATGCTCCTCAGGCAAAATGCAGAGGCAGATGCGGGTCCCTAGGCTCTATCATTTTACTAAACTGGAGAAACATGGAACTGGGTGGAACAATCGAAACATGTCTGGGTTGGAAACAATACAGACGTGGATTCATGTGGAAAAGGACTGGGGAAGGTAAGAAATAGACACATGAGAACAGGTCAGTTGCCAGGCAGCATGAATGCATAATCATTTCCCCCTTAAAGGTTCCTTACGGCACTCTGCTGGTCATGTGACACACATGACTTGAAACGTGAACCTCGCCTCTGCTTTTCAGAGACTGTTACAGCCCCGAGGTGCCATCCCTGGTTTTCTGCGACACTCCTTCCGAGAGCAGTGCTTTCCTATATTTAACCAGCCCTCCACTGCCGCTGCCTAACTTCAAATGTGAAAGGGGAAGTCCTTCCCAAGACTCAAGCACGTTCAGAACCAACCTTCTGACGCAGAACTTCATTCTCCTCTTGAACTTGGTTGGTCCTCTGGCACTCCGCATCAAAGTTCAGGATCACGGGGACTGGTGCAGGAAGTTAAAGAATAAGCCTGCCTGTGAAACGCCTCAGAGGCCTTCCCAAACTCCCGATGCAGCAGTGTTGCCCTTGAACTCGAGAGGTGGGGAGTGAAGCACAGACTCAGTGCTATGGGCTCCTCTCGACCTTACGAAGTAGTCTCTCCCTTGAAGCCAGGCCTAGCCTGACTTCGTTCAGACAGACGTTCAGACAGACAGACACATGACAATCTGCCTGGCTAGCCCACAGAGAGGACACAAATCCAAACCTGAAGTTCTCTCCCAGCGCCAGCAACAAAGAGCCACATCCATGGGCTTCACAGCCAGCCTAAGCTTCAGTAACATTCAGCTAAGAGCAAGCCCAGTGGCCACGGGCTCTGCAGGCAGGCTGCAGCTGCTCCACCAGCTGGGCAGAGGGATCAGCCTCTCGGCTTTCCCCGGCCCAGACTGAACCTCTCCCTGGCAAAGGTTTACACTGGGGAGAAAGCTCTCTGCAGGCTGTACGGCCACATGCCACCACGGGAACACCCACGTTGTAGGTCAGGGTGTCAGTCTTTCCCAACCACCTCAAGCAGCTTCGGGCAGGAGGAGTGCAAAGCAGGCAGGGCCTCAGTGCTGCGGAAGTGAACGGTGGCTTGAGTGAGCACCGTCTAGCACTGAAAAGACCTGGAGGGACATTTGCAATTTCCCTAGAGGGCCCTGTGGCTGTGCCTTAACCAGCTCTGGCCTGACTCCCCTGCTGGTTTCATTTGAAGGTCCCCAGGATGAAGAGCAGCAGCAAGGCCTGAAGAAAGGCGAAGCTGGCGACAGTGGAATCCACAGCAGCCACAGCACAAAAGGAAAGGGCCCCCTTCCTACCTCCACCAGCAGATGTTCCTCCCAGAGGCCAAAACGGCCGCCGTGGGTGGGCCTCCACAACGCCCACTTATCAGGGACTCACCAGGCAGCCCCGCTCAAACCAGACTCCCTTCTCCCCGCTAGAATTCCAGCCCAGAGAGCATCGGCAGTGGATGACGGTCCCGGGCCGTGGCATCGCAGGCATTTCATGGCACAATGGCAAATATGGTAGGCTGTAAACGATTTACATTCCCTCCTTTCTCACATAACCACACACATATTCTTAAAGCGGCTCTATGTTCTGGCAAGTGGAGGAACACTGAGGTCACAGTCAGAGAAAGCGACCCAAACACTAACATAGGGAGGAAGTTCCAAAGCAGGAAGTGTTCTCACGTGCTACCTAATCCCAACAAAGGCAAGCAAAGTCCTGGGGGACACAGAGAGGGTGCTCTCGAGGATGACTGATTTCACTAAGAAGCAGCTGCCTAACCAGCACCTGGATCCACTGGGAGAGAGAGCGCCTTGGCCCCATTTGAGGGCTCCTCTCAGAGCCCAGCACTAGCACCCCACTACTACTGCAGTCCCCTCCCAGCCATGCATGCCAGCTATTACTTGGGCAGCAGAGTGTGAGAACAAAGACTTAGGATTCCCTGGCCTACCGACAAAACTAACCACAAGCTGTCCAGCCCCCCTCACATGACACATGACCATGATCCTCGGGCGCTTTGTAGAAGAAGTGATTGCATCAAGAGCAGTGACCACTGATCACATTGTCTGGATGCATCAGTGACCACATTGTCTGCAGGCATCGGGTGAGGCGCACAGTGCCAGGCAGCTGAAAGGATATGCATGCACCGAAACAGGACGCTCAGGAAGTTGTGCAGGGACACAATGAAGGTGTCGGCCCACTGTCGAGAAAAGTAGGTGGCAAAGGTGGGGTTGGTGTCTGGGGATGGCAGGAAAGGCAGGACAAACCAATCCTTCCACTCGGCCTGGTTCTGGAGCTCCGTGGCCTGCTTTGCAAAGAACTCCTGAGCCTTGTCGTTTCTGTTCGTCTGCCAAGACACAGGGGAGGTAGGTAGCAAGGAGGGGGGAGAGCAGAAGTCCAGAGGTGAGTCTTTCATCACTGGACAACAGAGAGCCTTTGGATATCAGCTAGGTAAGCGGCCAACATGACTACAAACTCGAAAAAATAAAGGAAATCATCACTCTTTTCTCGAATTCCTTGTAATTTCAAAGAAGCTGGCTTAAACTTAAGTGCTTAAGCTTAAAGTGCTGATAATAAATGCCATCCTAAAAGTGAATTCCTAATTGATTTTCAAATACTGTAACTATTTCCCCAGGTCAGTTTATAATCTTTATTACTCAAATTTTAACCCAACTACTTATAGTCTCTAAAACACCAGCCAGGCTTACGTGTTAAAACAAGAGAAACAGGAATGAGGAAGACAAATCAGATGATCTCCAGATAAGAAGGGGGGAAAGATTAGGAAAACAGTCCAAAATAACTTGCACGGTGACTGTCCCACCCTTTCCCAGAGTATCACAGAGGGTCCTCCCTGGGGGTGAACTTTTCTTTGAAAAGAAAACCTATTTCTGGATCAAATAACTCCTTCCTCCAAGAAATACCGGAACCAACAAGCACCTGAATTGTGTAGACGAGATAAAAGCGGAACAGGCTGGTCTTCAGCTTGTTGATGGTGGGTCTATATATATCCTCCAAGCGGCTGAAGAGTCGCCGCTCCAGGTAGCTCCAGTAGTCCCGCAGGGCGGCCAGGTCATACACCTGCATTAACTGCTGCAGCTGGTCCACGATCTTGTCCACCTGGGAGAGAAGGCGGTGAAGGACAGAAGGGAATCCTCCCCTCACTCCACAGAGTTAACACAGCCTTTTTCCTCTTGCTGTGGCTTCTGGATATTAAAAAACTTTAAGTTAGCAATCTATAAAACTTGAAAAACGTATTAATGTGATAGCTTTTAAGCTATTTTCTGGTGTTAGATATATGGCTTGACCCTCTAGTAAGTGCGGGAATTTCAGGTGTAAAAACACTGACTCGAGCCCTGGCTGGTGTGGCTCAGTGGACTGAGTGCCAGCCTGAGAACCCAAAGGTCGCGGGTTCTATTCCCAGTCAGGGCACATGCCTGGGTTGCAGGCCAGGTCCCCAGTTGGGGGAGTGTGATGTATCCCTTACACATTGATGTTTCTCTCCCTCCTCTCTAAAAATAAATAAATGGAATCTTTAAAAAAAAAAAAACACTGACTCGGGAAGCAGGAGATAAGGGTCCAGGTCTTGGAAAAGAGAGTGAGACAGTCTCCGTGGCCCTCCCCCCTGCTCCACCAATCCAGGAGGTGCACTGACTGACTCCTTCAAGTCATCCAAGCACCCCCAAAGCCCTTGCAGCTGCTCAGAATGTCAGCCGAAGAAGTCACCTCCTTCTAACAAGCAATCACACCAGAGTACACAGTGTGGGAAAGGTTTATGGCTACCAATACCAATCCAACACCCCCACTTTAGAGATCAGACACTGAGGCCTGGAGAGCTGTAATGCTTCGCTTTTGCCACTAAGTAACCACTAACTTCAGCAAGACAAGAAACGGGTCTCCTAGCTCCCTTCCGACACTTGCTGCTATCTCACTTCCTCTCTCTCAAGTCACCTGTCAACATTCATTGAAGTCAGCAAACATACACGTATAAATTCCAAGAACTTCTCAACGGAAAATCACGTCTTATTGGGGGAAATATAAAGTATTAAAATGCGCAGAGGTCTTTCTCAACTACTGAAGCAACATTGCCAATGAGTCACCGACAAGGCCATTTTAAACAAACACGACAGATACTTGAACCCAGCCATCATTTTGGGCTGCACACCCCTTTGCTCCCAATGCCATCGGAAGCTAGCTACAGAATATCTGCGTTGCCGAAATTCAACCATCTACCCAGCCTTAGTTCTGAAACCCTTATTGCCATCCCGGCCAACAACTGGCCAGCACCTGCTGGAAGGTGGGGTGGAAGACTGAGCCCTGAACCAGGAGTTAGGGGACCTGGGCTCCAGCCTCGGCGATGCTCCTGACTCTCTGGGCAACTTCAGGCAAGTCCTGTACCCTCGCGAGGCCTCAGTTCCTCATCTGTCAAAGCGAGGGCCAGACGCACTGAAGTCAAGGCCCCCAGCCCGGTGACAGCGCCACTCCCGCCCCTAAGGGGAGTGCTGGAGAAGAGCCCGCTCCGGGCTCCCTCAGGGCGGCCTCTGCCTGCGCCGCTCCCGCCAGCCTCTCACCCGGAACCCCTTCTCCTTGTCCGCCTTGATCTCGGCGTCCAGCTGCCGCAGTGTGTACGTGAAACCGCGGAAGAGCAGGTACTCGCGAACCAGCTCGTCTGTGCGCTCCACGGCCTCCGCCATCGCTGCGCCAGCGCCTTGAGGGGCAGCGGGCAAGTGAGGGACGGGGGGGCGGGGCTTCGGCCGCTCGGGGCGGGGCCGGGAGCGGGCGCCAGTTAAGTCACGCCGCGGCCGACCTACCAGCCCCTACGCACTCCCTGCCGCACGCCTGTGGCCCCGCCCCGGCCCCGCCCCAGCCCCGCCCAGCTGTCCCGAAATCACCACCCAACCCGAAGAGAGACTGCAAGACGTAATTCTCTCCCCAGCTTCCTGGCGGCGGTGGCAGGGGCTTTGTCGTTTGAGTTGTTGAAAGTGGGGGCAGCCATCCAAGTCTACTAGCACTGGACCTCAACAACATCCCAGATAGTCAAGAGGTGGCCAGGGGTCTGAGTACCCTGCTCATTTGCATTATATCGCGGAATCCTCTAAGCCCTACCCCCACTTTGCAAATAGGAATCTGGAGTCCCCAGAGATAAAGGGACTTGTATGAAGTCACACAACCAAGTGTGCCTTTAGGGAGATCTAAATCCCCCAAAAGCCCTGTTTGTGATATCGTACTATCATTCTGCAAGATGTTACCATTGGGGGAAACTTAGTAAAGCGTACATGGGATCTCTTTGTATTATTTCTTACAACTGCATGTGAATCTACAATTATCTCAAAATAAAAAGTTTAATTTTAAGAAGTGTGATACAGAACTGTATATGTAATATGATTGCTTTTATAATATTTTATATCATACACACAAAATATTTACAATTAGTGGTTTTAGGTAGTTGGATTTATGGGTGATTTCTGACTTGCTCTTTATACTTTTAAATATTTTTCAAATTTCATACTATGAACACATTCATTTTATTTTATAAATATAATGAATATCTTTAAACATAGCACGCTCATTTGTCATAATAACCATATCTTAGTGCCAACTCAGGAAAAGATTTTATCAACCCCAAAACTTTTAAATATGGCTAAACTAGGAATTCCCAATCCTGAGCTTATACAATTCGGGTTTTGGAACCAAATACAGGAAGGACCTCACACCTGAGCTCTGACTAGCAAGTTGCATCATTTCCCTGGCTCCCAGCTTCCTCATCGGCAATGCAGGTGCCTCGGGTCAGAAGAAACCTGCTCCCTCCAGCTCTCAGTCCACAGGCCTCACGCTGGTATCAGCACCTGCTGGGAACCTTGGTGTGTCTGTTTAGAGCTCATGGGTCCCAAAGACTGAAAGCAAACCACCTACTCTCAGAGCACTGTGACCATATCCCTTGTGAAATAGCTCAGGTTAGCGTCAACAAAGTCCCTACTTGCACAAAACAGAAAGCCACCAAGAATGGAATTAGACTTCCAGCAGTAGGAACCGATTGCTTTATGAGTCCATAAAATCATTCATTTTCACTGCTGGAACAATTCAAGTCTCCTAGGTTAATAAGTGAAACTGCTTTGGCAAACATCAAGTGGAGGACAGCATGGGGGAATCCCATCTCTGTTGGCACACTTCCTAAAAAACAGCTCCTTGTCCCATGCAACCCTGCTTCCACCTTCTGCAGTAGCTGGCCCAGCTTCTCCCTCTCTCTCTGTCTCTCTCTCTCTATGTACACACACACACATATATGGTTTTAAAAACTATTTTATTTTTATTTATTTTTAGAGAGAGGGGAAAGGAGGGAGAAAGGAAGAGAAACATCTATGTGAGAGAGACACATTAATTGGTTGCCTTTCCTACACACCCTGACCAGAGACCCAACGTGCAACCCAGGCGTGTGCCCTGACTGGAAATAGAACTGATGACCTTTCACTTTCCAGGACAATGCCAACCAACTGAGTCACAAGGATATATATATATATTATATATATATTATATATAATATAACATATATAATTATAATATAAATGTAATATATAATTAATATTCTGAATCTCTGGAGAACACTGACTAATACATCTTGCAAAAGGTTTCTTTAATTTCAGATAAATTCACTATTCCTTTATAGTTGTCTAATGTGCAGAATGTTGTGCAGCAGTGAGACCGATGAGGTAGATGTCTGTACGAATGTAAATGCATCTCTAACTCATACTACTGAGTGAAGTCCACAAGTTGCAGAGTGATACTCTTATGTAAATTTCTCCCCTCCAAAACTCACAAAAGAAAACTACATATTCTAGGGGAAAATACCTGCAGGAAGGTAAACATCTAGCAAAGGATCGGGAAGCATCCACAGCAAATACTTGTGAATTCTATAAAGGTGAAGAGGAGACCACGGTGAGGTCGAAATGTCTTCATTTTTACAAGGAGAATGTGTATTATTTGGGAAATTAAAATTAATTTCATAAAAAAGTTAATCAAGGAGTTGACCAATGATTTGATTGACAAGAACCGAACCTGCCTGCCCCATGGTCGTGCTACTGTGGGGTGTGAGTATTTCAGAGTATGATCTATGCTACTGTGAGGGGGGCACTTTGAGGCAGACTCTCTGTTACTGTGGCGAGTGTTTCAGAGTAGGACCTATGTTACTGTGGGAAGTATTTCAGAGTAGGACCTATGTTACTTCGAGGGGCATATTGCAGGGCAGGATCTATGCTGCTTAGAGGGAGAGGTCAGGGTCAGAAGGTGTTGGTATGTGTGTGGACGTGACTGGCGAGAACTCTGATTTGTATCCAAAGCTGGTGAGAGGCCATGAGGAGGTCACAATGTCATCAGAAAGTTCATGAGCAGAGCCTTCTTCCTGCCAGTTGTGGGGAAGATTGACTGAAATAAATAAAATATCTGCTTTTTCAATAAAGAAATCAGACTGCTATAGGTAAAGAAGCCTCTTAGTAACATCCCACCCCAAGACTGCACTTCTTCTAGGTGCAGACCTGCTCCCTGGTGAGGGAGCAGGGAGGCAGGGAGGAGTAGAGGGATGGGGTACCATCCAGGGAGGCAGGTGTGAGGGATGGTGGTGGTTGAGAAGTGGGGCTGGGGGTGACTAGATGAAAGGCTGGGCAGGTGTGTTTCTGAACCTCTGTGTGTCCTCTCGGTGCAAAGGTAAGCCTCTCCAAGACAGAGCGGCACAGACTCCCGAAACCCCACTGTTCCCATGAGGTCCCAGGAGTGCTGTGATGGGGCTGGTGGTGGGAGGTGAGGAGCAGGGCCAGGGGAGGGAAACCAGGGAGTGGGGAGAGGGGAGAGCAATTTCTCGGGGGTCCTCAGAGACCCTGGGTCAAAGGCTGCCTGAGAGCCAGAACAGACAGGGCCTTGACCCAGGCAGAATTTTAGAGGGAAATCGTTTTACATTTATCTTGAAAAGGAGGAGAGACCTGACTCTCACTGCATGCGTTCTATGTGACAGTTTCTTTAGACATAACACATCTAATTTAATGTGCCACCAAAATCAGAAGCTGAATATCAGGAGTGCCAGCCGCATGTCAGGTGCCCTATTTGCATGCTGTAGGTTGGGCTCGTTTATGATCCTCAAAGTCACTGCAAGGTGGACCCTGCATTAAAATCCAAATGCATGCGCCTCAGAGCACATGCTGCTTGGGCTAGACAGTGCGACCTCTGTTTAACCCCTGCACCGGAGAGGAGTAGCTTGCTCCAGATCAGAGAGCCGCTAGGGGGCACCTGGCCGGGCTGCTGCTCCTAGTAGAACTGATGCAGTGGCATGATGACATATTTAGGGGTGCGGGGCTTCGAGCAAAAAGATACCTACACACCAGAGTATATTCTGTATTGGGGGTGAATGAACTTTTTTTCTAAACTGGAAGAATATCTGCTTTCCATTCCTCTTTCTTCTTCCCATATTTAAAACATCATTCCCCTGGTTCCGCTTTTATGCTTCTCTCAGTTTCCTTGACATCTACATGTTTTCACCTTTTCCCTTGAGACCTGAAGCCTGTGCCCTGGGACCCTTTAATTTAAGGTGTCTTCTCTAAACCTCAGGATAACCCTATAAGGTAGGTGGCACAGCCTCGTTTGAGGGATGTTGAAACGGGAGCTCAATGGCAGGTGAGTGGAACCAGTTGGGGAACATCCATTTAGTCCTCTGGGGGCACATTCAGGCCATGTGAGGACACTGAGGTGACACAGGTATCGCCTCTCTGTTCAAACTCAGCCTCTACAAGAAAAGGAGTCACCACCTGGCAAAGTGAGAAGGTCAGCCCCACCCTGCCCTTCCCTCCTGTCACCTTGCCTTCTTGTGAGCCTTCAAACCCCGAGTTACACTGTTTCTTCTCTGGCCGCAATCTCATTGGCCTGCCACAGCGCATCCCCATTGGCTGTGGGGGCTGGGGACACACCGCAATTGGTCCGTGCCCATGTGCCGAGGTGCTAAGTCTGGTAGGTGGCAGGGGCAGAAGCCCTGGTTTCCACTCTGACTGGCGCAAGGCTCGTGATCACTGTCATCGCAGTCACCGCTCTCAGGGCTTCACGCAGCCTCCTACATGTCCGGGGACAAGGGACGTCGTGTGCATGGGGGCCCATCCCTCCTAGTGTGAGTATCGACTAAAGGCTGAGGTGTTAGCACCCATTCACCTCCAGAAAGGTGCACTTGGACTTGTGGGTGTTTTTTTACATGCGAATTGAGTGAAGCTGGTGCCTCTACATAGGTGAACATTTAGGTCTGGGGCCAGACTTTAATACAAACGTTTGAATATGTCATTTTGACTACCTACATATTTCAGAGAATGACTTGGGATTTTTTTTTACATGATCTGATAAGTTTGCCTCAAGTTTAAATGGATCACCCCCTAATGTTTAAAAATGATTCTGAGTTTTCACGGCTATTACAATGCCGATTTCCAGGCCCTGGGGATGGAGTCTCAGACTGTATTCTACACTGCGCTAATACCTTATACTGTTAGTAGCAGTATCCCGAACACGCTTTGCATCGGTATAGGGCTTTTAGGAAAAAAGGTTGTCTGTGTTTTCAACTGTTTTTAAGTAAAAGATGATTTCTTCATCTCATTTTTAAAGTTAGTTCTCCCAGTCCTAGCCAAAGAGCCAACTTTGGAATAAGGCTGAAGGGGGGGGTCCTGTCCTCCCCTCCCCGCTCCTACACTGTGACTTCTGTGGCACTTGTCCTGGGAGATCCGTCCCTTCACGCAACAGATCATGAGCACTGACGCGACAGATTTAACTGCATTATTGTAACAAAGAGCTCTGTCTGAAAAATATCAGCCGAAGCTCTAGTCAGGTCCACCGCGCAAGTCAAGAAAGATAATTTTAAAAGAATGTTTTTGTGTGAATCATAGCAAATCATTCCTAGTGGAGAGCAAAAAGCAGCGTTTAGGAGCAGGATATTTAAAATTGCATGAGGTCTATTCAGGTTCGACACTTAGTTGGCTTGATTCCCCGCCTAAAACAGACTGGAAAGATGGTCTCCCGTCTTCCGTGTGTCCCACCCCCACCCCCAGTGTCTCCCAGCTCCGGACTGGGAGCCTGAGGCAGGAGGGGTGAGGTGGAGGTCACAGCTCCTTGTTGCTGGGCAGGATGCTCTAGCGCCACCTTCTCCCCTAGCGGCGGCAGTGAAAGCTGCCTCCACAGAGAGCAAGTAGTGGGAGGGTCTGCCCCCTATGGGAGAAGCAGAAAGCTGCACCCTCAACCAGTGACTAAGTATTTCAGGGGTGTGTTAGGATAGAAACCTGGGAGGAAACCCAATTTAATGTCATTGGCACTGGGAGGGCTCCAGATGCTCTACAGCGCAAAGGTCTTTGGTAATAGAATTTCTAGACTATTAGAGAATTCGAGATCCTGGAAGGGCCCTGGTATTTTTACCTCCTTTCATTGACTTAAATTCCATGGTGTCCAGGCACATTCATTTTTCTTTAATTTAAATAACTAAGGAGAGCCTGTGTCCTGAGGTTCAGAAGGTTCTCACGTTGCCCTAGGCAGGTCAAACCCTTTGCTGTTTCATTTTGCTTCCTATGAAAGATTTGCTAGTGTCTGGAAACTGAGACCAAAAGGGGTGCTTTCCTCCCCATGCTGGTGGTGTGACTCCTGGAAATAAAGGTCACGGCAGCTTGCAAGGGCCGGTGCAGGCAACTACAGGGGTACGCACTTGCCATCTTCCTGCTGTGGCTCTGGGAAGCAAACCCTGGGCAAGTAGACATCCCAGTGAAGCCCACATTGTTGTTTCGTTTTGCCTTCTGACCTAGAAGGCATCTTCAGATCCTACGCTGCCTGATTGGGTTCACGACCTCTGGCTGATTTCCCCCCTAGAACTCAGTGGAAGCTATCTTCCACCTCCTTCAGCGGTATTCCCTCTACAGAGGAGATTCTGTTCCCAGCTGCTGCCAGCAGCAGTGCTTTGAGGGAAGCGTTGCCATGTGTACGCTCAAACCATGAAAGTCTCGGAATGACCCGGGGAGCGTGTTGTCCACCAGCTGCCCGGGCCCACCCCAGTAGCTTCAGATCCACTGTTTTTGAGGCAGGGCCTGGGCACGTGTGTTTTCAACAGTCTCCCCAAGTGACTGACATACACCAAACCTGGCCGAGGTCATGCAGTGTCCATGTGCAGCAGGACTGAGCTCAGGGGAGCATGGACACAGCGAAGACCTCCCATTCTAGTTCATTCAAAACCCCTCACTGAGCACCTACCGGGGTCCAGAGGCGATGAAGACACGGCCTCCGTATCCAAAGCGCTGGCAGAGCAGTGGTGGGGCGAGCACCTGGTGGAGGGGTCTGCGCATCAGGTGAAGGACACTGGTCCTTGTCTCTTACTAAAACTGTTAGGTATCAGCCCCAGAATCGCCTGTCCTAGAGAAGGGCTCCTGGTCCATAAATTCAGACGTAACAAAGGACGACATGATGATCACCTTTAGAACCCACCAGAAGCAGGACAAGCCAAACCCACTCCTCTGTCGTCGTGTGACTTTTCGCTTTCACAGGTAGAACAGTGCACTCTCTTCTTTTTGAAGAGCATCTAAAGAACACACCGTGATGGATTTTTTTCATATCCATACACCTGTGTTACCACTACCCGAACCACAGTGGGATGTGTTCTGGTGGTGGGAAATACCTCAAAGGGTGGGCCACGTATCTGTTCAGCTTTAAACAGAATGTAAGGAATAAGATCTCAGGGTACAGTCTGCTCTCCATGCCACAAAAGCCCATTAACAAGTATCGGGTGAGTACTTGCAATGTTCTGGAAACTTCCTGGGGTAAAGCAGCAGTGTCCTTCACCTGTAAGTCGCATATGAGCAGGCTTGTATTTTTAGGAGTTGAACTTAACAAATTTTGTGTCATCTGTTGCCCATGACATATCTATTATTAATTCTATTCATTAGTTTGGGATCCTTTACTTTCTTCCTGCTTCAACCGCCTTCCCTTTTCTTTAATACTGTATCTTTATTAGGTAGGGCCCCCCAAAACTGTGATATTGCCTTGCAGATTTTAATGGCCACCTCTGGTGAAGGCAGTGACCGCAGTGGCAGAATGATGCCCCGGTCCCTGGCGCAGGTGCAGCAGCTCGAGACTCGGGTGGCCCGCAGACGCCTGTCCCAGGCCCGCCACCGAGCCACCCTGAAAAGACTCTTCAATAACCTCAGAAGAATCGTTTACCACCAGTCTGATATCACAGCCTCAAAGGTATGCGGTCCTGAGTGTGGGGGAGGGAAGGATTCTACAGGGGGAGGGACTGTGGAGCGAGGTGGGGACTGGCCTAGAGATGCCACTCCCCGCCATCCCTACCCCTGAGAGCTGGGGCCTGCCTGGGTGGGTCTGGGACTGTGTCTGCTGCTGTCTCGCTCTGCTCTGTGCATGCCCTGCTCCACAGAGCCTCTCGGTCCCTCTAGCTGGAGTCAGCCCCTCCTCCCGTGCGCTTCCACAGCCCTTTGCTTCCACCCCTTTCAGCGCTTCCCGGATTCTAGTTTGTGTTACAAGTATTCACTTCCCTGCTTGTCTTCCCTGTTAGCACGTCGGCACCCTGAGAGCAGGGGCTGTCATATCTGCTCTGCGTCCCCAGGCCCAGCACACAGGGGTGTCCCCTTAGACATACACACCTGATGAATGTGTCACACCAGGCAGGTGTCAGTGGTCAGCCCAATAAGGAGTGTTTGGCAGTTCTTGTTTTTGAATAATCTTGCAGTTAGCATTTTGACTTTGGTAATGTTACAGGAAGGAAGGGAAGGGAGGAGTGTGAGAGGGAGGGAGGGAGGAAGCGAGGGAGGGAGGAATGCTTGTGATTCTGTCTTGCAGAACAGGAAATTCAGAGTTCAAGTTGACGGAGCATTTATGTTTTTAGATCAGCTGGAGTGTACGCATTTAGCGAACAAAAAATCTTGTTAGAAGAGCACATGTAATACCAGCCAGGCAGGTGCACATGGTGGCAAGTGAGCAGGAGTTAGTTGGGAGTCTTGTGACAGCACGGGCTGATATTCATTCAGGCCCCTTCTAAGTCACTATTTATTCCGCCTTCAAGTAGCGGATGTAGTTGTTTGCCCTTCTTGCAGCCCTAGGAGTTTGCTGAACGCAGCTTAATAGCTTCCGAATACTTCTGGTGAGAACCATTTCCAGAATACAAATTGAACTTCATGCCTTCTGCTCATCAGAACAAACTTCCTACCCTTTTTATCAACAACATGAAAGACCATGACTTTGTATCTGAGGGAGCGTGGTCTGAGCCCGGGAAGAGGCTCCTGCGCGCACAAAACCTGTCTGTACCGTGAGAGGCTGACCTTTCAGCTTTGTCCTTCTCTGCCCTCAGTGGCAGGTTTTGAACAGGGCGAAGAACCATATTCGGGAACAGGAAAAGATCTTGGATCATCTGCTGAAGGTGAAAGGTAACACGTCCTACCTGCCGCCCCCATCGCCCTCCCAGGGAAAGAAGGGCTGGTTGGTTTTTCTACTGAAAACAGAGACATCAGCTTAAGTCAAATGAACGAATGTTGACTGAGTGCCTACTGTGTGCCACGCACTGTGCTTGGGCCAGGGATATGATGAGATTCACAGCCTGGGTGAGCATGATGAGATCCCACTGGGGTGCAGTTGAAGGAACCTGATCTCACCTTGAGGGGCCAGAGGAGAAATGAGCCTGTGTTTGTCAGAATGTGGCTCCCTTCCTTGGCGCTCAGTTTGGGACAGATGGCTGCTGGGAATTTGAGTTTAATGAGCTGGTGGAACCCGATCTCTAAAAGGGACCCTTTGGATGTCCTGATTGAGACCGGCCAGTCCCAGAAGCCCTTCCCCTTCACATCTGAAAGGAGGAGTGAATCTGGGCTCTTGACTCCCTAACAGTGAACCCCGGGTGGGCTCAGGGACCACCCATGCTCTCCCCTGGACCAGAAAGGCAGGAGAGACCCAGCAAAGGCCTGGCTTTCCCCTTCGTGACCCTTGCCTTCAACTCCCCAACAGAAGCCTTGAACCTGGAGGATGGGCATGCAAACAGCTTAGAGGAGGTCAAGGAAATATACGCCAGCATGTTCTCCAGAAGCCGCAGGTAAGGCCAGGAGAACGGGTGCCTGCTGGCGTCTTTCTCTCCCGACGTGGCAGAAGCCCCGCGTTCCCTCCCGAACTCCGGGCAGCGGAAGAGGTGCCGCGCACCCGTTGAAAGCCCTCCTGTGCTGGAGAGAATTCTTTTCTATTTTAATCCGATAACGGGAATGACTTTTTTATCAGAAAAATTATTTTCAGAGACATACTTATCACGGAAAGTGTCAAAAACACAGAAAAGCTTAAAAAGAAAATAAAAATACATACTGTTTCACTTCTCAGGGAAAACCAATGTTCATTTCAAAGCATAGCCTTCTGGTTTTTAAAAACACTTTGCAGATTATTTGATAGAAAAATGAGATCATAGTGTTTATTTTCTATTATAACTTTAAAAAACTCAACTGGTGACCTTATTGAAGGAAGAGGAGGGGAGGAGGAAAAAGTTTTCATATTTCCCATATGAAAATAAGGAAAATCCGCTCTGACTGGTGTGGCTCAGTTGGCTGGGCATCGCTCTACAAAGCAAAAGGCTGCCAGTTTGATTCCTGGTCAGGGGACATGCCTGGGTTACAAATTAGGTCCCCCGTTGGGGGTGTGGGAGAGGCAGCCGATCAGTGTTTCTCTCTCCCTCTCTTCCCCTCTCTCTAAAAATAAATAAATAAAATCTCTTAAAGGAAAATCCAAACCTCAGCCTACTTTCCAGGCTTCACAGGAGCCTAAGAAAATCCAGATTGGACCTGAGAGACGAGGAAACCATAGCACCCCGGGTGTCACAGATGCTGAAAGGGGGACCCGTTTACAATGTCACACCCAAACTTGGACAGACTGGTCTGAGAAACGTCTTTCTTGTAGTTTGCGATCTCATCTGTTATATTTAGCTCCTGTTCTAGCTGGGCTGTTCGTGTGCGCTGTGTGGACACGTGCCCTGCTGGGCTCCCAGGATGCACCTCGTCCTCATCCTGCAGAGCAGCCTGGACTTCGGGGGGCGGGGCGGGTGATGGCCGGGCCTGCCTCATCTCTGGTGGCCCCAGGGCACGTCCACACAGTGAACATCCAGGGTGTCCTCTGATGAGACCCAGGAGTATAAGCAATTCTGCTCACTCTGGAAATGGGACCGCAAACGGCTTGCTATTTAGAAACTTCCTACAGCCTGCCTAGATGAAGTGGTGTCCCGTCGTCTTGCGTGGTAGGGTCGCTGAAGACATTTATTTTCTTCTCTGTTCTTTTCTGTATTTTCCAAAAATTTATTTATTTATTTTTAGAGAGAGGGGAAGGGAGGGAGAAAGAGGAGAGAAACATCAATGTGTGGTTGCCTCTCGCGCGCCCTGCACCAGGGAACCTGGCCTGGGCAACCCAGGCATGTGTCCTGACCGGGAATCCAACCAGAGACCCTTCAGTTCTCAGGCCGGCACTCAGTCCACTGAGCCACACCAGTCAGGTCTGTATTGTCCAAAATTTTTAAGGACAAATGTACATTTTATCTTAATGGGAAACAACCAAAGGGAAATGATAAGTTTTTAAATTAAATTCACAGTGTAGACCACGTGAGATACAGAAAAGTATGAAAAAGGATGCGGCCGCCTGTAACTGCGGTCTGCACACCGTGGTGGCCACGGAGAGGAGGAGGCAGGTACGGTGTGTGTGTGGTGTGTACATACACACCTGGCAGGTGTCTGTAGCCGAGTTCAGCAAATCTAAGTGGGCCCACCTTGTAATCAGTCTGGGCGATGCTCTCGGTGAGGTGGGTGCCTGTATGGGTATTTCCCAAATGGCGAGCACGTGATCCCCACCCCCTTTGCTCCATGAGCCGTCCTCGCCCTGCTGGTTGAAGACAGGAACTTCGTCACGTACTGAGGTCTCATCAGTATTTGTATCACTTGTGCATATGGGAATGGCTACATTTCTTTCTTTTTTTTTTAATTTCATTTTTCAATTACAGTTTGGCTACATTTCTTTTAAAATCAAAATAATTAGGGAGGATTTTTCACTAGTAATATTATAAACCTGCAATAATTAAAACTGTGCTACCAGCTTAAGAATATATTAATTACATTTTATAATTATCATATTATAATTAGTTAAATAAATTACAAGTGAGCTTAAGTGCCTTTGTTCAAGATCAGTTGTATTTCCCTTCCTGGGAACTTTTTTTTACCTATTCTCTGCCCACTTTCCTGTCGGACTGGTGGTCTTTCTTACGTCATTGTAGAAGCTCTTTATGTATCTGAAATATTAGCTCTCTTTCTATTATACTTTAAAACAATTTTCCCTTGGTTGTTTATTATTTTGCTTTTGCTGTTTTTGTTTTTTGTTTTGACCATGCAAAAATGAAGCCTCATCTATCAATCTGTTATGGTACCTGAGTTGGGTGGAATGCTTAGGCTTCCTCCACTCTGAGATTAAAAAAAAAAAGAATCCTATGTTTTCTACTGGCTCACTTGCTTTTTTTTTTTTTTTTAGATTTCATTTATTTATTTTTAGAGAGAGGGGAAGGAGGGGAGAAAGAGAGGGAGAGAAACATCGATACGCCAGACAATCAGTTGCCTCTCGCACGCCCCTAGCCGGGGACCTGGCCTGCTACCCAGGCATGTGCCCTGACCAGGAACCGAACCAGTGACCCTTTGGTCTGCAGGCCAGTGCTCAGTCCACTGGGACACACCAGCCAGGGCTCATTTGCTCTTTTTATGATACCATAGGGATTATTCTTCTCAGTATGAAGACAGTCTGGATACAAGTTCTGGTTTGCCAAATGCTGTCATATTGTTTCATTCTTGTAAATGTCTTTGAAGAATAGAACTTTAGCATTGTTTTTCTTTTAGAGATTGAGTTTTTGATTTACATCTAGGTAGTTCATGGGTGGTTTGGGGTGCTGTTACAAGTAGTATTTTGTTTAAATTTTACTTTCCAATTGTTTATTGATAGTATATAGAAATACTATTCATTTTTTATTTAGCCTCCTTGTAGTCTGCAACGTTCCTAAACTGGTTTCTCAGTTATGGTCACATGTTTGCAAGTTCTTTGGGATTTTCTAAATATGCAATCACTGTTTGCAAATAAAGATAGTTTTACTTCTTCCTTTCCCATTTGTGTACCTTTAATTTCTTTTGTCCACCTTATTGGTCTGGCTAGGATCTCCAGCACGATTTTGCGTTGAAGTGGTAAGAGTGGATATCCTTGCCTTGTTCCTAACATTAGTGGGGAAAATTCAGTCTTTTATCATTAAGTATGATGTTAGCTGTAGCTTTGTGGTAGACAGCCTTTATCAGTTGAGGCCGTTCCCTTTTATTCCCAGTTTGCTGAGAGTTTTCATCATGAATCGATGCTGAATTTTGCCAAGTGCTTTTTCTGTATCTATTCAGACTGTAAAAAAACTCATCATATTTAAAAATCAAATATCAGTAAGATTTTGAGTCTCTTGATATGATGAGTTACAGTGATTAATTTTCAAAGATTGAAACAGCCGTCTTGCACTCATGGAATAAACCCGACTTGGCCATGATATAGTAATGAACATACACGTGTGTGTGTCAATATATCATATATTTGTATATTTGCCAAGTTGGTGTTAAGAATGTCGGTGTCAACGTTCAGGAGGGACACTGATCTCTAGTTGCCATGTGTCTGTTTTCTCTCTAGCCTGTGCCCAAATAAGGTTCATCCAAAAGACTTTGCCCACTCGTGCCCATTTGAAGCAATCTGGAATGAGGCTGAGGAGGAAGACGAGGAGGAGGAAGAGGAGGAAGATGAGGAGGAAGATCAAGAAGAGGAAGAAGAGGAAGAGGAGGAGGAAGGGGAGGAGGAAAAAGTGGAGCTCTTACATTCTCCGGTCACTTTGTCACCAGACCTCATGGAGTTTGAACGGTGTGAACAGCTGAGAGGTGGCCTTGTGCACAGCTGGAGCTCCTGTGGGGGAGGGGACAGAGGCTCCAGCTGGGGCACACAGCAGGCCCTGAGTCATGGAAGCTCCAGAATTTCCACACAACTAGGGCTTGGGGATGGAGTTGGCAGAAAAGCTAAAGAAATAGTCTTGAAGCTACATTTGCATAGCGCACACACTGCGTTTACTTAGACTGGGTGTTTATCTGAGATGCCTTGGGAGGTGGTTGATGGGGATTATAAAGGCTAAAGCCCCACCCCCCATGCACACACCCCACAAAGTCTGTTTTGGGCCCCTTTATAGGAAGATGGCTCAGACTCCCACCACTCCACTCAGGGGGATGCCCAGGGGTGGGTGGATGACACTACCACCCACCCCTCCACAGACTCAAGACCCTGGGCTTCAGGGACAGTGGCTCAATAGGTGGGGGCTCTGCCCACAGCTGAGCCTGACTTTCAGGCCTCAAATTAAAGCGGGTGTCACATCACGTCTGCACATTCATAGGCTAGGAATTCTAAGCGGTTTTCCTGTAGGGTGTCCGCTGAGCCAGCCACTCCTCTCATCTTCTCTACATAAGGCAGAGCTTCCCAGGGGGTACTGGCAGGACCAGAGGAAGGACCCTGAAGCAGAAATCTGTCCCCCGTGGCCCCCAAGATGGCTCTGCTCTCCGAGGGTCAGGGGCATGCGGGTACTAGTAATGCGAGGTCTCTGGTACAGCACAGGGAGGTGGCCAGGCCCACATGCTGTGCACCAGCCCCCACACAGACGGGCTTCTGAGGGCACGGCTTGGGGAGGGCCCGCGGGCCTCGAGCTTCAGTCCTGGGAGATGGTGTCGTTTCTGTTCCAGGTATCTCAGCTTCTACCAGCAGACAATGGACCTTCTGACCAGAAGCGGGGTCATCTCCTCGCAGGAGGTGACGCTCCCTGTGGTCTCCGCCGTCATCTCCCACCTGTGGCAGAACCTCTCCGAGGAGAAGAAGGCCAGTCTCCTGGAGGCCTTGGCGCAGAAGCACAGCAGCCTCCTGGGCCTCGAAGGGGCCACCCAGGAGCCAGCCTGTGCCGAGGGCAGCATGAAGGACAGTGGCGTTGACAGCCAAGGGGCCAGCTGCTCCCTCATGTCCACCCCGGAGGAGGTTAGCTGACCCTGGGCCCTGGGGGTGGAGGGGTGTCACCCCAGGCCAGGAGATGCCAGGGACTGGCTCGGGGTCACTTGGCAAGTTTGAGGGGCTGTTTGGATTCTGGCTCACGTGGTCAGTTTCTGATTTTGCTGACATCATCTCCGCAACCACAGAACAGCATTTGTTGCTCTTGGGTTAGTTTCCCGGCCTTTCCATGGGGGTGATAGGAGAGAAACCTTAGAACAGGGGTGTCAAACTCATTTTCACGGGGGGCTACATCATCCTTGCAGTGTGAGGGCCATATGTAATTATAGGACTGTGTAAATGTAACTACTCCTTAATTAGGGGCAAGGAGCTCGGCGCTGCCGCTGGGCAGAAACAAGGTGGAGGGCCGGATTCAGCCCGCAGGCCTTGTGTTTGCCGCCTGTGCCTCACAAGGTTGTATCAGCTGGGGTTTTTCAGGCTGCCTGTTACTGGCTCATCAAACTCTGAACCCAGGGAGGTTCCAAGGCAAGGCAGGGTTCTGGTCACCGTCTCAGTGAGGGCAGCAGAGACTCGGTTCTTCTCTGCTCTGCTTCGTCTTAAGGCTCGTTTCTCACCTTTTCTCCCCGCCCCACTCCCCTGCCCCCCACCCCCCGCCCCCGCCATGTGACTGTGCCGTGCCAACTGATAGCCGTTCAGCCATCGTTTCTCCTCCCTCCAATCAGCTGTGAAAATGATGCCCTGTGGCCTTTTCTCAAGGGTCTAGAAAGAGCTTTTCCAGAAATGTCCATCAAATCTCTCCTCCTCTCTCATTGGCCAGATTTGGCCAGATTGACAGATTACTGAGCCAATGACCTGCATAATCAAGATAGGATTACTTTTGGACCCATCAGGCCCAATCCCTGAGAGGAGGTCAGGTCTCACCCCAAAGAGCGTTGCTGCCACTCAGTGAAGTTGACTTAGGCCAGCTCAGGGCTGGTGACAGTTATGTCCCAGGTAGGGACAGAGCCACCATAACTGTGGCTTCTAAATGAGTTGCAGTGAAACCTCTGTGGCTCCTGGCCCATCTGGAGAGGCTCTGCTGTGGCACAGTTGTGTGCGGGGCCAGGCCCTGGATTCGGGGTCAAGTGTGCCCAAGAGGTACCTGGATATTGCCTTGGTAGTTCTGCGAAGCGTGTCTGCAGTGTGCTGGGTGCTCCAGAAGGGCCGTGGAGCCTGGCTGTGCCCCTCCCAGCTGGCTTGTCATGGGGTTTCCTGGGGAGGACAGTGTGTGGCATGCAACTCCTGGGGGCAAACTGGTTTAGGTCCTGTGTCCTTGCCTCAGTCCTGTGGGGAGGGACACCAGACGCTAAGCTTCTAGGCTAATGGACACGGGAGCTCAGTGACCTCAATCCAGATTCTGTGTGAGATGACCAAAGGGATATTGTTTTAAAAGGACACCAGAAAATGTCCTGAAAACCAGGAGGGGGCCACCACAGGGCCAGAGTCCCAAGGGGTTCAGTTCAGGGGGAGCATCTTATCAGACGAATGGATAGACAGACCCTCGGGGCCGAGAACTCGCTCTCCTCTCCTGGGGCAGCCTGTGTGGCCGGGTGCCGGGTAACACACGCTGTATGTTATACACCAGCCATACTTGTCATGAAAGGATGTCCTGTGTGATAGTTTATCTAAGATTCAAATTGAAGCATCCAGTATGTTTATTTGCTAAATCTAGCAATCCTGAGTGTATAGCATATTCCTGTGGAATATTTAATATTCTCCCATGAATTAAGGAAAAGCAGGACCAAACACTGTCTAAGTAGCAAGATTCCCAAACTGGAAATATATGACGTGATGTGCGTAGGGCGAGGATGGAGGGAAAGAAGTCACTATGTCAACAAAGGACCTCTCCAGGTGGGATCGTTTCTCAGGGACTTTTGCTTTTTCTCTCTATTTCATTTTTCCAAAATTTCCATGGTAACCATGTATTTCTTTTATAAACCAGATAGCATTCCATAATAGCTAATATGTTTGAGCCATTTTTATGCGCCTGGTGCCTCACGTGTCTTATCTAATCCTTGCAACACCCCTGCAAGTGGGCACTGCTGCGATTCCTGTTTACAGAGGAGGGTTGGAGTGATGCAGTCACTTGTCCGAGGTCACACAGCTTAATAAGTGTCAAGACGGGGGTGTCACCTCTCCTGCAGCCGAGCTCCAGAGCCCCGTGGCCTCTGTATTCAGCTGCCCTGAAACTGTGGGATTGTCAGTCCTGGGCTCAAATAGGCCCTCCAGCTGGGGAGGGGAAGGTGGGCCCTTCTCCAGGTAAACGGGCTCAGCTCTGGCTGTTGCATCTCCCGCCTGAGCCCTGTCTTCTTTAGAAGGAGAAAAGCACAGTCCCCAGCACTCCCCTCCGGGGTTGGCTGTTTGTTCTGAGCGTGCAAGAGCTTAATTTTCACCCCCTGGGAAGGTCACCAAGCAGAGTCCCTGGGATTGCGCCCGGCTGTAACGGGCATGCCCTTCAGGGCTGAGGGGTGAAAGGAGACTGTCCTCCTATTCTGTCCCGCAGCAGCCCAGCGCAAATGTCGAACTGCCGGGTTATTTCCAACCAAGTTCTGTGCTGTCTTTCAGTTCCTCTTTGAAGATGCGTTCGATGTGGCGTGTTTCCTGGACAAAAGTGAGGATCCAAGTACATCTAGCTCCAGGTGAGAAGGGGTGTGAGATGAGGTGTGCGTGTGTGTGCATGCGTGTGCACTCGTGCTGTGAGGTTTAGGGCCCTCGCCCCCGCGGCCCTCAGCGGGGCGAGTGATTCAGTGGGTGTTCTTGGAGATCGTTCTCTTTCCAGGGATCCCAAGGAGGCTGGTCTTAGGACTGTGCCATTGCCCTAGGGATGGTGTTGTCTGGGGTTCTTCAGAGCAGAAAGTTCTTCCCTCCCGGCCCAGGGCTGAGACACAACAGGTTAACAATCCAGGTTGTTCGCATGGCACCGTTTTGCCAGGGGGAGGCGGCCGTGGGAGGTTACAGCAGGCGGTCCAGCCTGAGAGGTGGGCAGGGGCGTCTGGGGCCCGGAGAACCTGGGCCAGCCTGGGAACAGGCCCCCTGCCCAGAGCTTAGGAGAATCTCTGAGCTGTACAAGGGGCGCTGCTTGTCACCTGGTGTCCGTGGACAGGAGAGGAGGGGAGGACGGCGTGGCTGGCCCCGCTCCATGGGGTGAGGAGACACAAGACGGCATCCGGGGACATTTGTCCATGAGCAGCAGCGACTGAGTCTGCGCCACCGGAGCACTGTCTCAGAGCGAGTTGAGGACTGAAATGCCTTTGCTGCTTTGTGACCTGGCCACAAATCAACACCTGTCCCTCCCCACCACCTGCTTCGCACCGCCCGCCCCGGCCTAGACAGCCCTGTCCAAAGTCTGCCCAGTGTTTTACGGGGCGACTGAAGCTCTCCTCTGCTCTGTGCGGAGCTGGACTTTGCAGAGGCTGGCCGGAAGCAGATAGTGAAGACAGCTCTGAACACAGTTTGGCCGAGACGTTGCCGAAGTGCATTTGACTGGCAATATTTGGAAATTCTTATCTTGCTGGTGGAACAAAAAAAAACCAACCTATTAAAAAACCCTCTTTTTGACTTTCCCTAGAAAAGGCTGGGCTGCAGGGTCTGCTGCCAGAGGGCTCCTGGCTGGCTGGGGGACCTCATTCCAGGGGGATGTGAGGTCAGAATGCCAGCTGTCACGGCGTAACTCACAGCTGCTTCTCTCTGTGGTCCCTGGTTGTTGGGCTTCTCTCCCTGTCCCAGGAAGGAAGTGGGAAACGAGTCTGCAAAATAGGCCTTTTCTCTGCACCCGTGACCTGTAGGGGACCCACTGAGTGGAGGTGTCTGAAGGGGCTGGCCTTCAGTGCCCGATGTACCCGTGGGTGGGCCAGAGCCGGGGCGGGGCTCCGCTGCAGAGGTTGACTCTCGGGGAGGGAGGACACCTTGCTCCCATGTTCCAGGGGCTACAGCTCGGGACACTAAATTAGGATGTGGCAGCCAGTCTCCCTGTCATCCCACTTTGCCAGTGGGTTCCAGATGTGACACTGGAGCTGAGGGGACCTTCCAAGAAGGGCTCCCGACTATCTGAGGAGTCAGCTGGGTGTTGAAAGAACTTGGTCCACACCATAATCCAGGTCTTTTAGGGGCACAAGCAGAGGTCAGAGGACAGGGTTCTAAAGGTCTGCTGTTTCTTCTTCCTCTCTGTCGTCAGTTCCTTGTTTGCCGGCTGCAACCCGGAGAACCCAGGAGAGAAGTTTCAGTTCTATACGCAGATCATTGACTTCTTTAATGGCCTTTGCGGTGTTAACACTCAGCTGCAACAGGTAGGACAGCCCCGGCCGGGTGGCTCATTTGGTTGGAGGGTCGCCCACACACCAAAAGTTTGCAGGTTCGATCCCTGGTCAGGGCACATACCAAGGTTACAGGGTCAATTACCAGTTGGGGTGCATATGAGAGGCAACCAATTGATGTTTCTCTCTCTCTCTCTCTCTCTCTCTCTCTCTCTCTCTCTCTCTCTCTCTCTCTCCCCGCCTCACCTTCCTCTCTCTCTAAAACCAATAAATACATTCTCAGGTGAGGATTAAAAAAAAACAGGTTAGGACAGAGCAGAGTGCAAAGAGACCTCAGCCCTCCGCCCGTTCACCTTAGGATCCAGAAAGGGCTGTGGAGGGGAGCCGTAGCTGGACCTCACCGGGATCACTACACAAGGGCCACTGGTGGGGGACACTCTTTCATTCTCTCGGGCCTGCTCCATGGATGGTTGACCTCAGCCTAATGCAGCCTGTGGAGTGGAAGACGTCCAGGGAAACCGAGGGGAGAGACAGAGGGATGCTCTTTGGGGTGGCCACCAGGTCCCAGTTCCTAACTGGCGTGGGACTCCTCAGCACCTTTCCAAGAGGCTGAGCTGATCCCTCATCTCCTGAGATCCTGGGGTAATATTTGCCATCAGCTTTGGAAGGATATTAATTTCTGCTTCCAAAAAGCTGACCGTGCAGCATTTAATGACATAAGTAACGAAGGTTTGGGTTAGGAGAAACATTCTGGAAGCTTTTGTGGGGGGAGGGGTTTATGCCTGATCCATGACGCTTCATAGCCATAGCTTTTCTCTGCTAATTTAGCAAAAAAAAAAATACAGTTGTTTATTTCCAAAGCTAAGCAGTACTAATGAAAATGTTTACCTAAAAATAATGAGGACAGTTTCCAACAGACTAAGGAACCATGTGGCCCCTTTCCCACTAAGCCTTCATGAGAACGCATCACTGGGACAGCCTCTGCTCTCCCTGCTTCCTTTCCGCACACAGGGCAGAAGAGAAAGAACGAGCAGGCCCGGAGCATCCCCATAAAGCAGAGGCTCTCTAACTTGAATCACCTTGACAGCTTCCCAGGAAATGCTGATCCCTGGTGCCTGGTCCCCCAAGAAAATCATTCCATGTTTGGAGATGGGGCCCCAGGAATCTGTATTTCGAACAAGTTGCTCTGGAGGTTCTGGTGCAGGAAGCCTGGGGCTTTTCATAGCCACACACTTGGCGGTGTGCAGCTCTCACAGCTTGGAGGACAGAAGGCGAGTGAAGGTGTCCGCAGGGCTGTGCTCTCTGCAAGCTCAGGGGAGGGGCCTCGCTGTGCCTCATCCTCGCTCCTGGGGGCCCCCCCGCAGCCCTGAGAATTCCTTGACCCGTAGCTGCGTCACTTTCAGTCGCTGCCTGTGTCTTCACAATGCCTTCTGTGTCTCTCTGCCCCTCTCATCGTCTTATAAGGACACCAGTCCTTGGACTGAGGGTCACCCCAAATCCAGGATGAGTTCGTCTCAAGATCCTTAACTAATTACCTCTGCAAAGACCCTATTTCTAAATAAGGTTCCAGGTGGGCATGAATTGGGGGGGACGCCATTCTACCCATGGTGTACACCTCTCACAGCCTGTGGCTTTTGCAAATCTGCTGCTTAAAGATGCCTCAGACACCATTTTCAGGGGCTGAAGGAACTAGAACATTTCGAACATTTCAAGCACTCCGTGCAACAGAGACTTGAGTGTGGTTCCCTCCAGGATGCTTGGCCTCCTGGCACCCCGATGCTCCGACTCCCACTTTTCTCAGCCTTTGCCATTCATCATCCTCCCCTAAATAGGGGGCCCCAGGAGGTCTTCCTTTGACCACCGGCCCCCCCTCAGATACACTGGTTCCCCTCACACCTGCTCCCGTCAGTAGGGCACGGACAATGAGGCCCGTTGTCCAGAGCAGAAAAGGCTTCACCTGCAGCCTCAGCCCGTACGCTGGCCATGCCCCTTGGGGCCAGGTCCTGCATTCGTGAGATGACTGGGGACACTCCCCACGGCCCAAAGGGATCAAACCCAGACCAGCAGGGCCAACAAACTACAGGGGTCATTTCTGCCGGGGTGGGGAAAGACAGGAAGTGCAACCCCTGAAACATACTTTTCGGGGGAGAAGTCATATGGATTCGGAAGCATTGGCTGGGGTCATTGTCAAGGGAATGGGAAATCCTTGCTAGGCAAATATAATGATAGTGCTGCTTCTTTAAAAAATTATCTCCAAATAGCTAACCCATACATGTGGTTTAAAACTGAAGTTACCAAAGCTATACAAAGAAAACTTAGTCTCTGATCTACCAGTGTCCCGTGGTTACTTACTACCCATTCCCTTCCCCAAAGGCAATCCCATTACCAGTGTTTCGAACAGCCATGCAATATTTATATATTCTCTCAAACACAAATGCTAGTCTACTGTGCACATTGCTTGTATCTTGCCCTTTTTAATTAGTATATCCCACAGATAGGGAGTGGTCACACTCGTTTTTACTGAAATGGCTGCGTGGCGTTCCAGCGGTGGGCGCATCACAATGTGATTCGCCATCCTCTACTGATGCCATTTGAATAAAGCTTTACAGTTTCCAAAGAAGCCAGTTCTGCGGTATCCAGGAAAAGCCTTCCTGGCGGTCATAGAGACAAATGGCAATGGAACCTTCCCCCCATTGACCTTGGGCCGGAAGCTGGAGGTGAAGATGCAATGAAGAGACGTGGGGCAGAGACCGAGGGAGTGGGGCGCACCTGAGAGGGTGGGGCCTCCTCATTGGCCTGGGCCAGGAACCCTTAAATGAAAAGCAATCCTCTTCCACCCTGTGCGTTGCAGGAACCAGACCCTCCTCCCGTGGACGATGAGCTGTTGATGCTGCAGTGCATGGAGACCTTTGACGACGAAGATCTGTAATGCAGCACAGCTGGGAGGAAGGGGATGCGTGAGGCGGACCGTTTCCAAGTTTGAATGCCCGCAGCCAAAGCTGTCCATGCCTCAGCCTTCCGGGAGTGTTTTGGATGAACTGCCCCAGGAGCATTTTGATGTGTTTTAGTTTCTGGTTATTATAAAGCATTAAGAGCAGCGTGGCTCCATGTTGGTCTTTCGGGGTAGTTTGGTACAAGGGACTGGCCTGCGGCAGGGCACACACCTGCTCCCCCTGTGCTCCTATGTGGGGTGGGGGCTGTGGGCATTGGGTGCAGCTGAGGCCCAGGCCACAAGCCTACCAAGAAAAGGACAGGCAGGACCTGTCTCTGGAGGTGCCATGATACCAGGTACTTTCAGTACACTCTGAGCTCAGATTGTTGTTCTGATGGGTTCTAGAGAGTTCTGGAGACCACCCACTCAGCCTCCAGGCTCTGGGAGCTCAGGAACAGTGCTGACCTTAACTGTGTGCTACAGAACATCAGGGTAGAACCAGCTACACCCGCTCCTTCTGGTAATAAAGACCCCTGAATGGAGGCCAAGCCTGATTTCACAGTGTTCTGGGCACTTTCAGGTGAGGCTCCTTGACAAGGAGTGTGTATGTCCCTGAGCTGTACACTGGGTATGATATTTGGCTAAACCCTATTCTAGATGTTTCTATGAAGGTATTTATTTTAGATGAGATTCACATTTAAATCAGTAGACTTTGAGTAAAGCAGATTACTTGCCGCAATGTGGTGGGCCTTGTCCAATCAGTTGAAGGACCGAATTGACCAAAAGATTGACCTCCCCCAAGGAAGAGGGAGTCCTGCAGTGATAACCCTCAGGGACTCAGCTGCAATCTGCCCAGCCTACTGGTTTACCCTGCAGACTTTGGACTTGCCAGCCTCCACAATCATAGCAGCCCATTGCTGAAAGAGTCTCTCTCTCTGTCTCTCCTGTGTGTGTATATTTATATATCAAGCACATATGTGTATATATAGTATATATCTAGTAACACACATGAATGTGTGTACATGTGTGTCTGTATGTGTACACACAAACACAACCCATGGGCTCAGTTTCTCTGGAGAACCCGGACTAATCCACTGAGCGTGCAGAGAGAAGGGGTTCGTTCGCCTGGCTCCTTACAGTTTACTCATCATAGCACAGTGGCTCCCCTCCACTGCGGACCCCCAGATTCTTGGACCGCTTCATCTCCTGTCTACTCCACTGCCCAGCTCTCACCACTCACTGTCCTGTGATGTAGGAGCCAACCCCAAGGACTCCCCCTGGGGGTGTGTGGGGGTTACAAACAGCAGGGGCACAGAGGGGAAGGGCCTGGAGGGCCACCTGCCTCTTCGGGGAGGAAGAGACCCGTTCTTCCGGCCAAGAGCCCCATCTCCGTCCCCTGCCCCACCCCCCAGGCCTCTTTCTCCCAAGGCATCAAAATACTGTCAAGAACATGTGGACTGAGGGCTTTTCTGCAGCAACATCGGGCTGCACTGGTTTATACTGGAGATGTAAGGCTGGAGACCAGCGAAAGGATGCAGTTCGAGGCCTGGCCTCGTCCAAGCACGCTTGTCGTGGTCTTCATTTAATGCTTATCTGGCCGCCAAGGTGGATAGGCCAACGGAGGTGCTCAGAAGGGTGTGGTCCCCACCTGTGCGTGCATGGAGCGATCAGCATGTCCTGGGGTGAGGGTGGGTGGAGAGGGCTTGGGGACGAGTGTCGGGAGAGACAGCCTCACATCCTGGTTTCTGGGGCTCCCTTGTTCCGCTCTTCTGAGGGATCCTGGGAACAGAGTGTGTGCTGGCTCATTCCCACCTCTTCTTTCCCATCGCCTTCCAGTCTGGGCCAGAACGGGAGATACCGGGTCCAGGAGGAAGCACAGGACTGGGTGCCAATCCCGCAAGGGAAGCCGTAGATCTCCAAGACCTTCGTCGTCTCCGAAGACTCCTGGATTTGATTCCATGCCAGGAGGCCTCTCTCCTCCAGACTCCCTGAGAGCAGACAGTGAGCGGTCAGGACTGGGCAGGGATGGAGTGCACCACGGCGGGCTGGAGGGGGGCCTCTGGCGCCCCCTGCAGGCAGTAATGAGGTCTCAGTGCCCTCCAACTCTCAACAGACCCAGCCGCCAGCCTGTCTCAGGAATCGCATGCAGCTCAGCTACGCGCAGCTCAGCTACGCCCAGCTCCGCTCCCCAGGCATTGCCTGAGCTCCCACTGGGCGGCTGACTACACAGCACAGAGCTCCGGGTACAACCTCCAGTGAACCACCACCGTCCTTTTGCCCAGGGGCTGGCCTTTCCACATTTTAATGTTTCTGGAATGCAGACACATTTTACACTTGGAGGAGAAGAGAATGTGGAAAATACAATACCCCGAAGCAGGTGCTATCATAAAGGTCCTTTCCAGAGGCTGTGGGAGAGTCAAGAAGGGCGTGCTGAAAGCCATCAGCGATGGTAGCTCTGAGCTCGCCACCTTCCACCTCCTCAGGACTTAGAGATTCCATTTGCTCATCCTCACACTGATCACCCTGTACTGTAATTGTCTCTTTCTCTCATCTCTCTCTCCCATTAGCCTGTGGGTTACTGGAAGGCAGGGGGCGTGTCTCTCTGCATTTTGTATTTTCAGCAGAAGCCTGCCTCGGAGGTATTGTGGGTTCAGTTCCAGGCCACCAGAATAAAATGAGTATCCTAATAAAATGAGTCACAATCTTTTTGCTGGTGGAGTTTATAAAAAAAAAACAAACAAACCATAATATCTGTGAAGCATGATAAGGTGCAATAAAACAGGGCATGCCTGTATATAGCACCTGAAACGCAAGGGCTCAAGAAGTTTTTATCGAAAATATGAATGAATGAATGAATGAATGAATGAACGAACGAATACCCATGTTCTCTCTCTCACCAACTAGACTCCCCAAGAGCGCTGGGGCTGTGTCTTTTTCTTTTTGCTTCTGGTGTATTTCTCACCTTAGGGCCCTGTTATAGGTTGAATTGTGTCCCCCTCCAAAAACTACCCCAGGACCTGCACATGAAAATGTGACTGTATTTGGAGACAGGACCATTGAAGAGATGACTAAGTGAAAGATGAGGACCTTCAGGTAGGCCTAATCTAATCCGATGGGTGTCTTTATAAAAAGAGACTAGGACACGTGGAGGACACCAGGGATGCACACCCACAGGGGAAGGGCGGGTGTGGATGCCATGAGAAAGCAGCTGTCTGCAAGCCTGGGGGAGAGGCCTCAGGAGGAACCAGCCCTGCCAACACCTTGACCTCAGATTTCCAGCCTCCAGACTGAGAGAAAATCCATTTCGTTGTTTAAGCCCCAGACTGCGGAATTTTGTGATGGCAGCCCTCGAAAACTAATACAGACCCATACACCCCACCAGACCCAGAGCCCGCTCCAACTGTGGTTGGCCTGACCTGATGTAATCAGGGCTGGAGAAGCTAGGGGAGTGGCCCGAATGCTGACCACCTACCCAAACTGCTAGCTCACAGAGTGCAGCTGAGCCCTACCAGGGATGGTGTTGTCCAGGAGAAAGCCCAGAAATCCACCGACGAACATGCCCGTGGTCAGCAGCACCTGGATGACCTGGTCCAGCTGGAGAATCCCTGGCGTGGAGATAAAAGTGACACGGATTCCCAGGGATGAGGGGCCCCGTGGGCGCTGCCCAGGAGTGGTCCCAGTCCAGAGGATGGAGAATCACCTGTCTGGAGCTTCTCAGGGTTCTTGTTCACCCAGTTGGGAATGGCGAGCCCACAGAAGATGGAGAAGCCGAAGACAAACAGGTTCCTGGATGAGTTCATGTCCACGTACTGCGGGAGAGAGGCCCCCGAGGCAGTCCGGAGCCTCAGCACCTTTGCTGCACGCCAACCTCACACCCATCCGCCCAGGTGCCCCTCCCCTCCCACCGCCACCAGAGGTTTCGAGGGAGGGGGCTGAACTCAGAGCAACACACATTCTCAGCAGACAAGCCAAGCCCTAATTCCCACTTGGCCTTGGGAGCTGAATGGTTGGGATAATCCAATTCAAACTGATACAATTTCCAGTTTTGGATACTTCTAGCTATGTCTTTCTTCCATGGTGGGCTGGGGGGAGCAGTGTGGTCACTGGGACCAAGGAGCCCCTGCTCCTCCCCTTCCCCAGCCCTGTTCCATTCACCTCACTCCTCACGGGCTCCTTTCAAGACAGGAAATGCTGCTGTTTTCCCAGAGGCGTCTCGCTCACCTGCAGATTGGAAATCCCCACGGCAGAGATGATCCCGAACATCACCAGGAACACGCCTCCGATCACCGGGGTCGGGATGGTGGCGAACGCAGCCCCAACCTTCCCAAACATGCCCATCAGGAGCAACACACAGCCCGCGGCGACAATCACCATCCTGCTCCCCACCTGCAGCACTCGGGGACATCAAGACGAGGAGCTCAGCACCAGCCAGGCCACGCGCCTCAGAGGCCTCTGCACTGCTCCCGGGCACCTCCGTCAGTGTTCTGGACAGACTCACAAGAGCAGCACCTCCTAACCCAGAAGTGACCCCCTCTCTGCTCCGGCATGGTGCATTTGGGAAAGGATGAGGGTGTGACCAGGTGGCAGCTAAATTATTCAGGTTTGGAGGGCTGAGCCCCAAACCTTGGAAAGTTAAACATTTCTTCAGTGCTTCAAAGTCACTGACATCTTCAATCGCCAGGCTAGACTTGCTGCCGGTGGAGTGGCCACCACCAAGAAGGGTGGTATGGTGAGCAGGATGATGGCTCCTCACAGAGGTCATGTCCTAACCCCCAAACCTGGGAATGTGTTACCTTGCATGGCCAAAGGGACTTCACCGAGGTGATGAAGGTGAGGAGTTTGAGATGGAAAGGGTATCCTGAGTCAGCCAGGTAGGCCCGATGTAATTACACGAATCGGTATAAGCAGAGGACCTTTCCTGCCTGTGGTCAGGGATATGTGACTATGGAAGGGGGGCCAGAGAGGTGCGACGTTCCTGGCTTGGAAAATGGAGGATGGTGAGGGGGTGGATAGCCAAGGAATGAGGGCAGCCTCTAGATCAGCGGTCCCCAACATTTTTGGCACCAGGGACCAGTTTTTCCACCTACGGGGCGGTGGGGGTGGGGGGGATGAGGGGCGGGGCACAGGAGGCGGAGCTCAGGCTGGGGGTGGGGGAGGTGTCAGGAGGTGGAGCTCAGACAAGCTCCCCCCAGCCACCCCTTACCCTGTAGTCTGGTTCCTAACAGGCCACGGACAGGTACCTGCCCATGGCCCCGAGGGTTGGGGACTCCTGCTCTAGGTGACGGAAAATGCAAGGGCATGGATTCTTCCCTGGAGCCTCCAGGTAGGAACGCAACGCTGCCAATGTTAGCCTCGGGAGACCCATGTCAGACTTATAACCTCCACATCAGTAAAATAATAAGTTTGGGTTGTTTGAAGCCGATAAGTTTGTGCTAATTCGTTACAGCAGAAATAGGGGACTACTACACTGAGTGGCAGATTGAGGTACCCCGCCTGCCCCCAGGAGCCACCTACCCTGGTGATTCCCAGTGCCCCAACATTCTCGCTGTAGGAGGTGGTGCCGTTCCCGGTCCCCCAGGCCCCCGCCAGCAGGCAGCCGAGGCCCTCAATGCCGATGCCGCGGTTGATGGCGTGCTTCGGAGGGGGTGGGGCCCCCACCAGACGGGCACAGGCATAATAGTCGCCTACAGACTCCACCATTGAGGAGATCACCCCAGCGATGATCCCAAAGACCCCAGCCAGGCTGATGGTGGGGAGGCCCCACTGTCCTGAAAATGCAATGCAGACGGAATATTAACCCAGAAGATAACAGGCTGCTGAACCCCAAGTAATGTCTTTGCCCGAGGGGTCTCTGGAAGGATTTAAAGATGGGGCAGCATGTCTTCAACCCCACGACTGTCCAGAGGATTTGGCTCAGACTCCTGCCCTACCATTCCTCCCTCAGGGCAGGGCAGACGCCCTGACCTTGAGGCCACTGTGCACAAAAAGAACCAGCAATGGAGCATCTTCCCAGAAAGACCTCAAAGCCTTTGGGAGATGAGAGTCTTACTCAGGGAGCCCCAGCTCCACAGTCCGTAGGCCAGGGCAGCCCTCCCTAGAACCTGGTTATCTACACACCCTGAGCCAAGAACTGCAGGGAAAGGAGACCGGGAGTGGCCTAAGGGATGGCCTTGAACTTGTCTCCCCAGAACTGTTTTCATTCAGTCCCAGGCCTCCCTTACATGGGATCTACGGAATCCAGGAGGAGACCCAAAGGTCCAGCTAGCAGGTGGGGACCTCGCTGTCCTCTCCCTGCTCCTGGGCTCACGGGCTGAGCTATGCGCAGAGAGGGGATGGGAGTAGTAGGCCAGCTCAGAGGGAGCCTCCGGTCTAGCAGTGAAATAATGAACACGAGTTGTTGGAAGCCACTAAGTTTGTGCTAATTTGCCACAGCAGAAATAGGAGGCTAAAAGGACTCGTGGACATGGACAACAGCGTGGCGATTGTGGGGGTTGCGGGCTGTAAGGGGACTAAATGATAATGAAAAAAATACAATAAAAATTTTAAAAAACAGCGACTAGAAGACTAATACATTGAGTGACAGGCGTAGGTGCCCCGCCTGCCTCAAGAACCACCGTCAGCAGCCTTACCCAGGGCCCCAGCATTCTCGCTGCCATTCCCTGTCCCCAAAGGAACTTGGGACAACCCAGGGGTCTCCTTCTTCTCTCAGGGGTCTGACACAGGCTCCCTGGGGCCTGTGCCTCACTGTCAGATTCCTTGGAGGAAAGCCTGCCTCCGCCCCTATTCAACGCTCCATCCCCTGCCCCACAGCCCAGGGACAGTCCCGGGAAACAGGTCCCAGGCCAGAAGGGTCTCCATCTTCTCATTACCTGGGTAAGGGAAGCGAAACCAAGGGGCCTGGCTCAGGACGTGGCCTTTGGTGTCGGTGCGGGCCAGGTACCCGTAGGCTGTGGGGGCCGAGGGGAGGGTGTTGGTCACCGTGAGCACGAAGCAGAGGAGCCAGGAAATGCAGAGCGCCAGCAGCACCTGCCAGAGGAAGCCGCCTTCACCGCCACGCCTGCCCCAGCCCCTGCCAGCCCCTCCCGGACAATGGGAATTTAGTGTGTGGTGGATCATTAGCACATTAAAGGGACGTAGAAGATAAAGGATGGGGAGCCCTTGCGTGAAATAGAGGCAGAACGTCCAGTGAAGTGGGCACTTGTTACATAGTCTGTCTCCCTTCCTACTGCTGGCCAGTCACATGACCTTGGATCAAATTCCCTGAGCCTCAGTTTCTTCATCTGTACAATGGAATTACAGTCAGTGCTCTGTAGAGCCTGAAGCAGGATTTCACAGAGCGGGGCCCTCAGAAATATGATTTTTAATCTCTGGTGGCTAGACCCTGGAAATCTGCATTTTTAGCGGTGTCCCCAGGTGATGCGTGTGCACACTGAATTTTAGAGCCCCTGGCCTACAGGGGTGTGGGGTATTGATTCGACCGCTATGCGGAAGTATCTTCTCACAGCAAGAAATGGAGTTTACTCCATTGAACCTGAAAACGTGTGTGTGCGGTTGACAGCTCCCCATACTTGGCAGTGTGGTGCAAATGCAACGGAGAAGGTCATCACGGGGCACTTGAATTACCCATGAGCCACTGAGGAAGAACCTGATCTAAGCATCTTGGCCCCTGGTTTTATATCATTAGCAGTGAGCTTGGCTGCCTCCCTAGTATCTCACTAGGAGGATGGCCCAGGGAACGTGAGATGGCTGTCCCACCCGGTGCCCAGGGCGGCGACCTAGGGCAGGGTGCTCTGCTCCTGGGAGAGAAATAGGGAAGAAAGACTGGGACCTCCCAATGGTGAGGAAGCGATCCCGCCGGCTGCAGGAGGACTAAGGAAGGTCACGGAGCGCAGGCCACGCAGAGGGGGGAGCATTTGATTTGGGGGTCATCCGGGAGTGCAGGAAGCCCCTCACTCTCCAGGTGAGTTAACCAAGAATGGAAGGGGGTGGGAGTGCTTCTTACAGGGAAGACCTGAAACAGCTGGAACTTAGAGACGTGACACCCCTTCCGCCGTCCGTAAATGGGCACGGGCACCGCGATCTTTTTCAGGTACTGAGAAAACAGCGTGATGAGGAAGACGGTCCTGAAACAGAAACCACACCGACCTGGTGAGTTGGGGCCCGTCCTGAAGGGCCAGCGAGGGTGCAGGACGCTCAGCCACCACGGCGGCAGGGTCCCCTTCTAGGCCCTGCTCTGCAGTGCAGGCAGTGTCCTGCCGTCTCCGAAAAGCAGGGGGACATTCCCTTTCAGAAGCTGCTGGTGGCTGAAGAGGAATAGTGGGAAGGGGGGCTAGCGTTCTTTGGGGGTGGCAGCTGAATGGGTGTAGCAGTTAGAGCCAGTGAGGACAGGGCCTGAGACCGTCCTCTCTCCCAGGTCAGGGGGTCAGACCACAACGGGCAGAGTGAATGACAGCATCCAGTGTCTTCCTCAAGTCCCTTCAAACCTCTGTTTAAATGCTTATGGCCTCTTTCTCCAGGAAGCCCTCCTGATGCTCCCAGCTGGCTGTCACCACACCCACCCCCACCCCTGATCCTGCCTGAAATTCTAACTCTAGTCACTGTCCCCTGGTGTGTAAGTCTTCTCTCCGAGACACTGTAACGTGCCTGAGTTCTGAGGCCATGTCTTTGCACCTGTCCCAGGTGCCAGAGGTTTACAAATATTTGCTCATCGAAAACCTAATAAGCCAGGGACCACCTGTCTCACCTTACTGTGAACCCTACACAAAGTGTCTGTCCTGCCTGTGGTTAACTCATTGTCTGTGTGTACTCAGCACATAGTAGTAATAATAAATTGTAAGTAGCCATTTCATTGCTTTTCAAAGCATCATAACATTTGTGAACGTATCTGTAAACTCCAGAGCTGGCCAATGGACAGGGCTCTTATTATTCTTACTGGGTCACCTTCCACCAAGGAGAACTTGGACGGGACTCCCTCCGCAGAGAGGACTTACAGGGCGGCGATCCCCCAGTGGGCCCCGGCATCATTGCCGGCAGAATCGAAGAGAGGCAGGGCCACCAGGGAGATGGTCGGAGCGATGGTCAAGGGGCCGATGAAGCGCATGAGGTAGCCGAGGAGTCCCGAGAAGCCCACGAGCATCTGGAAACAGGAAGCGGCCATGACGACACCCTGCAACTGAAGAGAGGGCGCGGCTCAGGCATCCTGAGGCTTGTGGCAGGTCCCTGGGCCTCAGCCAAGCCCAGGCCACTTCTAAACCTAGTCCCCGCTTAGTGTTACATTCAGAGGCAGTGCAGGGCAAAGGACCCGGGAGAAGGAGAGCACTGATTTCACTCCTCGCTCTAGTTCTGGACCAACTGTTGGGCATTTCCACTTAATACGACCCTTCTCAGGAAGCAGCCTTTAAAAGTATCCATTGCCCATAGTGATGACCATGATGAACACTCTTAATACCAGCATCACTTAGTGGTGTGCCAAACATGTTTTTTGCTTTATTTTTCTCTGTGTTCCTGTGTTCTGTTGCAGGACTTGCCATTTTTTTCCCCTGTAAAGGACCAGAGAGTGAGTATTTCAGACTGTGCAGGCCGTATGGGCTCCGTCACAACTGTTCCAGACAGCGAGTGGACCCACGAGCCACGTTCTGCTCCAGTAAAATTTCACGTATAGGCTCTGAAATGGGAATCTCATGTAATTTTGACACATGATGATCTATTACTCTTCATTTGATTTTTTTTCAACCACTTAAAATATAAAACCATTTTTAGCTTGTGGGCTGTGCAGGAAGAGGCAACAGGCCAGATTTGGCTGGTTTGGCTGTAGTTTCCCAGCCCCCGATCCACTGGGCTGATTTGGTTTCCTTTAGTGCTCCCTTTTTTAGTTTTCTAGTCCGGATGTTATAATTCCAATTTATTCCTGATAACTTCCCTTGCTTTGAGGTCTGCTCTTTCTGAAATTCACATAGTGGCTTCTGCTTCCTTTTGATTAGTATTAGCATGGTATATATTTTCTCCATCTATTTACGTTTAGTCTTCGTGTGGCTTTATATTTAAAGTGGGTTTCTCGTAGACAACATAGAATTGGGTCTTTTTTTTTTTTTATCCACTCTGGCAATCTCTGTCTTCTTTTTTTTTTTTTTTAAGATTTTATCCATTTAAAGAGGGGAAGGGAGGCAGAAAAAAGGGAGAGAAACATTAATAGGTGGTTGCCTCTCACACGGCCCCTACTGGGGACCTGGTCCACAACCCTGGCATGTGCCTTGATTGGGAATCGAACTGGCGACCCTATGGTTCACAGCCCATGCTCAATCCACTGAGCCACACCAGCCAGGGCCAATCTGTATTTTAATTGGTGCATTGAGACCTGTGACGTTCAAAGTGGTCATTGATGTGGTCCAATTAGTACCTACCCGATTCATCACTGTTTTCCAATTGTTGCCTTTGTTCTTGATTCCTATTTTTGTCTTCCACTCTTTTTCTGCCTTTTGTGGTTTTAATTGAGCCTTTTATGTGATTTCACTTTATCTCCTTTCTTAGCATTTTCTCTTCTTCTTAAACAATTTTTAGTGGCTGCCCTAGAGTGTGCAATAATACTTACAGCCAAGCCAAATCCAGTTTCAAAGAACATGGCACCGCTTCACGGGCAGTGTGAGAACCTTCCAATAACACAATAACCCTCGTTCATCCTGCTCACGCATTGCCGTGGTTCATTTCTCTCAGCTCACAGACAGATATAAATAGAAACTACCGTGACACTGGGAGGCGAAGTCAAAACCCGTCTAATGTGTTAAAGACCGAACTTGCCTTCCCTTCCCACAGTTTTCTACTTTTTCTGCTGCCACCAATTCCTTAAAACAGAACCGTGGCTCCGTTCTACCTGCCCATTGCCCCTCATATCCCAGTGGGTAAGGGCATCCCTGCTGTCCCTATATTCATGTCACATTTATTTGTGGCCGGTATGGTGAAGTACAGGTGATCTGCTGACCATCAGCAGTTTCAAGACTTGAGAGGTGTGTAGACACTTAAAACTCAGTGGAACATGGAGAATCTGTCTTAAATTCCAGTAGGCTGGCTCAGCAAGTAAACTCAATCAATCATCCATTAATAAAATGAGGTTGAGCCATGGCTGGTGTGGCTCAGTGGACTGAGCGAGGGCTTGTGAACCAAAGGGTCGCGGGGTCAATTCCCAGTCAGGGCACCTGCCTGGGCTGCGGGCCAGGTCCCCGGTAGCGGGCGTGTGAGAGGCAACCACACGTTGATGTTTCTCTCCCTCTCTTTCTCTCTCCCTTCCTCTCTCTCTAAAAATAAGTAAATAAATCTTGAAAAAAATAAAATGGAATGAGGTTGAAACTTGTAAGAACCTTCTCTTGTTCATAGCACTGGTAAAAAGCACCGGACCAGCAGATGGAGCTAAAGTACCAGAGGTCGAACCCCGGGTTGGGGCTCTCAGTGCAGAACACTTGGAGAAGGGGAAAAATGAGTCTCCTGCCTTAGACCCCGGCCAGAGGAAACCCCGCCCCGGGCCTGTGTTTCAGAGCGGGGGTGGCAAACTTGGTCTGTGACAGGCAGGATAGTAAAAACTTCAGGTTTTGTTGGCCCTATGAGGTTCCTGTTACATCCTCTTTTTTTTAAACAGCCTTATAAAATGTAAACGCCATTCTTAGTCTGTGGGTAGTTAAAATTTTTTTTAAAAAAACAAACACACAGACCGCAGGCTGGATTTTGTTCAAGAGCCACAGTTTGCTGACTCCGGCTTTAGAGGACCCCGTTTATCACGCACCCCGAAATCAACAGTAAGTGCACTGGAGAAGACATGGGTGTCGCTCAGCGCAGGGACAGCGTGACCAGTATCCCTAAATGTCCTCTCTCGCCACTAATACTGTTCAAGCCCCAGGGGAACTGCTTGCCATAACTCTTGCTCACTGCCCTCAAAACACGGGTAAGTGCTTCTGAGTGGGACGGCGGTGTGTGCTGCTGTAGTGTCCGAAATGCACACACTTCATTAGAACCCAGGGAGGCTTCGAGCAGCCGACGTCGTGGGGTAGGAGAAAAGAGAAATTAACTTGCCAGGTCTTTCCTTTTGGATAGTACGAAGGCAAGAGATGCGTGCAAAAGGAATTACAGTCCCCGGGAGGCCTGCAAAGGGAAAGCCTGCCCCTGGCGTCTGGCAGAGCGGGGTGAGCAAACCCTGCTTCTTGTTCTATGCTCAGCTTTAATTTGAATGTATCAACTGTGAGCATAGGCTCGCTAGGGGCAGCAGAAACAAACAACGACAAAACACAAATGCAAAACAAACCAACAAAGGCCCCCAAATCTCCTGTGGTCTGTGATTCATTCTACTGATGAGATGGTAAAACGAGGCTTCACTGAAGAAGAGCACCCCGATTTGGAAAAATCACATGGCAACACACAGCCTTCTGAGATGGGTGATCGACCGGGCAAAAACCCAGCGCCCACCAGCTTGACAAGCACAATTCGTAGTCTGCATGGAACTACATGGAACTGTTCTTTAGAGATCAGAAGGGCCTGTTAACCCAGGGCCCACCCCGAGATTGAAAACGGAAGCCTGAGGACTCGATTAGATTACTGAAGTGCACCACCTCCAGGTGATAAGAGCACAGGCACCTGCAAAAGGGCCGTCTTTCCAAGGGAAGAAGAACAGCAGGAGGTTCTGGTTGAAATTCCCTACCTACACGGCTCAGGCCGACTCGCTGTGTCCTTACAAGCACTGCGCTCCCCGAGGTGGCAGGAGAGCTGGTGATGAGACCCCACACTGCACGAGGGCTGGCCCCGTTCAAAGCAGCTGCGTCAGCCCTGTCATGGGGCTGTCTGTCGTGTGGCTGTGGCCTGGAGCAGCTGCTCAGTCACCCTCCCTTTAAAAGGTCGTTACTCACGAGTCTGCTAGTGGGCCCTGTTTGGAATTAGACCGCTAGCGAATGGCACCAGAAACTCTGACCTCAGAGATTCCATATCTTGAGTGATGTCAGAAAGACATTCGAATAAGGAAGAAGAAGATCATTTGCTGATTCAAGGGAAATAGTAATAGGAAAAGAAAAGGCAGTTACGCAGGAGGATTCATAGGGTCCCCCCTTTCCTGGGGCAGGTGCTACGTCACAGGGTAATCAAACTGCAGCAACAGAGACTTGGGTCCCACTGTGTGGGTCTTTGAATTCAGAAAGCCCTGGGTGGAGCTTTGCTACAGGTGCTGCGGAGAAAGTTTGTGAGCCTGGAAGAACACGACGTGTCAACAGGAGGGCCTTGGGGGGAGAAGGAAGGCAGGTCTGAATGCAGCCAGCGGACCGGGCTACCTGGGATGCGGCGGGCGGTGCACACAAACGCACCCGGAATTATTTCTGTGTAATCTCACAGGTTCTCGGGCTGTGGCCAAGGGACCAGCAGTGTGATCTGGCAAGTGGACCATGGAAAGCGCTATCAAAATTTCACCTTTTGTGGGACAGGATTTTCAGTCAAATCTCAAAAACCGGTGGTTCATGTTGATGCCCCTCAGGTTCGAAAGAGGAGGGAAGTGTGACTTTCATTGTAGTCCCTGAGGCCCAGGAGGTGGCACCTTGGGCCACAAGGCATGCACACACAGGCTCGAAAACAACGGAATCCCCATATCCATCTGAAGTCACCAACGTTGCCAAAGCCAGCGGCACATGGGCCCTTGGTGGGCAAATGTGAGGGTCTGTGGCCCATCACGGAGCCTGCAGGCTGCCTGTGCTGGACATTCACAGAGCATGGGGGTTTGAATATTTTAAAAACTGGTATCTGCCCTGGCTGGTGTAGTTCAGTGGATTGAGCGTGGGCCTGTGAACCAAAAGATCGCGGTTCGATTCCCAGTCAGGGCACATGCCTGAGTTGCAGGCCAGTTCCCGGCAAGGGACCCACGAGAGGCAACCATACATTGATATTTCTCTCCCCCTCTCCTTCCTTTCCCCTCTAAAGATAAATAAATAAATAAACTCTTTTTAAAAAACTGGCATCCATGGTGTTTCTGGTTTGAGCTTTGCCCATTCTGCAACTGCATCTCTGACCCAGATTGCTATTACAGCAAGACCGGTACCGCAGACGGCCCACAAACGCGAGCATCAACTTATAAAACTCAAGGGTCACTTTTCGTAGCACGAACAGGGCAGGAGTGAACCAAGAGACACAATATCGAGTGATCTTTTCGTATTTCACACCATTTCCCAAAGGCAGTGAAATTACTGAAAAATCAGAGGGTGTGCCTGGACCCACCAATGCGGGCGATGCGGACACAAAGGGTGGGCCTTCCCGGGGAGGAGGTGGCAAGGCCAAGCTGAACGGGAGGGACAGGGAGCGAGTCACCTGGGGAGCCGTTTCTGAAGGACAGGCTGAGAAATGAGAGGGGTATAGAAACACTCTCTTCCCAGGCCTAGGGGTTTACTTGTGTTCCCTGAGATAGGAAAAATAGAAATCAATTTAACTGGACTTATTGGAATTCTGATGCTATTTACGGGCCAGATTGGGAAGTGTGGTGTTTTCAGGATGCATCCTACCCAGTGCAGAGGATGCAGCGACAATATACTCATTAAATCATTTGAAAGCACCTTGGCGAAGGTCACACAGCAGGGCTTAACAGTGTCCCTTTTGCTGCTCACTACTGAAGGCCAGCGGAGAAGGACGCAGAACCCCACCTTCTAACAGGAGCAAGGGAATGGGCTGAGAAGGGGGCCCGAGGGGAAAACGGAAGATGGCGCAGGAAGAACAGGAGCCACCTGACAAATTACTTTACTAAATGACGCTACGTTTCCCCTTTACGCTGAAAATAAGTTGAGTTCTGCCCAGTGTGGCTTAGTTGGTTAGAGCGTCATCCCGTAAACCAAAAGGTCGTGGGTTCAATTTCCGGTCAGGACACATGCCGGGGTTGTAGGTTCGGTCCCCAGTCGGGGCGCGTATGGGAGGCACGTGATCCGTGTTTCTCCCTCGAATTAATGTTTCTCTCCCTCTCTCCCTACCTCCCTTCCCCTCTCCCTAAAATGAATCAGCGTGTCCTCAGGTGAGGATTAAAACAATAATAAACATTAATAGATAAAATAAGTTGAAAATAATAAGATTATTTCTTAGCAATATTTCTAGATACATCTTCAGTCTGAGCTGAAGGACGTTGGCGTCAGGGTTGTTCTACTAAACTGAAAGTCATCTCATGCAGCTGGACCCAGAGTTACTGCAAGGACAAGGAGGAGCGAACACTGTGAGTGTTGCTGGCACATCAGGGCACATTTGCCTACGATTAAGATGGGTCATGGACTCACTGAGTTCATGGGGAGAAAGAGGAAAACTGAAGCAACATTCTTGAGCATACAGTAGCAGTAGTATGCGCTGAAAGGTTTTGTTGATTCTATTCCTTCTCGTTGGTCGAATATGGGCAAGAACAGGGATCTTGTACCATGTCCCCTCCTCTGACTTCCCTCCTCCTGTACCTTTCACATACAGGGGATGAGACTGTCGTCGCAGCCACGAGGTTGTCAGGACACTGGACATGGACCAGGGTGGGCTGCAAGATGGACCCCCACCGGTCTAGGGCTTGCTAGCTTGGCTCCCGGGGATATCTCGGGAACAGACTCTGCTCTGAGTCCATCAATGTCCTTGGCCCGGTTCTAGTGAGCCCGGGGGAGGCAGTGCCAAGGGCAGGTCTGAACACACTCTGTACTTGAACCCCCTCATCGAGTGGTGCTTGGGAAAGTCTGTGCCTCCTCTGGAGGAGGTGGCCCATGGCCTGGCCCCAGGCCTAGGTGTTTAAGGCCGGCTGGGAGGGAGGTGGTTGGGCTTCCTAGAACTCTCAAGTGACCTGTAGTCTCTCATATGGGGCCCCACCCACAAGCCACCCTTGCCTGTTCAGCCACCATATCAGGGAGGATTGTAAAGTCTACTTTCCCTCGGAAGTGGCTGAACTCTCTGCAGAGAATCCTGCGTGTACTGACTTCCTTATCTGCTGATTAGATAAGCCAACCTGGAGCAAGGCCAAACCTTGGAGTCTGCGGTGCGGGGAGCAAAAACAACACAGATGGAATTATCTTCTGGAGGGAGGGCCCTTGGGAGGACAGGCTTCCCCTGCTAGGAACCCATCTGTATCGGTACACCAGCTGGCGTTGTTGTGAGAGGCTGCGTTCAGCTTCAGTGAATTTTTTTGAAGGTTCTTCCAACCTATTTGCCCATTTCATGATGGGTGATTTACGCGCGCACCTGCCCGCACTGTGCTGAGTTTTCAGCAGTTTTTGGCCACAAATGGCATGACCCCCATGCCCCACCCTCCCTATTCACCCAATCTCTACCTGAGCGGCTTTTGTTTTGTTTCCCTGGATGAAAAAAGTCCACAAAGGGAAACATTTTGCCGATGTCAAAGAGGTGGAACAAAAAAATGGCAGAAGCACTAAAAGGCATCCACGTCAACGAGTTCAAAAACTGTTTTGAGCAGTGGGAAAAAGTCTCCATAGATGTGGACCATGGATCACTTGCCTCCCATACGTGCCCCGACTGGGGACCGAACCTACAACCCAGGCATGTGTCCTGACCGGAAATTGAACCCACGACATTTTGGTTTACAGGATGACGTTCTAACCAACTGCACCACACTGGGCAGAACTCAACTTATTTTCAGCGTAAAGGGAAAACGTAGCATCATTTAGTAAAGTAATTTGTCAGGTGGCTCCTGTTCTTCCTGCGCCATCTTCCGTTTTCCCCTCGGGCCCCCTTCTCAGCCCATTCCCTTGCTCCTATTAGAAGGCGGGGTTCTGAGTCCTTCTCCACTGGCCTTCAGTAGTGAGCAGCAAATGGTCTTCATCAAATGGAGAGTACTTTGAAGGGGACCGAAGTTTAAACATGGAAGAATAAGTACACTATTTTTATCAATAAATTCTGGGGTTTTTTGAGTCCCCCCTCATACATTAAGGCCACCGGTTCCTTTCCCCTGATGATACCACTGAATTAAGGGTTGGGTTTTACAGCAGATAAGCACAGGGGCCCAATGGCCCAAATGGGCAGACAGCACCCACTGCCAGAGTGGTACTGAGCCAGGCCTGGTCCTGCACTTTGGTTTCCTCTTAATCGGAGCCCACTCTGGGTACAGACAATGTAGGACACCATTCTGCGTGGCGTGGGCCCAGCTCCCACTCGGAGATGCACAGGACCCACGCCCATGGATAGGTTCTCCCGTGGGGAATCAGGCCTGCAATGTGCCTAGGCTGCTTTGAGACTTGCTTTTGCTAAGAAACTCCCTCACCCTGAATTGAGGCAGCAAATGTTTACTGCAAAGTAACTTCCTAAAATCCATCCCAAAACTCCCCAGTATGGAGTGTAACAGGTTCAACTACTTTTCCCTTTTCATTCACAAATATCCCTCTTCTGTGATGTGATTAGCGGCATTGGCTCCTTTGTTTTCTTAAAAGGTAACCCCCTAAAGCGAACCTGTGCATAGTAAATGAGGACCATCATGTAATGGGCAGAGAAAGAAATGAAGGCCTATCATGGCGGAGGCCGCGGCTTTTGCTCCCCTTGAGAGAAAAGCCATGCTGCCCCTTTTCCTCCACAGGACTCGGTAGTCCGTGTGAATGTCTCTCCCCCACCCATAACGTCGCGGACCCCACGAGCTGGGGTCCCCATCAAGGCAACATCGCACTTGTGCCTCTATGAAAAACTTGTAGCAGAACGTCTGGAAAACTCTGAGAGCTTAGTTACTACAGTCTGCTCCTATTATCATCTCCACCATCGCCATCATCGTCATCATCACCGTGACGTGTCTCTTCGTCCCTCTGCAGGCCTAGCACTTAGCACCACACTTGGCATCAACAATGACACTTGATGACTTAATGGAAAACCTCTCTGCCTCCTGGGACTGGCAAGGAACATGCCCACACTCTTCCTCCTTGAAATATGGGAGTGTTTCCAAGCACACCTAAGGTTCCCTCCATCTTTCCCACCCTGGCAGCCCAATCCGTCTCCTGCTCATCAACTGCTTGATTTTCTTCATTGCACAATAACTCCCTGAAACTCCCCCTTTTTATTTACTTGTCAGAATACTTTTGTCTCGCCCTCCCACCCAGTCCTGCATCTCGACACACTGTTTTATCTGCAGCAGTGTCCTAACGCCCAGGATCCCGCCCAGTGGTGAGCTGAACAATGAATGTTGAACAAGCGAATCAACACCGTAGCCCCCACCCCCCGAGTGGAGTATCCGTCCACTCCACACACACACTCACCCCACCCCTCCCTCGTGTCCCGTTACCTCTCTGATCCTCTTCTGCCATTCCTCGGTGAACTCAGGAGAGCTGGTGTTCACCTGGCTGGCGTTGAGTGTCCACTCGGGACACTTCCAGGCGGGAAGAGACAGCATGGCCAGGGAGGGTGCCAGAAAAGCAAATGTCCCTCCCTGGAGAATGGGCAGCCTGGAGGAGGGGAAGAATTCAGTTACTCACACAGTCCTTCAGCACTGGTCTGTCACCACCCTCAACGAGGGGCCTTTGACCCCCCAGTCCTAGCTGGGCTCAGAGGCAGCACAGGATGCCTGCTGCTCTCAGTACACACGGAGTTCCTGCGGAGCCTCCACTCAGACCCTCGAGCCCTGCCAACCTTTGGCAGGTGGGAGAGGTGAGCAGGTAGGAGAGGTGGGCAGGTGAAAGGCCTGCAGACCTGACCCCCATCTGGGAGATGCAAGCCCAGGAGCAGACAGTCAGGCCCTGGGGAATAACTCGGAGACAGCACAGAGCTCGGCGAGCTCGCTTCGTGGGGGCCACAGTCTGCCCTGTCCCGGTGGACCTGGGCACAGCTCACACGGGGGACGTGCTCCGGCCAACAGGGGAGGGCACAGCCTGACACCTGAGTTGCCAGATTCCCGTGCATCTCCAGAAACGGACCTCGGTCCCAGGTTTCCACCTGCAGGGTCCTTTTTGTCACATGGACAGAACGGGTTTGAGGTCAGTTAGCAGGGTGTGCTCCCCACCCCGGCCCTCCTCCCCACCCCCCGCCCCTTTCCACCCCCCGCCCACCGTCAGGGTGTCACTCGGGCTTCCCGTGAGAACATCTAGCTGCGCCTACGGACCTGTCTTCCCTCCGAGGTGCACACGCCTGGTAGGTCCACCTCCAGCGATCCCCTCTTACTGTGGAGGCACACCTGGTCTGCCCGCCCGTGGATGTTCCAACGTGGGGGTGGGGAGTGGACCAAGGGACCCCGGGACCTTGATTGCGTTGGACGCCGTGGCACACACCAAGTTCAGGGGCTTTTTTTTTTTTTTTTTAAAGACAATACTAGAGGGGTGTTTTTGAACTTCGGATTTCCTGGAGACATCTGAAAGAGCTATTCTGGAGAATGACTGAACACATTTTATGAAAGGAGGGTATCAGGTTTATGAAAGAGTTTCGCTAAGTGGCCCCTGTAGCCCGGCCGAGCATTGGAATCAGCGGTGCCTGGTTCAGACGTGGCAGCGGGTGGTTCAGGAGGGCGCCCAGGCACGGGGAGGGCAGAAAGCTCTGGGTGGTCCTGCCGAGCCCCCGGGGTTGAGAACAACTGATCTAGATTTGAAAATCTACACCCATAGGTCTCCAAAGGGGGATGGACTACACGGCACACCCAAGGCAGGAGCATGCGTGGGATTTTATGTCTGTTTTTCCTTGTGTATAAGCTGCCTACTGCTCACTATATAGAATTTGGATACTGCCAGAATATAAGAATTCTTATGATTATGAGGTTTATTTTCATTTTTAAATTATGTTTTTGTTATTGTATGCAAAAATTTGTCCCCAATTGAGACATTTTTAAGGGAGTATTAAAAAATTTTCAAGTTGATAAGCACTTTTGTAATTCTGTTCATGTTATGGTCTTCTGAGATAATTGTACATGTTTAGGATAATGCGATATATGGACTGGCTGCCTTTTTGTAATGGCTAAATACCTTTCATGTTCAAGATGAATTTCTCCATGTATTTGTTTCAGTGTTTTATCATGTCCTACCTTTAGGTTCACAAAATGTAGCAGTAAGTTCTTCATTATGCTGCTCCCTGATCTTCCAATTCTGTTTTCCACCCTTTCCTCCCCACCCCCCACCCCATTTTGTTAGGCTTCCCCATTTCTTTCTCATAACTTTTTGTCAGTACTCTTTAAATAGAGAGAAAGGTAGATAACTAGATGACAGACAGACAGACGTATTTTTGCATGTCTGATTTTTCCTTTATGCACTTTCCTGGTACGTGTGTGGGAGGCACCCGAGAGACAGCCCAGCCCAAACCCCGTACCTCGTTGTGTCTGGGGTGGGGGATTTGGAAGAGACCTGAGCTCACAGAGATGGCGTGAGAAGAAGGAAGAGGGGAGACAGGGAATCATCGGCCAGAGATGTAGGCACCAGTCTTCCAGTCCTCTCCAGAGAACGGGAGAACTCCAGCACTGTTATCTCTCCCGGAAATGGCTTGAGAAGGAAGAGTGCTGGAAAATGCCCGTGTTTGACTTCCGCAAAAAGGCCACACTGGGAATGAGCATTCGAGCCTGGATGCTGTTTACAGTCAGCCTGTCCTGGGAACGATGCACCAGCCCCGTGCCAGTCTGCATCTGTATGGCTTGATTCAGACAACTGATAGAGAATAAATGGATATTAACTTTTCCCATCAAGTCGTTTTCTCATACGACAGGCCTGGCAGAGAGTAGGTCAAAACCAGGCTTGCGGTGAGGGCCTCACTTGCACGGCTCCTTCTAACGTCCAAGGACGGGCTGATGTGCTCAAGAGCCACACGCCTTCGTAAAATTTGCAAAAGTGGAAGGTTTCAGCCAAACTGGCTACCACTACTGTCTCTTTCCACCGCCACTGCCGTAAGTCCACACCTTGCATCCGATGGCACTTTTAGGACCTGGCTAGGTGGAAGGTGAGACTGGATAAATTAGTTTGAACGTAGTGGGACACATTTGTGTGATTGAAACCACTAAACTACCCATGAATAGTTAGTTTATTGCTAGCTGTGTTGGTGCAATGACAGTGTCAGCTCCCTCTGCCTCATGACACGGAGGTGCAGGACGAGAGGTCGCACGATGATCCAAATGTGTCCCGTAGCACCTGGCACTGGACGTGTGTGATTGGTGGATGAGAAACAAGGTTTGCAGTGTGTGAAGCCAGAACCAAGTCGGTGGAAAAATTGGCAATACGCTAAATTGCCAGAGAAGGTTTGGTGCTCACTGATGCGCAGGGAAAATGGAAGATTTCTCCTATCGGGAATACCCTTAACTAGGCAGCAAGCACAATTATCAGTGCACCATGCATTTACATTTTTTTCATACGAATCAAGTACAATAGAATTTATCAGAGTGCCTGTGTCTGAGGAACACAAATCGATCTCACACTACGGTCTGGGCGTGAGGCGTGCTAACATGCGCCGACTCTCAGTAATAACAAGTCTGGACCAGCCAACGCTGGGGAATGACTGAATAATCTTTCCTTCTCGCTGTAAAACAAGGAGGTAATCAAAGAGTGTGCAGTTACAAGGTGTGGGCGGGGGGAAGTCTCATAGGGAACTGTGGGAAAATGAAATAATAAAAGATTTCAGGCTGTGTTTTGGGATCTGTGGCATTTGTGATAGTTACCTCCTTTTAAAACATTTTGTAATGTGTTGTGATTTTTCTTTTTGTTCTATGTGAATATTCTCTTTTTTGGCACATGATTTTGTGTTCATAATTTTGTGTCCTTTTTCTTAACGAGGACACACAAGGCTGTATAGTCTTCAGGCTGTTCTTGGACTAGCTGCTAAATCAGTGTTAAAGAAAGAAGACACAGGACCGGCCGATTCACTAGGAAAGGCCCGGAGGACCTGCAGGGAGGCATTTCCTGGGAAGACGGTAACTGGATGGAGCAGGTTCCTGGGACTCAGGGGGAGCAGGGGGTGGAGGGAGAGGATGTGAAGAGACATGTGGAAATTGGGTGGGGGGGGCTCCAAAGACACATTTTCCAGACTTCCTTCCCAGTTCTGTCCAGGCCAGCTCCAGAGCAACAGGACTGCATTATACTCAGACTGAGCTGAGCAGCCTGCCTACAAACATAAAGGACTTAATGGTTTAAAAGAAAAGGAATTATAGTCATTATACCAATTGGTTATCTCAGTGCTACTGTGAGGGAGCAGGGCACATATCATCATTTGCCTGCTTTGACAGGTGCCAGAGCACAGATCTGGTTCAGTGAAGTCTATTGCCTTGTTTACTCAGAACAGAATTCGTCTTTCCTGCTTCAACTCCCATCCTTCCTTAAAGGGAGTTGCTGCATTTGCTCCCTTGGTAGGTCTAGGGCTGGGCATTTGGCTTAAACTGTGCCAATCAGAGCTCTTCCCTGGCATGTTACAGTGTGAGGCCGGCCAGAGCAGTACTTGCTTGCTTTAGGGGGTCACTGCCAGCGGCCCTGTCCACAGCCGGAGCAGGAAGCCTGTCTGTGAGAACAGGCCCTGGCAGGGTGATGAAGAGACAGCCCTGCCCTCACGCAGGAAAGGGGAGCCCCCCTGCACTTAGCCCGATGTTCGAGTGGGCCTCACTCTGGCCTCCTCCAGGGAGGTGTCTGCAGGGCCAAGGAGACATGCCCACCTCAGTCCATGTGCTCTTCCTCTTTGAGTCCCAAGAATTCTCTGTCCAAATGGCCATAACCCTCTTCCAGACCCTGCCTGGGCCCCTTTCCCGGGTGTGTCCTGCTGAAGGCAGACGATGGGGCGTGTGTGCACACCCTAGGCCTGACGGATGGCTGGGGGGCAGCTGTTTGGGGAACCTGGTTGGGGGGCAGGGGTGTATGGATAGAACTTCGAGGTGCAGCTTGGCGTGCCCACATGCATGCATGCAAGACCGTTTGCGATGTGGAGCAGAGCTCGGGGAGGGAGGAGAAGGGGGACGGCCACAGCCTGGGGGCCGCCCCCCGCCCCCAGGATCCAAAGTAGAACTTTGAGGAGTCAGAGAATTCTAAACTCAAACCTGGCCTCCCAGGTAAGATGATCAGAACATATTTTATTTAAGAGTTTGTAAGCTTGGCTTATAACTCTCCAGTTCTTAGACATGGAGTGCGTGGGTCTCCATTTATACTCTTAGGTCTCACCAATATTAGGGGCGTGTCTGAGTAGAGACAGAGATGCAGAGAAAGCCCCAGTGGCATCTGAGCCCCTGATTCCACATGTTCCTGATGCGTGTGCACCCTGCCTTTCTCTGGGCTTGATCTTCTAAGTTAATAAAGAACAATTTTGCTAGAGCTAATCTGGATTCATGTTACTTGAATTGAGATTCCTAGTTAATACAGACAGTAAGTGGCGGAGCTAGGACTCGAACTCGGGCTCTGACTCCTAGCCCTGTGCTCCCTCTATCGTGCTCCACCAGCTTCCTAACCACCTCTCTGGCCACAATCCAAGCACACCTTGTTGACAGATAAAAGTCAGAACCCATGCTGAGGCGTGGTACCTACCTGACTCCTAAAAACACTTGCAGGAGAGTGCAGATGCCAGAGACGAAGAAGATGGTGCTGATGAGGTAGCTCTGGGTGAGGGGGTCATGCTGCAGACACAGGTCCTTGGCCAGGATGAGCGGCACTGCCACGAGCCCCCCCAGGGCCGTGAGGAAGTGCTGTGGGCAGAGGAGAGCTAATAAGCAGGCACGTGCATGCTGTGGCCACCGTCTCCACCTTCATTCCCAGTTCTGCTGCCAGAGGCCAGAGCTCCGCCTCTGGTCTCAGAGGAGCCTGGTGGTTGCTGACAGGCAGAGATCCAGTCAAGCGGTGGGAACTAGGAAATCCTGGCAGCAAGAAGCAGGGGACTAGCCAGACGGTCTGGGGTTGAAGGGTAGGACTCTAGTGCCAAAAACTGATATCCTGGGTAGGGAACCAAGGCAGGAACACAGCACAGGAGGACATAACAGGAACGAAGGAGGGAGCTTTAAGAACAAGGTGCCCTGGCTGGTGTAGCTCAGTGGACTGAGCGTGGGCCTGTTAACCAACGGGTTGCCAGTTTGATTCCCAGTCAGGGCACATGCCTGGGTTGCAGGCCGTTCCCCAGTATGGGGTACACCAGAGGCAGCCACACATTGATGCTTCTCTCCCTCTCTTTCTCCCTTACTCCCCCCCTCTCTCTAAAAATAAATAAATAAAATCTTTAAAAGAAAAAAAAAGAAATAAAATCAGAAATTAAAGAAGAGCCATTACAAGGGATACAAAGAGATAAAAAGTACCATAAGACACAAATTGGATAACCTAAAAGAAATGGATAAATTCCTAGAAACATACAACTTACCAAGACTGAATCATTAAAAAACAGGGAACCTGAACAGACCAATGAGTAAGACATTGAATCAGTATCAGAAATCTCCGAACAAGAAAAGCTCAGGACCAGATATTTTCACGGGCGAATTCTACCAAACATTTAAAGAAGAATGAACACCAATCCTTTTCAAACTCTTCCAAAAAAATTGAAGAGGAGGGTTCACTCCCAAACTCATTTTATGAGGCCAGCATAAAACCCTGATACCAAAGCTAGATAAGGACAATTCAAGAAAGGAAAACCACAGGCCAATATCCTTGATGAATAGAGATGCAAAAATTCTCAGCAAAATACTAGCAAATGGAATTGAACAGTACATTCAAAGGATAATATTGAATCCTATGCGTTTAACATGGAAACAGCTGTTGAAGATGGAAAACCTTCAAGGCATGATCGACAATGAAGACAAACAGAAAGTTCTTGACAAGCGCAATGCAATCATCACTGGTTTGCTAAGAACTAGACTGCAGAAAGGAAGAATCTGAACATCAGCAGAAAGAGCTGGAAAAGCCTGCAGCCCCATCATCACCAAGCTGTAGCAGAGTGCGGGAGGCATGCCGGAGGAAGGCCTGGGGCCTCCCTGGGGGGGTGGGGGCCCTTCATCTCGTGGTGCCTCCGCTGGGCCCACCGTCAGAGGTTGACTACGCCAGCCTTGAGCAGAGATTTAGCATTGTTCCGTGCAAAATATTAAAGGACCCAAATTTGGAACAAATTCCATGGCAGTTTTAAAAGTCGAGCTGTTGCATAGTTACATAACTTGGCATCCTTCATACTTAAATATGGACTGTGTGTACAAGGAAAGGAAATAATGCACTTCGTGAGCACTGTGTTGCAAAGTGGGAAATGCGATGTTTTTAATAAAACTATTTAAAATTGGCACCAAGAAAAAAGGGATCATACACCATGACCAAGTGGGATGTGTGCTTGAAATGCAAGGATTGTTCAACATACACAAATCAGTAAATGTGATGCACTACATTAATAAACTAAAGGCTAAAAATTCTATGATTATCTCAATAGATGCAGAAAAGCACCTGACAAAATTCAACATCCTATCATGATAAAATACCTACATTATCCATTTTATTGGCTCATAAAATTATAAAAATAGTGTGACATTTCTTCTTCTTACTTTATAGAAAAACACAGAAAAGCAAACAAAATGTATATCCCTTCCCCAATATTCCACATGGAACAATTTGTAAAATTAAAAGAAACACATCTATGAGATTAGAAAATTCGTGCTATAAAAAATTACAAAATAAAAAGTGAAAGTTGAAAGCTACCCTCCTTTTCCCAGTTCCTCATCCAAAGGTTAAATACCTTTACTAGTTCCTTGTGAATCCTTCAAAACATACAAAATTATTACATATACTTGTTTCTATCATCCTCTTTTTTACTTGTTTTTAACACAAAAAAGATCACACTACACATGGTTATTTACTTAGCTTTTTTCACTTACGATATCTTGGAGAACATTCCCTCACTTCAGGGTAAATATGTTTCTGTTTTTAACAGCTGCATAAAAAAGTGATTCATTAGGTTTTATCAAAATTTATTTAACTGGTTCCCAATGATGGATATTTTTGTTGATTCTAGGGTTTTGTTTGCTTGTTTGTTTGTTATTTTGATTTTATTGTTATCAATAATGCTATTAAGAACATCTTTGTACTTATCTTAACAAGTCTTTTCAACATGTCCTCAGAGAAATTTTTAAGCATTGGGGCCTGGGTTAAAGGGAAGAAGTCTGTCCGGAAAAAGTTCAGCCATTGTAAATATAACAAGAATAGTTTGCACGGCATTGATGTAACCTGGTAGCCAAGGAGAGGGGACTGGAATGCACACTCGTGCACAATGATGACTTCTCTGTACTAGTCAAGTGGGGGTGGTAGATGCCACTGAGTGAGCATGTGTACTGTGTGGCCATTGCATTCAAAATGACTGAGTGAGTACAACAATGAATCTGCATCAAGTTTTGCATTAAGCTTGAACATTCATCTACGGAAACTATTCAGAAGATACAGAAGACCACAACTATGGGTAATCGGTGATTGGCAGTTTCATCACGACAATACACCCACTCATGCATCACATCTCATGCAGAGTTTTTTGGTGAAACATCAAATCACCCAGGTGACTCAGCCCCCTTACAGCCCAGATTTGGTGCCCAGCAACTTCTCGCTTTTCTCAAAACTAAAATCACCTTTGAAAGGGAAGAGATTTCAGACCGTTGATGAAATTCAGGAAAATACAATGGGGCAGCTGATGGCAATTGGGAGAACTGTGTGAGGTCCCAAGGTGCCTACTTTGAAGGGGACAGAGGCATCATTGTCCTATGTTCAATGTCTCTTGTATTCTTCTTCAAGAAATGTCTATTTTTTCATATTACATGGCTGGATACCTTCTAGATAGACTTTGCATGTGTTTTACTTGTTGACAGAAATCACCAAGCTGTCATCTAGAAAGGTTGTACCAAATAACATTCCAACAAAAGTGTTTGAGATGCGTGTTTCCCCAAATTTCCCAAGCATTGATTATCAGACTGTTTAGGAGTTGCCAATTGAATAAATTAAAGTTAGTATCTCTAAAAAAAAAATCCCAGTCAGTGTCTTTAGTGTAATCTATCAGCCGAGCATGCTAGAGAAGCCTCCCTAATTCCTTCTATCACCCCCAAACTCCTGGACAGAGAGACCCAAGAAGGCTTGAATTCCGCTGGAGGTGCACTGTTATATATGGAAGGCAAGAGTATCCACCACCGCAGTGTAGATATTGACCAGTTTGACCGGGTGTGTCTTGATGTGGCTTTTGAAGCAGAGTCTCTTTGGACCCAGTGCTTGCTGGGTGGCATTACCTGGATCCCCAAGAAGATGCAGAGATACCATGGTGGGACGTCCAAGATGCCATAAGCCAGGTGGCTGCTGCTGGGACTCTCGCACTGGCCCTCCTTCTTCTTGTCTTGGCCAGCATCGTGGAAGATGAGAACACCTTCACCCCTCTGCTTGGAAAAAGAGAAGGACACATCTGGGCATTTCAAAAGGAATCAAGTGGACTTCCTGATTTCAACTGTGCAAATGGACATCCTTTCAGAAGCAAGAGCCAATGAGACAAGGATGACCGCTGGCCAGCTTGGGATTTCTGTCTAGGTCCAGACTCAAAAGACCGACGGTTTTCAGTATTACCCCTCTGCAGCAGGGCCTCCCTGCAAAGTCTGGGCGCATGAGAGAGGAGTGGATGCCATACCCAAAGCCCTGGCAGAGAAGAAGCTTTGTGCAGGAGGGGATGGGAGTCAACCCCAAGGCCAGAAAATGGTCAGGTTTTCCTCCCAGCCAGTCAGGAAGAGGGGGATCCTGGTCCCAGAATGGTGTAGCTGCTCCCAGGCCCTGTGCTGACAACTGCCGAAGCCCTCGTCACAGCATAGTTATTACGATGGACAGTTCCTTATCCACCCCTTCTGCCGGGCTGTGCGTTCCTAGAATGCACCGATGCGTCTCACTCATCTCTGTTGTTGCAGTGGTCCTTGTGCCCAGTGCGGACTGCATGGATGGTGAATGGATGTTCCACACAAACATGAGTCAGTGCGTACAGCTGCTCTGGGGGCGACAGCCAACTCACATTCCTCTACCAGCTGCACGACAATTAACTATGAATTCTAAACGTTCCCCTCCAAACTACTGGCTATACGACTCACCGACCTTGAGCAAATTACTAGCATTCGTAAGCCTCAAATTTCTGATTCATAAAACAGAAATGTTGTTAACATGTACTTCATAGTTAGTGGAGAAAACTAAATGAAAGCATGAAGAAATGGGGGGATTTTGGTCAAAGGATGCAAACAGATAATATAAGATGAATAAGTTCTGGGGATCTAATATACTGAGTGGTGATTATAGCTAATAACACTGTATTATAAACTTGAAAGTTGCTAAGAGAGCAGATAAATGTTCTCACCACAGAAAGGAAATGGTAATTATGTGATGTGATGCTGGTGTTAGCCAATCTTAAGTTGGCGATCATTTTGCAGTATATGTGTATCAAATTAACACACTGCACACCTTACACTTATACAGTGTT
>CM052549.1:71856721-71869093 GCA_028533065.1 Trachops cirrhosus
GGGTGACAGGAGCATGAGAACAATGTCCCTGGTGTGGCCAGGAGGTGGCAAGGCCACCAGCATACAAGTCAGGCAGCTCCAGCTGATGTGCCCCAACGGGGTCCTGGGTCCTGGGTCCTGGGTCCTGGTCCGGCCGCAGAGCGCACGCTCTGCACAGTGGCCCAGCCAGTGCTGCCCTGAGGCATTGCAGCCCTCCAATGGAGAAAGTTCCAGAGAGAACTTCCACACCCACCTCTGTGCCTAAGCACCCTCTACCTCAGCACTGCCTCAGAAAATGACTTCTGAACCAGGGCTGCATCATGAGCCTCGTGGGCGCTGCACAATTTTACTCCATGCGCCCCTTCCTCCATAAAAATGCATGCATTCTGACTACATTCGTATAAAGACAAATTTATTATTGTATAGTAAAACATTTTCTTTGATATACAAGTTCCATTTTTTTCTTCTGATTTTCAAAGAAACGAAGCCATTTTCATGGGCCCCTGAAAGAATTGCGGGCCCAGGCACTGGGGCACTGCGGCTGCCCTCCGCAGAAGTGGGAGGAGGGGATGGAGGGGGATCACCGTTCCTTAGAAGTGAGGAGAGGCGAGAAAGCCGCCAGATCAAGAACTGGATGGTTGTCCTCTACCACCTTGAGGACGTCACTGGTCCCTAGGGAACTTTATTCTGAGAGAGCGGTTCTCACCCTCAGCGCCACTGACATTTTGGGCAGGATAATCCGTTGTTGTGCTGTGTGTGTGTGTCTGTGTGGCTGTGTGTGGCGGGGCTGTCGAGTGCACTGCAGGCTGTTAAGCAGGACTGTGGTGAGGCTTGCTGACGGTGGGTTGGCGGATCCACACAGCACAGCTCTGCAGAGTCATTTGTTCCTGGGATTCTGAAGAGCTCTTGCTCACCAGTCTAATATTTATGTCCTGAAACATAGAGGTAAGATTTTTGCTTCTGCTCACCTATTTAGTGATGCCTGGAAGCATGCATCGCTCACCTACTCCAGGAAGCCTCCCCTGATTTCACCCCATCCTGGCCTCAGACTAGACTAGGTCTCCCCTCCTCAGAGGCTCCTACAAAACCATGGCTCCAACATGCCTCACTGCAATCACATTTATTTGTCCAAGAAACCGTAAAGTCCCATAACGTCTCTATCTCTAGCATATAGTTAGCACTCATATAACTGTCTGTTGACTGATGAAGTAAATGAATGAATGTATAAGTTCATGGCCATTGAGAATTTTTTTCATTGATTTTATAAAAATCCCTAACTGGTTGGATCTCTTTTGAAACATCATGCTTATCCTATTTAGATTTCCTAAAAGAAGGATGCTTCTTGGCACTTGGGTTGCACACGAAAGGTTGCTTTGCTTAAGGAGGTCAAAGCCGAACTAAAGTCAGACAGGAGGGTGCTGGAGGGAACTGGGCCCCCTGACCACTTTTGGTGAGGTTTCAGTGAAGGTAGGGAGGAATCAGTGAGGGCAACAAAGATTAAAAACAGGCTGAGAAAAAGAGGCGAGGAAGAAGGAAAGAGGGACTGAGGGATTGTTTGGGTTGGTTGGTCGATTCTGGGCAGGTTACAGAGCAACCGAGCACACCGTTTGAAGTCGGGCAGACGTGGTCTCTCGGTGCCCTGCTCGGGGGTCATAGGTGCATCACCTCGCCTCTCCCAGCCTCCGTCTCCCCATCTAAATCTGGGATGGTGCAAGGATGCCTGAAAACCACAGTGACCACACAGCCTACGGTACCCAGCATGCACCTGTGCACGAACTCACAGGGCCGCGGCCCGTACAGCTGCGTGTGTTCTGCCAGTGAGCTCACTCCCAGCCTCCCCAGCACCTCTCGGAGCTCCCGAGAAGGCGAGGGAGAAGGAAACATGGGTGGGAGGGGGCACTGCTGGTCCTGGCCCTTCTTGTCTTTTTTCCTATTAAGAGCCGATGATTCAAAGATCGTTCTCAGCATGGTGAGGTCTGAATATTCTGTCTGGGTATCAACTTGGACCCTCTGAAGGTTATGGAAATGACTTCTACCTCTGCCTTAAAACAGTGTCTGGGAAACTGACCTTGCGTGAGGTCCAAATTAAAAAAAAAATTATAACATGGATCTAGGGAAAACGTGTCTTGCTTGAGAATCGCTGGTTCTTCCGGTCTAATAAGAGTGTGTGACTTCTCTGAAGCCCATTGGCCAAGGCTGCTGAAAACACAGAGCCGGATCCAAGTGACCTTTCTGGTAAACCACCTCTCCTCGCTTACATGCATAGATGGGGCGGGTACAGAGCGTGACGGCAGGAGCCTGTGCAGCCCAGAGGGATCATTAGCACACTAAAGACCTGCGTAGAAACAAGCGACACCCCCGAGACATTGCAGAGCCGGGCTTCCCAGACCGTGGTAAGAGAGGCGCCATCTCGGAGTCTGTCCCATTATGGGGAGCGCCTTTGTCCCTGGGGTGGGGAGGCCCCAGCAGGGAGAAGCCTGTGCATGTGACTCACGCTGCGGGAGGAAGAAGCTTGCAAGCACCCTTCCGGAGGAAGAATGAAGTCTTTTTTTTTTTTTTTGCTCTGCCATAGTACATCTGTACATTTTTTTTAGTAGCTTTTTTGTAAATTTTTTTTAATTTAATTGTTGTTCAGGTGCAGTTTTCTGTCTTTTACTCCCATCCCAGCCAACCTCCCCAGCCCTCCCCACCTCCCTCCCATTTCCAACCCCCCTAGTTTTTGTCCATGTGTCCTTTATAATTGTTCCTGTAAACCCTTCCCCTTTTCCCCTGAAATTCCCTCTCCTCTCCCCTCCAGTCATCTTGTTCTCTATTTCAGTGTCTTTGGTAACATTTTGCTTGTTTGTTTGTTTTGTTGTTTAGGTTCCTGTTAAAGGTGAGATCAAATGGTATATACAATAGCCAAGTGCTGGAAGCAATCTAGGTGCCCAACAGTAAATGAATGGATCAAAAAACTATGGTACATGCACACAGTGGAATTCTGTGCAGCAGAAAGAAAGAAGGAAGAAGTCTTAATGAAGTGCCCCTGCTTCACGAAGAGGGCCGCACCTTTTCCTGTGGGAAGTGACTTCACCAACCCCGCACGTGAGTGTGACCAAAAGAGGCAGTCTGGTGAGTCTTGCCGTTTTGTCGTCCTTTGCAGTTTACAGGCAGCTTCCGGTGTGCCCTCTCTTTTGAGTCTCACCACCACCTTATCACCTCCGATTCACAGACGTGAAGACTGAGGCTCAGCGAGGCTTGTCCAAGGTCCCATTGCGAATGGGAGAACAGCGCCTCCTCTTTTGGTGCCTAGGGCCATTGCCTGTAGTTTTGTCCCTTGTGCATACAGGGACAGCCCTCCAGCTCCCTGGTGCAGACAAGCAGAGCAGGAGGAGACTGGGCGGGGACAGCAGCCGTGGGAAGGGGCGGAGTTCTGGGGGCAGTTGGATCCCTTGCCCTTTGAGGCCATCCATACCCCGCACAGCCTTCCATCCCCCACCGACCCCAGCGAGGTTCATTTCCTAACACTCCCATTCGCCTGGCTCTAGCCAATGGGATTGCCCAGGTCTCCCCAAGGGTGGCCTCCATCATCCTGCCTCAGTGCCTGTGCTCACCCTGTGCTCCCCTGAGCTCCCTATCTCCTCCTCCATCACCCCTCCCAGTGTCCCACCCCTCTATGACTTTCCTCCCTCACACTCCTTGCACATCTTGCCCCTGTTACGTCGTTAACCGGTTTCTCCCTTGTGTTAGAAAGATTTCTGTGTACCCCCCTTTCCTCTAGCTAAGCCATAAGCTGTCAGGGTCGGGAAGTTATCTTCCCTGGGTTTACATCACTAGAAGTTTCTAGCAGAGCAGCACGCACATGGGAACCAAAAACATTCCAGAAGAGTGACTTCTCAATCTGGGTGCTGAAATTGAGGTTTTGAGGAAAAAGCACAGAAGATGGGCCACTGAAGAGGAGATGGGTATGTGCCCTGTCCACTCTGCTCTCCAACTGGCCTCAGGTAAGTCAAAAATGTGGGAAACATCACAGCCTTCAGAAAATGGGGTCTTCAACTTATTTCCAAAGACTTGTTTCGTTTTTGTTTTTTTTTTTAGCTTCCATGAAGTAGCGACAGAAATTATTCTGAGGAGCAGGGAGGAGAGTTCTCTCAGGTGTCTGCCTCACCCCAACAATTTTCCAGAAGACAGCCAGGGACTCCTCTCTACCACAGGCTGACCAGAAGTGACCAGTGCTTAGCAGACTGGCTCCAGGGGGCAGCTCTACAGCCCAGTCCAGATTCATGGGTGGCACCTGTCCCGAAGACACCTGGGCTGGGCCTCACTAGGGCTGCAGCCCAATCCTGGTGCGGAGGGAGGGTCTCTTTCCACCTGTGGTGGGCAGTGGCAAGAGCAGAGGGTCTCTACTCAGTTCCTCCTGTTACTTCCAAGGGGCCAAAGTAGGTTGGAGAGGTCCTAGGGCCAGGGCTCAAGGACTAGCTAGACAAGCCTCCAGCTGGGTTACCCTGACTTTTCTTCTCTGGGCCTCAGGCTCCCTGTCTATAAAATGGGAGCAGAAGAGCCTGCTTCATGGACTTCAAAGGGACAAAATAAAGTACATAAAGTGCCTGAGGATTTTAGTAAATATCAGTTCTTTCTCTCTCTCTCTCTCTCCCTCTCTCTCTCCTTCCCACTCCCCTTCCCTTTGCCTTGCTTCAGAAAGGGCTTCTGATCATTTCTGAGAAACCCGGAAAACAAACATTTAGTTTCAACAGAGACTAACCTGTGCGTAAAGGTAAAGCAGAGGATTTTCCACCTTATCCTCATTCCTTCGTGACTCATTCAGAGGTCAGCTCTCAGGGAGGAATCTTTGCCTCGGTGATGGCAGGTCCAGAGTGTAGCTGCCACCCTTGTCTCATAATTGAAAATGTCATCTAGATCTGTGAGCCATCATCCTTAGCAGTAATAATGAATCCGGGCATTAGGACTCCATGCTTTGACCCTGCACCAGGCCTCCTCCCTCCTCGCTGCCTGTCTCCTTCTTGCCCTTCCCTCTCTGTTTTACCAGCACTCACCAAGGGGTCGGGGTGCTCACAGCTGGTGATGGCAGAGTTCATGGCCACTTGGGGTCTTCTCCTTTGGGCCTCCTCTCAGGATAAAACAGAAGTGAAGTCACTCTAGTAGAGAAAGATCAACTTCTCAACACCTGCCAAAATAATACGTGGAAGAGAAAGACAGAGATCCAGGGCTGGTTCCGGGGAGGGTGAGGCCTCCAAGCCCCACCCTGATTGCTGATGGATGACAGACTCCCCTCCAGCCCTTTCCTGGTGTGATTACTGTGGGACACCAAAGTGCATGATGTTGCAGTGAATGTTTTATAATTTGATAAGTTTGAATAATGACAGAGAAGTTAATGATCCTCCATAGCACAAGGAAACAAGTCAGGGTACAGCCCCTCAGGGTATGGCAGTGAGACAGGAAAAATAAGCTAGGAGAATTCTTGGCAAGTGGAATAGGGAAACTGAGACAAATAGCTGAACATAATGGCCAAGCAATTTACAGCCTGGTGCAGTTGGTCACCAGGGCATCTGGCAGGGGCAAAACTGGGCAAACAAGGCTCTTACCCCGGTGTAACCTCTTTTACCCTGGCCTTTCCTCCCTGGAGATAACATCTTGGCCTCAATTATATTTCAACTCCAGGCCCGCCAAAGCAGCAAAACCAGGTGGGCAATGCCAAAACCAACTATAATGACTAAGACACCCTGCCCTGGCACTGACCAATCAGAGGAGACCATGACCCTGAAAGGGAACACCAGGAGAACTGATGAATATTCTGCTGAAACCCTCCCCTGAGACCTCCCCTAAGATTCCCACCTGCAGGAGAGATAAAAGCCTCAAGACAAAGGACCTAGGGGTGGGTGCTCTCCCTCTGGGGAGTAGCCAGCACTATTTTCCTTTTCTTCTCCCTACCCACACTTCTTTCTTCACAGGCATGCATCTCCTAAACGCTAAGGCAATGGGCAACTGGCAGCATGTCCCAGGCGGATCCCCTGAACTTATCCCTAAAGCCCCCTTTTCTCTGACTTCTCAGTGAACTAAGGCAGCCCAGCCGAGGCTGTCCTGTTGCTTCCTCTATGCTAAGCCCTTCCTTGTTTTTCTGTCCTCAGCTTTAATAAATGTATCCTCATAGTCATCCAGACTCATGTTGTGAAATCTTTCCTACACAAAGTCAAAAATCCACACACTACACATGACCCTAGTCAGACCCACTCAGGGCCAGGCCCCCATCAACATAATATGGCGACCCAGATAGGACATCCCTTCTTGACCCTGTACAGCCAAGCCGGCTCACTTGCAGTGACTTGAAATGTCTCATCATGGATGGAATGGTGGGATTCTGGAGAGGACCCCACCCAGGACTGCCTCACAGACCAGGACTGTGCTAGGTACTGCAGAGGTCCATTGCGCCCTACCAGCTGCTCTGTTTGCGTCGGTTGGACTTGGGTGAATTCCCATGGATTCTAGACATCTCTGTTGTTATAAGGTAAGAGGCTGAATTTATTTCGTCTGTCTTTTTTTAAATCATCGAGGTAGAGCTAGAGGTTAAGGTTTGAGAAGAAGCCAAGCTAAGACAGGACAGAAGGGGAAAAAATGGATGGCTGATTTTTAACATTGGCTTTCAGTTGAAGTTGCTTTCTGATGGTCTTAACAAAGACTTTTTCTGGGTAAATAAAAGTCTAAACTCAGTGGTTCAGCTCTGAGGGTGAGGGGTGCTTACTCCCTCTGGCTCAACTTGGACATTCTTAGGCAGCAAAGAATCTTTGAAGGGGCGGCAGAGACATGTGAGAGGGTTTGATGTGCAGACATGCAATTACTGAAAAGCCTTTACTCACTTGCAAATACTAGCAAAAATGGGAAGATTTAACTAGAAGTGACTGATTGGATATGGCCAAAATGTATCTTTTGTAATGTCTAAGTTAATTTTTGCATACAAATTTAGCAATGCCAGTTCTAAAACCAAATGAATGGGAAGCCTATCTTTATTACAAATTAGAAGCCCCTAGGAGGGACACAGGTCAATTAACACTATAATAGAAAACCAGTTTTCAGGGCAAGCTCTACATGCGGCTGCCCCTGGGTCTGGGGTCTTGGTGACAGCCAGGCTGTTGTTAGGGTGTTCCACCCACTTCCTGAACCTTCCAGCCCTGGTCTGGGCCTCCCCCTTGGTGGGCCCCTTTTCTGGATGTGCTGGGGTTCCGTGCCTCTTGTCTCGTCTGGCCCTTTCCCCAGAGCTGGGCTCTGCCCCTTCACGTCACTACTGCTGTGCATGCCTCCAGGGTTCTGCTGCATTGTCTGGTTCCTGCTGCAGATGTACCCAGTGGAGGTGTTTTTTTTCCTACTCCTCCTGCTTCTCTGATAGTCCTGATGCCTGGCTTTGGTTAAGCCCCAGAAAACTGCTTCCTGCCCACCTGGAGCATTAAATCCCAAGGACAAAGGACATGGCAGCCTTCTGGGTGTGAATAAACCTGTAAATGCTATGATTTTCTTGTAAATCAGGCTTAAGGAAGCTGTGGCTTCATGATGAAGCAAGCTTGGAGTCTGATTCAGCTTCCCAGTTTGGTAAGCTATAGAATTACTAAATAGGGTTTGCTGGGAAACTCTTTTGGAGAAGTCTGTTTCTATTGCAAAAAGCCAGGCCACCTAGGAGGAACTGTAGGAGACTGAAGTGAGATTTGGAAAGAAAAGGCAGGAATGGATGGGGTTGCTGGGGTGTGTTTCCCTTTCCCCTAGCTGATGGTTTGGGAGAGGTTGAAACTGTCATGGAGGGGAAAGCTGCTAAGGCCCCTATACATACTTTATCTGCTCTATTTTAAAATTATAGTTTAAAAAAGACCACCTCGTGAAATGAGACTGAATGGTTTGGCTGAATTTACTCATCAGGACTAGATGGTTGAGTTGGATACAACAATTCCATATCAAGATGCTTCAGGGATTCCAGCCTACCCCTACTTTGGAAGAATCAGCTAACAGCTTTTCTGTTCCAGTCTTGGATCCTATTCCTTTGTGTCTCTTAGATCAGACAGGAAGAGACTGCCATACCCTACACAGGCAGGGACCACAATCCTTGTCAGCAGGAAGCAGTGACTGAAGAGAAACCCTCCTCTCTCACCACCTCCAAACCCTGTGGAGGTCACAGCTGATCTGAGAGACACAAAGAAACTCTTTTCTTAAATATTGTAACATACATTGGATGCATATAGTCAAGGTCATGACTAGTTGCATGTTTGTATATGACTAATGTTAAGCCATAACATTTAAGCTGTCAGAGTGGTTATAACATATGCTTCATAAGAGTGTATGACATTCAATACGTGACCCACATTGTAATTTTTTTGACCACGACCTCTGCAGGGTAAAAAATTTTAAGGATGGAGGTCTCTGAGGGGGAAATGAGACAGGAGAGTGAGAAGCTAGGAAACTTCTTTGACAAGTGGAATAGGGACACTGAGACAGATAGCTGAACACAAGGGCAGAACAATTTATAGCCAGGTTCAGATGGTCACCAGGGTGGAAGGCCTGAGTGCCTGACAGGAGGAAAAACTAAGAAAACAAGGACCTTACCTCCAGGGTAACATTTACTCCCTGGAGATGACATCCAGGCCCCAGTTATGTTTCAGCTCCAGCCCCAGAAAAGCAGCAAAACCAGGCGAGCAACACCAGCACCAACTGCAATGACTAAAATCGCCCTGCCCTGGCACTGACCAATCAGAGGAGACCATGACCCTGAAAGGGAACACCTGGAGAACTGATGACTATTCTGCTGAAACCCTCCCCTGAGACCTTCCCTACCTGCAAGAGAGAGAAAAACACCTCAAGACAATGGAGCCAGGGCACGTTCTTCCTCTGGGGAGCAGCCCACACCATTCCCTTTCACTTCTTTTCCCTCCACTTCTTTCTTCACAGGCGTGCACCTCCTAAACTCTAAGGCAACGGGCAACGGGCAGCTCGTCCCAGGCTGATCCTACCCCTAAAACCTCCTTTTCTAGGACTTCCCTGTGAGCTAAGGCAGCCCAGCCTAGCCTCCCCTGTTGTTTCTTTTATGCTAAGCCCTTCCTTGTTTTACTTTCCCCAGCTTTAATAAACATACCCTCACAGTCACCTGGACTCATACTGTGAAATCTTTCCAACATGAAGTCAAAACCCCACACACTACACATGACTCTAGTCAGACCCACTCAGAGCCACGCCTCTGTCCAGCAATAGGAGCAGCCACTAAAGCTCACAGGTGGGGCAAAGGCTTCAAGCGAGAGCTTAAGGAAAAAATGCCTTTAATCTTGGATGACTGGCTCTATTAACACCCAGAAATGTCTAATGACCCACCGTTTAGAAACAAGAATCCAGGAGAGTGTCGCTTGGCTCTCATTCCAGACGGGGCACTTGAAAGGCTCTATTCAAAAATTTTTGATAAATCCTACTTCAGCAAATTGAAAGCAAGCCAAGTTTCAGCTACTCATCACAGTGGAATGTTCTGGAATGGGCAGCACTGAATCTCAGGGTTTGGGAAACACAGGGTGGGATGTGTGTTGATGTCCGCGGGAGCTGGTCCAAGAGGACGCCCTGAAAAACCCAGCCGTAAGATGTCTGACGAAGGAGGAGACAGACCGGATTGGGGCTGTACCAGCAGAGGGAAGGTCAGAAGAGAGTCGAAGATCTCTAAGCAGCTGAACTTGGCTGAACACCTAACCACGTTCACTGTGCTCCACCTTTTCTCTCTTATCTTCCCTAACTTGCACAGCAAACTAAACATTCACATCCTTAGTTTGCAGATTGAGAAATTCAGGTGCCCAGGGGTTAGACTATTTGCCCAAGGTTCATAGCAAATGCGGGAATGGAATTTCAAATCCAGACTATCTGGTTCCACAGCCTGCAGGGTCAAGGACATGCCAAATGGACCCATGCAGGCCATGGGGGTCTGAGGATGGGGAGGATAGGGCTCCAGGGGAGATGGCCCAGGGAGCGTGACCACAGAGCAGCCTCCTCACGCGCAGACTCTGCCCTTCCCCCAGGAAGGTCTTGCCTTTCCTGGCCTTGCCCTCCTGCTGCTTACCTGGGCAGACAATGAAACTCCTCTGCCACCTGAGGTAGCCTGGTGCGGGGTTTGTGACCCAATGGAGGCCAAGCAGAAAGGTGATCTCATTACCCACTTCATTTGGCTGCCTGTGCAGTGTTCCAGAACTTTCCTCTCTCTTTATCTCCAACCTCTCTTGGGGGCCAGACACTCTGCCTTGTGTGGTCCTGGGTCTAAGCCCTTTCTGCACGCACCCTGCGGTGCCCAGCCTAGCCCAGCTTAGGCTCTCCTGTTGCTTCTCCTATGCTAAGCCCTTCCTTGTTTTACTTTCCCCAGAACCCTGGGGAAAGTAATCAACACTGCTGGCACATAACCCCCACCCCTCTCAGCTGCTCAGATGAGGAGCCAGGCCTTCTGCTCCTCAGAAGTCACTTTCGTGGACTTAGGTCCCTCCCCTCATTGGCGTGGCCTGGCTCTGCCACTGCCTCTCACCGAAAGCCACTGAAGTATCCCACGACTGTCCCACAGCCTTAGCTGCTCAGCGGGTGGCCTCAGCCTCCTGGCCTCAGCTGGAATCCTCTTCCCCCGCCCCACGCCAGCTTGGGGTCCCCTGTACACACCCAGCGCATTCACGGGTGATCAGGTATGACCCTTGTGTTTTGAGTTACGGAAATCTAGCTCCAGTAATTAGCTCAAGCAATGAGAGGAATTTGTTTTAAGAATATGGGGGTCTCTCTGGAAACCTGTGATTTTTCCTCAGACACATGAAGGAGTTAAAACTCTCCCATTACATTTTCGCACAAAAGCTCCTTATCTCAAGCTTGAGGCAGTTGCTCTGGCCCCAGGCACTTTGGGAGAAGGAAGGCACTGGGTCTCTTAGTTTATAATGCCGATGGCCCCACTGGACTGGATGCACCATCCTTGCATGTGAAGCAGGCTAAGCAGGGAAGCTTGACCTTTCAGCAGTGAGGTCAGATAAATTGGCAGTTGTCTGTTGCAGGAGGCAATGTGCCAAGAAACAGCCCTGGGGCAAATTACACCTGGTAACTAGATCTAATGAGGCCCACAGGGTTTCTGAAGAAATGGTCCAATTACCGTAGCCCGGCTTTTGGTTCTGCCTTTCAGAATCCACTTAGCCTTCCCTTGTTTTCCTCTTGCAAAGCATCCTGAGCCACAGCAACCAGGTCGTGTTCTTCGGGCAGAGTGCACTCTGCCCGGTGGCTGCTCTGCACAGGGGTGTGGGCACAGAGGGAGCACTGCACACCCCTGGCCATGGCCTTGGATGAGCAATGGGCACGAGCCCAGCAAGAGCCATGAGCTGCGATGAGGCTTCTGCTGGGACTTTGGGATGGGGGGCGTACTCTCTTCTTCACTAACCTTGAACCCAGAGGATGTTGCTGTGTAGCTGCCGGCAGCCACTCATAACCATGTGGCACCTGACGAGGAATCCCACAAGGAGCAGAGAGCCGAAATGGAGAGAAATGGGGTCCAGTGGTGTTTGAATCTATGCACCACGCCGACACTTTTGTTAGCCAGTTTTCTTCAGGCAAACCCAGTTTGCTTTGGGTTTTCCAACATTTGCAACAACTGCAAACACCCATCCACAAACCTACACTCTTATCTCCAATCTCAGACAAGTTTTTTTCCCCTAGAATGACTTACATAATATTTGTTCATTTTTTACCCTTTAGTTACATTGATTGTTAATTCCAAGAGCATTAAAAATAACTTAAACATCAATTCTAATGCTAACAACCTCAACACATTTTTCCACAACAGAATTATATTTGTCGAAAATGTGCCAAAAGCAATCCAAAAGAGGACTAGGGAAACAATTTTTTAAAAGATTTTATTTATTTTTAAAGAGAAGGGAGGGGAAGGAAGAAAAAAATCAGCGACTTAACCCATAACCCAGGCATGTACCTTGACCAGGAATCGAACTGGCAACCTTCTGATTTTCAGGATGACATCCAACCGTCTGAGCCACACCAGTCAGGGCTGCAGAAATGATGTAAAGGCCACCTGCCTATAAGAGGCTTCACTCAAAATAATACCTGGTTTCTTACACTCTTGATCTGGAAGGTCGGTAAACCAGCATTAGCCATGAAGTGGGTTTTCTCTGTCTTTGTTGAGTCTTTACTCCTTTCACCAGAAATCAGAGTTGTACGATATCAGGTTTGGATTTGCAAAATCACGTACTTCCAATTTTGATAGGTGCAGCTTGAGAAAGCTGCCTCAAATGGAAGGTGGTTCTTTTTTTTTAATTTAATTGTTCAAGTACAGTTTTCTGTCTTTTACCCCCATCCCAGCCAACTCCCCCAGCCCTCCCCACCTCCCACCCATTTCCACCCACCCTAGTTTTTGTC
>CM052549.1:71869593-72050297 GCA_028533065.1 Trachops cirrhosus
GATTACAGTGGCCTTGTAATATAGTTTAGTATCAGGTATTGTGATCCCTCCTATTTTACTCTTCTTTCTCAAAATTGCAGCAGCTATTCGGGGTTGTTTATGGTTCCATATAAATTTTTGAAGGGTTTGTTCTATGTCTGTGAAATATGATATTGGTACTTTAATAGGTATTGCATTGAATCTGTAAATTGCTTTGGGTAGTATGAACATTTTGATGATGTTAATTCTTTCAATCCATGAACACAGTATATGTGGTCACTATCAGATAGTAACCATTGTTATCTGATAGTTGAGTTGCCTCTATTTCATTTAGCATTCTTTCTGAGGCTTCCTCCTTTCCTTTCATTTGGGGATTGTTTCTTTGTCTCCCCTTTGTGTGTGAGACTCTTCTTGTTAGCCTCAGCTTCTTAAATTGATCTGTTCTGGCTCCCTGGGTTTATGGTGTGAACTTCTGTGAGAGAATACCTGTGAGGTTCAGTGGTGCAGTCTCCTTGATCTCCCGAGCTCACTGGTCTTGGGCTGTCATTTCAGTTGGCTCTGTGTTTGTCTTTGGGTTTTGATTGTTGTTGGGTCTTTCTTTGGTGGGTCCTTCCCACCAGCTGGTTAACTGAGGCTCACTCTGTCTACCTCTTGTATTTTGTTGTGCTGGTGAGGGTAGGTTGTGTTGAAGTTGTTTCTTCTGTGTTTACAAGGTTTCACAGATTCTCTCTTGCTCTTGTTCAGTTGTTTGTTCTGGACAATTTCTCCACTATTTAGTTGTATTTTCAGATCGGTCCTAGATTGAGGGAGTGGCTTCCACTCCCTCCTTCACTTTCTTCTGTTGTTCTCTGTTGGTGGTTCCTTTGTTGGTGGGTTTCCTTTTCCAGCAGGTATTCTGGTGTTCACAGCTTCCACCTACTCTTTTTTTGTGATCAGTTGGAGGGGGAAGGCAAAATGGTTTAAGACAGCAAGAGCGTATTCTATGATATTTACAGTAGCAGCCGGTAGAGAAGAGATAGGAGATCCTTTGGCTATGTATAGTTTTAAGCATAATATTCCACCCAATTAGCCACTTTTTAGAAAGGATGGAGAGAAGATAAGACCCTTGTTGGGGAGGTAAGGGTTGTGAGTTGAATCTAGAAGGCAGTGAGGTTGTGGGAAGTCAGATCCTGAAGTAAGGTGAGAGTAAAGGATAGTACCTAGGTGTAGTGTGTGAGAGAATAGATTTAACCACTACAGTAGTAGAGTTCAGGAAACCGTGAAGTGGGCTAAGATCTGGGAGGGGTGTTGTGTGGTATTTACAATTGTATGGAACAGCTATTATTTACAATAATATTAGAGCAACAATCATATGACAAAATCTATGTGATCTGGATAACCAGAACAGGGAGTATAGGACTTTGAGTAGTGTGCTAATGGAACCCAAGTGAAGTGAAGCACAGTAAATTAGCAATACACTATGAAAGAGAGAACAGGGGAAACCTGGCAAATGATACAATATAGACTAGCAAAGAAGACTAAACAGAAAGAAGAGGAATACAAAAATACTATTAAAATAAAAGATGTAAGAATAATGAAAAAATAATAATACAAATATGCAATAACTTGAAGTTTCTCTGTAATAGCAAAGTGAAATTTGTCATACTATTTCAGCTGTTGGGATGCCCCCTCTTTGGGTCCAACTCTGGTCTTTTCACAGTTCCAGGTTTTTTTTTGTCTCACTTGTGGGTATTTAAAAGAGAGAGAGAGAGAGAAGCAGAAGAAGGAAAAAAGAAGAGATAAAATTGGAAAGAAAGGAAGAAGGAATAAGACAAAAAAGAAGGAGAGAGAGGAAGAAGGAATTGAGAGATAAAAAAAATAACAACCTCTTGGGGGTTTCAAACTGGCCACACTGGTTTTTTGGTTTTGCTGGCTGCAGCAGGCTGAAGGGCTTTTCTCCCTTCCGGATCAGCACTCAGTCAGCCTCGTGGGCACTCTCCCCAGCGCTAGCCTGGCGTGCCTCTCTTCGGGGCCTTGGGTGTGGAATCCAGGCCTTTTTCAGAGCGCACTCTCCCTGGAGTTACCGCTGTGGGCTGGGGCTTTCCGCGAACGCACTGGGGTTGGGGTGCGCACCCTTCCCAGTGCTATAGGGGCACGCAGGGCCTCCCTCACCCCCTCGGAAGCACTGCCTGGCTGGGTGGGGAGGAGGCCAGAATGATTGTTGCAAGAGAATTCCCCAAACAGTGTCTTTTTTCATTTTTCTTTTTGAGAAATTCCTCCTACTCAAGCCTGTCGATCTGTACAGCGGCCTGGACTCTCGCACAGCCCAATTCTCCAGCCAGACCAGGGACTGTCGGGGTCAGGGCCCGCCAGGGTGCAGCTCTCAACTCTCCCCAATCCGTGTCCACAGACTCCGTGGGTGCTCACAGCTCCTGTGTGTTTGCCACTTAGTCCTTATTCCCCTCTCTGCAACTTCAAGCAACCCGGTCTCTCCCGGTGCTGCTCAAACCTCATTTGGCTGGGGAGGGAGCTGATGACCCGGCTCTCTCCCAAGGACCCTGTGGCAGACTGGGCAGGTGCTGGGCCTGGGCCTGCAGCCACCCTGGTCCCTGGTCCCTGGTCCCAGTCCCTGGGACCTTATTGTCCTGAAGCACTCTCCTTACTGGTTGGTTTTTCAGTGTCTGCTACAATTTTTGGTCTCCTATTTTCATATATGATGGAGTACTGTTGGCTGTTTGCTCTGTTCCTCTGCAGATCAGCTAGATTTTTCTCCCGTGTGTAGGGGGAAGTGGAATCTGCTCCCTCCTACGTCGCTGCCATCTTCCTCTCTCCTCCAGATGGTGGCTCTTGATTTACGACTTCGTGGTCTAAATAATCCCCATATTCATGCTTAATTGAATTTCGGTTTATAAAACAGAGGCGAGCAAACAGGCCCGGTCTTGTCCACCGCCTATTTGTGTGAACAGAGTTTCGCAGGAACACACCCATGCCCACCACTCATCTACAGGGTGTCTGCAGCTGCTGTGTGTCCCAACGGTTGAATAGTCATGACAGGGCCACAGAACCCAAAATACTTCATTATCTGGCTCTTTCCAGAAAAGGTCCACTCACTGCTGTTCTAGAGCACCAGTCCAAAAACTCAGGCTCCAAAACAACCTGCAATTTAAAGTCTTCAGCATGTAATTTTTCATTTTTAATTGCACAATGTAAGTGTGCTTTTAAGTAAATAAATTTAAACAGAGTATAACTCTTTTCTCTTTTTTTAACCTGATTTTCTCCTTTTTGGTTGCAGCACACCCACCGGCCTCTGCTCTTGCCTCCCGGAGCCCCACATCATCCGAGCTCTTGTCCGGGTTCGCTCCTGGGGGCTCAGGCAGGATTCCAGGGCAGACTAACGGGAGCAGTCCTACAGGCCATTCGCCTTTTATAACCTCCTTTCTCTGCTCTTGTGTCTGCTAACCCTCCAGCTTGTGTCTGTACCTCAGTGTCCAAGCCCTCCTGTGGGGCCAGCAGGACCCACGGAAGCATATCTGGGTGGGGTCCCAGGAGCCAGGGCCGGACACCTGGGCGGGGCAGCCTGACCTGAGGGCTGCCGAGGAGTGCGGAGCCAAGACCGGGAACCAGTGCAGGGAGAGCAGGGTTGGAAACCACCCCTCTCCTACAACCAGGATTACGAAAACAGGTTGCCATAATCACAGCTGCCTCAAGCTGCCCCTTCTCAGCAGGAGCAGGTCCTGCATCTGGCTGGGTGTCTTCGTGATTCTGGCTCGTCCTTACAGCACTCTGGGTCCCCTTGCCAGTCTCTGAGGCTCGGAGTGGAGGGTGGGGCTTCGGGGGGCCAGACCCTCCAGGCTCCCGCACGTCCTCCTCGCTCCAGGATGGGCACTGGCTCCTCTTTGCCAACCGGCTGACAGTGTGCAAGCCGGGGGCCAGAGACCTAAGATCTGTGCTACAGACTGAATGTTCGCGTCCCCCCAAATTCATACGTGAAATCCTAAAGCCTGATGTGATGACATTTGGAGGTGGGGCCTTTGGGAGTCCTAACGGTGATCCCTCAGAAATGGAATGAATGCCCTTATGAAGTTGACCCCAGTGAGCTCCCTCACTCCATCTGCCGAGTGGGGACACAGCAAGAAGCCGGCCATCTGTGAGCCAGGAAGCAGGTCCTCACCAGATGCAGTCTTCCAGGGCCCTGATCTTGGACTTGTCTGCCTCCAGAACTGTGCGGAAAAAATGTTTGCTGTTCAAGCCACCTAGTCAGTGGTATTTTTTAATTGAGCGGCCCAAACAGACTAAGACAATCTGGCATGTGCGGAATTCCCTGTGATTGGCTCTATACAAAGAGAATAGTGGTTTTGGCCTCTGGCGTTTCCTTCGCTAGAGTCCTGTCAATAGGAATTTGACCTCAATACGGGGGTCCGGCCGAAGAAACACCTGCTTGAGTGTGGTCACTAGGGGCATAATGTGGGTGTAATAACACAGTTTTAATTTGAACATGTCGCCTAAACTGTCATAGGGTGTGCTGGAGTGTGATATTGTTATGTTACAGAATGACACGCTTATGATTTTGTAATAGATTTTGTAATAAAAAGGGGGCGTTACTTGTGTCGGACCCCATGCTTTCGACAAGCAGCCCCCGTCTTCCCTTCGGGCACTTTGACCAGGGCTGAGGCGCTCTGGGGATCATGCAACACACTGACGATGCTTCTCCTGGGCAGTGCACGAGGTGGCCATCGTGGTGGTCCCTGCCCAGCTCTGACCGTGACCTGCTCATCCTCAGTCCTCTACTGACCGACCGCCAGCTGGGACGGAGGTTCGAAGGCTGACTTCAGGGCCCACGCATGTAAACGCCCCTTCCCCCTTTTCTGCCTCCACCTTCTTGCAGAGAAATTGTCTTACTGGGAAGTAGAATTCTAGGTGTTGAGAGCTGGAAGGAGCTCTAGAAGAAACTAATGTCCAGAGAAGAGGAGAACCTGCTCAGTCCACGCTCCTCCGCTCAGTGAAGGACACCAACACCCACCGGAGCCTGAGCCAGAGCGTGGCCCAGAGCGTGGCCCAGAGCGTGGCCCACCACGCAGTCCTTCCCGCCTTCTGCCAGCCTCACCTCCTATGTGTGTTACACGTGTGTCCAGTTCCCTGTCTTGGGAGCAAATATATTAACTTCATCTCAGCCACCTTCATTCCTCCACTTTCAAGTCCACATTAGCTTCCTTACGGTTTCATGCATGGCAGTCTGGATAAACTCTTAAAACACAAATCAGTATTGTCATTCTCATCTTTAAAACGTGTCCTGCCTGACTGGTGTGGCTCAGTGGTTGGGAGTCATCCCACAGAACGAAAGGTCGTCGGTTCAATTCCCAGTCAGTGCACAAGCCTGGGTGGTGAGTTCGGTCCCTGATCGGGGCATGTGCAAGAGGCACCCTGTTGATGTTTCTCTCCCTCTCTTTGTCCCTCCTCTCCCCTCTCTCTAAAAATAAATAAATAAAGTCTTTAAAAAACAAAAAAAAGCAAAAAAACTTGCTTTGAGCCCCACGGCGCAGCACTGCCCCACTGGGTGTCGGGCACACATGGGCGGCATTCCACGAATAGCAGTTGGAGTTAATCAGATTACTCAAGTGTGTTCGGCACATCTTAGTCATGAACTTGTGACTCTGAACTCTTGGGCCAGCTATTTTGTCCAGAAAGAGGCGGACTTCAAGAACCCGCCTTTCATGTCCGGCCACTATGCTGCACACGTGAAACTAATGCAAAATAACCAAAGTATACTTTAATTGAAAAACACATTTTAAGATAACAATAAAAAAGAGGAAATGAAAAAAGGGTACAGAACATAAGAAAATACAGTTACTCCACTGCTAGATGGAGAGGTTTTGAGTTTCTCGCGAGCACACTGCTCACCAGAACAGCTGCCCCGGGGTCCCCACATCACCACCGTCCCCTTTGTAAGGACCTCAGTCATCCCTGCTTCCATCAAAAGGGTCCATGGCAAAAAAGGGCAAGGGGAGATTTCTGGGAGAGAAAAGTATGAGTGTGGAATAAAACCTGCCCTTGTCATTCTTTCCAAATAAGCTTTGTAGCTTCCCAGAAAAAGTGAACGAACACGAAACGGGAGCTGAGGCAGAGGGGACAGGCTGCCCTGTGGAGATCTCAGAGAAAAGCAGAGGCTAGCAGCCGAGCGCTTGGCAGGGTCCCTGTGGCCTGAGTCACCTACCTGCTTCTTGGTCGCTTGGCTTCTGGTCTGCGGACACAGCTAGACAGTGGCAAAGGGCAGTCCTTACTGATGTCTCCTTAGGGCTGGGGAGGCAGGCTCCAGCTGCCGGCATCAAGGCAGCAGCACCACCAGGCTCCGTCTCCGGCTCGTGGAGGGGAAGCTGGTGAAGGACTGTGTACACAGCTCTGAACCCGCAGATGGGAGAGGAAGCAGAGGGAGGGAGAAATCAGCTCAGGGCACCCGAGAAGTAAGGTTGCCAGAACCCTCCCCTCTGAACTCACAGAGAGTTTATGTGCAGGAAACTCACACTCGCCCAGCACGCGTCCACACACCCTCCCCCTGGCACTGTCTTATCTTAGTTGTGTTTTGTTTTGTTTCCCAGGCTCCGGGAAGTGCTAGGGTCTGGACCTTCACTATCCTGGGTCTGATGTCCTGGAGACACCACCTGAAACTTCTGCAGCCCCTGCAGGGGATGTAAAACTGAGAGTTTTCTGCACACACTGAAGAAAGTTTTGGGCAGGCTCCGAACTCCTGAGGAGGGGGCTGAGAGCCCGGGGCCACCAGGTCAACACACTTCCTCTAAGACAGTCTCGTAAAGTGGCTTCATTGGCTTGGACGCCGTCTTTGGTGGGTGCTCTGGGTGTGTGTTTGCAGGGTGGGGGTGGGGAGAGAATGACGCACTTGAAATGGATGAGCATTTAGAAATCAAAAGGACAGGTGGAAATCAAAGGCATCATAATGAAAGGTTCGGCTGTAGGCGTTGGGGGCAGCCATGTTCAATTTCAGACTCGAATCACACACTCTGCCGTGGACGCGGAGGCTCAGACACCTTGGGAGCTGGAAGTCACAGATCGAGCACCTAGCCCATCAGAGAATAGAAGAGATGACTCGCGTCTGAAAAAATGATCCCTGGAAGGAACACAGAGAAATGTCCTGCGGGGTGGGCTGCGTTTCTGCTGGGAGGGAAGGAACGGCAGGGAGGGTGCGGTGCTGAAGTCTCCGGAGAGGTCAAGGCCTGCGCTGAAGTGGCTCCCGGGGCCATTCACAGGATGGGTCTGTGGGGCGATGCGATGCCGAGGTCCCGGTGGACGGCACGTTCGTTGATTTTACATTACAGGACACACTTTCTTCCTTAACAGTTTCCCCGGCATGGAGCGGGGCGGGGCCTGGCCGAGGAAGGTGGAACAGACCTGTATTCGGACTCGGGGGACGGTGGATCCCGCCCGAAGTGCCCACACGGTCATTGGGAGGGTCCCTGATACATGCCCTCTGGGGGGTTTCCACCCGGAAACGTGTTTTCTGCTGTGCTGGGGGATTGTTCTTTTTGGCTTTCACTCTCTCAATTCCCGCAGTCCCTCCAAGTCACTCCAAAGAACCCCAGTGCTGCCTGGGAGTAGCTCAGTTGGTTGGGGCTTCATCCCGATGTGCCAAGGTTGCAGGTTTGACCCCAGGTCAGGGCACGTATGAAAATCAACCAGTGAATGCAGAAATAAGTGGAACAACAAATCTCTCTCTCTCATCAAGTAAAAAAAAAAAAAAAAGAGGAACCTCAGTGCTCAGGCCGCTGCCCTGCCCTCTCAGCTCCTGCGTTGTGGAGACGGGCTCGGGCCACCCGCTGGGCTCCGGGGATCCCAACCTTCTTGGTGCTGAGTGGGATGTCAGCTCACAGGCGGCACAGTGGCGACCTGTCCCTGGGGGCCAGGACTGCAGTCTGGAGTCCCAGAGGGTGACCCCCCCCCCATGCACGGGAGCCACGCCAGGGGCTTCGCTCTTCAGCTATCGCATGTCGTCTAGGCCCCAGGAAGTCCTGAGCTCCCCGAGGATGGCTTCCATGAACAGCGCATCCTCCTCGTCAGCACGGCCACCATCCTGCTGACCCCTCTCCTCCACGGAGAGCTTCCCTCCAGAGAGGGTGCTGAGGGGCTGCTCTGGGTAAGCCACCCCCCGCCACGCCCCGGGCCTATGAGCTTCAAAGTACCAAAGGCTGGACACATGGAGCACGCAGCAGCCCTATGGGAAGGCGGGCCTGGGGGAGGCAGGGGGCTGAGCCCCCGGCAGCCCTCTGAGGAGCTCTAGCCCCTCTCCCAGCTCAGATGTCCTGGGATGGCAGGGAGACACCGCAGCGGGCGAGGCTGGCCTGCAAGAAGTGGCTGCAAGCAGGGAGTTCCATCAGGGAGTTCCCGCCACCCTCAGCTCACCACTCAGTCAGCACAGGAGGGCTGATACTCCTGCTTGGGCTCCCAGCCAGTGTCATTCCTTCCCTGTCCCCCAGGTGAGGGAGGGGGAGGAGCTCTCTTTGTTTTATCACCTTGCGGCCTGCCAGGGCCTTGTGTGATAGTGACACCCAGTGGAGACATACACACTAGCTCTCTTCTCCCTAGAGACAGAAACTGGCCTGCCCTCTGCTTCACCCCAGAATCCTGAACAGACCCCGTCTCCCTGGACCCGGCGTTGAGTCCTGTCCATGGTGCTGACACCCTGGCGTGGGAGGAAGGGCTCGCTGGACAGAAGCGGACTGAAGGGCCTGGAGCTGACAGCTGCCACTCCGGGATCCTCAAGGCCACAGCCAGTCACACGTGAATTACCAACTGTCCGTATCGTGGGTGTGGGGTGTGAAAGGACAGTGGACACCCGACGGGACGTCAGCAGCTGGCAGCTGGACACGCGGGACCACAGCCCATAGGAAAGCACTGCTGACCCGCTCCCAAGCCTTGAGCACCGGACCCGGGAGTGGGAGACGTCCACACCTCCTCTCAGCAGAAGCCGGCTCGGGAACCGGATGTCCACACAGAGGCTGGCATCCCACCATTTCCTCCCACTTCCTCCCTTTCCTCCCCACTAGCCCTCGCCCCCTATGCCCTGGCCGCAGCTCACGCACCTGAGCCTTTCTTCTGCCATCGGCACACTTCAAGGCCACTGCCTGGCCTTACTTAGTTCATCTGAAACCTAACAACAAGCGGGATACACCTGCAAGGACCAGATTCAAGATGAAACACCAGGTGGGCTGCACTCAAACAAAAATTAGAAGACAGTTAAAGGCATGAAGCAAACTGGCTGTGACACTGGACACGAAAATGGAACCCCTGTACGGTTTCCCCCAAAATGTCATCTGATGGGAGAGCGAGCAGTGGGTTTTGCGGAGTCTCTGACGCGAGGCTGCTCCCCCTGCTGGGCCTCGCTCAGCCCCACCGCAGACGCTGCTGGGCTCACCCTGAGCCGGTGGATCGGAATGGGAATGTGCCAGCTTTCCTGCCATTGCTGGCAGGTCTCCTAATTAACTTGCTGATCCTGTCACTGCTTTGGAGTGCAGCGCTGCCTCTGCTATTTTTAGGGGCCTGTACCAGGCACCCACCTGTCCCCTAGCCAGCTGTCTTCATGCATGACTTGGACGTGGGCACCGTGGCTCCCACGGGAAAGGAATGGCACCTCCAGGAGAAGCTCACCTCGCTTCTTTAGGGCTCTTTGGCCCCACATCCACTTCCCACCTTCCCTGCCCTGGGGTTTCCAGATCAGCTCCTAGCCTCCACGCGTCCATCAACCAGGACTGTGGCTCTAAGAAGCCAGCCTAGGAGAAGAGCGTAGTAGACTGGACTGAAGACACCAGAGGCCAAATAAGCCACGAGGCCTTGGAGCCCCACGAGCAAGAGGACTAAGTGACAGTGACAGTGAGTCATAAAAACCAAGTCCTGGTGTGCACCAGCAGCCCAGTCCTACTCCGTGGTCATTCACACACCGTACCCCTGGTCCTGGCCAATCATCTGGCAAATGGGTGCCACTGTCACAAAGGTCATGAGTGGGAACGAATTCTCACAGTCACTTAACCCAGCCCCCTCGTTGGATGGATGAGGGGACTGTGATCCAGAAAAGCAGAATAACTTTCTCAGCATCACACGGAGGTTAGAGGGTAAGTGAGCCGGGATCCGGGTTTTGTAACACTCAGTTGACCACATGCCAACAATATGTGTTGTGAGCACAGGAGGCTCGAGATCTAAGTCCTCACTGAGAGGCAGGAAAATCAGCCTCCTCTGCAGAGAGGAGAAAACCGTTATGTGATTGGAGAGATTTGATATGTGAACGTGCAATTCAGTGGCATTACGTGCGTTGGCACTGTTGTGCCACCCCTCTCCGGAACGCCCCTGCAACCCCAGTCTGAGACTCTGCACCCACTAAGGAGAAGCCTTCATCCCCCTCCCTCTCAGCCCCCGGTAACAGCTGTCTGCCTTTGTTTCTCTAAGAATGTGACCACTTTAGGTACCTTCTATAAGAGGAATTGCACGTTTTTCGTGTCTGGCTTATTCTCAATCGCCTTTTAACTGGTTTCATCACCTCCAATTTTCTTCCCCTCCAACTCTTTGGTATAGTGCAACCCAAAGTACCTTTCTAAGGTGGGAAAAGACCTATTCTTGCACACTGACTACGAGAGAAAGCCTACACTCCTCAGCAAGGCAGTCAAGGCCTTTCGGAACCCGGCCACACCTCACCTACGCAGCTCCGCCTCCTGCAGTTACACCGCTCCGCCAGGGAAGCCCTCTCGTGTCTTTCTCACTGTCTTGCACCTGCCACCTCCCCTGATTGGAATGCCATGGCCTCTCCGTGCCCTGTGCCCTCCCCTAAGTCCCACTCTGTGCCCTGTGCCCTCCCCCAAGTCCCACTTGCTAAGTTGAGTTGGTCTTCAACTTAGCAAACCCACTCATTCTTCGAAGCCCAGCCTCTGTGTTCCTTCCCCTGTGAACTTATCCCTTGTCCTCATGACTGAGCTGAACCCTCCCTCCACCTGTTACATCACTTTGCCAACTAGGCTTTATGTATTTGTCCTCATGTCTCATATATTTCCCAATCCTGTATTGATGTCAGTCTGCCGCCCTGAGCCTGTGATTTCCTAGGGGTCAGGAACACATCTCTTCGTCCTTGGCACGCTGGCTGGTGGGGTGCCCCATAAATGTGTGTTTAAGGAACAAAATATTAATCCATCTACAACTGGGTTAAAATTCAGCCTTCTCTGATATAGAAGGGCCCATTAGGTGGTCCCTAAAAAGCTTCTTAGATACAGGATTTCAAATATACTTCAGGTACCCTGCCACATGCCGTATAGGACATCTCCCACAATGAGAAGCTGGGATAACAGTTGTTATCCCAACATCTTGTTCTGATTAGTAGCTCTTTAAAAGTCAAATGCAATAAGGTAATTACTAACAGTTGTCGTCTTGATAGTTTGAGGCAAGGAAACCCAGGTCATGAGCTCTCCCCCGGGATGGTTGCCAGCAGAGTTCACACCTGGCGGCCACTTGAACTGAGTGTCTTCTTTTAAGATTTTATTTATTTATTTTTAGAGAGAGGGGAAGGAGAAAGAGAGGCAGAGAAACATCAATGTGTGGTTGCCTGTCGTGCACCCCCTACTGGGGACCTGGCCTGCAACCTGGGCATGTGCCCTGGCTGGGAGTCAAACTGGTGACCCTCTGGTTCGCAGGCCAGCACTCAATCCACTGAGCCACACCAGCCAGGGCTGAACTGAGGTGAGGGTCCTCTTGAAGGAAAAGTGCAGATGCCATTCCCAGGCATGACCTCCAGGGTGCGCTGTGGCCTCAGGGGGCTGCCTAGGGACTCTGGAACTCGAAAGAAACCCTGCAGCTCTATGCTTCTTCCCATATTCCCAGCCACCAGCCTAAAGCTTGCCAGCAGTATTTCATGAGAAGAAACTATTTTGTAGCAAATTATGAGGCAATCATTCTTTGTATCTGTAGTGCATTTTATTTCGTTTCAGCCTCGCAGCCACACGAGCACAGAGATCCTGTCGTGGAGAGGAAGAAACCGCGGCCGAGGGTGGTACTGCAGTCTCCCCAAGGCCACAGAGGAAGCCCGACACTTTCCACTGTTTCACATCAGGGTCCTCGCGGGTACTGCCGGGGAATCTTGAGGTTATTTAAGGTTATTGTGACATAAGTTGAAAATATTTTCTCCCAGTCTGTGTTGATCTGATTTCATTCATGCTGTTTTATTTTATACAAGTCTTAAATTTACATTCAGTTCATTGGTCAATATTTTTCCTTTTGAGTATTATATTTTGTGTTTCGCTTACAAATGCTTTCCTTATCCCAAGGCTGATTACATAGTCTTCTGCTTCTTTGATATGACTGTATATTCCCTGCTGGGTTATTTGTTCAATGGTCGTCCCATACCCGAGTGTGAGCCCTGGGAAAGAGGGAGCTTAGTCTGCTTCATTCCCAACTGCACCCCTAAAGCAAATCGCAGCCCGCTGCCTCCAGGCACAGTACGTGTTTCGAGTGGGGAAAAAAAGTGATGTGGATATTGTTAACATGAAAATACAGATATCCTTGGAAGAAAATCAATGTGCAGAATTTGGCTATTGTGAATTTTATTGAAAAATTCTGTGTACCTTCTGTTAAATTTTACACTTAAATTTTCTAGCTATTGATAACTCCGGTAATCCCGAAATAATCATAAAATCTTGACTTTTGGAAGAAACTTCAGGGATCATTGTGGGGGGCCCAGCTTCTCTTAGCAGGTGTGGTGTTCCTCTGAGTGGCTCTTTCCCCTGACAATGGGTTGTGTAGTTCACATGCACAAGTTCATGGGCACCAAGATGGGTCCCAGTAGACGGTAGCATGGCTTAAGAGCGCCCCCTACCGTTGGCCTTCTGTGAGCCCAAATGTCAGGGTGAGCAATTTGATACCTTCACTCATCCAAAGCCTCAGCCCCGGGATTTTCTGCCAGGTCTAGAAAAGCTCCAGGTCTGCTCCACCTCCTCTCCTTTCTTTTGCCGTAAGACTGATGACCATTTTGGGGCCACATCGCAGTATTGTGATTGAATCCATTTCAGATATCTGTTAACCTCCACCTGGCCCTTGCTACTTGCTCCCCGCTCTTTTTAGCCATTCCTCTACCGTCCTGCGTCATTCCCCAAAGTGGTGGTGGAACCTTTCGGATGTTCTCAAGCTCCAAACCTCGATTCTGTCTCCAGCCCGCTCCGTATACTGAGCTTATGGGTTCCCCTAACATTTCTACTTTTCTCAAGACCCTCTCTTTCACCTGCTCCTGTCTGAGAGAGAAAAGTATCCCCCTTCTCCTGAGAAAACCTCCAGGTGTGGTCTTGATTCCAATTCGTTTGGCTTTCTTGTTCCAGTTCACATTTTCAAATAATTTTGCCTCCTCTGACTTCTAACAGGCCTATGACTTCCTTTGAGGGGGGAAAAAGCCTTCTTTTCTTTGGACTTGGCTCCTAGACTGTGTTTTCATGGTCGCCGTATCAAAATTCTTTGCAGCACGTTATCTCCGATTCTTTAATTCCTGGTCAGTCTTCATCCGGCAGCCTTCCGCCACTGGCTTCCAGTAGCAGCGCTGATCAGGAGCAATCCCGTGAAGACCACTCCTGCTCTCCAGCCAATCAAATGCAATCGCAGTCACCGCCCACCGCTTCTTTCCTTCCTTTTTCATTCATTCAAACTGAACGTCAGGCAGTATGCTAAGCCCTGGGTACGTGTAGACGGAAAGAAACTTCCCTTCATCAATGAAGTCATGTAGAAAGTATAAGGGGAGGCAGGACCACCCAGATCTGCCTGGGAGTGCGAGAGAGAGCTCCAAAGAGCAGACCACCGGTGTGAGGATGGGAGTGGTGTGCGCTCCCAGGCTGAGAGAACAGAGGTGAGTGGCCCCCTGAGTAGAGAACAACACCATTCTGTCTGCTAGCGGGGAGGGGACTGGGGGCCACAGCAGCACAACGTGAACTTTCATTATGAAAATATTGGGGAGGGGAACTGGAGTTTGGGCAGGGAAGTGACGTGACCCATCGCAGACTCTCGGAACCCCAGGGGCTAGCTGGTGTGTTGACAAGTCGTCACGAGGACATCAGGAGCAGGGGAGCCTCACCCCCTGCGCCCCTGTGCTCTGCCTCGCGGTGCTCAGCTTCCTTCCAACTGGATCCCAGGGTAGATGCTGCTGCTGAGTCACACAGGGGAGAAGCAGCCACACTTTGAGAGGTGGCAGGTCTGGGCAGGTGGCAAACGTGGGGTGTGAGAGCTGCTTCCCGGAGCCCTCAAGACACCATGCTGGTGGTGTGGGCGGCCACGGGCTCTCTCCCGTGACCCCTGCACTTCCAGGTCTCCTGAGAGACAGCGGAGGTCCTCCTGCCCTTCCTCTGCCAGGCCTGTCGGTGGTTGGGGAGGCCGTGTCTCCTGACAAAACCCTGACTCATACAGAATACCACCTTGAATGACTCTTGCCCGGAAATGGCCATACACTGACACCACTCACTCAGCCCTCCTTCATTTCAGAGTGCTCCTCTCTTCTTCTCCCTTCTTCTGCCTCCCCCCTCTCCTGCACAGGTGACTCCCAAACTGTTGTTTCTACCTCTGGCCTTTCTCCTAAGTTCCGCACCCAAATTTCCAACTATGTCCTGGGCACCGCCAGCTGGATGCCCTGCTGGAACCCCAAACACAAAAATCCAGAAATAAGAATCATCTTCCTTTTAAACCAGTTCCTTTTCATGAGCCCACAGCTCTTTTAAGCACCATACAGTTATGTATTACAGTTATTTGGCTCAAAAACCACTTAGTATACGCAGGGTTCGGCAGAAGTAAGGCCTGCTTGAGTGTGGTTGGGAGGGTAACAATATGGGTATAATGATTTATAGTTTTAATTTGAACATTTCACCTGAAATGTCATAGGATGTGCTTGAGTGTGAATTATGTTACAGAATCACATGCTCATGATTTTGTAATAAAAGGGCGTTACTTGTGCTGGACCTGTATTTCATTCCCATTCGGGTGAAATATTTGCTGAGAGGCTAGTACGGGCCAGGCCCCTTACTACAGGGCTGTGGATATCCGGGTGAAGAGTTCCCTGTGCTCAGAGAGCTTGCAGTCTAGTGGAGGATTTGGACAAACCCAGGGAAGTTCTGAAATTGTTTTCCTTAATCTTTAACTATATCCAGTAACTTGAAAAATTCAAGACTCCGAAATCTCTCCTGAATTGTTCTCCCTCCTTCCTTTCTCAACCCTCTTATCAACCAATAACCTTCACCTGGGCTAGTTTTCGCGTTGAGTAGCTAGGCTTTTATCACATCATGGGCATTTTTTTATGTTTTGATACAATATACGCACACACCATATTTTACGGGCAATTTTAGGGTGTTGTCGACAGCCCTTTTGAAGCCAAAACTTAGATCCTTTGGATTCTTTCCTGAACCCACAGAACTCCACCTCAGTCTTGCTCCCACCCTCACCATTTCCGCCCAGGGCTGTATACAGGGTCTGGCACAAATAATGCCCCCTTTTTATTTCAAAATCTTTTATTACAAAATCAGAAGCATGTAATTCTGTAACATAACAATGCCACACTCAAGCACACTACATGACATTTTAGATGACATGTTCAAATTAAAACTATAAATTTTTACACCCATGTTATTACCCTACCGACCACCCTCAAGCAGGTGTTAATTCTGCCAGACCCGGTATTTATAAGCCCAGTCTTACCACCTCTCTTTCCTGCTTACAAACAATCAGTGGCTCATTTCTAAAGAAGCAGGACCCACCCACCTCAGGCCTTCTTTCTCACAAGCCCCCTAGACAAGCCCCAGGTTCCTTCCAAACTGAGATGCAGCCCCTAACTCTGCTCTGGGCAGTTTCCAAGTCTTCCTTTGCTCAGGCTGCCCCCTGCCCCCCCACCGCCTAAGTCTCAGCCTGTCCAAAGCCTTCACCCCTCTGACATCTGTACCCTGACACTCACATGTACTCCTGTTCTACAGTCAACCACGGAAACTTCCAGACTATGAGAGCAGGGATCCCCCTAGCACCTGCCACAAAGCCCGGCCCCAAGGAGACGTTTGAGAAAATGTGAGACCGAATTAAACCCAAACTCTCTTTTTTGTCCTAGTACCAGTTGCGTCCTTTATCTTGTTTCCTACATAACTGTTCTTAAATATTTGAAGACAATTACCTTGGCTTTATCCCTTCTCTGTACAAAATCCAGAAAATACTGGCTAACTTGGTCACCTAATTCAATCTAAACAAAAGTCGAGACAAGCGCAAAATAGTCAAAAAAGTCCTCAAGGATTCTATTTCCCAGTCATCCTTTGACCCACGCTACGACTTGTGATAAATGCGTGTCTCTTCATACCCTTTCTTCCACTGCCACTTCGCTAAGAGTGGGGGAAGCAGATAGTAGTAGCTCCCTATCTCAGTCACTTCATAACTGTGAATGAGAAAGCCGACAAAGCACGTGGAGCTGAGACAGACGGGAGGAGGCAGAGTCATGGGTAGATGTAGCCGAGGACAGCTAGCAGTCAGTTCCCTCTCTGCCGTAAAACCTGTGACCCAGGGCCGCAACCCGGCCTCTTCGGGCCGATTTGTGTTCTTTTGCATATTATGGAGCCAATGGCCAAGGAATTCGTGCTGCTGAAACAACAACGAAAAATGACGAAGGAAGTCTTCTGGACTATCTGTAATACGCCAGGCATTTCATAAACACCAATTTAGTTTTGCAAGCTGAAAATAAGAAAACACAGATCATTTATTTATCTTTAAATGCTTTTAATTAAATTATTTATGAGCCTTTGAGTTCTTAAATCTCCCAGCCCCGCCTCCCACCCCCCCCCCCCACCACACACACAAATTCTACTAGTCCTATTAATTTCCATTGGTCTTAGATACCAACTTCCTGCCACTGTGGAAGGGGATGTGATGTCACATACAAACACCTGCCCATCACCCTCGGTTCCCCTCAGAGATTAATCACATGCAGATTATAGTCTTCAGAATGGTTCTTATTAGGTGTCCCCTGAACATCTGGGCCAATGTTTATGTTCTTTCCCAAAGAATTTGGGGTTACCACCAATGGATATAACCAGTCTATCTTTTTTTTTTTAAGATTTTATTTATTTTTTTCAGAGAGGGGAAGGGAGGGAGAAGGAGAGAGAGAGAGACATCAATGTGTGGTTGCCTCTCATGTGGTCCCCACTGGGGACCTGGCCCGCAACCCAGGCATGTCCCCTGACTGGGAATCAAACCTGCGATGCTTTAGTTCGCAGCCCGCGCTCAATCCACTGAGCTATGCCAGCCAGGGCTCAGTCTATCCTTTAAAGGGATTCTTCTAACCATATACTCATGTCTTGAAATCAGCTGGTTCAGAAACAGCTTTACAAACATTATCTTCAAAGGCAGCTCTTCCTGGTAGGAACCGGCCTGGGTGTCTGAAGCCTAGGTCTGGACTAAATCAACAATGTGTTAAACACAAAGAGTGAGTACTGATTTTTATAACAAAATAAGTATTTGGTGCTTTTAAAGAGTTCATGCTAATGACCTCAGTCATCTTCCACTTGGATAGAAACAGCTGCATCTGACACAGGGTATTTATTCCTCATGCTTATGTTTCAGGTACAGGAGCTGTCGGACTTTTCATAGTTTACATACCTTAAGTATAATCAGGACCTTGAATTGAATGATGCTGATAAGAAATTTGATAGGAAACTTAAGTAACATGCAGACTATGCCAGGTGTTCAAGTTCAGGCCAGCCGCACCGGACAGTACTAATGGCATTCAGTCGTGTGTTGGTTATCATAACATAAACCTTGTGGAAATATCAGTACATTGTCAGCAGTTACTCCCTATTTGCAAAATACAATTTGTGTGCAGTAGAGGGTAGACTATTTTTTCCTCCTCTGCAAGTTCTGGAATGGTTCTAATGCAATGTGGCCTAGACAATGACTGACATCCAACTGAACTCACAACCGTCCCACCAGATTGCAATCAAAGGCAAATAACGCTTGCCTTTAACATCTGGACCAAAATTTTAACCATTAAAATACTCTCCTGTATGATGAACCTTCGGAAAACAAACTACTGACCGGAAATCGAAAGATCTTCATTGGAAAAGAGGATGTTAGAGAGACAGCAACCACCTCATTGCCACCACTTGTGGCCATTGGAGCCCAGAAACACACACCCTGGCGGCTAGTGTTCGCTGTCCGATAGCAAGAAGCTCCCTCTACTTACAGCCTGTTAGCTTGTCAAATCAGAACGAAGATGGTAGATTAAACCTACACACTTAATTTTATTTCTTCCTATAGGTCTACTGAAATTAGAATAAAGAAAAAAGACAGGAAGAGCGTGAAAGAGGACAAGAACAAGCATGGCGACCTGGCAAGCCGATGGTCGCGTGAACTTGCTCGGCTGACCTGAGACGCCGAGACCCAACCCATTTTACAGCATGCAGTCCTCGCTGGCACAGACACCGACTGTGCCAGCTGCCCCTAGAACCACGGACAAGAAGTGCAGGGTAGGGCTGAAATAAGAACTGGTGAGAGAGACGGTTTAAGAGGCTAGTTCCCAAAGTTCCGGCCAAGATGGAGGCATAGGTAGAAACCCTTCGCTTCCTTGCACAAGTTCAAACAGGGCAAGCCTTCATGTTTCCGAACGTCCTATCAGCTTTTCAGTCTTACTCAGGAACATACAACTCAGGATTGCCAGGGACCCGAGAAGTCTCTAACGTGGAAGATAGAGACCCAAGCAAACCATCAGCTAAAACCAACTTGGAGAAACAGAACGCCAGGAGAATGAAACTATAAACAGTAAAGTTGAGATAAAACTTCCTAGAAAGAAGAGCAAAAGACAGAGATGGAAAATTTGGGGGGAATAAAAAACAGAAGTTCAGAAGGTAGGACACCTGAATACCGGGATTTTTAGAAAGATAGAAGACAGAAAAAAATTGCAAGAAATTCACCACTGAAACAAGTCAAGAAAATTTCCCAGAACTTAAGGACAAGAGTTGCCAGATTTTAAAAGCCTACTGTGTGTCCAGCACAATGAATTAAAATAGACCCACCCCAAAGAACATCGCTGTGGAATTGCAGAGCATAGGACAATTTTGACAAGCTTTAGAGAGGGAGGAAAAAAAAAGATTACACGTAAAGGTTCAGAGTGGCTTTGGATTTTTTTTTAACAGCAATACTGGAAAAAGACAACAGAGTAATGCCTTCAAATTTCTAAAGGAAAAAAAAATCTACAATTTAGATTCCAGTATCCACCAAACTGTCAAGTGAGACAGAGTATTTTCAGATGTGCCAATTACTAAAATATGTATCACCCACACACTTTTCTCTAGTTACTGGAGGATGTCACTCCAACAGAATGAAAGAATACATTAAAAAATAAGACTAGGATGTGGCATATAGGAATATGACGGGGGTGTGGGAGGGAAGACACAAGGAAGGAGAGGGAAAACACGAGGGACGGCAGCTGTGCACCAGATCTGAGTGCTGTGGCCCAGGAGACAGACATCGAAGGCTGTCGGTACCAAGACCCTCACTGCTGTCACATCGTGCCAACAGACTGCCCAAGTCCGTCTGGTCCCGGTCTTTGCTGCACTTGTCTGATTTCGACCAGACCTGATGAAACCGATTTGTTCTCCTCTCCGTGCCCCCGTGAGCTGACCAGCTGGCACAATGAAGCCAACCCAGTCCTCCGGAGAACCGGCGGGAAGCTTGGTGAGAAGTCACACCCTCTCTCTGTCACCGTCCTGGGCCGGACTCACGAGACCGTCCTGTCGGATGCCCCGGCTGTGCTGGACACTGTCTGAAGGATTCACTCGTGAGCTTGAACATCGTCTCCCCCAAAACTGTCTTTTACAAATTATCAGAGAAGGTAATGCCAAAGTACAACCCAGACACTCTGTTTATCTTCTCCTGAAGCCTTGACATAATAGTGACAACACCGCCCTTTTCTTACACAGCTGGGTTTTGGTTTACTGCTCAGCTTTCTAAAACTTAATGTATTATTCAGGGATATACACGGCAAAACGAAAGAAAAGAAAGGTTAACACAGAAACCAAGATAATGGTTATCTGAGGATGGCGAGGAAAAAAAAGTATATTGGAGAGGAGCAGATATGGGGTCTTTCTTTAGATATGGCAGGTTCAATTTTTATTTTACTATTTTTTTATTTTAATTTTTTTAATCCTCACCTGAGGACATGAGTACTGATTTTAGAGGGGAAGGGAGGGAGAGAGCAAGAGAAACATCAATGCAAGAGAGAAACATTGCCTCTCGTATATTCCCCTACTCTAACCCACAACCCAGGGATGTGCCCTGACCGGGAATTGAACCCACAACCTTGTGGTTTACGGGACAATGCTCCAACCAACCGAGCCACACCAGCCAGGGCAGCTGGTTCGATTTTTAACTTGGATGGAAAGCACACCAGTTTGTACTGTTTTATTATCCTTTAAAATAATCTTTATGTATGATTCATTAAACATACAATCACAGCATAGCCTTGCAAGGTGGAATTCCCCTCCTTTTACAGACAAAGCCACACTTTTTATGATATGCTTGTATCTCAGGGATTTCCAACCCCACCCCCCGCCCCTGCCGAGTCCCCAAAGCCTGGATTACAATTCGCTGCTTCCTGGCTATTACATAGGTGTTGACCCATCATCTGCGATGTGAATATTCAGGAGACCGAAGCGAAGTTCACAGGACAAACAGAACCTGAAGTTTGTAGTTCTCTTCTGCATCACAGAAACATTTTAGTAAATTAGAAAAGGAAAAACAAACAATTCACTAGTCACCCAGTCAGTATCTATTTATGGTGACGTTGGAGACTATCCTGTTTTTCAAAAACTGTGTTGAAACTGCTTATTGTTTTTTGTGGGGCGGGGCGGGGCAGGAGGTTGGTGGCAAATCGAAGCACAACATGAAGGTAAGAAGAAAGTCAACCCTAAAGCATGGAATGTAAGATTTAGAAGATCTGCTTCGTGCACCCTGCAGAGTCCCTTCGTGGATGTGGGGGAAAATGGGCAGGCTCCAGCTTCAGCCTTCCGAATGGAATCCGTCAGGACGCACAGACCACGCAGAACCCCAGGCACCCGGCGGGAACATTTCGTTTCCGTCCTCGGCCCTCTTCTGGTGAGCGGGGTGACCACCTCCCCAGAAAGGCGGGCCAGGAAAGGTTTGACGCGGGTCATGACATCGGTGTCTCCCGATCTCCTGCCCATCACGGCACGGGCCGAGGCGCTGCTCCCGCAGGTCTCCCGGGGACGGCCCGCCTCTCAGCACATCGGCCACCCATCCGCCCCTCCTGGCACAGGGCTTCTCGGGGATCGGGATCCTTCTAGAATAGCACAAGGGGGTACGGTCCACAGAAAGCCCCTGGAAAGGCCTAAGCCAAACTTCAATATGGCAGCAACTGACAATAAAGCGCTATTTTTCCCTCATTCTTCTTCCTTGCCGTCCTGCCTGTTGCCGGCGGTGTGCCACCAACCGGAACCCCTGATGACGGTCATCACAAAATGGTTTGAACCCACATGCAATAAAATGGAAAAACAAAAAGCCAGAACAGCCCAAGGGTCATCATCAAGTTTTGTTTTATTTAAGTTTTAGTTTTAATTCTGAAGAAAGAGGTACATGTTCTTGTTTTTAGTTGAGTCAGGTTATAGCCAAGCTTCTGTTTTCTTTTCTCCTGTCTTTTCAATACTGCACAAGTGTCCGGAAACTACAGGGTTAAGTAAAAGCTGCAGGCAGGGAGGTCAGAGATTTGCTCCTGATGGTGATGGCTGGCCCCAGAGCAGTGCTATCTCAGAGTGCCCTCGGCAGGTGAGTTGAAGGTCAAAGAAAAAAAGACTCTGACAGATGAGAAGGACTGAAGAAATCACTTCTATTTCAGCTCTTACATTATGCATAGGTATTAAATCTGTGAATACTTTTTTTTCTTGAAAACATTTGAGTTTACTTTCCATCTAAAGCCACAAATTTTTTTCTCCTTAAAAAAAAAAAGTCACTTCTCCCCTCCTTGTAAATAAACTCTTAGCAATTGGCCAGTTACTACTACAGATCAACTTCCAATAAATTCTTTTGCTCAACGACATAATCAAGTGCTCTCCGTCAACTTGCCAAAAAAATTAAAACTCAAATTTAATTTATAAAAGCATTTTCCCTGCGATAGTGGGAAGCTGGATACGAGATGGGGGCCGGGGGCCACCGCTTTCCCTCATCATGAGCAATCTCATGTCAGTTAACCTGGTTTCAAACTTCTGCAGTTGATAATGCGTTTACTTGACCTTTCCTATAGATTAATCGTCATTTTCTGCTAAGCAGATTATGTCATTATTATGCGCGACAGACAAACAGTAATTTTCTAAGTACCGAGACTGCCCTTTGATTTTTTTTTCCTTCCTTAAAAAGGCATTTTTAGGAAACATTCAACAGTGTCACACAAATGCTGATCAACAGAAACTTTTACAATTAACGAAAAACAAAAAAGAAAAGATCGTCATGACCCTGTGATCGCATTGCATCTGGGGGCAGGGAGAAAAAAAAACTGATCGGGAACTGGATTCTTCAGAACTTAAGAGATGAGAAGGGGGCGGTGGGCGGGCGAGAGGGAGAAAACGGGGAGGGACAACTCCTGCGTGTTCTACCGGTTTCTCCTCTTTCCCTAGTGGCGGTCCAGTGTTGAGCTCTGTAGTAAATCTGTGGGGGTTTTGCTGGGGGGTCTGAAGGCCGTCTGGAAGCCCGGCGGCGGGGAGTGGAAGCTGGAGGGGTTTGAGGGAGGAGGGTAGGGGTTCCAACTGGCTCTGTGCAGAGGGATCTGTGTGCTGAAGGGGGCGCTGTGGGGGGCTTGCGAGGGCGCGGCGCTGGGGCCGTCCACCTCTGTGAGGGCCTGAAGGGATTTTAGCCAGTGTGGAGGATTGTCATCTTGAAGAGAGTCTAAACTGTTTCCTGAAGAGGCGGGAACACCTGGGGAGAGACAAGAAGACAAGAGGGGACACGGTGAGTTTTGCAGAGAGAATAAGGAATTCGCCAAACAACAACGAGGAAAGTTAAGGCCATGTGGTTCACCCACAAGGACACAGAAGAAATCACCATTTTTAACTCCTTCCACGTAAGGCCTTCTTCACCTTGCGTGGCTTTCGTCCCTCGCCCACGAGGACCCGAGGTTTGGGCACGGAACCGTGCCTCCTCTCCAACCACACACGGCCCCCCTGCCCCCGGGGCCGAGCTGCAGGAGGTTACCCGCCCACCGTGCTTCCCCTCTAACAGGAATCCGTGAACAGGCCAGCCTTATAATAGAGAGCTTTATTTTTAAAAGTGGAGTATGATCCTTTAGGAGGTAAGTCAGAGCCTCACTGTACTCGGAGACCTACAACACACACACATGCCGCGGACGCCAGCACCTACTTACACCCAAGGAAGCGCCCGCGCCTTGCTGCACGACCGGGCGACAGAGCTAAGCGAGACCGCACCCCTGCGCGTGAGACAAGCCACCCACACTTGCCGCTTTGCGCCAGGAAGCTTATGGTGGTGAAGAGCCTTCTGTTTTAGTTTAATCTGTGCGATAAACCAAACCGATGGCAGTCAGCGGAGCTGAAGGAGGGAGAGAGTTACCTGTGATGATGGCTGGGTCTGTCCAGCTGCCAGGGCTGTCCCAACTCAGGCTGTCGGTGGTGGCAGTGTTGGACGGTGGGGCACTGTGGTTGGCGTTGGAGGGGGAGGAAGAATTGGGCAGTCCACCAAAGCTGATGTTAATGTTGGGCAGAAGCGCCCTTAGCCCGTCCTGCCATTCCTTCATATTTAAACTCTCTACAGAACTGCTGTTGTCTGGGAGATTTACCAACAGAAAAAAATGGAAGATAAAAAAAAAAAATAAAAAGCTGACGTTAGAAACAGAGGTTGTTCTTTAGTGGTTAAGCGGGAGAGGAGTTATTCTTTCTTTATCGAGCATTTAAAATGAGTTGTCCTGGCAAGATAAACTTGGTTAGGATTTTGCTGGCGAGCTCAGGGCCCCTGAAACGCGTGAAGAAAAACTCGCTCCGGGGCCAGGAGAGGGAGCTTCTCGTCCTCGTGGCCTCTTCACCATCTGGCGTTTGCAAACCAATGATCCAGTTTAAAGACTCAGTGCTCCAGAGCACAGCTTAGTTCCAGCTATGCTGCGAAGTTTGTCTGCGAGGCATTTAGAATATACCAGCTCAGCTGGCTATCTACACAGATTAAAGCAAGCCTGCAAAGTTCCACAGAGGAGCTTATCTCTGAGCCCGTTAAAAAGGAAGGAAAGTCATTTTATGAAGAATAAACATAGGCAATAGAAAAATAATTAAGTTCTTCTTGATTATAAAATTGTTAATGCATTTCAGAGGAAAAAGGCAAAATGACCAGGCTTTTGAGTTTGAAGAGTGCTCTTCCGTTAGTCACGAAGGCCGAAGAGGCAGGGGCCAAGCTTCCCTTCAGACGGAGCAACTTCCGCACAGTCTGCCTGCCCTGCTCCCACAGTTCCACCGACCACTGAAAACACCGGCCCGAGCCCCACGGCTCTCCGGGTCTATTTACGAAAGCATCAGACGCGACGGGACACTGCCAGTGTACAACGGCCCTTTACGAGCTGTGCCTACCGATCCCCACCATCCGGAATCCACAGTGTGACGGACGGGCTGGGAGGACAGGGTGCGGTGTAACCACTGCCTAGAACAACTGCTGTCTGAAAACAGGAACGTAGGTCAAACCACCAACTGGGGTTTCTGAGAAGAGCCTACAACATTTTTTTCTGGTTCTACAGAACTGATTAGTAATCACCACTGATGATGGTGACGGTGATGACGACGGTGATGATGATGGTGATGATGATGATGATACACTGAACAGGCCTCGTCTGTGCTGGTGGCTGAAATCGGAGCTGTGTTCGGCACCGACCCCTGATCTATGCCAAATGATGCCGTGTTTCAGCAGGTGAATCATTTAACCCCGTATCAACCTTATTTATAAAGAGACAAAAAACTACAGCCAAACCCAACAGAAGACATCTATGAATTTACTAAGGTGAAGAAAGGCCATCTACGCAACGCAGACAAGTCGACAGGAGGGAAAACAGATGCTTTCCACCCACTCCAGTTCACAATCGGTGCCGTTTCCCAAAGCTCCCCCTTCTGCGGCGCCGACGGCGCGTTTTCCTGGTGTGGCACATCCTACAGCGCACTCTCACGGTTAATTATTTCCTCTGTCCCGGGTCGGCAGAACAGGGGGAATAATTTGCATTTAATGATAAAGGAATAGACTCCGGAATAATTTGCCCGAGGTCACAGAACTTGTGTAGTGAAGACTTAAACCCACACTCTACCTGAGTCGTTTTTTTTTAATAGCACAAACTCTCTCTCTATTGTATAATTTATTAATAGACTTTCTAATGGGCCAACTATTTAAGGGAAAACCCAGGGGCCTATGAAAACCATGATTGAAAAAAAAGCAAAAAAGAAGCAGCAGCATTATAGTACGTCCATTTGCCATGATTAGCAGGATAGAGAAATATTTTGGCCCAAGGCACAAACTGGACTTCGGAGGGGGTTGGGGGCAGTTCTAATCAACAACCCAATCATCAATACCCCCTGGCTCCAGCTGCATGAGACATTAGCAAGGTCACAATAACAAGGTCCACACTAACAAGGTCCCAGAATACCCTCGGTCACAGGCAGGTTTGGCGGCTACGGTACACTCAACCTTTAAAGCAGTCACAACGTCACATGGAACTTTAGAAAACCAGGAAAACCTCCTACGAGGGAAATAAAATCCCTGATATATAAAGGTGGTGTATAGCTACGTGGGAACATTTTGAAGGAGATGAACAGCCTTGAACTAGGAGGCCAAAGTGAGTGAGAGGCTACGCAAATGATCTGAGCCTCTCTCCCCCCCACTGAGTAGGGAAAGAGAAAACACCCACAGCTCACCAAGACCGATTTTCTCCTTACTTCTGCTTTAACTTAGAACTTGAACTAAGAAACCCTTAATTTGCATTAACAGAATTAACACTGCATTTGTATAAACTTTATCTGAAAATCAGTATCACAATAAAGTCAAAAGACATCTGTTCATGGGCCGAGGCTACATGGGAAGCCTCTCTAAATTTCCACTCAATTTTGCTGTGAACATAAAACTGCTCTAAAAAATAAAGTCTATTTTTAAAAATGAGAATTGTTTCTCTTAATTCAGACTAACGAAATCAGGCAAGAGTCTGTCCGTCAGAGAAATTCACATGTGGCACAAAATACTGAAACAGGGAGAAACTGAGATCCTCCCAGGTGAACGGTGATAGCTTGGGAAATAAACCAGCTAGTTTATAACGCTTGCAGTCTGGCCACAGAGCAGTCATGTGCCCAGACTTTTCAGGAGCCTGACAGCACGGTGAGCAGTTTACAGAGAGGCTGCAGGTATCACGGGAAAGTAGACTGACATGTTCGGCTCAGAAGGGGATGGCTATTCCAAGCACCTTAGGAGAAGAAAAGTTTTCTTCACTGTTGTCTCCAGTAGTGCTGTGCCAAGTCTGGGCACAAAGAAAGGACAAGAGAAAGCAAATGAACCCCTTGCACCATCAAAGTAGCTCAGCTCTGTCCAGCGCACCTGGAGTCACCTCCCCTACCTGCTCGCTGTCTCTGACCCAACTTTGTTTCAGCTTCTAGGACTTCTGTTAATTCCACTCCTTGCTATACAAACAACAGCAGGATTTATTAACCTTGGCACTGTCAACATTTTGGGCCATTTAATTAACTATTTGTTGTAGGGGCCGCTGTATGCATAGCAGGATGTTTAACAGCATTCCTGGTCTCTACCCACGGGAGGCCAGTAGCGCGTGTACACACAAACACACACATGCATGTGCATGCGCGTGCGCGCACACACACACACACACGCCCCAGCTTTGACAACCCCAAATGCCTGCAGACACTGCCAATGACTCCAGCAGGGCAAAATCATTGCTGGTTGCAAACTGCTGACACAAAGGAAGATTCCTTTGCTTCTGGGGCTCTAAGTAATCCCACTGGCACACAACTTCCCTTCCAAAGAGCACCAGGAATTGACCACCAGACTCAATTTCACGAAACTGCACTTCCCATTATTTGCACAGGACTTCGCACTGGGGTGTAATTCAACATGTACAGGGCGGGAGGTCTAATGGAGAAACCCTGGGCTGGAAGCGGCAGACGTGCTGTGTGAGACAGCCCCGCACGGGTTCTTAATGTGACTCGGGGCGTGTAAGTCATTCTGTGAATGTCTCAGGACCCTACTTCGTAAGTACGAATAACATCTGCCTTACAAGATCTCCTGTAAAGATAAGAGAAGGGAAAGTAATTTGAAGCCCATTTATTACCGGATAAATGTCTAACACACTTTTTTCTCCAGTGCTTGACACTGAACAGATAGTACACTTTCCAAAAGGCCCAGGCAGGGAAAGGTTCACTTGCCGGGAGCTGCCTCTGCGCACCACGGTCTCCTCCTAGGATTGCAGGGACAACACTGAGCATGCTGACAGAGGTACCGTGTCCTCAGTCACTGAAATGTCGCAAAGCATTGCGAAGACAAAGAAGATATTAGAAAGCACCTTACACTTCCCACAGCTAGGAAAGACCCAGCCAAGTACAATGAAAATCAAGTTACTAAACATAGTTTCTATTAACATGAGGGATTTTAAAGTATTTAATTATTAGTAGTATTTAGGGAAGCACTGTATATTTTTAAAGGATTGCTAATGTATTTAAAGGTTTCATGATATCCAAAGCACTGATTTTAATGTATGCTTTTCAAATATGTACCACAAAACATTATTTTTGGTTCTAAATAACTTCAGGGCAGGAAGGCGTGTCCAGTTGGTCATAGTAGTTTCACTTCTCGGTGTAGGACTCAACGACATGGAATTTAAAGTACTTTCAAGATGCCACACACCACACTCTCACACTCACTGTGTAAGAGGCTTAGAACACCTTTCGATCATCGCACACAGAGCAAGATGACAAGTCTAGTTTTCAGCAGCAACAAAACTTGTTTTAAAATGTACGATAGGTACTTATGCTGAGGCTGCCAAGGTAAAAGTCAAGGCAACTATTTCCGGAACGCACCCAAGGACAAAGCACCAAAACCACGGTTGCCATTCTCAAGGAACTGAACTTCCTGATGGTGAGATGATGCAAACGTGGGAAAAGCTCAACACCCACAACCTGAAAAAGCAACCAAGGAAATGCCACGGGGTTGTCCATCATTAATGAATACTCTAAAAGTCTGGTAAGATGACCGGCCACACCTGGCTGGTGTGGCTCAGTTGCCTGGAGCGTCATCCTGAAGACAGGAAGGTTGAGGGTTCAGTTCCTGATCAGAGCACACAGCCGGCTGAGGGTTCGATCCCCCGTTGGGGCGCACACAGGAAGGCAACCAATCGATGTTTCTCTCTTGTCTCGTGGATCTCCCATTCTCTGTCTCTCTCCGAAAGCAATGAAAAAGTTGTGCTTGGGTGAGGATAAAAAGTCTAGTAAAATGGGAGGCCAATCAGGTGCAAGCACGGAAATGCGCTGGTGGGTGAAGAACAGTAGCCAGCATTCATTCATGGAGTCGTTTTGGTTACTACGTACACCTCTGCCCCTGAAAAACCCACACGTTGTTGAAAGTACCTTCGGAATTTTTACATAACACTAGACTACTTGGTCCAACTACTTAGGAGGAAGTACAGGGGCTGACTTTTAGGAGGACACAGGACAGAGCCTCTGTCAGCCACGGTGCCCTTCTGTAACCCCCCACCCCCGGCCCCACTATATACTATTTCCTATCAGTTTGGGGCTGGAGGCTCCATCAGTAAATAAATGGCTTTCAGAAAACCTGAACTTTCTCAAATTCCGACAACATACCCCTAGCAACTCAAATATAAATTACTCTTGTGCTATATGTCAAACTCAACTTCTTTAAGATTTATTTATTTTAGACAGAAGGGAAGGGAGGGAGAAAAAGAGGGAGAGAAACATCAATGTGTGGTGGTCTCTCGTGTGCCTCCCACTGGGGACCTGACCTGGCCCACAAGCCAGGCATGTGCCCTGATTGGGAATCGAACCAGCAACCCCTTGGTTCGTTCACAGGCCCATGCTCAATCCACTGAGCCACACCAGCCAGGGCTCAAACTCAACTTTATAGAGTCCAGAAGAGTTTTATCAGAGAACTTAAAAGAAAGTCTCCATGATATACGTATGCCATACCCAAAAATCATTTCAATTTAACTAAAATTGGCAGGAAGAAGGACTACTACGTGAATGAAGTCTGTCAAACAGACTTATAAAATCAGACTGTTTATAAAAAAATGTTATTCTACTTAAACAGAGTTGATACTCAAATTTCTAGAATTATGTTTATTTTTAAGCAAGCAGACGAGTAGTGCAGAGAAGATTTGCTTAAGGGTTTAAAAGATTTGAAAGTAGAGATCAGACGAAGTGAGAAATTCTTAGAACTCAAATAAAAGATAATTCTGAGAACCGTAGAACTGAACAAAGTAAAAACAAAAAACAGGTAAAACTTTTTCCCACTAGAAGGAAGCAGCAAAGACACAAACAGGAGAAAAGAGGCCCGAGGGTCAGCTATGACTTGTGCTTTGTACCGTGTCTTCGCCTCCTGCCTTTCTCCTGCTCTAGAACGCGTTCCCGGTCTCTTCGATGAACTTTTACTCCGTCTTCTGAAAGTCTGTCTTTCCTCTTCCATCGTCCCAGACGGCAGCACTTCGTAGGGTCTGAACCACACTCACGTAGCAGCGGACGAGGCTGAGACAGCTGCCCCAGTCACTGCTTCACCCGACATGAGACTCATCTCTTCTCCCTCACCACCTGAAGGGTCCACGCGGAGACAGCTTGCAGGTTCTTTGGCAGGCGCTCGGCATCGTAGAAACTGACGCGCGTCAACATATCTGCTCGGTCTGCGGACGCAAAGGTCCGGCTCGGGGAGCTGGAAAATCACTTTGCCCCCAAAGCCTGTTGAATTCACATCTATATCATGCTACGAATCAAACAGTTCTCTCCAAAGAGATGCCATTCCTTCTGAAAGGAACAATCAGCTAAGTTTTAGGGTCCAAAGGGCTTCTCTGAATGAAAACCGAAGGAATTTCTGTTCATTTGGCCAAAACTCAAATGATATGTTCTCAATAGTTCTTGAGATGTCAAAACACAAGCAATATAATTTTAAGAATCCAACACACCAAGATTATTAAATAAGAAATATATATTTTAAAAGATATTCTAGCCCGGGTGGGTGTGGCCAGGACTGAGTGCTGGCCTATGAATCAAAGGGTTGCTGGTTCAATCCCAGTCAGGGCACATGCCTGGGTTGTGGGCCAGGTCCCCAGTTGGGGCATGCAAGAGGCAACCACACACAGCTGCTTCTCTCCCTCTCTATCTCCTTCCCTTCCTTTCTCTCTAAAAATAAATAAAATCTTTTTAAAAATTTAAAAAGATATTCTCATATTACGTATTCAAGATAGCGAACAGATCTACTGACGATTCTATTGTTTTTCTACTTCAGGCATGACTCATTCACTCACTATGCACTTTATGTACTCCATACTTTAGTGCCAACAATCCCATAGGCTAAGTATCAGCCACATTTGACAACCGAGGAGACTGAGTGGCTCTGGAAGCTTAAAGAATTCGCCCTGGGTTATAGAGCCGAAGACCGTCCAAGTCAGTAATCTGACCCAGTCTGACACCAAAGTGTTTCTTCCCACCACCAGGCACACTACTGACCAGTCCTTGTCCAGGCAGGCCTCCTGGGCCAAGACAAGGGGAGGGCAGGCATGCTGAAACAGCCACACTGTGTGATAATCAACGCTGTGCTGTATGAAGGGGCCTAAGGAAAAAGTGAACACGTCTGCCGCCTTCTATGTGGGATAATCAGGGACCGGAGAAGCTTGGAGGGAAGAGAAGCCAAAAGGAAAGTCGGAGAGGCCGTCCCCCATACAGAAGAGAGAAGCAGCTGATTGTAGAACAGGAACATTTCAAAAGATAAGGGGATGTGTTTTACACAATGTGTACTTTTCTAGAATGTTCCTATAAGATCTATAATTTTGTTTCGGGGGAGAATCAGCTCATGTAATGGAAATCATGAAAACATCTAGATGTTTGCTTTATGAAGGATGTAAGAAAGCAGAATGTATTTCAAAAAAGAAAACCATGAAAAATACTTATGAAAAAATGTCCCTATATAAAGCTATACATGGAATGAGGAAAAAAGTAAACTTAAAATTTAATGCAAAAGATAAATATATTCCAGACGCATTATAACCTGGATGAGATGGATCCTGAACCAGAATATACAAGCAACAGAACAGATGGGGGAAGTGCAAAAATCCAAAAAAAATCCAATTCAGAAACGCACACAACCCGAAGCTGGAAGCTTTGAGGAAGGCTTTTAAGTGAGCACCCAGCTGAGCACCAACTCCTCTGCGGGGACCCCGGACGACGATCAGGGGAGACTGTGGCCCAGGAGGGGGCCCTGACGTATCTGTCTGACATCACCGAGACAAGTAACAGAACTGCAGGGACACAAAGGCTGTCAATCCCCCTAACATCTCTGAGGTCTAAATCTGCTAGAAGAAAATAAACCCAGTAACGTTCACTCCCTGGCCAGCTCACTTTCCCAAGGTGAAAACAAAGAAGAAAACTTGTATTCTGGACTCGTGACCAACAAAGAGCTGGCTGCCTATTGTGGACAGCAGCCCTAAAAACATGTGACACGCTTTCAGGATTTACAGAAGCTAAGAATGAGAGTAACGGGAATGGAGTTCGTGGATGGCAGGCGCGCTGGCTGGTTCTGCAATTACCACAGTGAACTGCAAGCACCTGTTCACGTGTTAGGTTTTTTTCCCTACTAGACAGTGAGCTCCTCCAGGAAAGGGGCCTTGACTTAACTCTCTTCATACACAGTGGACAGTTCCTGAGCTGAACCGGAAGAGGTATTTATGTTTCCTAAACAAATAGCACTGGACACGCGCTTCCAGTTTTTTTGAGACAACAGCTTTCTAAAAAAGGTCAAAATAAGGATGGCTGTGGTCCCACAGTACAGAGCTTCCCAGATCTCAGAAGATGCTAAAATATGACGTTCTGACTATGCAATGATAAATAATTCTAGTAAGGAAAATAAACTGGGGGAAATCTGTGGAAACCAGTTACTGAACAGGGAGACTCTCATGGGATTAGACTTGAAAAGCTTAGGAAAGATGGATGGAGGTATGTAACCTACCTGTGTAACAGTATCATAATCCTTGAGGATTAAAATCAGAATCCATAGTGACTGAAGCTTGGGATAAATGCTGACGACAAGAAAAAGCTAAATTCAAATAGGAGAAAATTAGGAAGAGTCACCACTCAGTGTGGTATCACGATGTTAAGCCCCGAGAGAAGACAGAGCTATGTAGAGCTATGCATCCATCTTCATTTTGCTTCCTTACCTCCTCTTTAGAAGAGAGGGTTCTGGTTTAGAACCCTCAAACCAGAAAGGACCGATGAAACCACATGCAGAACTGTCGGCAGAGATGCAAAACACACATACCACACACACACACACACACACACACACACACACACGAATCCACTCAATGTCAATGAGTTTAAAGTCTCTAGGTGCAAAATGAATTTTAATCCTCAGGTGTGATCACAAAACCACTGTCAAGAGAAGTGCCAGAAAAAGCAGGAAATAGCAGACTCTAGAAGTTACATGCTTGTAATTAGTTCTAGGGGAAATTCTGAAACAGATTAAGAACTGGATACTTTCTTTTAAAAAGAATAATAATAGGTTTAAGCAAGCACTGTTTTCTTGCTTGTGTTTGGGGCATTTTTCATGGGCAATAATATGCAGCATTTTGACTAGAACCTCAGTTCCCTTCTAACTGAAACACACAGGAAGTTCAACTTTCAATTTGGAAATGGAGCAAGTAGTCATGGAGGCAGGGTCTACTGACTGTTTTCATTTGGAAATGTCCTCCTTCTACATTCCACAGGCCCTTTCCTTTCCTCTTCTTTTGCCTGCCCAAACCAGCTAGCTCCACTCCCATCCCACCGACACATAAATTCCATAAAACAAAAGCAACAGAGTAACCAATGAGGGCCAAAAGGCATATCTGCAAAGAACCAATTATGTTGCCCCCGCTGATGTGGCTCAGTTGGTTGGGCATCATCCCACAAACCGAAAGGTTGTGGGTTCGACTCCTGGTCAGGACACATGCCTGGGCTGCGGAGGTTTGGTCCCCAGTTGGGGCATGTGCTAGAGGCAACTGATTGATGTCTCGCCCTCCCTTCCCCTCTCTCTAGAATGAAAAGAAAAAAAATTAAAAAAAGAACCAGTCATATCAAAGTAATTTATTCTTTGAGTAGGGTTCTAGGATGTCATAAATATATCCTGAATTCAGCAGTTTCTGGTAAGATTTCCGATGGTAACCTTTCGGGATAAGACGGTCAGGTACGGCACGGATAACGGCTGTGTTTAAGTGGACCTGGACAGAACTCCAGATCCTGTGGGTGAGCCTAAACGTGTCTGCTTGGCAGGTATTTTGACTCCATGCTTTTTATTATGCTTTAAAAAACCCACAAAGTTAATTTAAATATACAAATAAAAGCCAACCCTAGGGATGACAAAATCTGTAATTAAAATGTCAACTGTTCTTAAACTTAAAGCCTCCACACAAATGTTATTAGTAATGTTAGTAAGAACATTTATCTATCACTTTACAATCACATAGTTCTTTCACAAGACAAACCTGTAAGATGGTGATATACGAACAGGGTACACTCTACACCAAATTCAAACACGTGAAAATTAATAGAAAGACACTCGGATTTAAAAAATTTGACTAGTACAGGGAAGTACTACAGAGAAGTACGGGATGAAGAACCTAACTAGTCATGTGTATACAAGGTCTAGCCTCTAAGCCTAAGACCATAACAGGGTTACCATACTTGATATGACAACTGGGTAATGGAACTTCTAAAACGGTAACATTAAGACCAGATAAACTGATGTACAATGTCTAAATTAAAAATCATATGACACTGGGCAGATCACAAATGATAAACACTCAGAACTTCAGTTTCCTCATTTATAAAAGGAGGATAATACCTACCCCACAAAATATGTTTATAAAAGAACTCTGTAAACCAAAAGGAATATACAAATATTAGTAATAATGGTTTTAATTAAAAAGTAGATTATCTAATCACAGCTGGCTTATTGAAGTGGGAGCCTCATATTTTAAAAGGCATTCACTGCCAAGGGAATATACGTAGAGGAGAATATAGAGAGGAGAATTGAACTACGGAGAGAACTACAGACCACGTTCAGTGTCCGGTGGTTGTAAAGAACTGAGAACGTTTTATCGACCTCTAGAAGTTACTAGACAAGTGGAAACTGCGTTCACATATTTAACCAGCAGTATAAACGGGAAAAAGATGTTGGCTTCACCGAGAGAAAAAATTCTTTATCAATTACAAGCTGCCCTAAAGAATCCCCCTACTATTAAGAAGTACAGACGAGTCACGGGGTATAAAGTACAGCACAGGGAATACAGTCAGTAATACTGTAATGACTATGTATGGTGCCAGGTGGGTGCCCAAAATGTCAGGAGGGAAACTTTGTAAAGCGCATGATTGTGTAATCACTGTGCTGTACACCTGAAACTAATACAAAATAATACTGAATATAAACTATAATTAAGAAATAAAATTTAAAAAAAGGTATTAAATTCCCCAAACACCTCATCATTCCCTATAAAGAGTTCTGGAAGGAAAGGCATTTTATGGAGACTTTCTGAAGTGTGCATATACGTCTAAGGGAAAGAGCTGTGTGTGTGTGTGTGTTAAAAGTAGGTTTACAGCTGTGAGTACGCAAAACAGGGTTTATTCCTGTATTCTTACTGTACAATTTTCCATATGAGTGTGTGTATATGTATACACGGGTGTATACATACACACACACATACACAAAGGGACAGATGGACTGAGGGAGGGACTGAGGTTGATTTGTTTCATAAATGAGAAACTGACATTAAGAAAGGTGTTATTGGGTAAATTTTTAAGAGTGTGTGTGGCTGGCGGGGTGGGGGTGGTCTTGGGGAAGAAAGGAACAGGCAGGAGTGGAGGCTGCCAGAGTTCCAAGGTGATGAGGACAGAAGGAGAGGACTGATCACGGAGTGGTGAGAGGCGCCTCAACAATGAGCACCACAGTACAAGAGGTGACTTGTAACTCATGTCCAAATGAATCTGATTAAGGGCTTCCGAAAGTCCAGATGTAACACGAAGCAGATCCAGGCTTCGCAGGCCTCCAGAAGCAATCAGACGCTAACATGACTCTCTCAACCATCAGTTTTCATTCCGTGAAGATCTGTCTACCCCATATCCTTTTCTCTGGAACTGGATGTTGTACTATTCTACAGCAGCCTCCTACAAGTCGTGTGGTAGGCTTTGTTTTTGTATTTCTTTAGTAGATGACTGGAAGTCTGAGCAAAGTCAGTGACAGTTTTTCATTGGTGTCAATAAATTATTTTTATGGGGGAAAATTCTTCTTCAGGCCTATTATATTCAGAGCAAAGTATTTTGCCACCTATGGTTATGGGTCTGTTGAAATTCCTAAGATTTCTGATGTTGTTCATAATTTTCCTAATTTTCTAAGTTATTAAAAACACCAAACCCAGTGTTTTATTCCATTTGATCACACAACTCACTTTTATTTCGACAGTGAAGATTAGTCTCATATTTTTTTTTTGAAAGATGGCTCCTATCTTAAGGGTTTAAATCAGTGACAAAAATCCCCCCAAAAGAAGGCTACAATTATTCACGCTCTGAAACATGATTTTAATTAACAGATTTTTCAGAACGGAGCTAATAAGCTTCATTTTTAGAAAGTATTTTTGGGCACTAAAACAGTAATTTGCTTTATTTATTAATTTCAAAAAAATATTTCAAAAACTGAAGTCACGTTCTCATTATTTTATGTTAAACCAATGAGACAGATATGGGTACAGGCACGGGACGGGCACTTCCACGCCAGCAGACCAGGCGCGTATCTCAAAGAGTTCTTCCTCACCGTACTGTTCACCCAAACCAAGACACAGACGTTAAGTTTCGAGATTGTTTTATGCACATTTGACTTTCAAAACAAGCATTATGTTTTGAATTTAACTATTTTGTCTATGTAATGTATGATTTAAAAAACACAAGAGTATTTTATTCTTTCTCCTATTTAGTTACAGGTTAGGGAAAAATAAAAAAAAGTTTCGCTTCCAACTTTCAAATGATGTCTTGATTTTAAAAGAATTAATACTAATATTGCTGATGAATTCAAAGGCTTAAATGCTCACCACCAGTCCACCAGGAGCCTTAGTTTAAAAATCATTTATATTTATTTAAATATTCATCTTTGGCTATGATTTATTACAGTTGAATTTGGAGAAAATTTCCAGAAATAGTTTTGACAGAATCAATTCTCAATCAGTGTTGAGTCTTACTGTGCAGGAAGGAAAGAAGAAAGATCAGATGAATACATTCTCAAATATAGACTAGAAACTACATTTCTTATTTAACTATATCCTGGAGCTTTATATTTTAGTGAAAAAATGAATTCTATTAAAAATTACACATATTGGTAAAACACTGAATTTTAGTCATATTGCCTAGAAGTATTATGCGATTTTTGTTTATGTTCCTTTTTAAAGGTTTTATTTATTTATTTTTAGAAGGGAAGGAGAGAGGGAAAGAAACATTGATGTGTGGTTGCCTCTCGAGCGCCCCCCACTGGGGACCTGTCCCCGAAAGCAACCCGCCATGTGCCCTGACTGGGAACAGAACTGGTGACCCTTTCGTTCACAGGCCCACACTCAATCCACTGAGCCACACCAGCCACGGCAGCATTAAATGATTTTTAAAAGAGCTAGAAAAACTTGTAAGTTGGAGAAAGTGAATAGTGATAGTCTTACGGTATCACAAATCTTTATCAATTTGGCATTTAGCAGTGCACGGTTGTTACTCGATCTACTCCAGAACCCAGGCTATGCTTTCTGTTTAAACGTGTTGTTTTGAATTAACAGAAAGAGAAGAGAAGAAGATCACTCAAAATCAAAGCCAGCCTGGAAATAGTTAAAGGGCAGTAGACTGGTTACTGGGGAGATAACTGATCACAGAAACTGGGCAGCTTGATAAGGACAGAGCTTTCTCCTTCCACGAGGAAAAGCTCAGGCCTGTCTGGGATCCTGCTGGGGAATCATACAGGTAGTGCACAGTAAGATCTCGTGGAGACCACACCCTCTAATTATGCTAAGTTACACAGGGAAAGAAACCATTTCTCCTTTGTCCAAAGAAAGAGAAACTAGACAGAGAGGTTAGCATGCAGAATAAGACTCAGGGAGGTCAAGCATTAAAACCTGAAAGCATGTTACAAAACAAAAGTAGCACGGCTGTGTATTAAGTATTTGGAGATTATATAAGATCATTGTGCATTTCAGTAACAGGCTTCATTCTAGTCACCTACCATTTAAAATACAGGTGAGGTGCTGGGAATGTACACCCAGCAGCACCGACTACACTAACATTCAAGCAAGACACATTTATAGCTATCTGGGACTAGGCAAGACCATGGCTAGGTTAATAGTGAATGTTAACAGTTTAGGAGTAAAAAGAAACATACCTGGTACCAAATCTCACCCTAAATGGGAGGTGAGGGGATAGGGCACATATCAGTAAGTCATAATCATACATTTTCATAAAAACGTAAGTGGAACAATGGTATGTAGGCCAGCACTCAGCTTCAAGCCAGTAAGAAACCCTGCTATTTGGTTGATGAAATCATAACCTAGGGCCTCCTTTACCTTTAGCTGGATACTCCCTTTAAAGATGTAATGAAGAAAAAAAAATAAACAGCCTCAGGGTGTCGGTCTTGCAAATACCAACGTGCAAAATGACAATGTTTAAAAGCATCCCAGTAATGCTGCAGAACGCTAAGTCCTGCTCGCAGACACTTTCCTCCGGTATGCAAGACTGTTAGCAGCGTGAACACTAGCAGTCCCCGGGAGAAGACCTCACCTATTAGGAAACAGCACTAGGCTACAGAAGTTGATTGCAGACAGCCTTCCTGCATTTCTTCTTGGACATGGTGATGATATCATCTTTAAAATCCTTGTGGAGCTTTCTCTCTGTTTTCGTATGCTGAAAACAACCTCCTTGGTTTAAAAAAATCCGCAGATATGCTCTCATTTTACATGGTGTAGCATACAGGAGCTCTTCGAAGATGAATCTGCGTTCGCACTTTAGTGTGGGTGTAGTATATCTTGGTGCCGTTAATATAAGACTTTTCTAAATTATCGGTGTCCCCAGTCTAGGGTCACACTTTTTGGCATTGCAGAAAACTCCTGGGTAAACTTAATTCCATCTGTTTTACTCTTTATTTCAGTTCTGACACTGGTAATTATTTTAAGAGTACTACATTAAGAGTACTTCAAGGTTACATCTGCCCCCGCTGAAGTTGCTCCAAACTCACGGGCCCACACTGCACACAATGCTGTCTGGACAACTCACAGGATCCGTGAGAAGACTGGCCGAGAGATGGACACTTGGCACTGATGTTCACAGCTGGAAGCCCTGGGCTTGCAAGAGCTAATCAAACTGCGAGACACAACAAAGTTTAGAGAAGAGAGATGTTCTGAATCTCGGAAGGTTTTTTTCTCCTTGAGTTGCGTGTATGAAAGCAAACTCAGAAGATGGAATGTGATTACGAGCCCATCACGATCCTTCTGAGTCTTATTTGAAATATTATTGGGTCTTTAAAAGGAGGATTGTTCAAGACTATGGTATAGGCTTCACAGCTCTGAAATTTCATGATTCTAAGACAAACCTTGTTCTTTCTTATGCTGTCCTTAGGTTTTCCCAAAGAGTGTGACATGAGATGAGTATCCTTAGTAATGGGAGGGAAATTTGAAGGGAAAAAGCTACGAAAACATTTGTTCAGGTAAAACATGACCAGGGGTGAGGTGGCATCAGTAATATAACCTTGCTGCACTTAAATAGGGTCTTTATTTCTTTAAAAAAATATTTAGAGAAAGATAGAATATAAATACAGCATTTGTCCTAAACATCAATTAATCAGAACACAGCAGGAATAAAGACATGAAAGTCACAGAGATGGCCTGACACTTTTTTCTCTGGCACACCTACTAGGTGGAGGATTTAACTGAAAATAGCATATATGTGTATGTATATATATACACACACATTCAACCTCACAGACAGAGCTAGGCTTACACTTTAACTTCGCTGAGCAAACCTTTTCTTACGTAATGCTAATCAAATGTCATGAAGACAGAAAGACCATTACTGCCATTCCAAAATGATTCAGATGGTAGTTTCACACATTTTCACCTACCCAGGAAAACTTAAAGTATCTTAAGGTCTCTTGTCTACAACCCCTGTGCTCTTGCCCCACACCTTTTGGGAGAGTGGGGTACAAAGGTTGCTTGATCCACAACTTGAGTACCACTGTGAAGTGCGGGTATTTTAAGGTGTAAGATCCGCCTTTCAGCCCCTGGATGAAGCACTGGGTCCCGGTGCAGCCGCCACCACCCAGCCCCAATGAGAAATGGGCCCAAATTCTCAAGGGTTGGAGTGGTTATTTGTTGTGCTAGCTTAGCACTTAAGAGAAGCTGGAACAACAAACTGTTCCAAGGGCCCTGTGTTCCTGGGCCAGTGTGGAGCTTCCAGGAACCTTCAGAATAACCGTAACCTGTGAAGCGGGCTAAGAACGAGGTCAGGTCAATAGCTACCTTAGGCGGTACGGTCGGAGGGAAAACAGGAGAAATGGATTGGTTCAACAATTTCCAGAGGCTCCATGGAACTTCTAGGTACTTCGGTCAGACTGTCAAGCAGCTCAGATTGCCCTCGGTTCTAGGAACCAACCGAACAGGTGTGAACCAGACTTCCGTGTAACTCAAACCCAGGGAAGATGCTCTAAAACTCTGTGGAACAGAGTAGATCCTCCTTAACGAACCTTGACTTCTCAAGAGCGGTTCTTTAGAGAATCTCCCGATGAGAGAAGCTGTAGGCAGGCACGCCCAGCACTGGAATACTAATGGCAGCAAATCCCAGGGCAGCAGGGAGATCCAAGGAGCAGTGGCTCTCATCCTTCAGAACAGTTTCACAAACAGTATTCTTCACCAGTGGCTTGTACTTTGAAGCATTATCATTTTTAAATGTCATACTTGATACCTCAGCTCACATACACGAAACAAGTCCAGTGCATGTAAAGTATTTCTGTGTACTGGAAACTAGATACATTTGCTATTAATCGAGTAAGGAGGAAAAATATGTTCTGTATCTTTGTATCTCCAGCCCTGTTCCACTACAGCTTTAGCAATTTTTCCTAAAGGTCACATCTAAGAATACAAAAATATAAGAACCAAGAGGAGATTAGTATATCAACTTGCAGGTATATATCTATTCAAATAGCACATTCTCTTTCAGGGAAAACTGTTAAGGTATTTTTATAACATAACTTGTTATAAAAGACACTTTCCCTACGCAGAAGGAAAGTTGTTTCTTTCCAGTTTGTGTGTGAGTGTGGCAGAAAGTAGCTCACACCTGTAATGTGGGCTCCTCAACCACCAGGCTCGTGATCCGCCACACCTGCTCTGTCTGAATCCTTCCCACCCTAAGTAACATGTCGACCAGTCCCTCGCACTCTTTGGGTTCACCACCACCTGCCCAATCTCATCTCTGGCTTTTCCCAGGCCTCCCCCTTCACTCTGCTTCCACGTCCTCCCACCGTACTTTGAGAAAGGAACGTTTATTCCATTGCACTGGGATTTCGTTTCGGTTGGATGATCAATTTACAGGAGACCTGCCCCAGGATTCCCCAGGCAATACCATACTCCCCACAGTTCTCGTTCATCCAGTCTGAATTCCTACTCTCAAGAAAGGACTGGAGGGAACACAGGAAGAGAAGAGACTGTAGGGCTTACAAAAGCTAGCCTTCTTTCCAACCTCCAGCCCTAAAGGGAAGATAACTATCATCCTTTTTCTGGCTCTCACTCATCATTCAGCAGAGTGGTCATCACACTAACCACAACCCCTTAACCTGTCATTTGCTTAACAGGACTAGACCTGTTCTTTGCCTTACGAAATCTAAAATCACTGAACTCTCTTCAACACACCGACACCACTGGCTCTTTTCTGCCTTAGTGGAATCTTCTAGACAAGCTTAGGTATTTTGATATTATCTTCTCGAATACCTTTCTGTCCTTTTCTTCTTCACCTTCTAACCAAACTCTCAGTGTCTGCTTTGTCCACTCCTGATGCTTTGTGCCGACCCAAGGAAATACAAAATCATACACATTTAGATTCCAAAAATGTTAAATCTGATCCTTATCTTCACTCAGCAATTCTTTAATTCCTTTCTGATGCCCTCCTAGGGCTATTCTCATGGATGAATTGAGTCTCCTTTGTTCGCCGGCTCCCAGCTCCACTCTCTTGCCCCTATGCCACAAAACATGCCTTCAATAACTACTGAGAGGGGCCCCTTCATGCAGTCTCATGTTCTCACTCCTCACATTCCATTCTCTCTCCTAAGTTCTCTGACTGCGCCTCCAAGTCACAGTGGAAGACATCTCCCACTAAATAGGTCCCACTAAATCGTGACCCGACCTCCTCTCGGAGGCTCGCCTCTTCCCAAGCGCCTAGGGATCAGCCCGCCTTGTCTGCGGCAGTGCCCCGTCTTCCTCTCAGCTGGTCCCATGGACGTTCCGCCTTGAGGACATGGACATTACACACTGAGGTCTCTCACTCATCTTCAGGCACTGCCTTCTAAGGTCTACCACCCATCTAATTGTCATCTTGTTTGTCTCCTCCCCTTTGTTGCCGAATCTGTAACTACTCAATGACTGCTGCATCCACATCCTTGACATTTCCTCGTGAACCCAAGGAATCTGGTTTCTATCTGTGCCTTCTGAAATTCACTTTTAAAGGTCACTAGAGACCTAATCAAATCCAATGGCTTTTTCTCAGGACCTTTCTGACTTCTAACTCACCATTTCTCCCCCATTCCTATTACCTTCCTGGTCCAGGTCATGTAATTTATACTGGCCAGCAATGACACACTGCAAATGCTTTCTAACTGGCCTTAGTTTCAAGCAAAGATATCACTGAGTTCATTCTCTTAAAATGCTATAATCATCTTTACCAAAGAAACTACAGTTTTCTACCATTGACCACGTCCACATCAAGATTCAACTCCTCTCAGCACTCAAGGTTTTTGCACACTCACACTGTCTTCCTATACGGCCTGTATACTTCAGATGAGTCCAGCTGCAATCTGCCCTTCCCTCCTCACCCCCTCACACCTCGCTAATCTCTCTCTCTAATTCTTTGTTCAATCTGTTCCCCTTTACTGTATGTTCCCCTTTCTTCATCTAAATTTCACCCATCCTTCAAATAAAAAAACAAAACAAAACACACTTTTTATGAAGCCTGTCCTTGAACTGGCTCACAATAAACGTTTAGTGAACTCATCGGACACCATGCGATATAAACCCTGTATCACAGCATTTCATGCGCAACGCCTGCATGTTACTGCCGTGTATTTGGGCACAAGGAGACACGTTGGGTGCTCATTCCGATCAGAAGGTTGAGAACAGAGACACAGCCCTAAGAGCCCAAGGACTAGCTTGACACTAGATAATTGACTTGGGTCATATTTTGCAGAAAAGACATATACTGTATCACGTGTTGGGCTCTCACCTCTTTATAATTTTTTAAAAATACTGTGCTTTCAATTGTATGACATCTGTCTCTTAGAGCCAACTCAGCAGATTTGAGGAAGCTTCATGGTCAAGTAAACACAAGAATCCCAAACCTTACAGCTCAACATGGGAAAAAATGCCCCCCGTTTTTTATGTATGCATAAATACATGGTGAGTAACACGGTGGTCTTCCTTTTGGACGATCTCAGCGCCCCTGAAGTTCGTTCCTCTCTCGGGGCTCTCCGAGGCAATGCCTCTGGGGAGGAGCTCCCTATAAACCCGCGCCACCGCAGGAGGCCCCGGCAGTCTCGAAGGTGCTCGGAACACCGTACAAAGAGGAGCCACGTCACTGAACATGTACACATACACAACGCTTTAAGGTTGTTTTCTTTAAAAGAACACATATATAGAAAGCTCTACTTAAGTTGCAGGACCCTGAGAGTGAAAGGCATGCGCATACACACATACTTGGAAATACTTAAACTAGAATAATAAATGTATGCCTTCCCTGTGTTTTTCACTCCTGCCAAGTTTTATATTTAAGAATTTCAAGTATCAGTATTTAATACCCTCTGTTGCCACTGTCAGAGTGATAAATAATGAAATGAATCTGGACTGCAATGGCTGTCCTTGTGGTTAAAATACAGCAAGAGCTGACCTCATAGAAATAATCTGAAATAAAACTGTTACTGGACTGTTATCCTTGACCATAGGAGCTGAACTTGACACAACCTTGTATCCATCAAGCTCTAGCTCAGGGCACTACACAGAATAGGCACTTGAATGTTTAATTAATGCTCTGTTGAACTAAGGGGAGAGTATACAAAAGCACCTGGAAAACAAAATGCAACAGTGGAATGAAAAGTATTAATCAGAAAACATATTCTAATGGAGTCTTTAAGAAAATAAACAGGCATCTGATATTCATCATAGGATTAAAATCATTCAGTCTAGGTGTCGATTTCCTCCAGTGGCACGAAAAACATTTTGGGGCAGAAGTTCCTAACTTTTTTCCTTGGGGGTGTCACCAAATCCTCTGCGAATCTAGTAACTATGAATCTTCTTCCAAGACAAAAACGGACAGATGTACACAAACTCATAATTCTGCAAGTACATCCAAAGATTTCTGGACTCCAGGTATAATTCCTGGTTCAAGGAACAAACTAGTCACCTTTTAAAGGTTAAGTAAGTAGCCCTGACTGGTGTGGCTCAGTGGGTTCAGCATCATCCAGCAAACTGGAAGGTGGCCAGTTCGATTCCCAGTCAAGGCACATGCCTGGATTGTGGGCCAGGTACCTGGTTAGGGCTGTGTGAGAGGCAACAGATCGATAATTTTTCTTTCTCTCACATCAATGTTTCTCTCCCTCTCTTCCCTTCTCTCTAAAAATAAGTAAATTATCTTAAAAAAAACAGATTAAGTAGGTAGAAGCATACAAAATCTCCCTTGTGCATGACAGATCAACAATGCAGTAACTCATCAAAAATAATTTGAAGATTTTTTTTTAGAATTTCTCATTCTTTACCATTATTTGGTTTCATCAATTTACTTGCTATGTAAAGTGATACTCTGTTCTATGTGCTGTATACTTTCTTCTGTGCTTTGGTACAATTAATTATGACTATGATTTTAAGACTTCACTTTATTGAAAAAACATACCAGCCCTGACTGGTGTGGTTCAGTTGGTTGGGTGTTGTCCCGAAAAGCAAAAGGTCACCAGTTCGACTCCCAGTCAGGGCACACGCCTGGGTTGCGAGCTGGTGCCCGGTTGGGGTGTGTGCATGGGGCAACCTATCACATCGATGTTTTTTTCCCTCCCTGCCCTCTTTCTAAAAATAATAAAATCTTTTTAAAAACCATACTATATGAAATATTAAGTAAGCAAGACAGTGATGCTTGTTTTTCTTCAGTCTACTCAAATTACAAAAACAAGTAAAGGATAATCTTTAGCTTTCTATGTGAAAATATATAAACTGAAGCCTAGTGGCTTCAGAAGCACTGTCCTGGCGTATGGTGTATGCGGAAGTGGGGAGGGAGGAGGAGGAGGCAGGGAAACAGTTCTGGGTTCCAGCAAGTCTGGGCAAACGACCTGACAGGTTTTTGGCACTGGCTGGGAATGAGAAAGGAGAGAGAAAGCTACCACGGGAAAGAAGTCTTGTTTAACAGGTGTATCTCTCGACACAGAGAAGTAAGTAAATAGGAGCTAACCACCTCTCATGTCTCTGTAAGAAGATCCAGGAGATGAAAGGCTTGCACTGGTGGCTGGAGGAAGTGATGCTCCGCTCAGCTCAGGGAGCTCACGCCTGTTCACAAAGCCCAGGGCCTCAGCACCACAAGAGACATTTAAGTGAATGTCTTGCAGCAAAAATAAAACCACCATGAAGCCATGATAAAAGGCTTCTAGTAAGTCTACAGTATTTCATTTGTATTTTCTAAATTTCTTATAATGCTGTCCTAAAATGACTTTCAAAAAATTAGAGACTGTCATTTATGCAGAATTTCACTAAAATAATTTAAATAGCTAGAAAAGTAGGTGCTTCTACACCCTCAGTTACCCAAATCAAAAGATATGAGAACAGATTTTAGTTTACCGCACTATAACTCAGGACAAAGCCATTTAACTTGTATTGCATCTAATGGAAAAGAATCAGACTTCATGTAGAGAGGCGCCCTTGAAAACTCCAACTCCGGTATGATATTAAGTATCATCTCCTCATTAGGTGTCTTATTATTTATTTTAACCCTCAGTGCTTCCTTTTTTGGTATTCACATTACCGCTTTAATATTTTTAACAAATGAAGGCAAATCTTTTAAGTCACAATGGTTTTGTGGAAACCTCAAGAGAAGCTGAGACTTCCCCTTCTTGCCCGATGCGAAATCCAGGCCGTGTTTTCTGAATCAGCTGTTTGTCCACCGCTCAGCACTGAATTCAGCTTATTGTCTTTCATTACCAGTTTTAAAAATATTTCAAAAAATTGTTACCCCAAAACATCACGTCACATTGTGTCCTAATAAAGCACTCCACTCCGTTCTGCGATTACCTAATATTATCTAGGACAACTTACGTGGCCTAAGTTTAGAGGGTCCCCAGTCTCTTCTCTTCCACCTTAGTCTCATTCTGGTCAGGTACTCGCAATATGGTTTTATTGTCACATTTCAATGATTAAACAATGAAATTTCCAGACAGATATCCCACAGAAGTACCTTTTGTTCAAAGAAAAATGTTACACTACTATGGTTGCTTTTCACATACAATGTTTACCCCATATTCAAGTTTCTGACAAATCAACTTAGGTTGAAATTCTGTTTCTGAGGCATTTCCTGGTATACTAGGCAGTGCATTAGAAAAGAGATTATATTGCATTCAGTCTATAATGATTATTTTTAACCGTCTATATATAATTAACAACCATTCAAAAAGAAAGTGCAAATGTGCAAATGAGAGAACAAAAACAGTTTCTAACATGTAATGCATAATATAGGGTATAAATCCATACAACTGAAAACTGCTGACAACATCCTGCTGAGCATTAAACGACACCACCAATTTTGTCTTATATGTATTCTTTCTCAAGTATTCAAAGAATGCAACAGACATTATTTTCTTAATTTTCCAATTTTTCATGATTATATTAGGATATTACCATTTTTTTTCACAAATCAGAAAACAAGGAACTACCATTATCTTTGTATATTTTCAATAATAGAGCCAAAATAAGAACAATTCTAGCTAATCTCATTTGGGATCTTAATTAGTACTACAAGTTTATTTGTGAGTTAAAAATAGTATCACTCATGAGAAACAATGCCAAAAGTATTATGCTCATAAACTGTGTTAAACGCCTAGTGAAGAAATACTTTAGCAACTATGAAGTAACACACTAGTTGTAGGCATGAGGAACGTTTATATTGGCTCTTTTGGGTGTATACATTAAATGCAAAATCAGAAAGGAATCATGCAAAAATCCGGTTGCCCATGCAAGCACCCCAGAGTCTAATCCTCTCCTCTCAGTTCTGTTGTCAGGCCACAGTAGTGTGGAGACTTGTAGGCTGCTGTCCTTGTTGTAATGAATGGGAAGAGGCTGACAGTGGCATGGTCGAAACCTTCACCTCTTCTTCCCCTGTGGAAAAGTCAGTCATGGTCTAGTTACGGGTGACTAGATTTGTTCACAGTCCCTTTAAAATGATTTCAATATTTGGAACACTGATACATATATAAAATACATGCTTAATGGTTGGAATCTGGGTGTGAAACAAGTATGAATTTTAAAATATTAAGTTCACCAAGTACCTAGAAAGTATTTACACTTTATAAACACATCCTTAAATTTAATAATACGATGTCATGAGAACAAATATATTTAGGGTTATAAATATACAAAAAGGAAAAAGAGACCAGGAAAGCCATTCTTTTCCAAGCCAATTGGACCCCTTATAAATTCAGATACTGCTAACAGTAATGGTATCTTGTGGAAAAATTAAAACCAAATTTACAGAAGTGAAAATGTGATTTTTATAAGGGAAAAAGGACAAATCCATGTTTCAAAAGCAGAAATTATGTTTAGAAAAGAGAAATAAAAAGATAAAAATATTAATTTCACAAATTACCATACAGCATCTGAAAATTTACCGTTAATGTGGACTTTTCAAGTGATTAGAAAATAATACAACGCTAACAACAATACAATGATCCAATTGACTGAAAGCGAGATGACTACTTCTAGGTCAAAGAACTATACATGAAATGAGATCAGTTCTCCTAATTATAATTGATAATTATTTGACGGCAAGTGACTTGTTTCACACATGACTCAAAATTCAATCAAGTCACTGTTAAAACAGCTAGTTCAGAAACAAAGAAATTTAAAGAAAAATGCCTTCTCGTAAGTAAAACTGAATGAACAAAAAAATGAAAAGAAATGATGCTCACAGACTTAGACTTAATTATTATTTGTTTTTCCAAATGATTTTTAGCATTATAGAATAAAAACATCTTAGCAGAGTTCTTGAAAAACATATCTGCAAAATTACATTTGGGAAGATAACTGACGAGAAGAAAAGGACTTTCAGTCTTTAGAACAGGTTCTTCCATAGCCTTTCAGTAAATTGGCAAGGTTTCTATAAGCCCTAAGTACATAACAAGGCGGATGCGAAAGCAGAATTTTATGTTGGAGTTCTTTGTGAGAACATGGTGCTAATGAACACTCAGTAAAAGATTCATTTTCACCAAGTCAATAAACTTCATTCTATTTTGTAACTACAGGCCACATCCCTGACCTCGGCCAATTGTCTCACGAGTATATACTGTTGATAAAAAGGAACCTGGAAGTGTGTGAGAACAACAATCAATTTTTACAGCAAGGGAGCCAAGGTAAGGTATATGGTACATGCCCGTGATCTTCACTCACGAAGGAGAGCGTCAGTGTTGCAGTGGGAAAACACTCCCGTTACTGAATTTCGGATCTGAGCTCTCATTCTAATTCTCCTATAACTGAATGTGTGACCTTTAACAAGTTATTTAACCTTTCTGGAACACAGTGTTGCCACTCCTAAAATGAAGAGTTGGGGAAGTCACTTTTTAGGACTAGAAAAGTCATTTTTTAAAACAAAAGCACATGGTTCTAATAATAAAAAGATCTGCATGGACTTACTATTACTCCCACTAATTAAAGATTCCCCCCAAAATATTTACTTCAAAATTCCTTCTAATTTAACCAAATGTGCTGCCAAGAATATGCTGCTAAAAAATTTTCCTAATTAAGGAAATAACTAATTTTAAACACTAAAATGTTTTCAATTAGGCAAAGGAAATGGAGCCACATTTCTGTCAAACCTCTGGCAACTGTCCTTCCCATGATAAGTTTCAGATATGTCAACTTCAAATAGTTAACTGAAACAAATCAAAACTGACAATTTAAATACAAATCCACAGATGTGGTATCTGTGTAAGCAGGTGACTGACACCTCTGAGAATCGGCTCCTGAAGCTCAGGGACCCTATTTTGCTCCAGCATACTTAAAGAATAACATTCATGCCTTTTCCAGTGCAGAACATCGTCCAAGCACATGTTAAAGCGGCTGCCCTCACTGACGGAGTATGTACTGTCCATTACCAAGCTCTGAAGGAGAAGCTACCCTATGTAAAATACCATGATATTTGTTCACTGCAGGATACAAAGTTGAACCTATTTCAATAGTTCAACACAAGTACAAATGAGTTACAACTAGTGGTGGGGGGGGCAGATATTGCCTAGGTATTAAATTGCTTCAAATTAGACACAGGTAAAATGGACATAGTTTTCTAGAGTTTTACCGTCATGTCTAATTATTACTAAAAATACTAAGTCATCTGGCTACAATTATACACCTATTCTGTTTTGAGGTTTAGCACGTTCAGCTTCCTGAGGTATCTACCAAATATTTATAGGCCATAAGGTGATTCTGTGTAACTCTTGATAACAACGGTGGTACATTAAAACTAAAATTTCTCTGGTCATCAGAGCCTTGAAAATAATCTAACAAGCTTAGAAATAACTCACCATTTAAATACGAAGGAAGTATACATAGTCAAAATCTGAAAATCTGAAATAACAAACACTACCCACCTCCCACAAATTTTTCCCATAAAATGTCTATCCACTTTAGATGAGGATTTCAGATGACTGACTTGAGGACAACTATACTCACAAATCAATGATTACTCATTACCACTGTGGCATTTCCAGAACACCCACTGGCTAGAAATATCTGGATCAAAACTGCTCTTTTTGTGCTAATGGACAATATGATAATAAGAAAACTGGAGGTACAGATACTGATCATGTAATAAGTCAGATGAAAGTAACAAAGAAGACAGCTAAGAGCTAGAGTCCCACAAAGGCACCCTCCTGTCTATCACACCAAGTCTGTACTGTTTGCTTTGCTGCCCGAGCTCCCCACTTTCTCGTCCATTCTCTCCACAACACAAGGAAGCACCTCCTGTTCAGGCAGTTTGATTCCACCTTAACGTCATGACACAGTAACAAATTCCTGCCTCTATGCCTTTATTCAGACATCCCCATCAACATAAAAGGTCTTTCTCTTTGCTTCCTGCTATCCCAAATCCAAGACACCACAGCACAGATCAATTTCTCCTTCTTCAATGAAAGCTCCCCAACAACAGAAGTTCCATTAATGTCTCTGGGATTCCAGTATTATATAGTTACCACTTTCATACGTAATCTTCATCTCAACTACACTATAAAGTACCTGGAAACAGTATACGTATTTTATATTTCTTTTGTATTGCCCACATGGCCTACTTCATTCTTGGGCAAACAGGAGCTCAAATATTCACCGTAACTGGTTTAATATTTTATTTTTAAATGTTTAGAATATTTAGGGAAATGTAACTTTAATTTTAAAGTTATAATCAGTTACAAGGTACACTACTAGTAATTAAAATCCCACATTTCTCAAAGATTACAACAAAGCAAAATAAAATTACACTCTGAAAGGAAGAATAAAGGAGTACCAGAAACCAAATATTTAGTGTTTCTGTGAATATCGTATAGATGAGGATTAAAAAATGTCACCTAACTATCATATCAAATAAATATCAGGAGTCCCACTGATGTGCAAAATACTACAGTTAAGTGCTATCAAGATTATGTAAATTAACTCCACTGTATCAACAGTTAACTTCACTATATCAACAGCCACAAACAATACTCTCAACCCACCTACTTATCTTAAAAGTGAAATATTGTTGGTCATAAAGAGATTATAGCCAAAGAATTTTGATGGATCTCTGTAACTTCATTCATCAACCTTGCTAAAAACAAGAGAACAAACATCTTGCTGGTAAAAGCACATTACGACAATAATGCTGTGCTATGCCGTATCTTAAAGGCTACGACAAAGGATAAAAAAAACTTAATGAATTATATATGAGCGAGGGACTATTCTATTCTGCTTGAATCAGAAGAGGAACAAACTCTTTTACCAGTCACCTCTAAAGCCCAAAATAAATTTTAAAAATCTATTAATAAGATAATTCCTTTAGATATAGAAGTCACTCAATCTGAAGCTATATGGGACCTTAAAACCCAAAAGTTCTGAAACCTTCAAGGTGATAGTACAAAACCAGAGGTATTCTGGCGTCACTTATAGGAACTTAATATGCATCCCACCTCCCAATAAAAATGACACAGCCAAAGGGAAAATATCTCTCCTGGAACAATTCCTTTTTCACAGGAAGAATACTTATGCACATATATGTCTATGAAACAATAATCAAAGTTCTCAAATATTAAATATTTTATTAATATATAGCACAGTTCTGATGTGTGTGTATGTGTATATCAGTCAAAATAAGTAACTGCCAAAAGTAGTTAGAGTGGCTTTATCCCTTATGCTCTCGCTTATTACCATCTTGACAATTTTTTTGAACCAGTTTACTTTTAGAATGTATAATCAAAAGTTTTACCATGGTATTGGCACCATAATTTCAGAGCCCATTTTTCCTTTTTCTTTTTGTATTTTTATGGCACATGAAAGTTTGGTAACTATCCTAGTAAGTGAAATGACTCCATGCAATAACTAGGTATAATACTCCACCATCCTTATAAAGCTCAGTATTACAAGGCATCCACCCAATAAAAAATTTTTCTATTATAAGAACTTTAATTTTTTCCCCCAGAAATTTCCAAGACTAATGACAGGTACTCCATTATTCAAAAGTTCCCTCCCTACCCACCCAACCACCTGAAGGCATGAATTATTCACAAATTCTCAAGGGCTATAAATGAACCTACCTGTTATAGGGATCCCTCCCAGACCTGTGTTGTGCTGTGGCGGGAGATTCAAGTCCAAGAAATTACTATTTGAGGTGGGGTTTGCTGTGTGGTTCAAGTGCATGATGCTATTGCGAGGAAAGGCCATCCAAGGATAGCGGGCTGCCTGGCCTGGAAAATTGAATGAATTATAAACTGCTCGGTGCTGCTGAAATTGAGGGAACCTCTGTGGCAAGACTGAAAAGGTACTATTGAGAGAGTTGGCATTTGTAGGTGCAGCAGGATGCAGGAATCCAGAGCCTGGACCTTTGGCGGTTGTAGTGTGTGAAGAGGAGTTCTGAAGAGATGTGGGTGAAAGGGAAGGCTGGTCTTGGACTGACAGTTCCTTTTCAATCAGGTCTGCTAAGGCTTTTCGAGTGACATCAAAGGGATCGAAACCCAAGTCATCCTCTGGTTGTTTAGAAGAACCAAAGCCAAATGCTGCTTGCCAGTCTGTAGAGGACGATACTGGGATTGTTTCTGTTGGGGAGAAAATCACTGATGAATTTAAAATACATAGCTCACTTTCATACCTCATGAGTATCCATGCTATTGAAAGTTAAACATCATATCACGAGATAAAAGCAAATATACACAAAGTATGTATGATTTCTTAGTACATTAAAATCGTAAAATTATACCAGACTTCATATAGTTCTAGGAATGATTTCATTAAGTTACTAATTTCAAAAACTATGAATGACATTCACTGATTATGCTAATCAAAGAAAAAGTCTTGAGCCCTGGCTGGTGTGGACTGAGTGCGGCCTGAGAACCGAAGGGTCACTGGTTCGATTCCCAGTCAGGGCGCATGCCTGGGTTGCAGGCCAGGTCCCCGGTGAGGGGCATACGACAGGCAATTGCACCCTGATGTTTCTCTCCCTTTCTTTCTCCTTCCCTTCCCCTCTGTCTAAAAACAAATAAATAAAATCTTAAAAAAAAAAAGTGCTTGAAATCCCAATTATACTCAGTCATTCATAATCAAAACCCGGAATAAGTCATTTGATCGAAATAAAGTAGTAACAAATGATGTAACAGAATTTATTAGTGAAGTTCATATTTTAAAGTGTATTTATTAAAAAGTATAAACAATTTTGAATATGTATATGCTTTATATACTAAGAAAAATAATGTAATTTAATAAAGAATCTTTAATTTTTATAGTTTTTGAAATTTGTCCCATTGACAATAGATGCTTTTGTCAATGTTAATTTTATGCCATCCCTCACATTAGTAAGAGAACTTATAATACATAAAAATGAAAACAGCTCAAAAATATAAATTTTAATATAAACTAATTTTTGTCTTTTATCACCTGGGAAAATCTTAAATTTAACTATATGAACACAAATCTGATTAAAAATGTAAGCCCTTAATACTTCTAGAGGGATAAGTGTTTTATTACTGGGAGAAAATGACGGAACCAGTTATTTCTGGAGAAGTCTGTCTGTTAACACAGAACTGAGTTCCAGGTCATATAACAACTTTCCTGACCATCCAATTCCATGCAGTTCACTCCAATGATTACACTTTTATGAAAAAGGAAGCAGGGTAAAAGGTAAGAACCCACGCAGCCGAGGAGTTACGCACCCACCTGACGTGAAGAGACTCTGCGGCTCCGGTGCCGTGGGCCAGTCGCTTGATGTCTGTGGGGAGCTGGGGAAAGGAGGGAGCCCACTCGGAATGGGGTTGGGGTGGCGAAAGTTATCTGAGAATAACGACTGTGACTCGGTCACGGCCCCTTCAAAAGGAGACCGTGCACTGTGACCGGATGAACTGATGGGGATGACTGGGTTAGATTTTGATAAACCAGGTGGCGGTGAAGGTGTATCGCTATTAGATATCTAAATAGAGCAGGGAAAGAAAAGAATAATCAACATAAATTTATACAATTTAATAAGCCACAATTAAAACAACTTGCAACAAAAAGGTATTAGAAGAGTGGTCTTCAAACTGGGGTCCTTGAAAGCTTTTTATGAGTGCGCAAATTTTCAAAAAACCTCCGTCAACTTAAGTAAGTACTCTTTTCTAAAACTGACCCTCCTGAAAAGGCTAAGCCAGTCTCCTCGTTTTACCACCTTTACAACCTAACGTCTCTCCCTTTACACAGAAAAGAATACTTCTCACTCTCTGGGACCTAACTATAGTATTTTGCTCAACAGTGAAAACTTTGTGGGAGCCACACAAAAATCGATTAGAAGTATTCAGGCTGGTGATGAACGGGTGACTGACTCTCATGACTGGATTCTTTTGCAAACTAGGTGACTCCCCATACGTTAGTTTTGGGGGAATAATGGAAAGAAGATCTAATCAAGTTATTTCCACAGACATCATTAAAAATAATTTTCATGATAAATCTTTCTTAGGATGTATTTGATTCAAAGGAGTTTGAAAAATTTGAGTGACACTGATGTAATACTGTTTCTTCCATTTCCCATTTATAAGAATAAGACATCTTAGCACTTATATTCAGAAAAATAAAAATACAACTGGGATTACTGCCGAAACTTGTACCAAAAGGTAATATTCATCTACAGATACATGAAAACTAATTTTAAAATGGCCCTGTCAATCTCATTAAGAAACAAATTTCCAATATAATTTTAGTGTTTGTTTAATAACTAGGGTTTCTCTAAATCTATACTTACATAAGTTGCTTTAATCAAATCAAAATACTGAAATGACAATATACAAAAAATGACAATATACAATGTTGGAAGTTACATTCTTTACACTTTTTTAAACCTATTATTCAAAAATCTTAAATGTAAACCTAAAATACACAAGGGGACATACAGATTTTCAAATTCTTTTATGGAATTTGTAAGCAAAAATTTTGGAAAAGCAGTGTATTTCAGAGCTCTAAGTTTCTCACAGACACTGTGGAAGAGATTAGAACTACAATTTTTTACCAATGTAAGAAGGTGTACAGAAACTTAACCGGTGAAAAACTAGCAACTGAACAAAATGATACAAAGCATGCTCTAAAGATCAGGGCACTATTCAGTGGCACTGTTGGGGCAACTCTGAACTTAACTAGTTAGTTATCGTCTCAAATCTCATAGTCGTTTGGAGGAAGGAAAAAAACTGTTGCGAACAAGTACACTGAGAAAATAAAGTCGACAGCAAGGGACAGGGAAGCATATGGCATAGAAACAACTCTTAAAATCAGGAATGTATAAAGCATAGTCTGGGAGCATTTCACACAGGGTCAAGAAGACCATAGCCCTGACCAGTGTGGCTCAGTTGGTTGGACATCGTCCCACAAAGTGAAAGGTCGCTGGTTCAATTCCTGGTCAGGTCACACGCCTGGGTTGTGGGTTCGGTCCCCGGTCAGGGCGTGTAAAACAGGTAACAAGCAGATGTTTCTCTCTCTCTTTCCCCATCCCTTCCCCTCTCTTTAAAAAGTAAAAAATATATATCTTTTTATAAAAAGACTAGTAATAAGAGATTCCAAGGACACTAGTACATTACCACAGAGCACAATGACATATGGTCATAATAGTAATTCTGAGTCATGAAAGGGTTAAATTATGCTCTATAGATTCTGTGGAGAAAAAGAAGGCTAATTATAATACATTAACAAGATTGTTAAATACTATTTAGTAATTTAAATTGTTTAGTATTTGAAGTATTTTGAACTATCTACAAAATTCACTTATACAGAATACCCTGTTTGGGGGTGGAGGGCAAAAAGGGAGAGCAGATAAATGAGAAGATACAGTATCAAAATCTTACCTGCTGGGAATTATCACCATTCCCTATACTGAGAGAATCTGAAGGTTTGTCAATGGGGCTGTAAAAAGAAAACAAATAGAATAAAATCAGAGTAAAATCATTCTCCCACAATAGAAACAAACTTCCCCAAAGCTAGAAAAACAGACATCTTATCCTCTTAACATTTATTGAAGCATTATGATTTAAGACATTAGGTTGATGCTAAGGATATAAAGAGTATAATAAGGTAAAATCCCTACCCCAGAGCAACTTACATTCTAATGAAGTTCCCCAAAAACAATAGCCTATTTTAAAAACTACTACTTAAGATGGATACTACTACAAGTAATAGGTTAAAAGTCTAACTACTTTTTTAGTTTTGTGCACGCAATTAACACATTCCCCATTAAACTTCTTGAAATAATACCCTTTTTCTAGGTGTTGGACAGGAAACATAAAAGTTATTGGAATGTTCTCTATAAGTTCTTAAGAACAGTAAATTTAATACTTCAATATCTTCATCACAACTCTACAGAAGCTATGTGCATGCGTATACACAGACACATGAGACTAACAGAAACAAACTTTTGTGCTAACAATTGACTCTTAAAAAACACTAAAACTTGACTTCCACATAGAGAACATGCAGTACCACAGTAACGTAACACAGAATTGATACCTTCAAGTCTATTTTAACTCATCTACTTAAAAAAAAAACCTTTAGCAGCACTGCAACACTTACACAGCATTGACACACAACTAGCAAGCCGTTCCTACACCTAACTTTAACCCGGCACGCGAACAAAAGGTAAGCACATACCCAAACCCATTATTTATTTCTGGTACGACACTAGAGCCAAACAAAAAAAATTCCACATTTCTCAAACTTATTTTATTGCCTGAAAATGCACTCAAAGTTACCTTACAGACAACCTACTGGTACTACATTTAATTGCTCTAAAAGATTTTAACAAGGGCTAGTACCCAACCTGAATACCAAGAGTATCTTCTGCAGAAACACTGCCAGATGCTCTTGAATTTGACAGGTCTAAAATTTACTTGAAGAGCATCTTTACTTCTTATTATTCATAAAATATCTATAATCTATTAAGTCTAACGGGTAATCACAAATAATTTTAAGATACAGCTCTGAGCCTATTAAGTTTAAAGATATTTGGGGCAACAAGCACGCACAAGTATCAGCTAGTGCCAACTTGTTGATGAACTGTTTAATCAACAAATGCTGCAGGTCCTTAGAAGTGAAGTCACCACAAGTGGGGCATTTAGGGGACATTTTCTAGGGGAGTTCAAACTTAAGTAGGCCCTTAAAAAGATCTTCACATTCCGAGAAAGGAGGAAAAAAAGGGGCAAGAAGAGCATTGAAGGTAGGAATTATAAATACAAGTGTATCAGGAATCAAAAGGTAGCACAACGAGCTGGGAGAAAGTTGAGTAGTTAGTTTAGCTAATGTGAGATGATTTTAACAATGGCAGGTTAGGACAGAAAGGGGGACACACGTCAGACACCAGAGGCCAACGCAAACTTCTGAGCACAGAAATGATACAAACAAAGCAGTGTTTTGGAAAGACAAATTTGGTGGTAACGTGAAGAACAGACCAGTACACAATACAGATTAATCTGAGAGAAACCTGAAATATTTTTTAAAATGTTTATGTGGTAAAATTCAATTAACATAAAATTTACCATCTTAGGTATCTTTAAGTGCACAATTTAACATTACTAAATACATGAATTCACATTGTTGTTAAATCACCACCAACCATCCCCATAACTTTTTCATCTTGTAAAAACTGAAATTCTGCACCCCCTAAACAATACCTCACCAATTTCCCCTCCCCCCAGCATCCATCATTATACATTCTGCATGATTTTGACCACTCGAAATACCTTGTATAAGTGGAACCAGAGTATTTGTCTTATTGTGACTAGCTTATTTAATGAACAATGTCCTCAGTTCATCCATGTTGTAACATATTGAGGAACGTCCTTCCTTTTTCAGGCTGAGTAATATTACATCGTATGTACACGATATATTTTTGCGTGTCCATGGACACTTCACTTGCTTCCACGTTTAAGCTACTGTGAGTAATGCTGCTATGACGTGGGTGACAAATATCTCTTTGAGATGCTTTCAACTCTCTTAGGTATATACCCAGAAGTGAAGCTGATGAGTCATATGCTAATTTTTAATTTTTTGAGGAACCTCCATACAGTTTTCCACAGCAGCTGTACCATTTTACACTCCCTCCAACAGTACGCAAGGGTCCCAATTTCCTCACATCCTTTCTAACACTTGCTTGTTGTTTTTCCATGTATTTATTGTCCATTTGTGTCAATCTTCTTTGAAGAAATGTCTATTCAAGTCCTTTGCCCATTTTTAATCAAGTTATCTAATTTTTTTTGTTGTTGGGCTTTAGGGGTTCTCCATATATGCTTCTTATTAGTTCCCTATCAAATATGTGACTTGCACTTATTTTCTCCCATTCTGTGGGTTGTCTTTTACTGTGACAATGTTATTTGACTCACAAAATTTTTAAATTTTCATGAAGTCCAATTTGTCTATTTTTTTCTTTTATCTGTACCTTTGGAATCATATTCAAGAAATCGTTGCCAAATTCAATGTTGTGAAGCTAACTGAACGTCATAAGATCCTATGCTTTCTTTTTAAAGGTTTTATTGTTTTAGGTCTTACATTTAGGTCACTGACCCATTTTGAAGCATTTTTTTTATATTCACATGAGGATACGCTTATTGATTTTAGGTAGGGAAACACTAATGTGGAAGAGAAACACTGATCAGCTGCCTCCCATACAGCTCTGATGGGGGACTGAACCCACAACCTACGCATGTGCCCCAGCCGGAGATCAAATCTGCAATCCCTTGGTGTACGGCATGACACTCCAACCGACAGTCATGTGGCTGGGGCTTAAAGCAATTTTTGAATGCGGTGTTTGGTTAAGAATCCAACCTCATTCTTTTGCATGTGGATATCCAGTTTTCCCAGCACTACTTCTTGAAAAGACTGTCCTTTCCCCTACTGAATTGTCTTGGTACCCTTGTCAAAAATCATTTGACTCTGTATGTGACAGTTTATTTCTGGACTCTCTATTCGATTCCATTGGTCTATATGTCTGCCTTTAGCCAATAAATAACACACTACTTTGTTTACTGTAGCTTTGTAGTAAGTTTTGAAATAAAAAAGTGTGGGTCCTCCAGTTTAATTCTTCTTTTTCACAATTATTTGTCTATTTGGAGATTCCATAGGGATCTTAGAATGAGTGTGCTAGCTGCAAAAACCTCCACTGGAATTTTGGTACGAATTGCACTGAATCTGTAAACAGCTTTGGGTAGAACTGACATTTTAATAATGTTAAGGCTTCCAACCCACGAAACTGAGAGGTGTTTTAATTTATTTATATGTATTCTTTCTTTCAGCAATGTTTTATATTGCACAAGTCTTTCTCTTCCTTACTTAATTCCCAAGTATCTTATTATTGTTGACGCTATTGTGAATGGAATTGTTTTTGTAATTTCCTTTTTAGTTTGTTCATATTCACCTATAAAAATGCAAAAGATTCTTGAGTGTTGACTTTGTATCCTATTACATTGCTTAATTCAGTAATTAGTTCTAACAGAGTTTTTTTTTTTTTTTGCATGTGTAGAATCAGTTTTGTGCAGATAAAACTGTATCATCTCCAAAGAGGTCATTTTATTCTATTTTCAATACCTCTTCTTTTTCTTGGCTAACCTGTTATGGCTAGAACATCCAATACTTTGTTAAAAAAAAGTAAATGGTCATTCTTGCCTTGTTCCTCATCTTGAGAGGCAAAACTTTCCGTCTTTCACCACTGAGTGTGACATTCACTATAGGTTTTTATATAAGGCTTCTATTACATTGAGTAGTTTTCTTTCATTCCTAGGTTGTTAATTGTTTTTGTCATGAAAAGGATGTTCAATTTTGTCAAATGCTTTTCCTGGAACAAATGAATGAGTGATTTTTATCCTGCATCTGTTTATGTGGCCTTTCTTATTGTTTAATTTTCATACATTAGACCATCCTTCCATTCCAGGAATAAATCCCACTTGGTCCTGACATATATATAATCCTTTAAATGTGCTGAATTGTTTGTTACTATTTTGTTGCAGATTTTGCATCAATGTTCATACGAGATATTGGTCTGTAGTTTATTTTTCTTACAGTGTCTTTGTCCAGCTTTGGTAATCAGGTAATAATAATGGCCTCACAGAATGAGTTAGGAAGTGTTCCCTCCTCTTTGATTAAAAATTTTTTTTTTTTGAGAAAGATCAGCATCAGTTTTTCTTTAACTATTTGGCAGAATTCATCAGTGAAGCCACCACAACCAGGGCTTTCCTTTGTTGGAAGATAATTCATTATTAATTCAGTTTCCTTACTAATCATATATCTATTTATATTTTCTATGTCTTCTTTTTTTTTGGTCGTGGTAGATTTTGTTCTTTTGTTTTTGTGTATCTGTCCACTTCATCTAGGTAATCCAATTTGTTGGCATACAATTGTTCACAGTGCTCTCTTATAATGCTCTTTTATTTCTGTAGAATCTGTACTAATGCCCCCACTTTCATTTGTGATTTTAGTAATTTGAGCCTTTGCTTTTTTAATAGTCCATCTAGCTAACAGATTATCAATTTTGTCGATCTTCCCAAAGAACCAACTTTTAATTCCACTGATTTCCTCTACAGTTTTTTTATTCTCTGTTTCATTTATCTCTAAGCTAATCTTCATTATTTCCTTCCTTCTGCTAGCTTTGTGTTTAGTTTATTCTTCCTTTCTTATTCTTTAAGTTATAAAGTTAGGTTGCTGACGGGATCTCTCTTGTTGTTTCATGTAAGCATTTACAGTAGTCCCTCCTTACACAGAGTTTTGTATCCTGTGGTCTCAGTTTCCTGAGGTCATCTGAGGTTGGAAAATATTAAATGGAAAGTTCCAGAAGTAAACACTTTGTATGTTTTCAATTATGTTCATCGTTCTGAGTACCATGATGAAATCTTGTGCCATCCGGCTCCCTCCCACCTGGAACATGAATCATCCCTTTGTACAGCATATATGTGCTGTATATGTCACCTGCCTATTAGTCACTTAGTAGGCTTCTCAGTTATCAGATCAACTGTCATGGTATCAGTGCTTGTGTTCAAGTAACACTTACTTTATTTAATAATGTCACGTTCATATAACTTTTATTATGTCTTTTTAATTGTCCTATTTTATTGTTAGCTATTGTTGTTACTCTCTTACTGTTCCCAATTTACAAATTAAACTTTATCATAGGTACATTAAGTATGAATAGAAAAAACATTGTATATATAGGGTTAAGGACTATCTCTGGTTTCAGGCACCCACAGGGGTCTTGGAACTGATCTGCCGCACACAGGGAAGACTACTGTACAGCCATAAATTTCCCCCTTCGCATCAGTTTTGCTGGCCCCCATAACTTGTGGTGTGTTGTATTTTCTTTTTCATTGGTCTCTAAGTATTCTCTAATTTCCCTTGTGATTTTTTTTGATCCATTATTTGTTTAAAAGTGTGCAATTTCTAGTTTTCTCAATTATCCAGATTTCGTTTTGTTAATCGTTTGTAACTTCAACATGTTGTGGTCAGAAAAAATAACTGGTATGATATCTATCTTTTAAAATCCACTGAGATTTAACTGTGATATAACATATGGTCTATCTTGGAATATGCCCCATGTGAACTTGAAAAGGATGTGTGTTCTATTATTTGGGTACAATGTTAAGTGTATATCTATTAAATACAGCTGACTTACTGCATTGTTTAAATTTCTTATTTTCTTTTTGGCTATTCTATCCATTATTATGACTGGGGTATTGAACTCTCCAATTACTGTAGAACTACTTATCCCTTTAATTATGTTTTTCCTGTCATTAGGTGCATAAATGTTTACAACTGTCCTATCTTCTTACTGTACTTAACCTTTTATTAATATACAGTGTCCTTCCTTTACCAGTGTGGCTCAGTTCGTTGTATGTTGTTCCGCAAAGCAAAAGGTTGCTAGTTCAATTTCCGGTGAAGGCATGTGCCTGGGTTGTGGTTTGGTTCCCAGCTGGGCCACATACGAGAGGCAATTGATCAATGTTTCTCTTCCTCTCTTTCTCCCTTCCCCTCTAAGATCTTAAAAAAAACAAACAAACATACACACACACATTCACATACACACATACATACTCATATAATGTCCTTGTCTCTTACAACCTTTTTTGACTTAAAGTTTATTTTGTCTGATTAGTATAGCCAAACCTGATCTCTTCTGGTTACCACTTGCATCGAGTATCTTTTTCCCTTCTTTTAATCTCAACCTATTTGTGTCTCTGGGTCTAATGTGAATCTCTTATAGAAAGCATATAGTTAGATCATGTGCTTTTATCCAGTCTGCCAATCTCTGTCTTCAGATTGGAGAGCTGAATCCATTTACATTTAGAATAATTACTGATGAGGATGGAGCTATATCATCACACTATTTTTTACAGCCCCCTTATTTCCTACATTACTACCTTTTTGTGTTTAGTTGACTTTTTTATAGTGAACTGTTTAAATTCCTTTCTGATTTACTTCTGTGTATATACTAGAGATATTCTCTTTGTTGTTACCATGCTGATTACATGTAACACCCTAAAGTTGTAACACTCTATAAGGTTATGCTAACTTCAAGAGCACACAAAAACTCTACTCCTTTATAGCCCTACCTCTACCCCTTTGAACTGCTGATATCACAAAATTACCTCTTTATACATTATGTACCAAAAAACAAACTAATAATTCTTTCAAATTCAGATTCTTAAATTGTGTAGAAAACAAAATTTGGAGCTACTAATCAAAGTCATAGCAACCTAGTATTTTGTACCAATATACTGGACGTTAAAGGTATTGATCACTTTGATCATGTGGGAAACAAAAAGTACAGTTACAATACTACTAGCTTTCAAAATAGATTTTTACTGCTACCTATTTACCTTTACTGAGATCTTTATTTCTCCATAAGGTTTTGGGTTACTGTCTGGTGTCCTTGCATGTCACCTTGTAGGACTCCCTTGAGCATTTCGTGCAAGGCAGGTCTAGAAGTTACAAATGCCCTCAGCTTTTGCTTAGGTGAGAATGTCTTAATTTATCCCTCATTCTTTGGAGACAGTTTTGCTGGATATAGGATTCTTGGTTGATGTTTTGTCCTTTTAAACACCTTAAATATACTGGTCCACTGTCTTCTGGCCTCCAAAGTTTCTGATAAAAATATGTTGATAATCTTATTGAGGATCATTTCTATGTGATGACTTGATTTTCTTGCTCCTTTCAAGATTCTGTCTTTGTCTTTCTAAAGTTTGATTATAATGTGTCTCAGTGTGTCTCTTTCAGTTCATCTTAGAACTCGTTAAGCTTGTTGGATGTTTATATTCACGTCTTTCATCAAATTTGGGAAGTTTCTAGCCATTATTTCTTCAAATAGTCTCTCTGTATCTTTTTCTCTTCTTCTGAAACTCTGAGAAAGAGTATGCTCATCAACTTAAGGATGTCCCAAAGGTTCCTTGGGCTTGGTTCACTTTTCTTCAATCTTCTTTGTTTTCCTCAGACTTGATAATATCTATTTTCTTATCTTCAAGTTCACTGGTTCTTTCTACTGCCTGTTCTGATCTGTCTTTGAATCTTTTGGTGAATTTTTCATCTCAATTATTGTACTTTTCAGCTCTGGAATTTCTTTTTAGTTTCTTATTTCTGTTTTGTTTATACATCACTTTCTTGTCTTTCTTCACATCTTCATGTAGTTCTTTAAGATATTTAAAGAGAGGTGTTTTAAAGTCTTGGTCTAGTATATCTTTATCCTTTTTCTGGACGTTTCTGTTGATTTATTTTTCTCTTTGAAATAGGCAGTATTTTTCTGTTTCTTCCTATGACTTGTGATTTTTGTTGTTGTTGTTGAACATGGGCAATTTGAATCTAGGAACATGGTCCCTTTGGAAATCAGATTCTCCCCCTGCCCCAATGTTTGCTTTATGTTGTTGTTGTTTGTTTGTTTTTTGGGGGGACTGTTATAGGCTGTCCCTGTGCTGAGAGGATAAGAAGCCTTAGGTATAAACTCAAGATTTTCTCAGGTCCTTTCTTAGACTTTCCCTGGACATGCAGAGTCACTTTCTAATGCCCCCTATAAGTGGTTGTGCTTTAATGTCCTGGTCTTTAATGTCTGGCTCCCCAAAGGGGGGACAGTGAAAATTGACAGGAGCTAGAATTAGCCCTATTAACCCCCTGTAAATCCCTCCAGAAAGAGGGAGAGAAGCTTGCGAGAACGGGGGAGGCACGACAATAGTTGCTTGACTCACTGTTTGCATCTCTGAGATCAGAGCAGCGTGCAGCATCCAGGACAGAGCAGAAGTCCTCAACATCTGGGAACCAGAGTGGTCCTTCCTGCCCACTCTGGTTCCCTCGAGCTTTGTGCAAGGTGCTCCAGAACCATGCACACAGCCGCCTGTCATGCTGCTACTGTACTGTAGCTGAGATTGTTCGAAATTAACAAGTCTTTTCCCAGAAACTGTGAGCCTTCAACAGACTTCAAAGCTCCAAAATAGTTACATCAGACAGATTGTGCCAATACGGTTATTGTCTGGGTGGGAAGAGAAATTTTTGTTGCTACCTACTCCACCACCTTCCCTAAACTTGCACTATTCTTATAATATTGGGAGGAGAGCTAAAAGGGGAAAGGAACCAGTGCTAATAGACACAAAAAATATTATAAGAGGAGAATCTTGGTTAACCCTCCCAACCATCAACATCAAAGAGCACTAAATAATAATTTTCAATATAATCAAGATCAGTCTTGTTCATGTCAAGGGCAATATATGGAAATATTGCATTCAGAATAAGTCTCAGAAAGGCTTATGAATTACAGCTAATTAGAATAACTTATATCTCCTTGTCCACCATGCCAGCTGCAGTTTTATAAGCATATTTTTTACACATTTTCTGGGAAAGTTTTATCAAAGATGCTTAAAATTTCCAGATCAGTGTCATCAATCCAAAGACAGCCACTGAAAAATTGGAACTGGAGCAAGATATCAGTAAGCTTATGTTCTACTGAGTTTTAGGACATTCTTCAATTTATTTTAAGAATAATTAAGGAATTCAAAGAATAATAAATGAAAAGCATAAAGATATGACTGGAAATTGCTTTACTTTCTATGTGGGCTATAAAAAGTCTATTAGAGTTAAATCTGCCATTACAAGTGTAACTATCATTGTAGAAGTGGCAAGCAAAGATATGAGTCCCTGAAAATGCAGGTAAAATCCTAAGAAAATTTGTATTTAGAAATTCCAATTTCAATATGAACTCCTTGGATCTCTAATGGCTGCAGAGAATGTAGACAGCCCGAGGCTACCACTAAGAGGTCAAAGTTCTTACAACTTCCCTGGCATGAGATGCCAAACTTGATTCCTCATCAAACTCTGTCATCTGTAAGCTGTGATTCTATTAACAAATCTGCTGTTTTACATTCAACATCCACCTATCCATGTTGCCCCATTATCGTGTCAAGAAGGTTAAGAAAGGAAAACAAACTTCCATAAACACTACTTTTACTAAGGAAGAAAGAGACCTGCTCTATGAAATATTCTCTGATCAAAAACTACCAAGTCCCATTGATTTCAGATGAAAGAAGACTGGGTATGCCAAGAAAAATTGCACATAGCTTTTTTTATTTAAAACAAACAAAAAAACCCTACAAGTGTCCTTCTCATCTCTCCGTGCCCGCCCCCCACCTCAGGTCAGCACAAAGTTTACTGGCCACTTCTGCTCAGAAAGGCCCTTCTGAACGGGACTGTTCCTCCAACATACCAGGCATGAAACAGCCACACATACAGGCACACCTCAAAGACAATGTCAGTTCAGTTCCAGACCACCGTAATAAAGCAAGTCAATCTTTTTGCTGATGCAGGGCCTTGCCTTCAATTAAAAAAAAAAAACAAAAACGAATTCTGTGAAAAACAATAAAGTGGAGTGCAATGAAATTAGGTGTGCCTGTACAGGGACTTTCATTTGTGCCTCAGGTTACCCTACAAACACATCTTGGAGGAACACGTCTTCTGGGATTCCCTAGGACTGGCTCTAGAGCAGGCTCCGGCTTCAGTTCTGGTCCTGCATTTGGCTCTGGCACTCTGTGAAACCATGCCTAGTGTGGGCTCCAGTCCTGGCCCAAGAGCAGCCGTGCCTCAAGCAGTGGTTCTAACTCCAGGCCCAGCTCTGGTCCCAGTGTGGGCCCCAGCTCCAGCTCCACTGACTCCAGTTCTGGCTCCAGGTGAAGCTCTGGCTGCTACTGAGCTCATCCACTTGGGTGTTCAAGACCATAACGAGTCTGTGTTTCGGATATCTCCTCCATTCCTGGAGATTAACTATCTCCCGGTAGTATCCTCATCCTGGAGGATCTGACGGTAGAGGAAGCAGAGTAGGTTCTCAGCTATGCTCTCCTCAATGAGCAGTTGGTAGTGGTGGGTGCTTTCAGTCAGTGTGAGTGACTGCAGTACCTCCTTGGTGCAGGGCTGCACAAAGTAGATGAGAACCTTATCATCCTCCTGGTGTTCTCCCTTTTGGTGATTCACTGAATCAAGTAGGCACCAGAAATGATCTTCTTTAGCGGCTGGTGCTCCTGGTTCTGGTTCACAAAGCCCACAATGTGTCCATCATTCCAGATACACATCAAATGATCATGTATCACATTCAGAATTTTGTCCTTTGTGCCCAGAAAAGTTTGCCTGGGAGGCTCTCTTGCTTAATGAAGTCATCCCAGTACCACAATGCACACTTGCTCCTAGAGTCCTGCCCAACAGCTTGCCACTCAGCTTGCTAAGCTGCTATACAGGTCAAGGGTTTGGCCAACGTAGTAAAAATGCCAACTGAGAGCAGGGCCCAGCAAAGTCTAGGAGGGCTTCTGGTGGGGGCGCCTAAAAAGAAGTGCTGATTTTTGGAGTTTGAGCAAGCAGACTGAACCAGAGAATTGAGGCCCAGGTAACTGAGAGTAAGTTCATCTTAGAAACAAATAATAACCACATAGAGGGTGTCTGTTTTCAGGTCCTGCTTCAGTCCCTGGCAGGTGTATCCAACCATGTAGCTGATAATGTGCAGCTCCTCTGTCACACCCAGTAGCCTCACTGTTGCCCTTTCCCAATCATCTGAACGTTGCTCAGGTAGCCAAAGTTCCAAATTAAGCCCTGCCCCTGCCCCTTCTTTGGGGGTCAAGTTTTTCTTGGGCCTATAGGTTTGAACCTATAACGCATTGTAAAATCTCGTAATGACAGTCTCCTGTCAATGGAGATTTCTGCGGTAGTGACCCACTTCCTTTCTGGAATCTCACCAACAGCCTTGTTCGCATAGTAAATTCCTCCCAGTCTTTAGGTTGAAGGGCTGATGGGGAGTTTAGGGCACAGAGGGCTGAGTTTCTACCCCAAGGGCTTTGTGGAGCAGACACTGTAAATTCTGTGTCCTGGGCCTTTTGCAGGTCCATCTCTTTGGTCAGAGGGTCATCCTGACAGCTAACCAGGTGACTTCAACCCTGCAGCTGCATGAGCAGCTGATGAAGGCAAAACAACAGCTTTACTCCAGCAGTGAGCCACTTCTCCTGCGTGTTCCAACAGCCATACTTTCCATGCCCCCAACTCGCTGCACTTGCTCAACTGGGGTAGTTAACTGGGTTAGCGGTGCTTCAGAAGCACTCAGAACCTCCTTTCTCCTTTTATCCAGTTCACTGAGAGTCTCCCACAGAAGCTGCTACTGTCTGGTCCACAGAGGGTATCCACACTGGGGTCTGGGCTCTTCATTGAACGCAGAAGATATCCTGCTGGTCTTTCAGTTGGCTGATGGATTTCCCCAGCTTTTCCATCTTATCCCTCAATACCAGGATCCAGGATTCAATCTCATGCTGCCAGCTCTCCATAGGTGCTTCAAGGCCTGGTTCTCCTTGTTCGACTGAGCCCTTTGAGCCTGGATCAGATTAAAGAGATTAAAGATCATCTCAGCCAATTGGGTAGGACTCGGAGGAAGGTCTGAACGTCCTGATACAGCTTTCACAAGTTGTGCTGTAGCAACAAGCACTCGGGGTCCTGGCTACAGCAGCCACACTCATAGTTCAGTTGGCAAAAGTGGTGGAAGAATAGCATGTTAGCCTTGGAGTTATCCTTGCCCAGTGCAGTGTCCTGGACAGTTCTGGTCTTCAATCCCAATTGCTAAGTACTATAGAATGTCCACCAGCATGAGGCTATTTGATCCTGAAATGGGCTGTCAAGATTCTGCAAAATCTCCCACTGTACCATTTGGGGTCTGAGTTTGGCTAGGGACTCAATCCCCACTCCCTGTAGTGGCTCTGGTCACAGCTTCCATTCCCTAGAGGGAGCTCCAGCACCAGGGTCTCCAGCCCTACCCTAGTTTTAGACCCTCTGACCCACTCCCACGTAGCAAACTTGGAGGCTAAACACCCAAGCTCGACATTCCCAGCCGGTGCACCAACACTAGCTGCCACTTGGCTCAGGCTTTCTTAAATCAACCTCTTTCTGCCACACTGAAAAAAATATTTTGTATTTTGAACCAGAAGTTTTGTTGTTCATTCCATTTTCAATAGGCAAGATCAACAACCATTTACACAGCACAAAGCAGTGGGGCAGACATAGTCTAGTAGGGGAAAAAACCCAGAAAGGTACTGGAGAGTTGAAGCATATTAATTTGGTTCTCTTGAAGATGATATAAAAAAAGCAGATGATATAAACTGAACTAAACTGAAGAAAGAGAGGCAAGAACAGTCATCTTTGAAAAAGCTGAGTTGGAAGACCACCTGTACCTACAGTTCAGTCAAATGCTGACAAGTCATGGGCCGGGAGAAAGAGAAATCAAGACACCTGAAGACACAGCTGAGTGAAAGTCACTGCGTTCAAGGGGGCTTAAAGAGTTTTGATAGGTGGTTTGGTCCCATAACACAAACAAGGCCTTATTTCCAGAAGGTAATGCTGTGTGTCTAAATCCCCGTAGATAAAAATTCCTAAATATATGATGTTTTCATACAAACAATTGCACTATTTTTTTTAAGTTCTAGCCCTAAATAGCTCTGAAACAATGATGAGATTACCGATTTCTCAGGAGTATCTCTCAATTAACTCAACAATTGGAATCCAGTGCTGTGAAGCTTTTCAAAAAATAAATACATATGCTCATATTTATTTAATTAAAGTATGGAGGTGTGTTTCCAGGCTCTGCCCCCGGAGATTCTAATTAAATTGAGACACCTGACATCCTATGATCACTGACAAGAGGAAGAGGAACACAGTGAAAAAATATCTATCAAATCAAGTTTCCTCAAAGCCCCTGTATTTATTAGATTTTAGAGCTATAAGGACTATTTCAATACTTCGTTTCGTAGGTATAAATTTTTCGTGAATACGAAAATTCACGACTCCCTGCAAGCAGGCAGGCAGACAGAGCTGTGCCTCCATTTGGCTCTTCAGATGCCTGGCCAACTCTGCTGGCTTCTAACTTGCCCAAGGTCTTCAGATGGTAAACGGAGAGGGTCTCAATCTAAATGAAGGCATTTCAAACCCCAAACTGAAAAACAAAACACCCCAGTCCATAGCATCACTACTGTGTATCTTCCTCACTCCCCTTTCTCATCGTTTGTATTCGTCATTTCAAAGTAATTTGTTAATACATAAAAACAGCAAATCTATAGTCCACACTCAGTTGGACAGATATACTCTCAAATTCATAATAATGGGGGAGAAAGAAAACGACACGTTCCTTTTTAGAATTTATTTTCATTTAAGTGAGACAGGGACAAAGGCAGATTATAGAACATTATATACTTACTATCATGTATGTGTCCCGAGGGACCATGTCAGGGTTCAGTGAGGATTAGTAGCTATGATACTCCTAATATTTGTACTCTAGTGTCAGTGTATAAGGTTCCAGGTTTTGCTTTCTTGCAATTCTTCTAAAGCCGCTCCTCACTACATAGAAATGCCAAGAAAAGAGGGAAAGGAACCATTTGTTTTCTTTTTTCCCTATAAAGTTTAATTCTCAACTTAAGAAAAACTTCTCTAGGGGAGGACTGGGGAAAGAGTTACGCTGTTCATCTTTCCAACTTGCTAAGTCTTCCCTGTGGGAAGAAGAAAATGTATTTATAGATTTGTCCCTACCGCTGTAGCCTGTATGATGGCAATGGGGACACGGGAACCATAGTAGACCTTCGGTGTCATTGACAGACAAACTTACTCTCCTGCAGGGGTTAGCACGGAAAGAAAACAAGCTACAGGAGCTTGCTCAAAACAATAAGAACAACAACAACAAAACACAACTCTAACTTCAGCCATCAACCATCCTTAATGAATTTTGGGGACCTACTTAAACAAACAAAAAACAACCCCTCATCTCCTAGAAAAAAACCCTCCTATATCATGTATTTATGCAAAGCATAGAACCAAAACCTGTTCTGAGTCCCAGCTGAGATTCAGCATCCCTGGCTTTAGGCAGAGTAACTAAAGGAGCACACTGTTTTAAATCCTCCTTGCTCTTCCCCCTATAACCTGCAGCTCCTAGCAAACGCCTCTTCTGTTACTGAACCAGTTATGAATGTGCTCTAACTGACTATACGGTATATGAAGTTAATAAAATATATGTGTATCTATTTATAACTGATCACAAAAAAATAAAGAAAAGCTAAACAGTAGTTATAAATGCTGAAAAGACATTTGGTAAATTTCAATTTTCACTTCCAATCTAAAGAAAAAAGCTCAGTAAATTATAGAAACAACAAGGTATTTTCATACTGTGATTAAAAATATTTATCTCAAGTAAACAGCCAACATCATACTTAAGAGCAGTTAACACACTGGAGTCATCCCTATGAAAGTAAAGAAGGGGACATGGATGCCTCCCAGTACCTACCACTAACACTGTTCTTTCATTTTTAGCCTAGGGATTCTCCAACAGGAAGCAGTGGTGGTGGGAGATCCAATAAAACAAAACAGGAAAAAGACCAAAAAAAAATCTTTCCTGAGACACACAAATGACTTAAATAGAGAGGTAGACATGCTAATGGTTGAGATGACTCAATGTTATAATTGTATAACATACATTCTTCCAAACTGGATTTATAGTATTTTGAAATACAAATAGATTGGTCAACTCATTGAGGAACGTTAGATCTGTATAGTGCACATAAAATACTTCAGTATACCACTAAAACATGGAGATATGAATTCACTACATATAAACATTTCGCCCTTCATCGAATACACATTAAAATGACATAGCTTTCTGCCCTGGCCAGGTAGCTCAGTTAGTTAAAGTGTTGTCCCAATATGGCAAGTTTGCAGGTTCAGTTCCTGGCCAGAGTACATATGAGCATCAAACAATGAATGCATCAATAAGTGGAACAACAAACTGCCATTTCTCTCTCCTTTCCTCTCTAAAACATCAGTAAATTAATAAATGATTTTTAAAAATAACTATAAAATAAGAAAGCTTCTTTGTTTGTTACACTGGTAAATGTGCAGGAAAAAATACTCAAATGAAGGATACTCATAATTTTTGACTCAGCAGTTCTATGTCTAAGAACATCAAAGATAGAACCAGAATGTTTATATATAAAAATGGCCATCACAGTGTGTTATAAATAACAGCACCAAAATGAAAGTAACATAATACACACCAGCAGAAGATTGGTTTAATAAATTTGAAATATTCATATATAATGGATTACTATTCAGCCACAAAAAATTGTTTTCATGACATGGAAGAATACTCATATAATGGGTATTAAATTTTAAAAGGTAACAAACCAATGTATTTTGTTTATATACATGCACTAGGAGGAAAAATACTACAAGGAAATACTTCAAATCATTTTCAGTAAAAATGTCTGAGTATTAAGAATACATACAATATTTACTTCCGTATGCTTTCTATATTTTTCTAATTTCCTTGAATAAAAACATATTACTTTTTATATTCAGGAAATATTAATAACAATTATCTGAAAGAGATAATCTAAAATTTAAATTTCTGCTCTGAATTTTCTAAGGGCTATAAACCCAGAATATGATTTTAATTCAAATGACATTTTTAATGAGAACAACGATGTGTATAATCATTAAAAGCATCTGAAACAAATTTTCACTACAATAATCACGTTCTTATAAGAAGCACTACAGAGTCAGCAGCCAATGAAGTTAAGTAATAGCGTATGTTTCATAATAAACACAGAGGGGTAAAAAGGTACAAAAAGATCAATGGAAGGGTCAAAGATTATCAACCCAGAGAGATACCTTTTGGACTTGGCTTTTATTCTTAGCTTTGATGTACCTCGTATACAAAATTCACAGTTTATTACACAGTAATTTTATGTTTTACTCTGTGGCCTCTTCTATATATATTTATATAAACATGTACATGTGTGTATGTGTATAAACAAGAATTAATTATTTATAAATACTCTTTACTATTAAAAGCAAAGAAACAAGGACTTCAAGAATTTAAATACAACTTTGAAGAAACTGACTCTGACAAATAATCAATGCAGTTATTATCTGTATTTGTAAAATGGCCCTTACATTATTTTAGTCCTAAATAGACACTGGACTGTACATGTAACACCCAGACATACAAAACATTACTTAGGCAAATTTAACTTTGCAATAAATTTTAAAAAATCAACATCTAAATTAATTATTGTTATTTGCTTTAAGTGATTTCATTTTATAAAAGTTAAACTTACCAAATTTAGTAAGAATAAACACAGGTCCTTACTCATTAAACTTAAGGAACATTCAGGATAGAGTATAACCCCCAAATTACTGTTTTTACTAATCACACCATTTTCTGACAGGTGGTTACCAAATATAATACAAGAAACAAAGTGCCAAGAATGAGACTTAGCATTTAAGACTATGAATCTGTTTAAATATTGACACAATATAGGTATACACAATAACAAACTTTCTTAAGATGATTAAGATTCTGAATATGGGACTCTCTCCTCACCCAGAGCACGCAGGACTTAGGTGATCCCTGAGACTAGGCAGCCATGAGGACCTGTGTCCCCAACACACAGCACTTCAATACCTTCCTCTCCCTTTTAGTATTTTGTTCCCTTCAATACGTAAAGGGAAAAACCTCAATTAAGTGACAAGAGCTTTTTAATAACCAACATCCCTTAATTTACTTTTGATAATGTATTTATCAATGAGGCTGTTCCTAGGGCAAACCAATACAAATGGGAAGCTGTCAAGAGGCTCATTTAAATTATCAACAGGGAACAGCAGGCAGCAAATATTCAAACCCCGAAATTTTGACTCATCATTTCCTATTCTGTGACTCAACACACCAATTCTGCATAAATGATAAATACTGCAAGAAGGATTCTGTCTGAAATTGATGTAGAAGGAAAAGACAAGGTGGACAGACATGAAGGCAAGGTGTCTAATTACACTAATTACACGAATATCGGTACTTACGTATCATACCTCTGCAGTGGGGTCACTTTGTTCTTATTCTTATCAACTGAACCCGTAGATAGCTGAAGAAAATTGGGGTTTAATTTATATAATTCTTGTAGTAGCTTCTGTTCATATTCTTGGTGTTTACCTGCCTAAATGAAAAAAGAAATTAAAACTGCAGTGAGGTTTCACAAAATGGCTTGTATAAAATATTGAATTACTTTCTGCATTATTAAAGATATACTAAATAAAACATGTAAGGGCTTTTCATGTCAGAGAAACCTGTGAGAAGGCTATCACAGAACAACTTCTAGACCAATGAACATTCTTCCAACAAAACAACTATATACATGTGTATGTATATATTCCATTGATTAAGGCATTTCACCAACCACTTTACTGTATAGAAAAGTATATTAAGAGACAATATTTTTGCTAGCTCAAAAAAACTTACTTTTAAGCACCATCTTCATATAAAAATTATTATCGTATGCCATTACTAAATTTTCTGAAGATCACTGAAAATCAATTTCTCTTTCTAGATTAAAATTTTTATGTTTCTACTTAACATTTAATGTATTTTAAACTCTATACCTGGGATTGCCAATTTACAGCTAGTTGCTTTGTTTTTGTAAATAAAGTTTTATTAGAACAGTCACATTCATTTATGAACGATCATTTATGCATTGTCTATTATTTATGAATTGTCTAAGGCAGCTTTCATGCTACAACAGCAGTCGAGTAACTGCTGCAGAGACCACGTGACCCAAAAAGCCTAAAATATTTACTAACTGGCCCTTAACAGAAAAAATCTGGCAATTCCCTGCTGTACACACAACGAAGAAAATTCTGCATTTACTATAGTGGGCAGTTACATATCAGAAGTCAACATCACAAACATTACGGGAGAAATTAAGCAAAGACTGACTGTGGAAACTAGGCATAAGCAGAAATAAATTGCGATGCAATCACTCTGAGTTAACTTTTTTCTGTATGGATATCATGACTAGAATGGCAGTTTACTTACCTTCAGGACTGCTAACTGTTTTAAAAGTGTGGTCTAAATAGATATTTTGGGAAATCCGAAACCAAAATAGAACATTTCAAAACAACAAAAACAAGCAAGAACCTGTCATCTCATCGGGCACAACTATGTCACACACACGGCACAATGCATCGTCCCCAGTACTGAGAGGGCTCTTGCCCGTTTCAACTGCATCTCTACGCAGTTCATAGGGTACTGAATTTTAAGTTATACAGTAACAAAAAGAAAATCATTGGATTTTTGCCATGTATAATTTACTCAAATTTTTCTGTTTTGAGAAAGTATTTTAACAAAGAAACCCCTTTATAAAGTAAATTTAAACTCAGGTGGAAAAAAGCAAGATGAATTTCAGTCAACAATATGAAATGAATTTTAAATTACTAAGAAAAAATATAATTGAATGTGGGTTCTACAACTTTAACACATGAAAAGCCTTGAAAATTCTTTCTGGAATCAATACTTCAACAGTTATTATGGCCTCCATTAGCCACAAAGAGCTCAAGCTGATAACTGAGTAATTCTACAGGGGCAGATCCTAAAACAGGTTAAATCCCATTACAAAGTAAGTTATAATGGACTGTCCATCCATTTTCTTTAAAAAAATTTTTCCCCAATTTTTTAATTACAGTTAACACATAACAGTATAATACTTTCAGGTGTCACCCATTTTCTTTTACTGTCCAATACTACCTAAAAATGAGGTAAACTGGTGCTCAGGAACTCTTCAACAGAGATTTTCATTGTTAACAGTATCTCTGAGTAAAGCATACTCCCCACCAGTCAAAATTCAGTTTGAAATTGCTAAAATTTCATCCAAGAAAGCTTCATGGAAGGAAGGAAGGAAGGAAGGGAGGGAGGGAGGGAGGAAGGAAGGGAGGAAGGAAGGAAGGAAGGGAGGGAGGGAGGGAGGGAGGAAGGAAGGAAGGAAGGAAGGGAGGGAGGGAGGAAGGAAGGAAGGGAGGGAGGAAGGGAGGGAGGGAGGGACGAGGGAAGGGAAAAGAAAAGAGAAAAGAAGGGAAAGGGGAAGAGGAAAGGAAGGAGAATGGGGAGGGGAAGGGAGAGGGAAGGGGAAGAGGAAGGGAAGGGATAAATAAATCAAAAAGCATTTAGTGGATAACTAACAAATAAGTCATCCAACAAAGATCTTATTTTAACACTGCTTTTGGATCATGAAGACAACAATGTCAAGAAATTGCAATGTATTTATTATAATGGGATTTAATCTGTAGTAACTCCAAGTCAAAAAAGGTATTATTTCATTTTATTTAATAATCTGCTCTTAAAGGAGCCCCTACTAGACTTTCTCTAGTTTGACCTGGAGAATAAAAGGTAGTAATCAATGCCCCCCACCTTCTAAATGAGAAGGGTTCCTGCAAAAGTCCACAGCAACAATCTGAAGTCCTCATCTACAATAGGGAAGTACTGCATTGTGCTTTGGTAAAATCCTCATTTAATATGCCGTATGGTCAACATTTTTACTTGTAATGACATGTTTATACTACAAATTGAAAGGAGACAGACAGGAGAAGAGGAAATGTAAAAATGAACATAAAATAATAAATCTTCAATTTACGATTTACAGGACCTCTCACGGGGAGAATCATGTTATAAAAATAATGTGAGCTTATCAGCAACATTTGATGGAATATTAGTTTCTTGCATGCTCCGTAAAGAGCAGAGGTTGGCGGGGTGTGGGAAACAAAACTCATAATTTTAGTATCACGCTTAGCTGTCATTTTGCTGACATTCCCCTTAAAGTAGCATTTCCCAAAATGCTTCCCTTGGTCAATATTAAGTTCCAATTGTACAGTCCTATCTTAGGTGTGCATTAGCATATTAAAGACTCTGGGAAGTCCTGTTAGAAAGAAACCTATTTATTTTTATTAATCTAGCTTTTTCAAACTGAATGAACCAAAGACCCATTTTTATTATAACAAGAGCCTGCAGAACTGACATTCCATGGAACACTGTTTAGAAAATGCTACTTTAAAAGTAATGCCAGTTTACAAAAATGAAATCCCTAATTTAGCAATTTTAACTTATAAAGAAGAGTCCTCCCCTTTTCTGCAAATTTGATAATTCACATGATTTTTACTACCTGCATTTCCTCTTTTGTGAAACTGGCCGCCTCGTCCCCCAATTCATGTAGATACATGCAGTCAGGCTTTGGACACTGCATATTCTTTAAGAAGTAACTGCAGTATTTTGTTGTACCTAGAGATGCCTGCGGGAAGAGGAGGGGGGAAAAAGGACTCAAAATGTGAAATGACACCACAATGAGAATTTCCATGTTTTGTGCTTTCACTACACCTAAAATGAGACACAGACACAACAAAACAAGAAGCATGGCTGTGAATACTAGAGAAATAAACCATTACTAGCAAGATTTATTAAAGATGATGCTCATTTGAAAAAACTGAAAAGCAAGTCTCAGTCTATGGTTTCTAGGACTTGAATATCCAAATCCTCTTCCCTTGCTATCAAATGAGACGAAATTTGTTCCATATTATAAGTAGTTAGGCACGTAAGAAAGCAACTTCCTTTTTCTAATTATGCCACTCTTCCTCCATTTACATAAAGCTTGCTTGGTGGGACCCTTCACTCAAACCTGCACTGATCAATGTCAAAATATTTCAGAACAAATCAGAACTAATATCTATTTCTAATAAGAATAATAGATTGATTGTTACAGAATAAAATGCATAAATATAGAAGATTTTAAATGATTATGCCCCCCTTAATGAAAGTGTTTATTCATACCTGGGAAAAAGGACCTGACATAAGTCAGCAGTAGACTAATCAGCTGTCATAGGTCGGTATGGGTGCCTAAAAAGCAATCTTCAAAAAGACTCCCTTCAAAAGTAACACGTAACTCCCAGGAGGGGTGACTCGGCCTCCCTCACCTCAGCACTCCCTATGGCAACCTGTGTCTTGCCCTGAATTCACAGTGGTCAGACACCCGAATTTCTTATACAATTACGCCCTCCTCCCTACCCCTCCCAACAGCTGGTCTTTGTTCCTGCCCCCCTTTCTGATCCATGTGCATCATATTATGTGAGATAGCATCTGCCTGAAAAAAGACCTTGTGTGGATTACTGGGGAAAAAATATGTAAATACTAGGTACTCCTCTACTTACCACAGTTTCCCCTTCCCCTTTAAAAAAACCCGCAGGACCACATTACCTTAAGCGTTCTGCCGTCTACCACCACATTGTTGACACACTGTATGGCTCTGAGAGCATCTTCTGACCGGATGTAGGTGACGTAAGCACTGGCACTGGGACCCTAAAGTGCAAACGCGCTGTTATTAGTTTCAAATTCAGCAAAACATTTTAAAAGACTTCTCTTGCTACTTGCCTAGGAAATTCTAAAAGCACTTATTACTACTATCATTAATAATAATCATAATAATTAGAAGTCGTAGTAGCTTTAATTAAACAACAGACTAGCTCATTTTAAATCAATCATACTTAATAAATTTTATCTGTTTTTAAGTAGACTAAAATAAGTATGAATAAAATATCTTGGGACTGGCATTTATTCTTTTAAAGTCATTTGACAGGCTCATCAAGGTTACAAAAAGCAAGGTTTGAAAATTAGATTTTAAAAGGTAAGACCTGAAGACACTGTGTCAAATTATATTCTCCCAAAAAATAAATGCATTTTGCAAGAATAACCTATCTGCTAACAGTAGTGTAACAAAGATTCTCTACTATAAGTGTTCAATATCTGAAAATATTATTAATTAGAAATCATTATCTATTAGACTAATTAATAATAGACTCAACTTTACCTCCCCTTCAAACCATCACTAAATTTTTGTTTACTATTTCCCTCTTATAACTATCAACTCACTGTTAAGTCCTGGAAGAGTTCAATGAACACCAAAAATGGCCCCACCCCACCAACAGAGGTCACTACGCTAATTAAGTCCTTGACCCTAAAGCTTTCTAATCACTGAAAATGAATTTTCCTTCTGCATAGCCCATGTCAAACCCAGACCATAGGGAAGCAAAGCAAAAATCCCTATAATTACTCACCTGTGAGCCTGCATATGATGTGCTGTTATTGATGACAACTTTATGTATTTTACCAAACTTCCCAAAATATTCTGGTCGTTTTAAAACCTATAAAAGAAGAAGAAATAAGATACAAACTGCCCCATCTGCATCAACTTTATCCTCTTCAGTGAAAGCAAAATAATTCCTATCATTTTCTAGTAAATGCGACTATTTTCCTGGTTACACTCTGTGTGGCTACCCTGCAGGAAGTCATCCGCAGAGTCTAACAGCTGTTTTTACTGACCCGCCGAATAGAACAGAGACTCAGACTCACTGCGTTTGGAATTTTCTACCATGTTCTCATTTCGGCACCAAAACTCTGTGGGGATCTTACATTTACAATATTCTCAAACACAAAACAGAGTAAATATCCTGACCACATTTTCATTAATAAATAATCCCTATAAGAAATTACTTCTCAAAACGATGACCAAGATTATGTATTAAAGACAGAAATAAAAATTCAAGGACCTAAGCAGAAAGTCTTTATTCATAAAACTACTGCTCAGTCACCACCGTATGCGGGCACCGAGTGCACACCTGAGCAGCATGTGGCGGGTGGGAATTTATGTGATCCTGAAGAGCAAGCAGTCAGTGTTAAAAAAGAAGAAACTAAGCAGGTAGAAATGTGTGTGGTTAATGATTAATAAGCCCCCCCACCCCACCCCCAAAGCATGCTTTACGAATAAGACAGGATAAATATTTAAAAAATCTATTGTATATGATATATTAAAGCATTGTTTATAAGCTACAAATTCCAAATATAGTAAGAGAATGCTCCTCATCTGTCAATGCTTTATGAGTTACCACTTTGTTTGTGTATATATATTTATTTAGTTTCCTTATGTCAATAGTTATTACCATTTCTCAACTCTCCAATTTTTTTACCTCTCTATTCCTGATAAATAATGTATGTGAAACATACAGCTGTGAAACAAACTTACACATTCCTTACTCTATTAGGTTACTTCTCCATGGTTACTTCCCCTCATACTTGTGATCACCTTGTGTACTCACTTAGCTTCTCTTAAAAACTTGCTAAATTGTGTGTGAGAGTATTACAAAGTGTTTGGAAAGAATACTTTGCATACACTTGAACAGCTATGTGCAGAAAGCTTCCTTTGAAAGAGAGCCTGCTGTTTGGAGAGACTGTAGGAACAGTAGGTCTACAGGTAGATTTTAGAAAGAGAGACCTGGCGGGGTGGCTCAGTTGGTTGGAGCATCATCCCGTACACCATGGGTTAGACGGTCAGGGCACATACCTACATTGCAGGTTCAATCCCCAGTGGAGGCACATACAGGAGGCAACAGATCGATGTCTCTCTCTCTCTCCCCTCCCCCCAAATCAATAAACATACCCTTGGGTGAGGATTTAAGAAAAATTTTAGGAAAAGAACAGAATGTATATAATTTTGAGGTAGTTGCAAATCACGATAGAGGTTTTTGTGTTAAGGTACTTACTGGCAAATTAGCCAAGTTTAGGTATGTTCTGTATCAGACAGAATGAATGCTTTGTGAAATAGTCTATGACTAGAGTATTGTTAATTCTTAACAGTTTGCAACTTAATATACAGTTGACCCCTGAACAACATGGTGTCAACTGTGTAGGTCCACTTATACACAAATTTTTTTTCAGCAAATATATTGGAAAAGTTTTTGGAGATTAGCAACAATTTGGAAAAAATCTTACAGATGAGCTATGTAGCCTAGAAATATTAAAAAAAATTAAGAGTTAGGTATATCATGGATAAATAAAATATATGTAGATACCAATTTATTTTATTATTTACTATCATAAAATATACACAAATCTAATATAAAAACTTAAAAATTTTCAAAACTTACACAAACACAGACATACATAACGCCATGCAGTTGGAAGATGCAATATTAAATCCAAACTGCATAAAATTAACTGGAGTATATACTGTGCTACTATAATAATTTCATAGTCACTTCCTGTTGCTACTAAAAAGAGCTCAAGTATTACAAGTATCTGCTTAATATGCCACGTGATGCTGATCATCTCCATGTGAACAGCTGTCTTGCAGTACACTGTACAGATAGCACAGTAAAAAGTGATCTCTCAAGGTTCTCGTGTATTCTCATCGCATTTAGTGCAATACCATAAACCTCAAATAACACCATGGCACCCACGTGAAGTGCCACTAGAGATGCTGGAAGTGCTCCCAAGAAGCGAAGTGATGACATTATGAGAAAAGGCTGAAAGGCTTGATGTGTATCACAGAGTGAGGTATGCAGCAGTGGAAGCTGCCATTTTGAGATAAATTAATCCAGAGTAAGAACCATGTAAAAAAAGAAAAGGAAATTTGTGACGCCCTTGCTGCAGGTACACTAGCATTTGTGAAAGGTATGGAAAAATTATCTTTTTGTCACGTACTGAAAATGCACCTTTTATGGGGGTGTAGGGTTGCTATAAGAAAGGCATACCTATAGACTCTAATATGATTTAAGAAAAATGCAAAGTCATTATATGACAACTTAAAGCAAAAGAAAGGTGAATAAGCTAAAGAATTTAATGCTAACAAAGGATGGTCTGATCATTTTAGAAAGAGGTTTGCCTTTAAAAATGTCAAGATAATAGAAGCAGCTTCTGCTGACCAAAAGGCAGGAGACAAGTTCCCAGACACCATTAAGAAAATCACGAGGAGAAAGGATATCCGCCTCAACAGGATTTTAATACAGACAAAAAGTGCCCTATCTGGAAAAAAAATGCCACAACAGACAATTAGTAAAGCAGAGAAGTGAGCACCAGGATTTAAGGTAGGAAGTGAAAGGCTAACTCCACTGTTTGGTACAAATGCAGTCGGATATATGATCAAGAATGCTTTTGTCTGTAAAAACCACTCACCCCTGAACCTTGAAGGGAAAAGATAAACACCAGCTGCCATTCAATTAGTGGTACAGTGACAAGGCCTTGACTACAGGAACCCTTTTTGGGGGCTGGTTCCACTGATGCTTTGTCCCTGAGCCTGGAAGTACTGTACCTTGCCTGTAAGGGACAGCCTTTTAAAGTTCTTCAATATTGGACAATGTCCCTGGCCACCCAGAACCCGACCAATTAAACAATGAAGGCGTTGAAGTGTGTTTGCCTGCAAACACAATGTCCCTTAACTCAGCCTCTGGATCGGGGACACAAGGATCTTGAAGGCTCATCACACACAGGGCTCGCTGGAAAGGACTGCCAACGCTGTGAAAGGGGACCCTGATAGACAGAATATCACGAGAGTCTGGAAAGTTCACACCACTGAAGATGCATCGCTGTTGAAGAAACAGCTGTGGAAGGCATCAAACCTGAAACAATAACTTCCTGCTGGAAAAAAAATGCCTAGATGTCGTACACGACTTCATGGGTTTTATGACAGAGCTGATAAAGGAAATCATTAAAGAGGTTGTGGATATGGCAAAAAAGGTGAGGGGAGAAGGGCTTCAAAATATGGATCTTGAAGAAATTCAACAGCTAACAGACATCATATCAGAAGAATTAACAGAAGACAAGTGCTTCCAAAGCAGACCCAGACCCTGAGGAAGAAGACGAGCAGCAGGGCCAGAGAACAAACTGGCTTGAGATAATCTGGCCGAAGTGCTCCGATTATTCAAGACTGCTTTTGACTTCTTAGATGATACAGACCCTTGAAGCGAAACCGAACAGTGGAAAAAAGGTTGGTACCACATAGAAACATTTTCAGAGATGTGAAAAAGCAAAAAAGCCCGACAGAAATTAGGATGTATTCCCACACAGCCACAATGAGTGTGCCTGCCTCTCCTGCCTCCCCTTCCACCTGCCTCTTCCCCCTCCCCTTCCATTCTCAGGGCTGCCTCTGCACCCCTGAGAAAGACAGACCAACCCCCCCTTCTTCCTCCTCCTCCTTAGCCTACTCGGTATGAAGGTACTGAGGATGAAGACCTTTATGATAATCCACTTCCACTTAATGAACAGTAAGTAATCTTCATGCTTACAGTTAATAAACTTCTCTGCTGTATGTGTTTTCATGTGAAAAATCTAGTAAGTGTACGGCAAATACATTAGTATGAAACATTTTTGTTATGACCATAATCACTGCCTAAGTGGTCATTGTGAGTAGGACATCATGTACAAGACTGGTATGTGAGTGGAGAGCCAATCCTTACACAGGCATAAAATAAGTGGTTCAATATGAAATTAATGTGTTTCTTTACTGTTTTATAAATTTGCTTTCAAGGAATTACATTACTTGTACAGTATGCCTGTCTTGTAACTGGAGAAACTGCCTCTCAGCCTATCATCACAAGTGGTTTGCTTCCAATACTGTATTATGCATATGACTATAATGTTGTATGCCCTAAAATTTTTTTAATGACTCATTCATTACTGTACACACTAGGCTACCACAAAGCAATCACACAAGTTACACTAGGCTATCATAAAACAATCATATTTTCTTCTTCATTATCAATGCACAGTTATACCTGTAAATAAATATGAATTTTTCAATTATCTTTCCATTTTTGATGTCTAGTGTTATAATATATGTAACATCCACAGTGTTTTGTTTCATATAAAACAGTGTTGAAGCAGGTACTGACAGATGATTCATCTTGCAAACACACAAGGTAAAGTTGTGGTATCAATGAATACAGCAGAGTACTAGAAATTTATTTTCTCTTTCTCGTGCTTTTCTTAATAACATCTTTTCTGTAGCCTACTTTAAGAATACAGTACAGAATACATAAAACATAATACAGAATACATAAAATATGTGTTAATCGATTGTTCACATTATCAGTAAGGTGGTCAATAGGCGGCTCTTAGTAGATGTTTTGAGGGGGTCAAAGTTTTATGTAGATTTTTGAGTGGCTCCTAACCCCCACATTGCTCAAGGGTCAGCTTTAATTACTTTTACCGTATTTTATTTTAGGTTCTTTTAAGTATAGTGTTGTCATGTTTCTACAGACAATTTTAATGAATCAGAAGGTTAAGCGATTACACTTCTCCCACCAAATCCCCTGAGGAGTATGACAGTAACAGTGGCGAAGGCAATGACCCTCGGGTTGTTCAGAGCAAAGTCTCAGGGCTGAGGGGTAGGGAGAGTACTTTTTGGAAATTCTCTGGCAGGTGGAATGTAGAACTTCATTCACTGTTCCAGCTGGATAAACATCAACTCAGCAAAAGGCCTCACAGCCAAAATACCTGCTTCAGAGGGTTCTGGCTGGCCACAGTCTGTGCTACATCAGCATCCCCTATTACGTCTGAGTTTACGGCAGTAGTTCTCAATGAAGGCAGATGCAAAGGGGCATTCTGGAAATCTGTGGAAGCTTTTATTGGGGACACTGTCAGAGTGACTGGGAGACACGATCGTTGTTCAGTGGGTGGAAGCCAGGATGGCTGAGACGCTCGGACTAGAGCTGCACAACAAAGAACTGCCCTGCAAGACTTCACTAAACCGAGAAGACTTCATAATTAAGTGAACCTAGAAACAAACTCCAGGCACACAGAAACACAAAGTCGTTTCCCACAGTTCTGATGCATTTTAAATTTACAGGAAAGCAAACAATATGTAATTAAGAGAGGAGTACAAACGCTTTGTTTGGAATTTTACTAACAGTTGTTTCAGAAAATTGTCACTGACATTTCCTGGGGCCCAAGGTGTCAATACATACACCTACAGCAATCTGCGTTTGTAGTTGCCACGCTCACAGTGAATCCACAAACAGAGGTAAGCATCTTACGATTTTAGTGTGTAGTGAAAAACAGCACTTCACAAACCTGAATGCACACACAAGTCACTTTCAGACCCAGTTAAAATGCAGGTTAGGGTGCAGCAGTTCTGAGGCCGGGCTGAGAGGACGCATTACTAAACTCCTGCGTGATACAGACGCTAGCAGCCCTTAAGGAGCAAGGTTCTAGAGTAGTGGTACCCAAGTATTTGTAATTAGAAAGTGTTCTTATGAGTACTTTCCTTTTATTTCTCCTTCATATTTTTTGCAAATTACCTATGTAGACAGATTATATTATGAAGAAGGCATTTTGTGAAAGTCAAAGGGTGCTATAAAATACTAGTTTTTAAAAAGTGGGTGCTATGTCTGATAAGGTTAAAAACCACTGAATTATGAAAAGTTTCTGGCCAAATTTTGGGTATAGCACCTTCATAACAACATAAGATTTGCATATAATTACAATGACATGTTATACTGGAGCCAGAATGATATTTTCAAAGTACAAACCTAGCCATGTCACTCTGTTCTTAAGAACATTAAAAACACCCCAGTGCCTTGAAGATCAAGTGCAAACTCCTTAACATGGTTAGAAAGCCCTTCAGAATCCATTATCACTTACCTCAACCAGCCTCATCTCTCACTGCACTCTTTCCAGCCAAACAAATCACCTGCAGACCAGGCTCTCTCTCATTTAGAAGCATTTGTATAGTATAGTTCCTGTGCCAGAAGTACTTTACCCAAAAGATAGCACAGGGGCACACACCTCCCACCTAAAGGTCAGGAGCTACCTCTTGTGTCTCCACAGCATACACCACTTCTCACATAGCACCGTTACTTTTGTAAACAGGCAGGGACTACCTTCTCACTGGTGTGTGCTCAGCATCTTACAGAGTGCCTGGAACACTTTAGGTACTCAATCAATGCTTATTGAAAAATTAAACTATCTTTGCAGTGAACAAAAAGAATTACATGGACACAGAATACCGGTAGGCCTCAGTGTATCAGCAAATGGCCTGTGGCCAAGAAGAAATGGCCCACCCAAGCAAGAAATATTCAAATAATTTAAACTTTTTATATGAAGTTGAACACTACAGAGTCTGCCTGAAGATAACAGTTAACTAGCAAAATACTACTGAAATGAATAAAGAAAGTATGGGGAGTAGACTGAGCATGCTGCTTATCACCATTTCATCCATACATTCAACGTTAAATATTTACTTCACAGTGAGCCAGTTTTCGTACCAACAGAGAATATAAAAGGTCATGGACAGAATTATAAACGCCCGACAGCATGCCTAATGTGTGAAATATCTTCTTTGGAACCACAGTCAAGTGTTCATGAACATGATAGAGAAAATCAAACAGTAAGCAGATGGAAGCATGAATGGATACACAGATGATGGATGCATGCATAAATGGGTGCACGACAAAACAATCTTCAGTGTAAAATACACTGAAACAGGAGCTTTCAGACAGGGTGTGTGGGGGTGTGGCTGGGATGTTTTCCCAGTCTGGCTATGCTATAAAATGGCTGTGTGATCACTCAACTTCCCCGTGCCTCCATTTCTCATTTGTAAACGAAATGGCTGTGTCTTCAATGTCTTTTAGTTCCTCCAACAATCTGCTCTCTCAAGCCACCACATCGCTGGGACTCACCTGTCCTCACTTGCGGCCTAACAAATCCCTTGTGATTCTGAATCGTCCTTTCCTCAGGGAGTCTTTCTGTGACCCTCCGACATTAAGTTCCCCACTATTATGTGTTCGCAAACAGGCCTGTAGTTCCCTGTTATAAATGATCAGTACACTTTTAAGTTCTTAAATTTTGTCTTCCCCACGAATCCGTAAGCTTGTCAAGGGATGAGACTGTGATTGGCTTGCTAAATTACTTTATTTCCAACATCAAAATACCCAACACATGGTAAGTATTCAAAAGTTAATTTACAGAGTGAATGAATTAGGTTCCAACAAATCTGAAATTTCACAACTTAGAAGATGATCATCACCTCTAATCATTACCTCCAATTACTGTATCTTCAAAGATAGCTTTTTCTATTGTTCAATAAATGATACATTTGACAATTGATCTTGGTATGAAATTTTCTCGTATACAAAAAATATTTTCAAAGTAAGTTTTAAATTTTCCTAAACTCTCCTGTTTTGTTAATCATCCAAAGTTAAGTCAATAATGAGGATCCCCTTTGACCTGGAAGTTACACTAACAATTTGAAATTTTGAGTTTTCTTATGAAGTTAACTACGTCTTCTGAACTGAAAAGACAGTATAGACAAATTAAGAGAATTTTTAAAGATATTATTATTTAGAAGTGATCGGATCTAATAAATAAAACACTGGTTTCTGGTCTTCCTCCACTTTCAAGAGAAATGAGAGAAAAACCAGTATTTAAGAAAATTCATTATCCTCTTACCAAGTGTAAGTATAAACCAGCAGAGTAGTTTTTAATATACACTGAGACTCCTATTAAACTGTTCTTTCTCACTGGTCACCACCTAGATTAATTTCTTTCTGCATAATAGTTCTTCAGGTCAGCCATTCTGGAGTCATGTTATTAATGGAAATAAGAAATTTCTGTAAGTGCAATGGTCCTCCCTTATCTGCACTTAGTTTCCCTTTAGTTTCAGATAACCGCAGTGAACTGTGGTCCGAAAATACTAAATTTCCCCAACCACTGACATCACCTGCTTCTGACATCCAACCATCAACATCACCACAATTCAATGGTCCAGAACCACCCGAAGCAGATGATCTTCCTTCTGACGTGTCATCAGAAGGTCAACAGTAGCCTCCCGCCTCGTCACAACGCCTGTGTCATTCACCTCACTTCACCTCATCACGTAGGCATTTCACCACCTCACATCCTCTCAATGAGAAGAGCGAGTACAGCACAAGAAGGTATTTGAGAGAAGGGCAGAGACCACACTCACATAACATTTATTACAGTATACTATTAAAACTGTTCTATTTTATTACTGGTTATGGTTAACTTCTTACTGTGCCTAATTTATAAAATAAAGTTTTATCGTAGGTATGTATGTATAGAAAAAAAACACAGTACACATAAACAGGGTTCAGTACTTTCCTCAATTTCAGGCATCCCCTGGGCATCTTGGAACACATCCCCCACAGATGATAAAGGGAGAATATTGTAGTAAAAATAAATCATAGATTCTAAAGAAGAGGTAGAAGACCTGTAATCCAAATGTCAGATGGATGGCTCAATTTTACCCAGCCTTCAGGTGCTGCTCCATATGCCTCCTCCAGTTCTACAGCTGACCAGGTCCAAAATGTATTTAAAAAATTCAAATACCCTCACATCTAAGGTTCTCAAATCAAGATAAAACTTACATTATATTACTGGAGTAGCAGTTTCAGAAATGCAAATACGGAGTCTAATCAGTAAGATCAGGAATAAGAAAAGGCATGTAAATAAACTTGCAGTGCAAGAGTGCCTTCTGGTTAGGAAAAAAGGCAGAACTGAATGATAGAAAGATAGATAGATAGATAGATAAACAGATAGATAGGCTGATAGATAAATACATAGACAGGCAGATAGATAGATAGGCAGACAGATCAAGCTGCAAAGGCAGAGGAGGTGATGAAAAGTTGTGGTGGCGGTCAGGGAAATGGTCATGGGTGAAGTTGTACTGTACCTGCCTGGGGAGTTAGGTACTAGCTTAGGAAAAGGAAGAGCTGGCTGCCAAGGATGAATCATTGGTCTAAAATGAGCTCTCTCCTTAACATCTCCTACTGAAGAAGTGTTTTCCTACATGAACTCTAGACGCCCCCCTTTTGGTTTTAGAAAGAACCTGGTCTGAAGATCACGTAGCCCGCAAATGCTCTAGCATCCCTGGACCTAGGTCCTAGTAATTCCTGAGTTGCCACCATATTTATTATCAATAATAGAGCCTTAGGAAAATCTCCCTGACTTTTTCCTCCACTGACTGGAAGCCCTTCCTAACACAGTAAATTCATCATCAACAAATATTTATTATTCTCTCCAACTGAATTTTATCCACTCATAGTATAGACTCCTTCAAGAGACTTTTCCTCTTCCTGGGGTCTTCAGCTTACTTAGCCAAGTCTGATGATGTCCACCTTCCTAGGCATAGTCACTACAGCCTTCCCCCTGATTGGCACCGTGACGAGCATTACTTCAAAACTTTCTCAATGTGTACTTTACGTAGATCCCCAAAATCTAGTTCTCTCCTACTGAAGTAAACACTCTGGCTGTCAATCAGCCTCTATCTGCCTTCCCATTAATCTAGTCAGCACTTCCTGGTATATCAGAAACTAAAAATCAGATGTGCTTTCAAAGGCATCAAAACAAGTTATGAGTTCAACATTACCCTAATAAGGCTCGAGGTGGAAGGAGAGAAAAGAGTAATAAACAAAAGGGTTAAGATCTTCACTGTCCCCAACAAATGACAAAGAACCTGGTCCATTATTTCCCTTCATCAAATTCTCCCTCTTTCCTGAAAATTGGCCTGACATGAATGAGTAAAGAATGATGAAACACTGTAACAGTTCTGTAACTCTTCTGTAAGTGAGTACTACTACTTGGGCAGGACTTAAAAGAATACAGATCTTTAACGGGTTCATGTAACTGCATCTCCACTGCCATCTTTATATAGCTACAGAAAGACAGAACTAACAGCAAACAGAACCATTATCCAAGTTCCAGATTATCAGCACTAGAGGGGACTTTAGATATATTGCAGTTCAACCACCCAGTTTTTCCAAGTGAAGAAAACGAGGCCAAGAAAGATTAAAACACTTGCCTAAGATCACAACTGGTTATTGGTTTCTTAGTGACTATTAAAAAACTGTTTCCCATTTTCTCCTGAGTCTCAACATTTTCAGTGGAATCCTACAGTTGGGCAGGGTGAGCACTTATTCTCAAATAAGAGAAGCAAAAAGAAAAAATGTCATGTTGAGAAAGAAAACAGAAAAGGACTTACCTCTGGGTCTGCTAGACGCTGAGAGAGACCTACAACAAAGACGAGGTTTTTTTGTACAACACGTACACTAGCCAAATGTTTGCGATTTTCTGATATTTTCTGTTTTCTTTCATTTTGTTTCTGTTTTTTCTCATTCTTTATCCTTTGTAATTCTTCCTGGGAGAGTGGTTTATAAACTGCTGGGTCTTCTGGGTATGGCTTTAAGCATAAAACAAACGTAGAAGTTAGCATTAAATAAATAGGAAAACTATACGAATAACAATTATCAAATTCTGGATGATGGGTATGTGGGTACTTGTTATATCTCCAATTTTCTGAATATTTTAATTGCCTAAAATATCTTTATTTAATAAAAGTTAGGTGTTAAATAAAATAGGTTTTTAAATACTTTTTTTAGAGCTTAGCACAGACCACTTTTACTGCTAAAACTTAAACCACTACCAAAGGTTCTAAAATTAAAAAAAAAAACAAAAAACAAAAAAACAATCTTGGGATCCCTACAGTGCCTAGCACACAGTTTACAAGAAAATTAAAATTCTAATGTGCTGTGTAAACATTTAATGAAAATCTGCTATATATCAGAAAATTAATGTATTGTTTTCAACACACTTCAAGTCAAAGGGAGAAACAGAAGGGGAAATAAATAGAATACATAGAAACTCTGGTTCAGGAGTTTGAATTTAGTTTCAACACTTACTAGCCATGTGGTTTTAGGTAATTTAATCAAACTCTATGCCTCAGTACCTTCACAAGTAAAATAAAATAATATTAAACACTGGTCTAAAAGATAAAATAACACTTATAAAGTAATTATTATATGAGTGGCACACAATAATCCTCAATAAACATGATCATTATACTATTGTCATTTTTTCCTTTCTCATCATTACAATATTGGTTTTACTACCGTTAATGCCAAAGCTACAAGGCCTAAATAAGAACTGTGGACTCACGCTGCCTGGCTTTGAGTCCTGGCTCTATCTTTCCCTCTAAGAGGCCATATCTAAGTTACATGACCTGCCTACTTTAGTTTTCTCTTTGGTAAAATGGGAGTCACAGTATTGAGTTGGCCAAAGAGTTCTTGTGGGTTTTTCCATAAAATAAATGACACATTTTTCATTTTCACCAATAACTTTATTGATTTGGATATTTTGAGTATGTTGGCTATATCCCGCGTGGTATATATAACGTTGATTGTTCTCAATTAATGTCTCCATTTGATTGCTATCAACTTCAATTGCTCTACCTGACTACAGAGTATTGTCCGGCGAGGTATCTCCAGCACAAAACTTTGCAAACCACTTTTGACAGGTTCGATCAGTCACAGCACCTTCTCCATACACTACACAAATCTTTCTTTGCCTTTCAGTTGTGTTTTTACCTTTCTTGAAATAATATAGCATTAATATGCCGAAAATGTTGCATAATTTCTTCCATCTTCAATATTAAAATGGCTGCACAAAAATTTACCAATTTGGTAAGTTTCTTTTCAAATGCAAGCTGATATGACAGCTGTCACAATACAAGCTAACAAAATTGTTTCAAGTGAAGTTAAAGATAATTAAGTACTACTAGAGTCATCTCACAGAACAAAACCAAAGGAACGTTTTTGCCAATCCAATCCTTTATTCAGAGGGCTGCTGTGAGTTTAAAAAGATAAATACATTTATGAAATGATTAAAACTGTGTCTTGCACATTAGAATTCAATAAATCAGTTATTACTACTACTACAAATAGTTAATAATAAATGGAAGATGGGGCACATTAAACATCTAAAACTGGATATGAAGAGATCCCCAAAACAGAAACCACAATTGGTTGGGAAATCAGGCCTATCAGAACCCAGGAGTGGGGACCAACAGAACAATGCCATTGAGAAAAACCAGTGTAAACAAGGTACCTTATAGGAAATATCTTGGAGATCAAACCCTTGTCTGAGGTATCACTGGCAAATATGCTTTCCCATACGGTTGGTTCTCTTTTCATTTTAATGCTGTGCAGAAGCTTTTTATTTTGATGAGATCCCATTTGTTTATTCTTTCCTTTATGTCTCTTGCTGTAGGGACATATCAGTGAAAATATTGCTGCATGGAATATCTGAGATTTTCCTGCCTATGTTCTCCTGTAGGACTTTTATGGTGTCACGACTTATATTTAAATCTTTTATCCACCTTTAATTTATTTTTGTGTATGGTATAAGCTGGTGATCGAGTTTCATTTTTTTGCATGCAGCTGTCCAGCTCTTCCAACACCATTTGCTGAAGAGGCTATTTTTACTCCATTTTATGCTTCTGCCCCCTTTGTCAAATATTGATTGACCACAGACACTTGGGTTTATTTCTGGGCTGTCTGTTCTGTTCCATTGGTCTATGTGTCTGTTCTTATCCAGTACCAGGTTGTTTTGATTAAAGTGGCCTTGTAATACAGTTTGATATCGGGCATTGTGGTCCCTCCTACTTTGTTCTGCTTTCTCAAAATTGCTGCAGTTATTTGGGGTTGTTTACGGCTCCATGTAAATTTTTGAAGTGTTTGTTCTATGTCTGTAAAATATGCCATTGGTAGTTTAATAGGTATTGTATTGAATCTATAAATTGCTTTGGGTAGTATGGACATTTTGATGATGTTAATTCTTCCAATTCATGAACACAGTATATGTTTCCATTTGTTTGTGTCCTCCTTAATTTCTTTCTTCAGTGTTGTGTAGTTTTCTGAGTACAGGTCTTTTACCTCTTTGGCTAGGTTTATTCCTAGGTATTTTATTTTTCTTGTTGCTATATCAAGTGGGATTATTTCCTGATTTCTGTTTCTGATATTTCATTGTTGGTGTACAAAAAATGCCTTTGATTTCTGAATATTGACTTTGTATCCCCCTGTTTTGTCAAATTCATTTATTAGGTTGAGCAGTTTTTTGGTGGAGTCTATAGGATTTTCTATGTACACTATCATGTCATCTGCAAACAATGACAGTTTTGCCTCCTCCGTTCCAATTTGGATGCCTTTCATTTCTTTTTCTTGTCTGATTGCTGTGGCTAGGACTTCCAATACTATGTTGAATAAAAGTGGTGAAAGTGGACAACCTTGACTTGTTCTTGATCTTACTGGGGAAAGCTTTTAGTTTTTGTCCATTGAGTGTGATGTTGGCTGTAGGTATCTCATATATGGCCTTTATTAGGTTGAGGAATGCTCCCTCTATTCCCACTTTGCTGAGTGTTTTAATCATAAATGGGTGCTGTACCTTATCAAATGCTTTTTCCACATCTATTGATATGATCATGTGATTTTTGTCTTTCCTTTTGTTTACGTGATGTATTATGTTTACTGATTTGCGAATATTGTCCCATCCTTGCATCCCTTTAAAATATATAAAAAACTCATATGACTCCACTCTAGGAAGACAAAAAACCCAATTAAAAAATGGGCAAAGGATCTGAACAGACACTTCTCCAGGGAGGACATGTACAAAGGGTCCAGAGACATAGAAAAAGATCCTCAGTCAGCATTGCTAGCCATGAGAGAGATGCAAATTAAAACCACAATGAGATACCACTTCACACTGGTCCGAACGGCCATCATTAAAAAATTAACAAACAACAAGTTGGAGAGGATGTGGAGAAAAGGGAACCCTAGTGTACTGTTGGTGGAAATGCAGACTGGAGCAGCCACTGTAGAAAACAATATGGAATTTCTTCAGAAAACTAAAAATGGAACTGTCTTTTGACCCAGCAATTCCACTGCTGGGATTATATCCTAAGAATCCTCCCTGAAACACCAATCCAAAAAAACCTAAGCACCCCAATGTTCATAGCAGCACAATTTACAATAGCCAAGTGCTGGAAGCAACCTAAGAGCCCATCAGTAAATGAATAGATCAAAAAACTATGGTACATTTACATGATGGAATACTATGCAGCAGAAAGAAAGAAGGAGCTCCTATGTTTTGCAACAGCATAGATGGAACTGGAGAGCATTATGCTAAGTGAAATAAGTCAGGTGGTGAAAGACAAATACCGTATGATCTTTCCTTTAAGTGGAACCTGAACAACAAAACAAACAAATAAGCAAAATATAACCAGAGACCTTGAAATTAAGAACAGACAGACAGTAACCAGGGGGGAGGCTGGAGGGGTTAATGGGGGGGAAAGGGTAAAGGGTTTTCAGGAACAACTATGAAGGATACATGGACAAAACCAAGGGGGGCTGGAATCAGAAGAGGGAGGTGGGAATGGCTGGGGTGGGAGGGAGCGGTGGGGGCGGGGAGGAAGACAACTGTACTTGAACAACAATAAAATTTGGAAAAAAAAGAAAGTTGAAGGTACTGCTTTCAAAAAATAAATAAAATAAAAATGTTTTCATTGGTAAGACAAAAAAAAAAAAAAAATCCAAAAGCCTGAAACCCTGCTATGCCTTTGACATAAAGTTACTTTCATCTTCCCATATATAAATGAAAACAAAAAATAAAAATAAGCTCAAATTTTTGAACACAGGTTAATAATGAAGACAATTAAGAAAGTGAAATTTCCCTCTGTGTTCCTCAATTTCTACTAATATCTTAAGATCTCCAAAAACCCCATTCTTAAACATTTAGGTACATGTAACTAGAGGTCCTACAGGATATAAACACCCACACCATTAGATTCCCATATTAAGAAATCTGAATCTTCTAGCTATTTGCTCCTATTTGGCATACTCAAACTTACTTTTGAGCAAGAGGCATATAAAACAGTCAATTCAGTAATTTATCTGACTTTTGCATGACCTAAGAAATTTCAAATATGAAGTCAGTATTACACATTTTAGAAGCTCAATAAATATATGCCAAATGAACACCAAACTGCTTTCTAGAATTGCAAATTGAGTATGCTTATTTTCTTTTAAAAAATACTGTCCCTGATCTGGGTAGAGTGCACCTGGCTTGGTGGTGCTCGTTTCACACCAGCCAGGGACAAAGTAACTCCTTGTTTACCCCAGGTTGGCTTTTGGTCTGTGCCCATGCCTGGTTCATGCCTTGGACACATCGAAAAAAAATAAAATAAAAAATTAAAAATACGTTCTTCAAAATGTTCTTGCATTTTAATTTAGGGAACCAAATGGTTAAAGATCTTCTACAGTAAGTTCGATACTTCAATCAATGATGTAACTGTCTGCCATTTCAGTTTTCTCCCTCTCTTTTCCACTGACTCTTCTGTACCTATAATATTCTCCTTTCAAATCTGCCAGAACAATTTTAATCCCATGAAACCACTTGGAGCTATAAAGGCACAAGTATAAAAATGAACTACATACAAAGTAATTAAAATACTTTCCATAAAATCACTTAAATTTTTTATCTAAGCACGGAAAATCTGTTTTCTACCACAGGATTTCTGGGTAGCTCTTTTTGGAATGGCTATCACTCAATTAATTTGAAAGCCGCTGCCCTGTCTTAACATCTAGAGTGGTGATAATTCTCTCCCTGAATGGGTCAAACATACAGATTGCTCCTAGTTCCACAGCAGCTGAGAATAAGCATTTGGAAACGTTTATAACAACTTAAGACTGCCACAGATTCACGTACGTCATCAGTGGACTATGCAGAATAAGATATTTATCAGTGTGGTTGTTATTGAATTTAGGTGGTAAATCACATGACATCAGCTGGGAACTAGGCATGCATAACAGGATCTTGTATGGGTCCTAAGCAGACTCGGGGCATGGAAAATTGGGGTGGGGGTACAGTTTCAATTCTTGTTCTTTGTCAGAGATAGTTTGAGAAACTTTTCTGAGACTCAAATTCTTCTGCGAATATAAAAAATTTGACAAGCACTCAAAGATTGTGTTCTGTGTGAACATTCTCTGACATTGTAAAATCTTGATAAAAGATGATGCAAACATAAAAGAAAAAAAAAAAAAAAAAGCAAACACACACACAAAAAGAATGACAAGTACCAAAAATTAAGTTGCAGTGTCAACACTCATCAAGTGTATCAATGATGCAACACCATGTTGAGTATATAACGCTGGTTATCCTAGCCTTTCTTCTATGTTACTCCAAGTTGTTTTCCTATGGAAATATTATTCCATCAAGCTTCAAAGTCAACTCTGGCAGAAAACAGATGCCACACAATATAAAAAACAATAGCAGAGCACAAGACAAATTAGTTTGCTATGATTTACCCTCCAAATATCTCTTATTCCAGCAGGAAGTTATACCACTAGCTTTTTAATCTTAACATATTTGTGAAACTGCATTCCTGTTGTTAGGAGGAATTAAATAAATAAATTTTCCTAGACAATATAAAGTGTGCTAATTTACCCCAAGCAGAAAGGCAAATATAAAAAACCTTGTTAGCCTTAACTTGCCAAGGGTTTCTTAAACAGTTGAAAAAGCATGTGCCCCATGACAATTCCTCCTCCACACCTGCCACCGTAAATAGCTACTCTATGAACCCAAGACAGAAAATTAATAGGCTGATACAATGAGATGAGGAAGGGAAGCAGACTAAAGATGAAAGGTGAAGAAACAGAATTTGAGTAACTGCAGAAAAGAGTGTGACTCACAAAGCTAGTAACAGCAGTATTAAAAATAAATATAAAGAAAAGTGTATCTGGTCTACTTTTTGACTGAACACATGTTAAACTTAATTTTCTAGGAATGTAGCATCAAATGAAAAATTACAAGCAGAAAATTTTTCTTTAAAGGTAGTACTGTGTGTTTTATATCAAACTAATGCTAAATAGGGTGCTTGTGAAGAAGCATTATTAATGTGTAAAAATATCTTTAATAGTGTTAATGTGGCAATAAGTTGCCAAACTACTAATTAAGATGGCTTATGGTCTCTAGTATAATCACTTAACTTTTTTCAGATATGTAGTATGTTCCCACTTTTATTCCTAATGTATTTACATGTCTTCTATGTACTTCCTAATCAGACTTGTCAAAGAGTTATTTTATTGGACTTTTCAGAGAACCAGCTTCTACCCTTTACTGAAATACTACTTTTCTTCTATTTCACCAAATTGTGCTAAATCCTTATCTTCTACTATCACAATATTTATTCTTTTTCTGTTTTCTTAACCTGGAAATAAGTTCACTTATTTTGTTCTTTGATTCTAATAAATGCATTCATAGCTCCAACTTTTCCTCTTGCTAAAGACAATGAAAAACACTATTAAAAAACTTTATTTTTAAACCAACACCTTAAAAACAATAATGGGCTGCAATAGGGAATTTCCGAGCCAATGTCTGGATGAGAATCAAAACCCAGAGGGAAAAGTGAAAAGTCTAGTAACAACAAATAGGGAGAGGGACAGCATGCAGAGCTGAAACCCACCCAAGAGAACACCTGCACTCCAGAGGCCAAAAGATGGCCTGGGCAAAGCCCTTTGTGCTCAAAACATCCCTAATGCCAATGCGTATAGGACCCAGCAGTAGTCAAATCAAAGCCTCTCTATAGAAGGGCAAATCCACTCTGGGCCTTGGACAGCCCTGAAATATTTTGATAGCAACAACGAGGAAACAGTCCTAGGTAACCAAGCACATAAAGCAATAAAATAACATGAACAACGACCAGCAGAAACATCCCTCACAGACCAACTATTAGAGTTACTGGACACATTTTAAAGCAATGCTTGATCTGTTTAAACAAATATGCTCCACACTTAAATATATCTGCAGGGCAAAAAAATCTATTTTAAAAAATCAAGTATGAAGAAAGAACAAACACTACTTTTAGAAATGGAAAACAAAAGGCAAAATTTTAAAACTCAGCAGACATATTTAGCAGCAGACTGGACCTAAAAAAAAAAAATTCAAACACTAAAGGACAGATCAGAAGAAACCATCCATATAGGAAAGAGAGAAAAAAGATTAAGAAACATGGAAAACAGTGAAAAGATCAGGAAAATATTTAATCAGAGTCCCAGAAAGAGAGTAAAGAGAATAAAGCAGTATCTTAAGAAGTAATGGTATCACTTTTCACAGAACTAATGACACTCACCAATCCACAAATTCAAAAAGCCCTACAAACCCTAAGCAAGGTAAATAAAAAGAAATTATACAAGTGAGTTCTAATTTTAGGAATTAGCTAATATTTCCATTGTGGCCTAAGAGTCAATTTTAGTGCCCACTGCACTTATATTTTAAAGGTCTGTACAAGTTTATATAAACTGTGTGCACACACACACATATACATGCTTGTTAATTGTGTAATTCAAATTCTCCCTTTCCTTTTAATTGTCCACTTCATCTTTCAATGTCTAAAATATACAAATCAGAAGTCTCTCCATCATGAATATACATGCAGTTTCTCCTGGTATCAAAATCAGTTCAATATACAGTCGTACCTTGGTACTCACCAGCTTCAGAACTCGTCAAACCCTCTACTCATCGCATTTTGAAAACTAAGAAAAAAATGTTTCAGCACTCGTTCGCTCGGGACTCATCACACTTGCTAGAACTTGTGTGAGTCACACCACCACCCCACAAGAGAAAATGCTTCATCGTTCGGTACTCCTCGGTCTCAGCACTCCTCGTGAGTTATGGAACAAATTAACGAGTACCATGGTACCACCATACTTCAAAGCTCTGCTGTTAACTAAATAAAGTTTCATGACTTGAGGGACCTTTAATCAGTAAGAAAAAGTCCTGTTAAAAGTCCTTTTAAAATGTGTTTGATCTTGAATTTGATTATCAATAATATCAGCATTATTATAGCTCCTTTCCTCTGTTTCCATTTGTCCACTCTATCTTTTTTCCCTGGTTCCATTGATATTTTTCTTACATATGTTCCTAGTCAAACAGTTTTATAAGGTTTATTAAGAATAAGGACAGACCCCCACTTCTTTCCTGCCGAGTCGCCTCTCTCTACAGATATTCCTGTAAACTCTTTTAGATGATTGTTTTGTCATGTACTATGTTATCATTAAATAACACGTTGTGCTGTTACTTCATTTTTCAGTTTTAGATAGTATCACATTATGCAAGTTGAAGATTTAACATTCTTTCAGCCAGCCTAACTATCCTTCCCAAGTCTACTTTCTAAGCTTTCACCCTAATTTTCGTTAGGTCAACATTTGTGACTCCATTATTATAAAGGTCAAGTGTTTATATACTTTCATCTCCAGCTAGGACTGAGAAGATGGTAGAAGACTAGGCCTACCAGAATAAACAACTAGAAAATTAGATAAAATACATAAAGTATGTGTTTTCACACACTGAACATTCAGGCAATGAAGAGCAGGTGTGCGAACTTTGAGAAAAAAGGAAGACAGGTGAAATATGAGTGTCACAGCTTCTGTTCTTATGGCACTTCCTGGATCCTGGCACAGGGCCCAACAGTCGAGTACACAGAGCGGAGGGACAGCAATGATAATTTGAAAAGATGGAGGCGACTTAAATTTATAGGGCAAAATAACACAAAGAAGGAACTAGTTAAAAAAGAACTCCAGAAAGAGTTACACAGAAGAATGCTGTGATAGCTAGTTTCTGCAGGCAGCTCATCAATGAAGAAACTCTGATAGAATCCATGTTAATAACGAATTTGGAGAGGAAATAAAAAAGTGATATCAATCACATGTAAATTCTTTCACAATATAGAGAATGAGAAAACACTCCTAACTCATTTTATGAAACCAGTATTACTCTGATATCAAATCTAAAAGCAATATAAAACAAAGCCACAAAAACTCCTCACATTACAGACACATAATCTTCTGAAAATATTAGTAAATTTAACATAAAAAGGATAATATATCATGATCTGTGGGGCTTATTCTTGAAAGAAATAGTTGATTCAAAAATCAACCTACAAAATAGTCTTGGGGATATAAAGTACAGCACAGGGTATAGTCATAATAGTATAATAACTATGTATGGTGCCAAGTGGGTACTGGAAATATCAAAGGGAACACTCTGTAAAGTATATGATTATCTAACCACTATGCTGTACACCTGAAACTAATATAATATTAAGTGTAAACTGTAATTAAAAATAAAATTTAAATTAAAAAATTAAAAATAAATCAAACTAAATTACTGCTTCAACAGAATGAAGAAAACACACAATCATCTCAACTGAATAGACATTTGACAAAGTGCAGCACCCACTCATGATAAAAACTCTCAGAAAGCGGGGAATAAAAGAAAAGTTCCTCAACATGATAAAGACCATGTATAAAAAAAAACTCGCAGACAGCAACACACTTGATAATGAAATACTTGACGCCTTCCCAATAAAGCTGGGAGCAAACAAGGACATCTGTTCTTACCACTGTTCTCCATTGTTATATTGGAGGCTTACCCAATTCAACAAGGCGAGAAAAATACTTTAAAAAGCATAAATGTTGAAAAGGAGGAAGTAAAACTAACTTTATTCACAGAAGATATGATTATCTATGTAAAAAGTTCTCAGGACTCTAACAAAAATCAATTGCTGTACATAATAGCAATTAACAACTGGAAAATTGGTTTTTTTTCTTTCTTCTTGACTATATTGGGGTGACAATGGTTAATAACGTTATGTCGATTTCCCCTGTACAATTCCATAATACATCATCTCTACATTTTATTGTGTGTTCAGCACCCCAAGTCAGGTTTCCTTCCATGGAAAATGGAATTTTAAAAGCAATATTATGTGCCACAGCTTAAAAAATAGAAAAGTTACAGGTAAATTTAACAAAATATGCTATACACCAAAAACCATACAATATTATTTAAAAAATCTTTAAATCTTAGAATAATAAAATGATAAACTGGCCCTGGCTTATGGCTCAGTGGATTAGGCACCAAAGCAAAGGGTCGCCAGTTTGATTCACAGTCAGGGCACATTCCTGGGTTCTGGGCCGGGTCCCCAGTAGGGTGTGAGCAAGAGGAAACGACACACTGATGCTTCTCTCCCTCTTGTTTTCTCTCCCTTCCCCTCTCTCTAAAAATAAAGAAATTAAATCTTGAAGAAAAAATAAAATGATAAACCTTATTCCTTAAACAGATAAGTTAACATTTTTAAGATGTCATTTTCCCTCAAACTATTGTTTATTCAATGGAATCTCAATAAAAAAAAAACCAGCGGACTTTTTGAACAAACTGATTTAAAAAACTTAGGTGGAAATGCTAAGGCTTAGCACCCAAAATAAATTCTAAAAAAAATAACAAAGTTGAAAGAGTTATTATGCCAGATCTGAAGACCTAGAGTAATCAAGACAATAAGGATAGACATAACTGTCAGCAGATGGAATTCAGACTCTAGAAGTAGATGCACACATTTACAGGCGATAGATTTTCAAAAGAGTGAAGACAGTCTTTTCTACAAATAATGCTGTAACAATATGACACCTGTATGGAAAAATAATAAATCTTAACCCCTATCCCATATCTAAGCCATTGTAGTATTAATATAATGTGATCACTTTTCCTATTCTGCACAACTTTTTGTTTCTCTGCAGTTAATAACTGTGTTTGGTCTGATTATATCTCCATGCTAATTTAACCATCAAATCTCCCCCAACTGCTGAAGTGGCCTCCTAAGACACTTCTCTGTAAAAACACCAAGTACTCTTTATGTGGGACACAGCTGTCATTTTCCCCCATCATCCCAAGAAACCCACTGCTTCTCTCCTGTGTTTGGTCATCTGTTTCCTTTGTCCCATGAATTGTTCTCTTTTCATTCCTTCACATTGGTGGGGCACATCCTCCAGTAGATTCCCCAGACAGAGTGTATGAAAGGTAAAAGAATTTTGAGATCTTTCAGGCCTGAAAATGTCTTTTTGTGCACCTTTTTTACCCGTGTAACATTTAAGCAGATATGGAATTCTAGATGAAAACAAATTTCCTTTAGAAGTGTCTTCTAGCTTTAAGTCTTGCTTTTGAGAAATCCGAAACGACTGATTCCTGACCATGTATGTGTGACTTTTTTTCCCACTTTGGAAGCTCGCAGAATGTACCTAGCTTCAGTATTCTGGTATTTAAAAATAAAAAAGTTGGTCCCAGGCACTTGATAGGAGTTTTTAATCTGAAAAAAATTTTTTGGTCCTAGGAATATTCTTTCATCATATTTTTGATGATAATTTTCCTTCTGTATCATTATGGTCTCCTTCTAAAACACTAAACTTATTATTTGATCTCTGAGAGGATTGGTCCTCAAGTAACATTATATCTTCTCTCAATATATCTTCTCTCTAAATATTCTCTCCTTTATCTTTTTGCACTGCTTTCTAAGAGTTCTTCTCAACTTCATCTGCTGACTCTCTCCTTGAGTTATTTCTGCTGTCATATCTTAAATTTCAATCATGATGTTTACTGTTCACTAAAGGTTTTAATACAATCCTGTTCCTGTTTCATAGATGCAATACCTTCCATTACGTCTGGGATTGAAACAGTAACACCCTTGCTGAAGTCTTCACTCGTCTGGCCAGTCTCCGGTTCCCATGTGAGTGACTGCTGTATGATGCTATGTCAGTACGCCACCTGTGTTCTCACATCTGCGGTTTCCACCAGGTATTTTTCTCAGAATGCTGCACTTAGGAATGACTGGGTAGCCTGTGCCTATATTTAGAAAAGCATTAAGGTCCTTCTGACTCCATTAGCTCAGAAACTAGGACCAAACAGAAGCACTAAACTCTCTTGGTCTTTGAAACCTGCCATGTCTCTGCTTTTCAAAGCTATTAAAGCAAAGAAGCCCTTTCTGCAAACAGGTAGGCTTCACGTTGTAGGCCAAGATGAGAAGCTTACTTCAGCGAGCTCCCTACCTGCATCTCCAAGTTTATTTAATCATGTCAGTTTGCCACTTCAAAGGGGCTTCTACAGGCTCTGCCCCTGCAGGGCCAGGCTAAACTAAATGGTAGCTTCACAGTCCTCTCCAGGCCTCTCCAACCCTTGTGGCTTTCCTCTGTGTTACACAACCACTGAGGCTGGTCCCCAGAGACATGAAGACTTGCTCGTTCCCGACTAAGACAGGCAGCTTCACAAATAGTGTGCTCGGACTGTTCGGCACACTCTCTGGCTAAATAAGTCGGGTCTCACACTCCGAGACAGTGTGAATGACACTGTCTGCCTTCTACAACCCACTCCAGCTACGAGACAGGTGCAAGCAGGTCTGGTAGTCAAGAGACCAAGGAGAGGTTCTGGAAGCTGCGGTTCTACTAAGCCACCAAAAAAAAAAACTTACTCTTATTCTATTAACAGTAATTTCCTAAAAGGGAGGGAGGGAGGGAGGAAGGGTAATCACCTCAGCTACAGATTATAACTTGGAGACCCAAAAGGAGGTTATCTAACACTTCTTTAATATGGATTTTTTTTTCTTGTAAAATGTTGGGCAGTCTTGGTGCTCATTCTTAGACAATCTCTCATCTTTTCTATTGACCTTCCCTTTCTTGTGATCTCATCAAGCATCATTATTTTATAAATAACATTCTATATGTTGATAACTCCCATACCAGAAACAAACTTAAATTTTCAGCTGTCTATTCAACATCTCCATTTAGATTTCCAATAGGAATACCAAACTTAAGTATAAAACAGTTCCTGATCTTCTCAAAAAAACCTATCCCTATTGTAGTCTTCCACATCTCAGTTAACAACCATTCTTTACTTCCAGCTGCTTAACAAAACCTTGCAGGCATCCTCAAATCTTCTACTTGTCCTATATAGTGGATATTATACTTTATTAATCTCCATATGCCTGAAAAGTATTTTATTGTGCTTTCACATCTGAAATTGAGAATTCTTCAAAGTTATTTTCACTCAAAAATTTGGAAAAACAAATTTCTCAATTATTTTCTCTTTTCTGTGGTTGTAAAACAGAATTTTATTCTTCTTCCTTTGCAGTCTATTTATCTCTCATGAGCCTTTAGAACTCTGTCGTTATCACAGATCCTCTAAAATTTTACAATTATATATATAAATAGATGTTGATCTTTTTCAGTCATCTTGCTTCATATTCACAGAACCCTTTTAAGGGCAACTGCTTTTCATGAGAAATTTTCTTCCATTAGTTCTTTGATTATTTCCCCCTCATCATTGTACTCGCTGCTTCTAAAACTTCTCTTAGCAGAGGTTAGAACCAGTACATCTATCTTTTACGTAGCTTAACTTTTCTCTCATGCTTTCTATTTCTCAAACTTTTTTGCACTATATTCTGCAAGAAAACACTTGGCACAACCTTCCAACTTACTAATTTGCTCTTGAAATGTGTACTTTCTGTTCTTCAGCCCATCTATAAGGCTGTTCATTTTCAAGATCTCTAAAATATTCTTTTAAAAAATGTTCTTTCTACATGAATATGTCGTTCTCCTGTACTTTGCTGAGAACTACCAATGACACTTTCAACAGTTTCTTTCTGTTTACTCACTTAGCCTCTTCCTTTTACTAATTTTTGTGTTTCCCTTCAATAATGTTGGTTTTCTTAAAAATATCTGTTGACTTTAGTTTGTTGCATGTTTACATGTAAGAATTTTGTCAGTCAGCCTATAAGTAATATTTGTTTACTGCAGGATGCTGTTTTATGACTGCAGAGAGGAGAAACTGCTGGAAAGAATGTGTTGTTACTCCATCTTCTCAGCATAAGAGGTCCAAGTTCCTCCAGGTATTTCTATCCATCTTAAGGCTCTGGCCCAAATTTATAATCCACGTTCCAGCTAGAAAGCATTTCTCTCTGCTATGTGGTACAAAGGTTAGGCTGCCCCATGTGCTGCTCCAACACTATAATCAACCACACTTATATTTTTCCCGGGACCTTAAAGCACCACTACTCTTACCTCTCTTCAGCAGCAGTTTTTCTCCTGACTATGTTTTCTAAGCGAATGCTTCTCTACTGAAATTGATTCCAATGGCCTTGTGTAGTCCTTCATATTCCTCAAACTTTCTGATCTTCCCAGAAAAGCACCCTTTATTGCTAACCAGCTCTGCTGAAGTTAGTTTTGTATTTATCTTTACATTTTTTCTATTTTTCCTCCACTTTCTAAGGATTTGAGGTGATTCTAGGTAATACCTTAAAATTGAAATTTCTTTGCCATTTCCCCAATAACTGATTTTTATCTAATGACAACATAACAATTGGTCTTTTTAAATTAAGACTCTACTGCATAACACTACAAAGGAAGAAAAGAAAAAGAGAAAGAAATAAACTTCATGAAGTCAATCAGATTCACAAGCCTTCAAGTCTTGGGATATCCTGAAAGTTACCACTTTCAACAAAAACAGTTCAATGTAATTATCTTATAAAAACAACCAGGAACCAATTAAAATGTGACTGAACGCTTCAAACCCATTACCACAAATTTATTATAGATTTTAACCATAGCTAATGTTAAGGTTTTCATTTACCTTTCCATTCACATTCTTAAAGTATATTAACTATATAAAAAAGTAAAATTATATATATTAAATATACATTATAAATCTATATGACATATTATGTATACTATACGTATAAAAACCACATTAACACTTATGTAAATTTGTTTTTCACTCATGTAATGTATATACATGTCCACTAGATTTTTTTAAAAATAATGAACAATGATGTATACTGCCTTCTGAGATTTAATTCCTCTGGTAAGAAAGTTGAAGAACAAAATTTTAAAAAATAATCTAAGTATCTAAAACAGACTTCCATTTTCTCAAAATCTAGTAGTAATAAATATAAGAACTCTTTCAAATGAGTAAACAGAAAAAAGGTTTAAATCATACAAACATTAAAGATAAAGCAAAAAACAGATACTTGCATGAAGCCCTAAGCACAAATGAAGTCCTTCAAAACAGAAACGCAACAATCCTCCGCACCCTGACAGGTCATTCACTACACTCTAACTCTTGCACCTACTTACTAAAACAAAACCCAGAAAGTATTTTCAAAATCATGTTTTTTTTTAAAGAGTTAGAAGAGACTCAAAAGACTTATATTTGAATCCCAAACCCATTACGCACTAGTTGATGCCCAGGGCCAAGCTTCTTCAAAGACACATTTTCCTGAAGTGCACAATGCGGGTGGCATCATCAGCCTGGAACTGCTGTAAGCACTCAAGAAATGAGTAACTACTAGCTTCTGAACCAGAATTTCTGTCATTTTAACCCGTGACTTATTTTAGTAAACATCAAGACTTCTATTTCATACTAAAAAGTTAAAGCGAATCACCTATAGGTATAATATTAAATGTGTTTTTCCAATTTTATACCATCCTACCTAAATTCTTTCCTTCTCTACTCCTAATCCTCTTAAACAGTCAAACTGAAGGTCAACCAAGAGATTATGTGACTTTACTAAGGTCATATACTTAGTTAACAACAAAGCCAAGATTCTACTTACTTATACACATGTATACAAAGTTATTTTGGAGTATTTACCTTTCTACATGCAGGACAAAGCCCGTTTTCATCAGTGCGAATTCTATGCCAACAAAATCGGCAAATTTGGTAGCCACAGGTGCAAGGGAAAAAATTGATATCATCTATCTCCAAGGGCTCCATGCAAAGAGGACATTCCACAGGGTCTTCCTTCGCATCAGGACTGCGAGACATCTTCACGTTTATTAAACAGCAGCAAAAGTTTATAATAATTTAAGGGAGAAAGAAGTTCAGCACTGAGAATTAAAATGTAGAACTTCAAAGACCTGCATGAGAAGAAACAAAATATACTATTTACTGCTGGAAAAAATTGTATTATCAAGAATCAGTTTATAAAAAAATTTGGAAAATATTAATCAGATCATTTCTGTTATCATCTCAGAATAGACTTCAGAATGGAATCCTAAAATATTCTGCACGTCAAGATAAAAAGCCTGGCATTATTAACTTTTCTGATTCAACAGAAAAATGAAAGAACTTCCTTCTTTCTACATAAAACATTTAGTACCAATCTAGTACTAATCATAGCACATTTCAGGGGAATAAGTGATATACAGAAGCATCTTCAGCCTTCAAACACACTGTGAACTTGTCTTACCTCTGACCTCAAAGCTAGTGACACTTAAAACTGCCACATAACTGAAGGAGCATGGTATTATTCTAAAATACATCACAAATTACAAAATAAGCCTAATGAAAAAGGCTTCAGTTATCTAAAATTGTATGTTAATACCAAACGCTTAGCAAAGAAAATAAAGGTTAGAGTTAAAAAAAATATGCCATATAATCTAACTTTATAATTAAATATGTACAGTACATCAACAAAAACTTCTGGGAGAATAAGCACATATTATACAAAATAAATAATAATGTATCTTTGTAAATTATGCACAACTGAAAAGTTTTAGGTAACGATTTAAGTTAAAGTCACTGGTAAAAACATTCAGGTGAAATCACTATTTTAGGTTAAAAAACTGATAGCCTCCAAAATATAGCTCAATACAATCAAAGCCTATCAAAATAACAGAGGGTTGTTTGTTTTTTTGACATAATGTGACAACATAATTCTAAAGTTGACATGAAAGGATAAATGCATGAGAATTGCTTTAAAACTTCTGGGGGGAAATGTAGGATTTGCACTGTCAGATACTGAAGTATTACAAAGCTACTACTACTTAAATAATTTGACATTGGCACAAATATACATGTAAGATCAAAGAAACAATTAAAAATCTAGAAAAGTAACCATAAATTTATGAGATTTAATATTTTATAAAAGTGACATTACAAATCAATATGGCAAGGATGGACCAATTAATCAGTAATAGGATACTGGTCTCTCCACTTTAAGAAAAAAATAGTATATATCTATGTCATACTGCCATCAAAATATATCCCAAATGATCTGTGTCAAGAAACATACTTTGAAATAAACTATTAACGTGTTAGAAAAAATAATAGAATTTTTCAAATCTTGGGATACAGAAGGTCTTCCTAGGGAAAAACAGAAATTCAGAAGCCCTAAAAGAAAGGTATGTTAAACTTAGCAACACAGAATAAACACACATAAACACAATGAAAGGCAAGCAACAGAGTAAAAGATACATACACTACACTTAATGAAGAGTTAGTGTCCAGAACACATTTTTTAAAATCTCATAATGCAATTTTAACAAGGCAAATAAGTGAAAAGAAAAAATGAGAACAGAATGAGTAGTTCAGAGAATTACCAATGATTACGACATGTAAAAAGATGATCAATCTTTTTCGTTTGTAAACAGTGAGATAGCACTTTTCCCACCAGCCTGTCAGAGAAGTTCATCTCCCCACAAAGTAGACATTATCACTGATTTATGTTCCTCTTCCTACAGAGGAAACGGGAGCACAAAGAGTACCTTGTCTTAAGTTGCACAGCAATTAGGTGGTACAGCCTGGATTCATTCCAGGAAGTCAGCCCCAGAATCTGTGCTCTTACCCGCTTTCTTTTACCACCTAAACATCTGTCCAGCATTAATACTCACACACGCATACCAGGTATTTTGCTACGTTTTGCAGCGTTGTTCTTACCGATAGAGAACTGCATGCAATCAGTTGAGAAATCATTAAGTAAATAATGACACTGCCACAATAAGGTAGATGTGTGTGTTCAATCAGGAGATGTCTATTATGATGTTTTTTACTTTTAAAAACAAATTTAAGACTAATACATTTGATTTGTTTTCTCTAAAAAAATAAAGCACATGAAAGGTTACACACCAAAGTATTACCATATCACAAGACAAAATAGAGGAAAGTAAGCTACAAATTTATTTTCTGAAAAATCTGTATTATCTGAATTGTTACAACAAATATTACTTTTGCAGTTCAAATGGCCAACTTAAAAAATTATCTTCATCTCATTTAGGAAAATTACATGACTTTTGTTAACAATTAGCAGAAAAATAAAAAAACTTCCTATAATTATTTCAAAATAAGACTTTTTAAAAAGAAAGAAATGGTATATATAGTTATAAACAATTAGGGCACCTTGCTTTGCGGACCCAATTTTGCCATTGTACGTTCTCTCATATATAAAATGAGGGATTTAGAGCCAATCTAGTGGCTCCTCCAAGTTGAATATCCAAAAACTATACCAGTAGAAAAGTGTGTTCTACAAACAGGCAACTAAAAACGAAAATAATTGAGGGGTGCTATCACTAAACAGGCAACTAAACTAAAATAAATGTGCTACCTACACATCTAATACATGTTTGATTATAAAATTTTATTTCCATAACTACAGCTTATTTGAGTTTTAAGTAAAATAATTTATGGGATGCTGGAAGGAAACAATATATAGGGCTTATGAATTGAAAAGCTTTCTAGAAAGTAAATGACTATAAGTTAAAAATGACATATTGAGATTCTGCTTTTTGATTGCTTCTCTCTTTTAATTTTAAAAAGGTTTGGAAGAAGATGAATCTCCTAGTCTTAGAGGGGAAAGAAAGGACAAAATAGCAAGAAGTCCCTTAAGAAGGTTAATACAAAACCAAGTACATTTTGTATGCTTCTAGCACCATGGAGAGACACCATGCAAGCCTGTGGCCAGACGTAATCACACAACTAGTAAAACGTAGGAGGAAAGTCTGATGTGAAAGGACACCCAGAATACGAAGTAAGAAAGCTGATTTCTGGCCACCTCCTCCACTAAGTAACTGTATGATTTTGGATAAGGCACTCAAAAGCTCTATTGAGGTCTCAAATGTACTCATCTGAAAAATACTGAAGACACAAAATTTAATGGAATTTCAAGTAGAGAGAAATAAGCTTTATGTAACCCCACTGAACCAAGCTTTTAAAATATGCTTTGAAATAAACTCTCTCCCCTCCATGTATCTTGGCCAGGATTTTCATTTAGGGAAAAATAATTTTTATTTCATAAACCAGTCAACTAATATTAAAATACAAATGAAACAATGAATTAAAACAATAAGAGTTACAGCCCTGTCTGATGTGGCTCAGTGGATTGGGTGTTGTCCTGCAAACTGAAAGGTCACTAGTTCAACTCCCAATCAGGGCAGATCCCTAGTTGGGGGCTTGCAGGAGGCAACTGAGATCGATATTTCTCTCCCACATCAATGTTTCTGTCCCTCTTTTTCTCCCTCCCTTCCCCCTCTCTAAAAACAAATAAATAAAATCCTTTTTAAAAAAATAAGATTTATAAAATTACAAGACACAGAAATAAATGTTTTTAAACAATAGATGGAAATAGGGAAGTAAATTCAATGACTTTTTGGATGATGTAGGGGATTACAGCACAGAGTGATCAGTTTTTGACTCAGTAGTTAATTTTGAAAAAATTCATTTTCACATATATAATCTAATCCTCACAGTGACTTGGTAAAAATGTACTATCCCCTTATAAAAGATGAAACTGAGGCCAAATGGTGACCCAGACTTTAAGTGTTAAGGACACAATTCGAAAGTGAGGTAGTCCACTTAAAAACCCATGCCCTTTCCAACATGGTAAGATAGAAATTATGATAACTAAAGTCATTACTGCATATCTTTGGGTATAAAGAGCAAATGTTCAAAAAGTAAAAATGATATTACTTTTTCAAAAACTTAAATTCTACAGGAAATTTTTACCTCACTGCCTGAGTTATTATTCTCTGTATCACCTGCAACTAATGCTATAACACAGTATAAATTCTGACATACATAATAATGCTCTAGAATCACCAAAAATCTCACATACCATGTAATAAGAGCACAAGATAAAAACCATACACTCAAAATCATATCCCAAAATTCCTTATTAGTCACTAAGTGCTATATACATGGCTTTGAGCTTAGAACACTGTTCAAAAGATATGTATAAAAATACATTATAGCCCTGGCTGGTGTGGCTCAGTGGACTGAGTGCTGGCCTGTGAACCAAAGGGCCACTGGTTTGATTACCAGTCAGGGCACATACTGGGTTACAGGCCAGGTCCCCAGTGGGGGGGTGGTACATGTGAGAGGCAACCACACATTGATGTTTCTTTCCCTCTCTGCCTCCCTTCCTCTCTCTCTAAAGATAAATAAATAAAATCTTTTAAAAAATACATTATAAAATGTAAAGTACTGCAGCTGCTGTAGAAAACAGTTTGGGGGGTCCTCAAAAAGTTACATACAGAATTAGCTTATCATCCAGCAATTCCACTTCTGAATACATACAGAAGGAATTGAAAGCAGGGATTGCTAACAGATACTCTTAAACCACTATTCATAGCAGCATTATACCCAATGGCCAAAAATGGAAATAACCCAAGTGTCCACGAGCAGATGAATGGATAGACAAAATGCAGTGTGTTTATTTTATACACATATATTTTATATGTATACACACACACACATACACACTAAACTGATACATGCTACAATGTGGATAAGCCTTAAAAACATTATGCTAAATAAAGTAAGGCCATCACAGGCAAATATCATATGAGTCCACTGATAATGAGTTATCTAGAACAGGCAAATTCATTGACACAGAAAGCAGAAGTTCCCAAGGGCTGGGTCAGGAGAATGAGGAGTTAGCCAATTAATCAGTATTCAACAATGATTAGTGTTTTAGAGGAGGGGTTAAAAAAAAAAAAAAAGGCAAGCCATAGCCCGGTGGCTCAGTTGGTTGGAGCATTGTCTCCTACACCAAAAAAAGGCTGCAGGTTCAAGTCCCAGTCCAGACTGGGTTAACCACATATCTTGGTTGCAGATTTAATCTCTGGCCAGGAAGCCTAACGGGAGACAACCCATGTTTCTCTCTCACATCAATGTTTTTGGGTTTTTTTTTTCTCTCTTTTCCCCGCCCTCCTCCCTTGCCTTCCTCTTGCTCTAAAATCAATAAACATATCCTCAATGAGGATTTAAAATAAAAAGGCAAAAGCACATTTAGCCTCTCTTATCAAGAAAACTAACTGGTTGTTCTAATTGTATCTAGTACACTAATAACACTTATTACTCCATCTGTATAAACAGACTCTAACTTTATTAATAAAGTTAGACAGTTGGCCAATGAAGGTTTTCGCCATTCTAACAGTTCTTCCTTTATCTTCATTCAGTGACTCACTAAGTAGTTATTAAGTTCTTACTATGTTTCAAATTCTAGTATAGGTCTTTGGGATACATTAATTGATCATAACCAGTAAAAATCAATGTCCTGCAGCCTAACTTTTAACTGGGAGATCTAAACAATAATCATAATCAGTAAATTAAATAATATAAGGTGATAATGCTTTAGAAAAAAGGTACCAGAGATGGAACTGCAATTTGAAGGGGCCAGTTGGAGTAGGTTCCATGAAAATGTAAATGGGCCAGTTGAAGGAGGTTACATTTAAGGAGGTGCCTGAAGAAGCCACGCGGGCATCTGAGAAAGAACAGACCAGGCATATGAAGTCAACAGAGAGGCCCCAAGCAGGGAACATGCCTGAAGTTTTTGAAGAACTGCAAATTCAGAGTGGTTGAAGTAGAACAAGAGGAAGAACACTTAAGATAAGAACAGAGATGTGCCCTGACTAGTGTGGTTCAGTTGGTTGGTTTCATCCCACAGGGCAAAAGATTGCTGGTTCAATTCCCAGTCAGTGCACACGCCTAGGTTGTGGGTTAGGCCCCCAGTTAGCACACCTGTGAGAGATAGCCAATCAGTGTTTCTCTCCTTTTCTTTCTCCCTTCCTTCCCTTTCTCTCTAGAAATAAGTGAATAAAATCTTAAAAAATAAATAAATAAAAAGACAGAGATATGATGGGTCCAAGATCTTGTAAGGATTCATCACAGGCCACTAAAACAACTTTGGCTTTCTTTGCGAAATAAATTAAGAGAACTGGAGATTTTTAAACAGAGAAATGGCACATTTTCAAAAGATCTCTCTGGGTTCCACTTCCAGTATAATACGAGTGTAAGGAGTTCAATGAACCCACTCCCCAGTGAAACTGGTGAAAATTACTTAAAACCAACCATTTCAAGTATCTGGAAATGATCCTAAAGGCCTAAGACAAATGAAGAAACATTATTCAAGAAAACGTATTAAAACTCAGGAAAACAGCAAGACTATCACGCAGGGGTGTCCAACCTGCGGCCCATGGACCGCATGTAACCCAGAATGGTTGTGAATGCGGCCCAACACAAAATTGTAAATTTACTTAAAAGATTATGAGATGTTTTTTGTGATTATGTGTCACAATGCATTTAATGTGTGGCCCAAGACAACTCTTCTTCCAATGTGGTGCAGAGACGCCATAAGGTTGGACACCCTGCATGGTATCTGAACCAAAACCTGTTCTCTCTCTCCTTTCCTCCCCCTTCCAGCTCAGTGAAACTGCAACTTCACTCCACACTGGTGTAGCCATAAACACAGGCTGCCCTTTCACCAGGCTACCAGTCAGAATGTGCAGGGCACCAGAACTTCTCCTCCTGCCCAAAGCTACCTGATGCTAAAGCTAAGTTCCAGGCAAGTGCAGCCAGTAGGTGGGGGCTGCCCTCTTCCAGCCAACTGACATTCATGGGGAAGAATCCCTATGTTGCTGCTGCATGTTGAAAACACTAGGACCTAGACTGCCCTCCACCCAACTACTTTGTAAAGCACAGCTCCCACACCAGGAAAGGCAAAATGAGAAGACCTGAGACTAACGTATACCAATCCGAGAAGTGCTCAGTCACTGAACTGAGGTATCTGCCACACGGAGTGGAAAGAGCACCACTATACCTGCTATCCAACTCCAGGGTCAGAACCAGAGATTGTGCTGGGAAGGTGAAGCACACAGTCAAACAGATAGCTCTGAATCTCTTCCAAAGGAACAGACTTCCTGTGCACCAGGGCATGAAGTTCACGCCTATGGGCAATCTCAAAACCAAGAAGCTTGTGATGAAAAACTGGGAGAAGATTCTGATTCAGGCTAAACTATACACCAGTAGTTTGTAAGAGAGAATAAGGAGAAGCAGAGAATAAGACATCTAGGATGAACCCTCGTGGGGTCAGAACAAACTTCAAAGCCCTGATCTCAAGAGCTATCTCTTCAAGTGAGCTCAAATTTCTTTTGGATCAAGTTGAAAGTTGAGAAGCAATTTGTGTCCTAGGGCATTGTTGAAAACAAGGAGGCCATCAGCTGGCTATTAACATCTGGGTGCAGTCAAGGAAAGAGACAGTGGAAGACACCCCTGATGAAAACACTGTCACCCCAGGGGGCACATGGGCATACCCAAGTCTGTGCCCCTCGGGGACAACAGGTGCTTAACACTGGAGAGGGGAACAGACTTCACTCCAATAAGCTACCCAGTCACTAAACATAAGCGAATAGCAGTAACAAGCCCTGGGAGGGGTGAGAGGAGAGCAGTACTCATAGCTGCTCCATAAAATAAAGTGCCCGGTTTCCAACCAGAAATTATGTGCTACACAAAGAAACAGGCAAGTATGACCCATGTACACCAGGAAGAAAGCAGGCCACAGAAACAGCCTGTGAGAGCCACCAGATGTTGGATTTAACAAAGGCTTCAAAGGAACCATTTCAAATATGTTCAAAGAGCTAAAGGAAACCATGTTTAAAGTAGTAAAGTGTAATGAAAATGTCACATCAACTACAGAGTTTCAATAAAAAGATAGATATTAAGGAGAAGTGGAAATTCTGGAGTTGGAAAGTACGACTAAAAGTCACTGGAGGGGCGCAACAGTGTGTTTCCACTGGCGAGAGAATGAACGAGTGCAACAGGAGGAGGCAGATCAACAGAGAGTATGCAGTCCACAGGCGGGCAAAAAAGAATAAAGAAAGATGAGCAAAGCTTCAGAAATGTAAAACACCATTAAGTGTTTCAATGTACACATAATGGGAATACTGGAAGAAGAAGAAAGGAAAATAAAATATTTAAAGAAATGATGGCTGTATAAAAATTAAGAACTATAGCTACACAAAATACCTCACATATGTAATGTTGAACAAAGAAAGCAAACAAGAATATAATTGCGCTCATGTAAATTTCAACAGTACTGAAATTATAAAGACTGTATGTTAGGTACACACAGAAAATGACAGGTATCAACCAGGACAGTGAATGTCTCTGGGTGAAAGGGAGAGCATTATGAACCTGAAGTATTTTGGGGGTAAGGGGTCCTCTGAGGTTCTTGAAATGTTCTCCTTTTTCCATTAAAATTTTTTCAAAGCATTCTCATGAACAAACCCATCTGACTCTCTTGACTAGCTGAAATTATTGATTTTATTTCATAGGCGTATGGTGACGGAGCTGGGATCAAAACCAGGTGTTTTCCAAAGACAAGGGACAACCGTGGGAACAAGTGCAGGAACCCAAGCCCTATGACAACCCGTTTCCCAAATTAAGAGTCAACAACGAAAAGTCCTCCAAACCTCCCGAACCAGTATACTCTGTAATTCCCACCTCAATCCAATTCCTAATACACACGTTGGGCAACATCAGGCAAAATATCGTTTTATTCTCCCCCTTCCCCCCCCCCGCCCCCAATTCCAGCTCTCCACTTTTGCTAACATCTCTTCCAACTCAGAACCAAGGCTCAAGAAGTTGATTCACACCTGGAGAGAAAGAAAATTAAAAAAACAACAAACAGAGCAGGTGAGGGAGCCCTTGGGGGAATGCAAGGGCTGCAGAAATTGAGGGAAGAGCACTTGTCCCAATCGGGGTGGCCTCAGGAGCCCAGGATCTGCCTGGGGCCACACAGCACTCCTTTCCCAGTCTGCTCAGATCTAAGAAAGGCTGGTCTCTCTCCTCCACCCAGCACCAGTGGCCTCCACGGCCTGCAGTGTCAAGTCATAGCCTCTTAGCCTGGAATCCCAGTGCCTCATTTCCTGTCTCAAGCAGGTGGTGGCAGCAGTCAAGCTGAGCCCTGAGAACAAGTCAGGATCTAGGCCAGTGTCCTCAAAGCCGGGGTCCAGACCAGTAGGACTCCCCATGCAGGTGGACGCACACAGCAGTGAAAAAGCAGAGAATGCCACCGAAGAGGAGGGAGAAGCCCAAAACCAGCAGCCTGGAGCCACACAGAGCCAGCTCCTCCAGGGTGAGCAGCCATCCTAGGTCTCGGGGTGGCATTTCCTGCTCCCTCCTTTAAGCAGGATATAGACAGCTGGCTGGCAGTCAGGAGTGCTGGAGCAGCATTAAAATACAGGCAGATTCCTGGGGTCCTTTCTGTGGCCACCCTGGCTGTAAAGTGAGCATGAGCTCTCCCGCAGAAGAACCTTTCAGTCCCATATGGCTACCTAGGACCTTGACTTGAGACATATGGATTTTGTCTCTGTTTGGATCGTCTCCAAAGTTCAAGGTGGTCAGCAAGCCCACAATGTGGGACCCATGCCACAGGACACAAGGTCAGCTGGCCAAAAGATCTCAAGAAGGAGACCCAGTCCTGAGGGACTTCAGTACTGCGCAGGCCAGTCCTCTGAGTGAGGAGGAAGCCACCGAGGCCCAGGCCAGAAAGGCCACGAAGCAGCAGGATCAAAGTGGCATGGACCAGAGGTGGGTGTTGGGGCAGACACAGATGCAGACTGTACTCTGCCTGGCAGTTGCCTATGGTGAGAGGAGGGATCTGGGTCTCTACGGAGTCCCCCATCGCCAGATGACACCTCCAACTCCAATGTCAAGGGTGGAGCTGCATAAAGTAACACAATTTGTTGGATTTCACAAGGATAAAATAAAATGTTAAACAATATCAACATATAAGTTGGAACGGGAGTAATACAGGATAACTGCTATAAGGTCCAACTGTGACAGCAATATGAATGATTCAATTTCAATGTTCACTGTGACCCACTAACTCCACTTCCCTGTATCTTCCTTAGAGAAACAGTTGCACATTTTAATGAGCAGGCATATATATACAAACAACTCCGGCACTGTTTGTAACAGCAAGAAACCAGAAATATGCCACCAATAGGAAATGGCAAAATTATGGTATATCAATAAAATGAACTAAGGTGAATCTGTACATGCAAACATATTGAAGGAAAAAAGCTAACTGCAGTTACTGTATAACATTTTTATATTAAAAAAAGAAACCAGATATCTTTTATATGTACAAATATAATTACATATGCAAAGCCATAGAAAAAGTTATAAACAAGCTGGTTAGAGTGGTTACATCAACAAAAACAGGGAAGGAAATGGAATGAATTGGAAACTTGAGCCTTTCCTATGATTATACATTTCTTCTATAAGATAAAATTAATTTTCAAAAATAACTTTTTAAGGACATTAAACTTTGAATCCTCTAAGTGCAAACATTGCATCTACTACGTTCAACACTGCACCATAGGCAAATGCATACAGCCAATCATAGGTTCTCACAACTGTGGGGGAAAGGGTGCACAGAAGACTGATTCAAAAGAAATATACCAGGAGAGCATGAATTTTTCTCTTAGTAGAGTGGCTATAAGCAGTTTTTTCCTTTTATTTTCCCCTATCTTCCAATTTTCAGAAAATGAACATTTACAACTCTAATGGGAAAGACTATTTGAAGTTAGTTAAAAATCAAGTAAAATTAAAAAATGAAAGAATAAAATGAAGAGATTAAAAAATCCTCTGAATGTATAATTAAAGAATCTGCATCAACCTGTTTCCCATCAGTTGATGCTCTCTCAGAAGAAGGCTAGGAGTTTAAAAAATTCAAGGCTAAGCCTGACAGTGTTATGAATAAGATAAAAATCAAACTGCACAAAATCAAAGCAGAGACTAATTAGTGGACTAATTAGTCCTTTACCATACTTGTACAGGCTGTCAACAGAAGCTGCCTACATCAATGTGATTTTCACTGAGCCACACCAGCCAGGGCCATCAACATGTTTTTCAATTCAGCAAAACAAAACCAAACAAACCAACAAAAAACACATCTCACATCTTATTAGGGGAAACGTGCATGGCAGAAAGGTAAGCCTATTTTAAGGTTTTTGAGGACTCACCCAGAGACCTATCTGAAATGCCTCCAGGCATCAAAAACTAAAACTCTGTTAGTCACTCTGGACTTAAAACTTAGCCCTTTTGAGATGATTCTCTACATCAATTTATAATACACAAGTAGTAACATGTAAGGTAGAAAAAAATTAATCCAAAGAGAAATACTAAAGAGCAAGGGCCAGTCTCATCCTCTCAGAATTTTGTTTTAAATTAAGGTTTATTAGCATGGTTAAATGTGACTTCTTTAGAAACTCAAATCTGTCTCCCAGTCACTTAAGATTCTATAACCTCTTAAATTCTGATCCCAGATTACACGCTTCCAAACAAATGCTCCTCTTCTACCAAGGTCAGTTCCAATCCATCTACCCCTAAGTTCTTTCACACTACCACCACTCTGGTCTTTCCACTTCATCGCAAGCACTGACTAATAAGGAAGGCCATCTTTTCAAATTTTTGGCTGAGTGTACATGGGAGGGTAGAGTACGACAGGGTTCATGAAGAAGGTAAGATAAGTGGTATCTGGATAGTGATTTTTTAATGAAAAAGAAGTATATTTTAAATACTAATGCTAAACAAACACAGGAATCAAACTTATTATAAATTCTACCTAGAATTCTCAATACTGTATACTTGATTTCTAGATACATTACCATGTAGCCTATGTGGAATAAAATTAAAAGATTAATTAAGGTTTTTAAGAGGCCTACATGCAGAAATGATAGCTATTAACTCTCATAAAAAAAAGACCAAAATTACTGTTTCAACTTGGTTTGTTCTTCCATGTCTGCACGTGTGTTTTGCTTCTATTGTGACTCAATAAAATCTAGAATGATAATGTTTTACACTATAAAGACAAGTAAAAGTAGTACACATTTCAGAATTCTGTTACATGTACAACTATTTATTCCTATGAACTAGTTTCAAGCAGAAAATGTTAAGCTAACTGTAATTCTGTGGACAGTCTCAAAGAGAATATATGTGCCCAAATGTTTTAAACAATAAAATATTTTATAAACAAAAGACCACTGCTACATGTCATAAAGAATGATGCTTTAAAAAAGCTTTAGCCCTGACTGCCGTAGCTCAGTGGATTGAGCGCAGCCTGCGTACCAAAGCATCACAGGTTCGATTCCCAGTCAGGGCACATGCCTGGGTTACAGGCCAGGTCCCCAGTGAGGACCACATGAGAGGCACCCACACATTGATGTTTCTCTCTCTCCTTCTCCCTCCCTTCCCCTCTCTAAAAAATAAATAAATAAAATCTTTTAAAAAAAAAAAAGCTTTAAATCCATAAAACAATGTAAACCTATTTGACCAACTCAAAGGCTGGGTCTCTGAAGTATTTTTATTATTAATCTCTAAATTGCATATACATATACTCTGTACACATACTTTAAAATAAATGTCCATGATCAACAATAAGTGAAGCAATTTAGAAAAAACATAGTCATTGTTAATAGCCAAAATGGTCTATTTAAATAATTATATATTTCAAATGGCTTCATGGAATTCAAATCTATAGGTTTAAAAAGATGACTAAAATGTATGTACATGCAAATCCTGAGGAAATGAAGGATATTCTGGTTCCTTAACTGTGGAATGGAAAACATGTTAACTAAATAAGAGGCTCTAACCCAAGCGTCAGCTGATATTTTTTGTACAGGGCCATGCTAGACATTTTACACTCTGTGGGCCACACCCACTTGCAATCACACAACTCTGATGCTGAAATGCAAAGGCACTTATGATAATACCTATATAAATGTGTGGCTGTGTTCCAATAAAACTTTATCTATAGACTTTGGAATGTGAATTTCCTTTAATTTTCTCATGTCAAAATATTCCTTTTCTTTTTATTTTTTTAACCACTGCAATATGTAAAAACCATACTTAGGCCTTACAAAAACAAGTAGCAGGGACCCCTGCTCTAAATTAACAGGGAAGCCTCCCAAATTTGCGTATGAGTCTACATGTTAGACTTTTTTCAAATCTGTTTCTCTTAACCTTCTCTCAGGGGAAATCTTTTTAGCATCATATTAGGCAAATGGTTTCTCTCCACTCTCAGCATTTACTTTTGCTGGCCCTGCAGAGCTGGCCCTTACCATGCCTGGCACTATGGAGAAACTCCTGGCACTATGTTAACAGGTATAAAAAATTCTTTCTGTATCTTCAAACTGTAATATAAAATTTCATAAACTTGAGTTAAACTGTGGAACAGGCTTGTTTTCCAACTAGACCAAATTTAGGAAATAAATATAGTATCTGAGAAATACTGATGTGAAATACCTACCATATGACAACTACAAAAAAACCAACACATATTATTCTGAATAATATATGTTAAAGTATTAAGTAAAACTGTCCCCAGTGATGTTAATCAACACTTATTAAACATTTACAAAATGTTCCTGATGTTGAAGGCCTCAGTAAACTTCTAAATAATTATACTATTTGTATATAAAAATACAAAGAGTGAGAAAATCTCCTACAAATTTAGAATTGGGTACATTTTTTCTTTCAAAAGAAAAAAATATCGGAAGTGCCAAAAGGAGTAGTAATAAAAATTAAATATGAATAAAGAAAAATTCAAAGGCAGAAGGATGGAAAGGAGAATTAAAAAAAAAACGACCAAAATAAAACATTAAGCACCATTTAACCAGTTACAAACTCCACATCACTTTTTTAATCCAGTCATGATCTTATATAGAAGTATGCAACCACTACCTTCAATAAGAATGACTGTAAAAACTACAGTGTAGTTGAGGTCCCTGCCCTATTAAAGGGGCAGGGACTTCAAGAATCAGGTTGGTGATAGTAATAATGTGTTTGTATAATAGCAAGCTTTGGATAACTATAAACAAAATTACTACACTTACAACCTATAGAAGTGTCTAAGCTTTGACAGTGGCTTACACTTACACTGTACATGCACTTATTCACCAATATTTGGGGACTAGGCAAATTAAGGTAAATTGTAACACCTGTAATACTTCCAGAAACTTGAACATATAGGAATTTTTAAAAAGATAAAATCCTGCTTTAAAGCAATAGGATTATACAAAAATACATTAACCAAGCAGAACTCTACATCAAACTAAGAACCACAGAATAACTAGACTGAAGTGTCCCCAGACTACAACTTAATTAGGTGAAAAAAAAAATGTGCTCAAGTAGCAAAATTAGATTTATAAGATTTAGTCTCCAAACCAAAGACAAATAAATTAACCTTACAATAAGGAACAAGGGTTAAGTCTGTAGTGCTCTGTATGTAGTAGGTGCTTAAAACTGAAGGATCAGAGAGAAAGAGGGAGAGAGGAAATAAACAAGGAAACCAGATCATAAGCTTAATACCAAAATCTGAGTAAAAAAACCCCCTACAGATCATTCACATGAAAATATAAATACAAAAATTCTAAGTATAATGTTAATTAAACAATATTAAATAAACTAAGTAGTTTTCCTAGAAGTATAAGGACTTCATGATAGAAAATATTATTTATCAACCCTAATGGTCCAAACAAAAAGCTGTCCATCTCAAGAAATACTAAAAAATTACTTAATAAAACCCAGTATCTTGTCCTTATAAAATTTCTTAATAAACTTGGAATACGAAGATTATCCTATAACATGGTAATGGATATCTACCCCAATACATTCTGATGATGGAATGTTAAAGGAATTTCACTAAAATCAGGAGTAATATATGATGCTATAATTACTATTATTCCAGAATTTATTGCCAATACCAACAAAAAATTTAATTAAGAAATATATGTAAAGAGCAAATCAAAAGACAATGTATAAGACAAACACAAATTACCAATACCATAATGAAAGGGGGATTTTAGTACAGATAACATAAATAGTAAAAACATAAATGAGAATATTACAAACTGTATGCCAATGCATTTAACTAAAAGGAAATGCCTAGATTCTATAAGAACACCAGTTTCGAAAAGTGACCCAAGAATAAATAGAAAATCTAGATTGTCATCTATATGTTAATGTAATTTAATTTATATTTAAAAACCTTCCCAGATGGCTTCATGGGTGAATCCTCCAAATATTTAAAAAATAAATAATAGCAAACTTATATAAGTTCTTTTAGAGAAGAGTGGAAGAGGAAATACTACCAAAGGCATTTTATGAGGCCACATATTCTGTTAGTATAACCTGACACAAACATTACAAGAAAATTAATGAACAAGAACCCTCATGAACACAGAAACAAAAATTCTTTCAAAATTAACAAACAAAATACAGCAAATATAGTAAAGGAAATTATACCATGACTGTCATTATCCCAGGAATGCAAAGTTGATTTAATATTCAAAAGTCAATCAGTGAAATTCACATGAATGGAATAAAAAGAATCACGTTCATCTCAAAAGACACAGAAAAGGTGTTTGACAAAATGTAACATCTATTCATGATAAAAACTCGCAGCAAATTAGAAATGAAAAGAAACTTTCCCAATCTGATAAAGAGTATCTATAAAAAACCTACAGTTAAGATCATACCCGATGGTAAACTCTCTTCAAAAGTCAAGAACAAGTCAAAACTCTCTGCCCTCAACTTACCTATTCGACTTTTTACCAGAAGTCTAACCAGTGCAAGTAAGACAAAGAAAGAAAAAGAGAAGAGGCACGTGAGAAGAGAGAGAGGAGAGGACAGGAAAGAAGAGAAAAAAAGAGGAGAGGAAGGGGGAAGGGAGGGAGAGGAAGGAGTGGGGTGGTACAGTCGGAAGGGGAGGGTGGGAAAGAGGGAAAAAAGACAAGACTGGAAAAGAACTACCGTGTTTTTGCCGTGTATAATGTGCACCTTTTTGCCCTAATTTTCGAGGGAAAGTAAGAGTGCACATTATTCATGAGTAGTACCTGATATACCTTTTATCTGTTCTTGTGTTCTTTAATTATTTTACATAAAATTTCTTGTACCATAAATGTTCAAAAATAAATGCTAAAATCCCTTTATAATACAAAAAACAAGTATCTAAATATAAATAAATAAATAAATAATTGGGTTAAAAATTAAAATGAAAGATTTTTTTCCTGAAAGTTTGAGTCAAAAATGTGGGTACGCATTATACATGGCAAAATATGGTACTCTTTATTCACATATAACATGACTTCATACATAGAAAATCCAAAGGAGTAGAAAAATTGTTAGAACTACTAAGTGAATTTAGCAAGATCAATGGATACAAAAACAATATACAAAACTCCACTGTATTTCTAAATACTAGTAACATACAATGAAGACATAAAGTAAAACCACACTATCATTCATAATAATATCAAATAAAATACCAAATACCTAGGAATAAATTCAACAAGAGATGTGAAATACATCTACATTAAATCACAAAATATTACCGAAATGAAAGACCTCAATAAATGGAGAGATACACAATGTTTATGAATTGGAAGACCTGGTATCTTTAAGATATCAACTGCCCTCAAATTAATGTATACATTCAATGCAATCTGAATCAAAATCTAAACAGGCTTTTTAAAATAGAAACTGGCAAGTTGATTCTAAAATTTATATGGACTTATAATACCCTAGCAATCTTGAAAAACAAGGTTGGAGAACTTAACCAGATTTCAAAACTTACTGTAAAGTTACAGTAATTAAAACAGTGCTGGGATTTGTGGTACTTAGTTTTTGGACAGACACCAAAAAAAATTCAATGGAGAAAGTTACATCTTTCCATTCCTGATATTGAAGAAACTGAGTATCTCTGTGGATAAAAAAGTGAAGCTCTACCTAAGATCATATAAATAATTAGTGTCAGATGAATCACAGAGTTAAAAATGTGAGTGTCAAATTATATATTGCTAACAAAAGATTACTATCTCAAATACTAAAGAACTTCTGCAAAATATAAAGATATGGATAAATCAATTTAAAAATGAGAATATACATAAAGTTTTTAGAAGAACATTTAGTAAAATACCTAACCTTCATGATTTTGGAATATGGAAAAGAATTCTCACCAGATAAAATGCAACAGCCATAAAATTAAAAATTGGTAAAATGAACTTTATCAAAATTAAAGCCTTTTTCACATAAACAACACTATTAATGAAGTAAAAAGCTACACATTGCCAGAAAACATTCACAACAGATGTATTTGACAAAGAAAAATCATACCCAACTACAAAAAGAATTCTACACATCAGTAATAAAAGACAATATAATTTACGCAAATGGACAAAAGCGCTTAATGTGTTCAATGCTACTGGTCATCAGAGAAACGCAAATCAAAACTAGATGGAGATGCCACTACAAAATCACCAGAATAACTATGGTCAATAAACCTAGGACATGAAGCAACTAGACCTGACATATTTTGATTAGAGTATATAAAATGGGATAACTACTTTTGGAATTAGCAATTTCTAGTAAAGTTAAACACACATACCCTAAAATCCAGAAATTCCTCTCCTAGATATATTCCCAAGCAAAATGAGTGCATATGCCCACAAAAAGATCTGCACAAGAATGTTCACAGCAGCATTATTCATAATTGCTTCCCCACACTCCTGCAAAAAAGGGAAATGATTCAAATGTCTATCAACAGCAGAGTAGATAAATTGTGCTACATTCATACAATTCAATCTTACTTCACAGCAGAAAAGAAACTAATACAAAATGCTATTTGATAAACCTTAAAAATATTATCATTACGTTGAGTGCAAGGAGTCAAACAAAAAAGAGTACACATGATCCCATTATACAAAGTCTGAGAATGGACAAAGCTAAGCAAAAATCAGAATGATCGGCTCCTAGCTGGGGCAGTAGTACCGGCTGGAAAGAGGACAAATAAACGATCTGGAGTGATGGTAACGCTCCTTACCTTCATCTGGGTGTGTACCATTTGCAGGCCAGTGCGTGTACATATGCAAATGATCAATATTTCACTTTACGTAAATTTTATTCAGTAATATACTGTGGAAAGGAATAGAAGGGAAAAACCATGAAGGTAAAAAAGAAAAGGTGGTGACTGCAGGTGGGAGCGGGTATAAGGGGGTTAAATGGTAATGGGAAAAATATAGTAAAAAAGAAAAAAGGAAAGGGAAGGGAGAAATGCCATTTTAATTTGAATATTATGGTCTAAGTCAAAATTCTCTCTCTGTAGGTGACACCAACTAATGATTTGTGGAAAGGCATGCTTCCTATAATGCATGATACTTCAAGTAGTTAGGAATATCTTAAAATTTTATTATATTCTTTGAATAGTCCAATGAAATGCCATTATTACATGGTCCACCTATTGAATGTCTGAGGATAATACATTAAGAAGATTTTAACAGCAGTTCTATTTTCTTTAATTTTTCCAAAAACTTCTAGGTTTCAAAGTAGTATCCATACTTCCAATACCATTTTACATATTAATATAACTGTTCTCTTTATAACTTAAAACTCTATTTCAAGTCTAATTTTTCCATAACAAGAAGTAAATTTAATTTCACTGTAAAATAATCAGCGATTACAAGAGAGCAACAATTAGAAAAGAAATGTCGCCCTGACCAGTGTGGCTCGGCTGGGTGCTGTCCTGCAACGTGAAAGGGCACCGGTTCCATTCTGGTCAGAGCCTGGGTTGTACGTTCAGTTCCTGGTCAGGACGCATACCAGAGGCAACCAACCTACTGATGTTTTGCTCCCTCTTTCTCCCTCCCTTCCCCGCTCTCTAAAAATAAATAAAATCTTTTCTGAAAATGTCACCCACAATCCCATATTCTAATAGTTAAATGTGTGTGCACCTACACAGACATCAATTATGTATTACATATGTTTGCTGTTTTTTTTTTTTGAAGGATCATGTCGCACCCTGTTCTGGGACGGAACAGGGATTCATGCGATTCATCACCTCGCATGAATCGAGGGTGATGAATGACCCTCACAGCATTCATATTCTCCTACTAAGCTGTCCTGTAATCTATTTAACCAGTCCCCAGTTCCTAAAACATTTTTTCAAATTTCTTACGACTGTAAACAAAATTGGCACCAAATGTTCCAACCGTAGTAATTTTCTTCATTTTTATTACTTTTACTGCAACTCTGAATGACTTGAAATGGTTCTATATAACCACTTAGCACCTTCTCTTTCTGATCAGAAATCAACAAATTTTTCCTTAAAAGAACAGATAGAAAAAAATACAATAAAAAATGTATGTGTCAACTTGAAAAAATAAAATGTAAATAAATTGGAGAAAAAGGACAGACAGTAAAAATTTTAGGCATTGAGGTCCACATTCAATCATACAATCTTTGTTGCATATACTTCGTTTTCTTTTTGACTTTTACAATAAAAACCATTCTTAGTTCATGGACCTTGTAAAACAGTCTAGGAACAGAAGGACTTAGTCTGTAGGCTGCAGATGATGACCCTTGATTTAGACCATGTTCTACAAAAACCCATGAAGACAAAAAGTTACTCTAGAATTTTAGGTGGCTTGTGCCAGTCACCATATTTTATTGGACCATAGTACGGTAAGTTTAATTCTTAGTTATTTTTAAGGGAACAATTTATTTTCATATGATCTCTTATCTCCCATAAGACCACCAACTCCTACCCTGACTAGTTTATTAAATTTTTTAATTTAAATTCTAAAATTATATAAAAGTGATTGTGAACAATTCATGAACAATTTTAATGGCACTTGTAAGAATACATGGTTTTACTAAGGTTCTTTAACTACTGTTACCAAATATTCGTAAGATAGCTCTTTGAAAGGCTACTGCCAACAAATACTGTACTCCCAGCTCTAGCTACATAATGACTGATAGCTACAGGAATAAATATCATCATTTAGTTGTCTCCATCTTTTTCCATAGCCTGTCCTTGCTTTACCTATAAAATATTACTTAGAAACAGCAGGTGGAATAAGTATAATAAAGATGGTATTTAAAAGTAACTGTCTTTTCTTAATATTAGGGATTTCAGTAAAATATTTTTAAGAGATTCAGCAAATCTTAAGATTTAAACAATAAGGAAAAGACCAGTGACATTTCAAAGAATTTTTAAAAGAAAATCTGTCTTATCAGTATATTCATTTTGTATTTTAAGTTCCTTTGTAAAAAAAAAAAAATACTGAGCAAACAATGCTTGAAAAAGGATAAACACGTTTTTAAAAAATAGAAAAAAATCTGCAGAGGGAGGTGGAAAACAAATGGAAAGAGAATTCAATTAACTTTATAAAACTACCAGCTTTGGTACAGAGTCTGGGATACTTCTAAAATCTATTTTGGGTTCCTTTGGTTTCTAGTGAGTGGTGTTGGAACATCAGAACCTGCATGGAAAGTTACAAAATATAATTAACCTACTCCAATTTGACTTATCTACCTAGGTTCAATCTCCCTATTTTGGTCTAGTATAATAGGTCTACTTTCTAGTCCTGTTGTGTGCATTCTGAGAGAAAAAGGAGAAGGGAGAGAAGGAAAAGAGAGAAGGAAGAAGACAAGACTGGATAATGATCAACCATGTGTCGCTAAGACAAAGGCTTAAGACTCTCTCACGAGAAACTTCACTCTGACCCTTTTGCAAAATACTTCTGGCCAACAGAGATTCTGGCAGATTTTCTTACTAATGAACACCTTCAAAAATGCAAATGTTGAGCACATTCTCTATTTCAATTAGACTCAATACTAGAAAGGGTCAGAAAATAATGTGTGTATAGCAGAAGATCTAGATTCCAGTTCCAATTCTTACAAAACTAGTTTTGAGAAGTTGGTCAAGTTACTGACTTTCTATGGGCCTAAGGCTTCTTTGTGAAATGAAGGGGGTGTATTAGATAAATCTCTAACATCTCCCCTGATTCTAAAATTCTAAAAAGGCAAAGTGATTACATTCAACCTTCTATGGTTAACCACAAAGTATTTTAAAGAAATTAAATAATATGCAAACTAATGATAGGAATAAAATTAAATAAATATTACTTAGGAAACATGTAATGATAATCAACATTTTATGATTCCAAAATTTAAGAAAACTATTTTATTTAATAAAGCCCAATGTTTTGAAATCTAATGTTAATAAATGGCTCTTAATTTTAGTGTTATAAAGTAATAGCTAGAAAAATTGAAAGAGAACTTTCTGCATCTAGAGGCTCCAGGCTTCTGGGCCCTGGCAGCAGGGCTGGCATGGACCCACCCGGGGTCATGCCTGCCTGCCCTGGGCACCGAGGGCTCCTTGGCAAGCACCCGAGAAATGGGCCACCGAAACACTGGACAAAAGCCCAAAGAGCCAAACGGTCGTAACTGGAGAATGCAGGCAGATTGGCTAGAGATCCAGAAAGACTCAGAAGCACCCCAAATTGCCTGCCCATTCAGCCAGATGCCCATCCCACCCAGTATTACATTCTCCAGGAGAGACGTTCTGAAAGCCACTGCCTGACACGACTGTGTCCCCCAGAGAGCAACTCCTCCACAGGTCATCCGCCATCCCGACCCCAGCTCCACTCTGACTTCTCATGCCCCAGGCTGTCCATCTTGTTCGTCTCTTCCCCACAACAGCCTTGAGCAGGACCCCCTCTCGGGTCATCCCTCCCTGTGTCGTCACCTGAAGAACACCTGGGCACGGAACACCCAGTGTGCCCTGCCACTGTCCCAGCCCATCTCGAAGAGGCCTTGTTCACCTCCAATCAACCCCTTCAACACGCTGTCTCTGGCAAAGCCCATCACCTGGATTTTGCCTTTAGCCTTCAACACTCACAATCCCAGTACAGTGATGAAATGTTTAAAAAAAAGTTACTGTGTACCAAAGTTCTTCCTAAGGTATAACACAGTTTGAAGCTTTACTAATTCGGACTGGGAGAGAGACTGAATTACTAGGGACTTCTTTGTATACACCCTGTATCTCATACGTCAGATGGCCACTGATGCACTAAATCATCAAAGATGATTTGGAAATAGCCTGGCTATCAAAGCAAGTTTTTAATAAATCTGTTTTATTTTCTAAGCTGCTGATCTCTGGTTTTAATCAATGAATTAATTTTAAATAAAAGGATAGGACTTGGTTAGGTAAACGAAGAATACTATATACTATAAGTAGATAAAACCAGATCAAAAATGCAGAAAGCTTCCTAAAACTCACCCAAGAAAAACTGGAAGTTTAAACATTAGTTTTAAAAAGTGTATATATTTGTGTGCATGTACAAAATCTCAAAAGTATACATGCCACACTGACCTGAGGAGTTAGTTTTCCAGGTGATCCGAAGAGGCAGTGGGGTTCAATTATGAGAGGCTTTTGCTTTGTCTATACAGTGTGAATTTTGTAAAAATGCATTACTTGTGTAACCAAAGGTAAATTTAAAAAATTTAAAAACGCTCTGGCTGGTGTGGCTCAGTGGATTGAGTGCTGACCTACAAACTGAAAGGTCACTGGTTCAATTCCCAGTCAGGGTACATGCCTGGGTTGTGGGAGGCAACTGATCGATGTAAACATCTCTTACACACTGATACTTCTGTCCCTCCCGTTCTCCCTCCCCTCCCCCTCTCTAAAAGTAAATAAATAAAATCTTTTAAAAAATTTTAAAGAACAGAAATTTAAATACACACACATTCTCTCTCTCTCTTTCTCTCTCTCTCTCAAAAATATGGCATATTACTTCAATACAAAGACCACTGGATGGGGCAGGTTTATATACTATACTTAAATGCCTAGACAAGAAATAAATTCAAATTGGAAAAAAAAGAACTTAATAGACTAGATATTTAGGCCAAACTTGTACCCCTCCCTTAAACATATTTCCATTTCTAAGAGTGAGACTTTCCATGTTTAGTAATGTTTATTTTTCACCAGCTGTGAATTTTCTAGGGAACTTAAGCTCATCAGTTTTGAAACAGCAAATCCTATTAGGTACCTACTATGTGTCAGATATAGTACTACGCACTGATGATGATGATGATGTTTGTTGTCTGGGAGAGAAAAATGGATGACTAATAAATTTACTATACGCTCAATGACCTTTATTTACACAGGCAAATTTCAAGTTCTTCAGATTTAAAAACAAATCAGCTAATGTTCTAAACGTAGCTGTGCAAACCACTGTGCACGTGTGCCTACTCCACACTGCCACTACTTTCCCCATCACTACTGTGAGTCAACATTTCTTAAAGATGTAAAACTGCTGGAAAATCTGAATGCCAGAGGAAAATATAGGAAAGACAGAGTCAAGGGCAAAAAAATAGATATAACTGCTGGTGCGCTAACTGAATTATGCAGCACACTTTTTTCTCATTTCCTTTACATATTTTAAAATCATCTGTTAGCTTAGAAAAATAAAATTGTTACAGATTACTTGACATCTGTACATTAAGATTATATTTTGCATACTTAATTTGTAGACTGAAAGCAATGGAATACTATATTTTCCCATTCTCAAGCAAACCAGAAATAACTCCACTATAAATTTTTCCTCAAATTTCTGTATCCATTCTTTCTGTGAACTTTGATTTACCATAAACATTGCTGTATTTTCTTTCTCCTTATAGCAAAGTAGTATGTAGTTCACTATACATCAGTTACTTAACCCCATGCCTTACTCCTAATATCACACCTTTTTCACCTTTTTTAAAATTTACCTTTTACTAAGAGAAGGGCATGGAGAAAGGATGCATGAGAAGACTACAAAAGACACTGGAGAGTGTTTGGAGAAAAAAACAACATAATGACAGCAGAGACTGAGAAAAGTGAACAAGTTTGAGAAATATTCTGGCAGGAGGATGAACTGGATTTTGAGAAGAGAAGAGGAAGTTTCAAAGATGACTCCCAATGTGAATCCCAGGATGCCCAAAAACATTCATTCATTGACCAAAATATTTATTGAGCATCTAATATGTACAAAGCACTTTTCTATGTATGGGGAATAACATCTCTAGAGTTCAGAGACATGAGAGCTGATGAAATATAAATTATTTACTGACAAACATTTAGTATTTAAAGCTTTGAGACTGAATGATACTACTGCCTGGCCTTTCTCATTTATGTGACCCCAAATATTCTCCTTTTGTTAGACAGTTTGGATCACGATTCAGCTGGTGGTGTAGACTTGGAGGGAAGCAAAGCACAACTGGAAGAGTGAGGAAAGGGAGGGAGGGAAGTCTTCTAACACAAGCCCTAGAACTCTAAATCCTAACATATTCAAGACAGTAATCCTGTATTACAAGCAAACCTTTAGTCAGCAGACTGGGAATAGAGAAAAGAGATTCTAGTTGATAGTAAGTCACATGCATGCAAAGCCAGAGACACCACACAAATTAATGAAAAAAGAAAAAGCTTGATATTTTAAAGAAAATTTTGTTAAAAGGGTCTTTATAAGACAGCTATCTTGTAAAATGTGAGATTCCTCAAAAAAATCCACATTATTAAACTAGAGAATGTTTTACAATTAATATTATAAACGTTGTGACACATGCCTAGACGCAGCACCTTGGAAACTAGCACTAAAAATGTAGATAAGAACCTATGAAAGGACTTCCAGCCAAGATGGAGGCGTAGGTTGACACCTTGTGCCTCCTCCCACAACCAAATTAAGGACAACAAAAATTTAGAAACAAACAAACAACAAAAAAAACCAACCAGAACTGACAGAAAATTGAACTGTATGGAAGTCCGACAACCAAGGAGTTAGACACATTCATCCAGACCAGTAGGAGGGGTGGAGTTGGCCGACCAGGCAGAGTCTGGCGACCAGGCAGAGAGGAATCACAGCAAAAAAACAAAACAAAACAAAACAAAACAAAAACAGCGGCTGACAGACCCCGGGCGCAGGGTGGCAGCGGGCAAACCCAGTGAGGTGTGCAGGGCGGCTGGCTGACCGAGGGGTCCCACATTCATGCGCAGACAAACCAGGTGAAGCTGGGTAGCCAGACAGACCTCGCAGCCCAGGGCCTCAGCCCGGAAATAAAGCCTCAAAACACTGATTGAAAACACCTGTGGGGGGTGAGGCGCAGGGAGGAACTCCCAGCCTCATAGGAGAGTTTGTTGGAGAGACCCACAGGGTCCTAGAATGTGCACAAGCCCACCCACACGGGAACCAGCACCAGACGGGCCCAATTTGCTTGTGGGAAGAGATGAAGGGACTGAAATCTGGGAGGGGAGCAAGCGCCATTGTTCCCTCTCGGACCCCTCCCCAGAAATAGCGTCACAACCCAGTGACTGGGTTGCCCCGCCCTGGTGAACACATAAGGCTCCGCCCCTCAATGTAACAGGCGCTGACAAGACCAAAAAAAAAAAAAGCCCAAACGAAAGAACAGATCAAAGTCCTAAGGCAAATACTTTTAAGCAACCAAGAGACAGCCAACCTATCAGATGCACAGTTCAAAGCATGGGTAATCCGGATGCTCAAAGAATTGGTTGAATTTGGTCGCAAATTACATGAAAAAATGAAGGCTACGCTAAGTGAAATGAAGGAAAACATACAGTGAACCAATAGTGATGGAAAGAAAACTGGGTCTCACATCAATGGAGTGGACCAGAAGGAAGAAAGAAACAACCAAACAGAAAAGAATGAAGAAACAAGAATTCAAAAAAAATGAGGAGAGGCTTAGAAACCTCCAGGACATCTTGAAACGTTCCAACATCCGAATTATAGGGGTACCAGAAGGGGAAGAGGAAGAGCAACAAGTGGAAAACTTATTTGAACAAATAATAAAGGAGAACTTCCCCAATCTGGCAAAGGAAATAGACTTCCAGGAATTCCAGGAAGCTCAGAGAGTCCCAAAGAAGTTGGACCCAAAGAGGAACACACCAAGGCACTTCATAATTACATTAGCCAAGATTAAAATGAAGGAGAGAATTATAGAAGCAGCAAGAGATAAGGGGATAGTAACCTACAAAGGAGTTCCCATCACACTGTCAGCTGATTTCTCAAAAGGTGCCTTACAGGCAAGAAGGGGCTGGAAAGAAGTATTCCAAGTCATGAAAGGCAAGGACCTACATCCCAGATTGCTCTATCCAGCAAAGCTTTCATTTAGAATGGAAGGGCAGATAAAGTGCTTCTCAGATAAGTTAAAGGAGTACATCATCACCAAGCCCTTGTTGTATGAAATGTTGAAAGGACTTGTTTAAGAAAAAGAAGGTAAAAAATATGAACAGTAAAATGACAGCAAACTCACAGTTAATAACCACACCTAAAACAAACACAAAAGCAAACTAAGCAAACAACTAGAACAGGAGCAGATCCATGGAAATGGAGATCACATGGAGGGTTAGCAACACAGGAGTGGGTGGAGGAGAGAGGGGGAAAAGTTACAGAGAATAAGTAGCATAGATGGTAGGTAGAAAATAGACAGGGGGAGGGCAAGAATAGTATGGGAAATGTAGAAGCTAAAGAACTTATGACACATGGACATGAACTAAAAGCGGGAATGTGGGTGGGAGAGGGTGTTCAGGGTGGAGGGGAATGAAGGGGGAAAATGGGACAACTATAATAGCATAATCAATAAAATAGTAATTAAAAAAGAACCTATGAAAGGATCATGTTAAATATTACTTTTAAAGGGATATGATAAAACAGTATTAGAGGAAGCAAATTCATGGAGAGATAAGCAAAGTGAAAGGTAGAAAACAGTCTTGAAAGTAAGTCATTGATCATTCTTTTCCTTCTCTGTATTCCATTTGTTCAGCTCCTGGGCACACAATGACTTGCATTGCTTATAACTGTGTCACTGTATATATGATAATTTTGTCACTCAGTTACCTATATGCTAGTGCCTCGAAGGCAGTATCCCTACACCTAGCAGAGTTGGGAGGCACACTTACTGGCCAAACAAGATCTTCCTACATAGTGCATTAAATGTTCCTCACAACAACTAGGTCATAGCAGAAAGCATCTTACAGCAATTAAGCAACCCTACCAAACTAGCCCTAAAAGATGACTGGCTCCAAAAGAAATTAAAGAGTGAAAAAAGCCCTTAAGTACACACCTCACAAATTATAAAAAACTCTAAAGAAGAGTTTAAAATCTTTTTTTAAAAGATTTTATTTATTTATTTTTAGACAGAGAGGAAGGGAGTGAGAGAGAGAGGGAAAGAAACATCAATGTGTGGTTGCCTCTCACGTGCCCCCTACTGAAGACCTGGACTGCAACCCAGGTGTGTGCCCTGACCAGGAATTGAACCAGCGAACCTTTGGTTCGCAGGCTGGCGCTCAATCCAATGAGCCACAGAAGCCAGGGCAAGAGTTAAAAATCTTTTAAAAAATGCAATTACAATTTCTCATTGGCAGTTTTTGAAAAAGAATGAAGAACCTGCCTTAGATCCAGGTTTTAATGAAACTGTTGATTTGAAGGTTTGAATAAGAGTCCTAATGTATCATAGATGGGAAAGTACATAAAAATTTCATTTAACCTATTAAGTATTTCTTGTTTTCTAACACATAAACTGGTGAAATGCTTAATCTAAAAGATTACTTGAAAGTATTTTTAAATTTATCTTAAATTACTTACACTTTAAAAATAGTAAGGAAAAGGAGGGCTACACTAATATTTTTGGCTGAATAAACAAGAAAAACTATTAAAACATGACAAAAAGTTTTTATTCACTTCCCTGCAAAATATATTGTGGCATGCCTAACTTGGCAGAGAAGTAAACAGTAAGTTTTTAATTGACTGAACTGAGCAGACATACAGAGAAATGTAAGCACAGTGACTGTCACACTGCAGGATGAAAGTGGCGTATTATTCTATTCAGAGGCGAGGGGCACACAAGACAAAAGAATTTCTCTGTTCCAAGAGTACAATAGTCCTTTATGACTTTCCTTCCAGGAATACTCTGTTTCATTATGCTAATAACCAATCTTAATTTTTAAATAGGCTTCAATTCAAAACATTAATATAGTGCATAGAAGGTTGCATAAGCAAAGCTCGGGTTAAGAGTTAACATCTTCCTTGCCCTGACTGGTGTGGCTCAGTGGGCTGGGCATCCTCCCATGAACGTAAAGGTCGCCAGCTCGCCAGGTCGGGGGACACGCCTAGGTGTGAGAGGCAGCTGATCGATGTTTCTCTCATACATTAGTGTTTCTCTCCCTCTCTTTCTCCCTCCTTCTCCTCTCTCTCAAAATAATTTAACTAAAAGCAATGTAAGGTATTTCAACTTGCCTAGCACTTGAGAGTGCAGTTAATACAATTTAGCAGTCAATTTGAACAGGCTGAGGTCTGGTTTAGGTTGGTGTAAAGATCTGTATTTCCAACACCCAATAAATTGTCTTGCTGTACTCCACAGGTGTTATCTATGTGACAGAAAAACCAATGACAACTACAGAACAAAACTTTAACAAAGATGTGGATAAGTCACGTGCAAAAAGAACACTGCATTTTAAAACCTTATCACTGGAATAGGAAGGCTCCAAAATAAAAGAGGCCAACCAGTAACTTCAGGATGAAGGCAACTAAAAAACAAGAGAATTGAAAGAATTCTGAGACTCACTGTATGTGACATTAGACATAGCGGTCTTATAATACAAAGAGAAAGTGCTTATAATTTTCTCATGGATTAGCTAAGAACAAAACATCAGTCTTTTTTCTAACTTGTAAGAATTTGAATGGCATTGTTAATCAACAAAATTAAATAGACCATGACTAAAACTCTACCTGGTAAAATATGCTGCTGTCTAAAAACTGATGAGTCAAATCTTGTAGACAAAATTTCGATGTACAATATGTGGACAAACTGAATTTGGTAGAAGCAAGTTCAAATAAAAACTAACAAGTACCAAAGCTACAATCTGAAAAGTTAATTACAAACAAAATCTAACCAAATTAAATGTTCATTCTAAATGTGAAAGAAAAAGAATCGATCCTAGTAAAAACAATGAATAAAAAAAATACTGGAAAAAGAAAGTCTGAAAAAGTTTAATATCATGATGTGGATAACTAACCAATAAACTTAAATGATTTAATGTAGTTTTCTACAGAAGATAATCTGATTAAAATTCACTCATGCTGGCATGACTAATTATAATGGTTGTATTCCCAATATCCTTGGAGGGAGAAATATGTCTGCTGGGTCAAAATGATACTCAGTTAAAAAGGTAAACTACTGCTCTATGTAGAACATCAAAATCTGAGAAATACCCAGAACAAGCAAAAACTAAAAGAGTTAATCACCATTAAACCAGCTTTACATGAAATGTTAAAGTCTTCTTTAAACAGAAAAGGAAAAGCCGTAACTAGTAAAAGGAAAATATGACAAAGGAAAAACCCACACAGGTAAAAAACAAGTATTTAATAAATACAGCAAATTAGACATTTAAAATGCTACTACAAAAGTCAAAAGAAAAAATTTCAAACTTGTCCTGGCTGTTGTGGATCAGCTGGTTGGAGCAGCATCCTATAACTGTAGGTTGAGAGTTTGATTCCCAGTTAAGGCACGTATCTAGGTTGAGGGTTCCATTCCCAGTCTAGGTGTGTACCAGACAATGAAAAAATGTCCTCAGGTGAGGATTTAAAAAAAGCATCAAACTTAACTTAAACTACAATAAGTAGTTAGAAGATACACAAGACAAAAAGATCTAAAACATGACATCAATAACATAAAGCATGGAATAGGGAGTAAAACTGTAGTCCTTATAGAATATATTTGAACTTAAACACCTATGAGCTTAAAATGACTGCTATAGGTATAGGATGATATACATAAGCCACATGGTAACCACAAACCAAAAACCAACAAAAATATGTATACAAAGAAAAAACCCAGACAAAACAATAAAGAAAAACTGCAAACCACAAGGAAAGAGATCAAGAAGGAAAAAAGGAACAAAGAACTATAAAATCAACCAAAAAACAATATATAAAATGGTAATAAGTACATACCCATAATTACTTTAAATGTACGTAAACAGGCTAAATGTTCCAATAGGAAGACAAAGGGTGGCTGAATGGATTAAAAGCCATGACCCATCTGTATGCTGCTCATGAGAAGACTCACTTCAAATCGAAAGACATACAGACTGAAAGTGAAGGATTGAAAAAAGGTATTCCATGCAGCTAGTGACGAAAAGAAAGCTGGGGTAGCAATACTTCTTTCAGACAAAATAGACTTTAAAAGAAAAAAATTTAAAAAAATTTAAAAAGACAAAGAAGGTCATTACATAACTATAAAGTGGTCAATCCAAGAAGAGGATGTAACAATCCTAAGTATCAATGCACCCAACACAGGAGCACCTAAATATATAAAGCAATGATTAGTGGACATAAAGAAAGAAATCCACAGTAATAAAATAATAGTAGGAAATTTTAATAACCCACTCACATCAATGGGTGAACCATCTAGGCAGAAAATCGGTAGGGAAATAATAGGCTTAAATGTCATATTAGACCAGATCAACTTAATAAAACATCAATACAACACTTCAGCATGGAACACTGTCCAGGTCAGATCACATATTAGGCCACAAAATAAGTCTCAATAAATTCAAGAAGGCTGAAACCCTATCAAGTATCTTTTCTGACCACACTGGTTTCTGGCCACAGTGGCAGTTTCATGCCATTGAAAAAACACAAATACATGGAGAGTAAATAACATGCTACTAAACAACCAATGGATCAAAGAGGATATCAAACAAGAAATTAAACTGTATCTTGAAACAAATAAAAATAAAAACACTTTTATTTTAAATACTTTTAAAAATGTATAGGATACAGAAAAAGCAGTTCTAAGAGGGAAGTTAATAGCTATATGGGCCTACCTCGACAAATGAAAAAAATCCCAAATAAACAACCTAACTTTACACTTACAAGCTACAAAAACAAAAAAGGGAAAAAAAAGTAAACAGAAAAGAAAAAAAGACAGTCAAAACTAAAGCAAAAATAAAATAGAAATCAAAGAGACAAGAGGAAAAGAAAAAACAATAAAACTAAGAGCTGATTCTTTGAAAAGATAAACAAAACGAACAAACCCTTAGCCAAATTCATCAAGAGAAAGAGAGCCCAAGTAAATGAAACCATAAATGAAGAAGTAGTTACATATGACACCACAAAAGCACAAAGAATTATTAAAGAATATGAAAATTAAATGCCAAGAAATTTTATAATCTAAAGGAAATGAATAAATTTCTTGAACTATATAATTTTCCAAGACTGAACCAGAAAGAAATACAAACTCTAAACAGACTGACTACTAGCAAAACAATTTAAGCAGTAATCAGAAAACTTCTAACAAAAGTCTAGGACCGGACAGCTTCACAGGTGAATTCTACCAAACAGTCAAAAAATTAATATCCTTCTTAATCTATTTCAAAAAACTGAAGGGGAAGGAATACGTCCAAACTCATTCTATAAAGCCAGCATTACCCTAATACTAAAACCAAACAAGACATTACAAAAAAAGAAAATTAATAGCCAATACTCTTGAACATAGGTATAAAAATTCTCAATAAAATATTAGGAAATCAGATTAAACAGTGCATTAAAAGAATTATACACCACGACCAAGTGGGATTAATGCCAAGGAAATGAAAGGATGGTTTAACACCCATCAATCAATCAATTTGATACAATACATTACATTAACAAAATAAGTGTAAAAACCATATGATCATCTCAATTGATGAAGAAAAAGCACGTGACAAAATTCAACATCCTTCTATGATAAAACTTCTCAGTAAATGATACAGAAGGAAAATATCAACATAATAAACACTATTTATAACAAACTGACAGCTAATATAATCAATGATGAAAAACAAAAAAACATGACAAGGATATCCACTATTACTTCTATTCAAGATAGTATTGAAAGTCCTAGCCACAACAATCAGACAAGAAAAGTAAACAAAAAGGTATCTGAGTCTGAAGAAGTAAAACTCTCATTACTTACAGATGACAAGATACTATACATAGAAAACCATAAAGACTCCACCAAAAAAAATCTACTAGAATAAACAAATTCAGTAAAGCTGTGGGACACAGAATGAATATACAGAAATCTGTTACATTTCTATATACCACAAGCATTCAAAGCAGAAATTAACAAGACAATCCCATTTACAATTACATCAAAAAGCATAAAAAACCTAGAAATAAATTTAAACAAGGATGTAAAACACCTATATTCTGAAAACTATAGACACTGAAGAAAGAAACTGAACAAAATGCAAATAAATGGAAGGATAAACTTTGTTCATGGATTGGAGGATTAACATTGTTAAAATGTTCTTCCTACCTAAAGCAATATACAGATTCAATGCAATCCCTATTCAAATACTGAAGAAATTGTTCTCAGAATTAAACTATTTCTAAAATTTATATGGGACCACAAAAGACACTAAATAGCCAAGGAAATCTTGAAAAAGAACAAAGTGGGAGGTATCATGCCCTCTAATGTCAAACTATACTACAAAGCTACAAAAATCAAAACTGTGGTTGCTGACATAAATAGATATATAGATCAATGAAATAGAATAGAAAACCCAGAAATAAATCCACCCTTATATACTCAATTAATCTACATCAGAGGAGACAAGATATACAATGGAGGTAAAGACAGTCTCTTCAAAATATGGTGCTGGGAAAACTGGACAGACACATGCAAAAAAAAATGATGTTGGACATTTTATTCCACCATATACAAAAATAAACTTGAAATGGATTGATTAAAGACTTACAGGTAACACCTATAACCATAAAACTCCTAGAAGAAAACGTAAGCAGTAAACTCTTCAACTTGCTCTCAATAACATTTTTTTTATTTTCTCTCCTTGAGCAAGGAGAATAAAAGAAAAAGAAACAAATGGAACTACATCAAACTGAAAGTAATTTGCACAGCAAAGGAAACCATCAGCAAAACAAAAAGATAATTTACTGAATGGAAGAAGACAATTCACCAATGATATATTTGATAAGGGATTAATATCCAAAATATATAAGGAACTCATACAACTTAACACCCCCCAAAAAATCCAATTAAAAAATAGGCAGAGGACCTGAACAGACATTTCTCCAGAGACATAAAGATGGCCAAGAAACATGAAAAGATGCTCTATATCACAAATCATCAAGTAAATGAAATCAAAAACACTATGAGATATCATCTCATACCTGTCAGAATGGGTATCATCAATAAGTGAACAAACAAGTGTTGACAAGGATGTGGAGAAAGGGGAACCCTCATGCACTGTTGATGGGAATACAGACGGGAGCAGCCACTGTGGAAAGCAGTATGGAGTTACCTCAAAAATTTAAAAATGGGCGCTGACTGGTGTGGCTCACTGGTGCGGGCACTGTTCTGCAAAGTGAAAGGTTACCAGTCAGACTCCAGGTCAGGACACTTGCCTGGTTGCGTGCGGCTCGGTCCCCAGACAGTACAGGAGGCAACCAATCCATGTTTCTCCCTCACATTGATGTTGGTCTCCCCTTCTCCCTCCCTCCCCATCTCTAAAAATAAATAAAATCTTTAAAAAAATTACAAATGGAATTGCCTTATGTTTCAGAGATTCCACTTCTGGGAATTTATCTGAAGCAGCCCGAAACACTAATTTTAAAGAATGCATATACCCCAATGCTGATTGCAGCATTACTAGCAATAGCCAAGATATGGAAGCAGCTTAGCAGTCCATCAACAGATGAATGAATAAAGATGATGTTACATGTATATACAGGGCGGGATAAAAGTAGGTTTCGAGTTGTGAGTACAACCAAATCGCATAAAAAAAAACCCAAACCTTAAAAGCATTAAAATCATTCCACCCAATATAAATAACTGCAAATTTTAGTCAAAAACATCAAAAGGTTGATATATAGACTTTGAAATTGACAAAAAAATCCTAAAAATACCAAATGCTACAAAAATCATAAAATAACTTTTGAAAAGATTATGAGATATCAGAAGATGCTAGATAAAACAAAATAATTTTTCAAAGGATTAATTAAATCAGAATAAACTGAAATGTTCTTCCATGATAATGCAATTTTGTACATGTGCATTAGAAAAATATGTTCCTGAACACACTGCTACTCTGAACTGGTAAAGCTGACAATTTAACATATAGATTAACTGACCTAGAGCCAGTGTATTTGTAGAACAAATTCCTAGAAATTAAATGGCTGGATCAGGCACAGTATGTGAAATTTTCAGCTCTGATGACATGGCCAAATTGTCCTTTAAAAAACCGCACCAGTATGTACTCTAAGATCTATCAGAGCCAAACATTTTAATCCTTAGCAATCTAAATGGAAATACTGGAATCATTGTTTTTTTTTTAATTATAAGAAACAGCTTTACACTAATAGGAATAATGTAAAAACAAGTTCACAAATTAATAAGAAATCAAGACAACATGCAAAAAATGAAAATACTACTTATTTTAGGGTTTAGGAATTTTGAGGTTTTTTCATTGCTTTTTTAAAAGATTTTCTCCAGTGTTATTACCATGCTGATTTTCTGTTAACAAAAGTTCTGGTGGGGAGTAAAAAATAATCACAGCTTTTTTATGCCACCCAGGCTTTTTATCTCCTGTCAAGGACCCACCCATTTTTCAGTTGCCCAGTTCCAAAATTTGATCACAATCTTCCATTCAGCATTCTCCTGCATTCTCTAGACCCTGGTCATTAATTCCTATTGCTTATATTCCTTTTTATTAACTTTCTCTTACACGCCCTTTCATCTCCAATTCAACTGGATAATTAATATAATTTTCTCAGTGAAATCTCTTTCCTCTAGAATCCAATTTGTACACAGTTCTGCTGGAATAACTTCCCTCAGACCAGTGCTTAGCAAACCTGATCATGCATACACATCATGAGTATCTTGTTAAAAATGAAGCTTCTGATTCTCTAGGTCTGAGGTAAGGTATTAAACTTTGCATTTCTAGCAAGCTCCCAGTTATGTTAATGCTTTAACTTCATCCTTCAGGTCACTCTTCAGATTAAGAACTTTTAAATCAGCTATTACCTCCTGGTCAAATTTCAATTCTTTCTCAGTGCTCAGGAACCCTCTCTGAGACTGCCTTTGGCGCACTGCATGGCCCTACAGCCTCATAGAATGTCCATCACACTGTCCTTCCCACAGGCCATGCTCCTCTGGCTCAGCCACCTCATAGATATACGGTTCTCCAGTTTCACTTCAACATCCTTTCCCACTCCACCCACCACTCATTCAAGTATTATCTTTTCACAAAGACACACAAATTAATCCTGTCCACATCCTTGAACCTTTCTCTGACAACTCCTGTAATACTTCCCCATTAAACCCCTGGTATCTCAGCCCTATACTGGAGCCAAGGTGTTCATCCTGTGTCCTGTGAGGTGCTTTGACAACACAAATCTGCTTCCCATGGAAAGGCGAGCAATATGCTTAGCATATAATTTCTTTTTCTTTTTTTGAATTCCAAATCAGTTTGTTTTTTTTATTTTAATTGTTGTTCAAGTACAGTTTGCTGCCTTTTACCCCCATCCCAGCCCACCCTTCAACCAGCCCTCCCCACCTCCCTCCTCTTTCTACCCCTCCCCCCTTGTTTTTGTCCATGTGTCCTTTATACTTGTTCCTGCAAACCCTTCCCCTTTTCCCCTGAAATTCCCTCCCCTCTCCCCTCTGGTCACTGTCAGCCTGTTCTCAATTCCAGTGTCTTTGGTTATATTTTGCTTGTCTGTTTGTTTTGTTGATTAGGTTCCTGTTAAAGGTGAGCATATAATTTCTATTTTGCAAAGTTTATCCAGAGAATCATACTGTGTGGGTACCTTTTGAAAGAATAGCAAAAACATATCATGATATTTCACCTTGTACGAGTGAAAAATTTCAAGGTCAATTTGTCACTACTGTAAGCACAAATCATACTGCCAAGATAAAAACTAGTTACTGTTTAGAACAAAGAATATTAATTTTGTTTAAAACTATAGAAAATGTCAAGTGAGACATGAAAATAAAGAAATTACAAGAAATAAAGAATTCTACGGGGAAGAAATAAGAACAAAAAGAAAGCAATTGCCAATGATGCTGCACAAACAAATCATAAGGAACATGAACCAAATAGAACAGATGGTACAGCAAGTAGAGGGAAAGTTGCATAGAATATTCTCTGACCGTAATGGATTCCAAATAGAATTCAACAGAACTCCACACACCTGGAAACTTAACAACATACTCATGAATAATCCATGCACCAAACAGCAAGTTTCAAAGAAAAATTTACAATACACAGAGCTAAGAAAAATGAAAATACAACGTATTAAAATTTGTCAAGTGCAGCTAAAGCAGTACCCAGAGGAAAATTTATAGCATTAAAAATGCTCTCATTAGAGACAAAGGAAGGCCTTTTTTCTTTTAATTCATTTATTTATTTTTAGAGAGAGAGGAAGAGGGAGGAGAGGGGAGAGAGAGATCAATTTGTTGTTCCACCCATTTATGCATTCATTGGTTGATTCTTATATGTACCCTAACTGGAGATCAAACCTGCAGTCTTGGCATATCAGGACAATACTCTAACCAGCTGGACTACCTAGCCAGGGCAGGAAGGTCTTATATCAATAATCTTAGCTTCTCCATCAAGAAACTACAAAAAGAAGAGGAAAATAAACTCAAAGCGAGTAGAAGGAAGGAAAAAATAAAGGGCAGAGATCAATAAAACTGAAAGAGAAAAAAATTAAATGAAAAGCTGGTTCTTCATAATGAATATTTAAATTAATAAATCTCTAGTAAGACTGACAGAGATAAAAAGGGAAAACTCAGGAATCATAAATATGAGAATGAAATATATTACCACTACAGATTCCACAGACATTAAAAGGACAATAAGGAAATACTAAGAATAACTTTACACTCAAAATTCAACAACTTAGAACAAATGGACCAATTCTTCAGAAACCACACATTACCCAAACTCAATCAAGATGAAACAGATAAGCCCAGGCTGGGTGGCTCAGTTGGTTGGAGCACTGCCCCGTACACCAACAGGTTGAGGGTTCGATCTCTGGTTGGGGGAATTGCCTTGGTTATGGGTTTGATCCCCAATCGGAGTACATATGAGAAGCAATCAATTGCTGATTCTCTCTCTCACAAATGTTTCTTCCTCTGTCTCTGTCTCTCTCAACACCCCTTCCTTTCTCTGTAAAATCAATAAACATGAAAAAATTTCTAAAAAAAAAAAAAAAAATGAAATAATCTGAATAGTCCTATAACCATTAAATAAACTGAATTTATAGTTTAAAAATGCAGGAAAAAGAAATTCCCTGGCCCAGATGGCTTCACTGGAGAATTCTGTCAAAAATTTAAAGGGTTAATTCTACTATTATACTACCTCTTCCAGAAAAGAGGAGGAAATACTTCCCAAGTCATTTTATGAGGCCAATGTCACTCTGGCACCAAAACCAGACACACACAGTACCAAAGAACAAAAACAAAAACTTCAAACCAATGAATTCAGATGCAAAATCCTGAACAAAATATTAGTAAATAAACCCAGCAATGCATAAAAGTATTATTGGGATTTCAAGGCTGATTCAACATCTGAATATCAATCAAGCCCTGGTCAGGTAGCTCAGTTGGTTAGAGCATCGTCCCTACGTACCACGGTTGTGGGTTCGATCCCAGTCAAGGCACATGCGAGAATCAACCAATTAATGCATAAATAAGTAGAACAACAAATCAATATTTCTCTCCCCCCTTCCTTTTTCTCTCTAAGATCAATAAATAAAAAATATTTAAATAAACAAAGAAAAGCAAGTAATGTAATCTACTATATCAAAGTGATAAGAAAAATTACATGATCCTATCAATTGACAGAAAAAGCATTTGACAAAATTCACAACAAAATTCTCAGTAAACTAGGAATAGAGGGGAACTTCCTCAATTTGATAAAGAACATCCATAAAAATCCCACAGCAATCATCACAACCTAATAGTAAAAACTAATGTTTTCTCCCCTAAGCTCAAGTATGAGCCATGGATGGCTGTTCTCATCAATCTTATTCAACACGGTTATGGAAGCTCTAGCCAGCAAATAAAGTCAGAAAAGGAAATATAAGTATAACAGATTGGAACACAAGAAAAAAAAACTGATGACAAGACTTTCTACCTAGAAAATACCAAGAAACCTACCAAAAAATCCCCTAGAATAAATAAGTGAGTTCTGCAAGGTTAGGATACAAGGTTAATACACAAAAATCAATCACATTCCTATATGCTAACAATAAATATGTGAAAACCTAAATTACAAATACAACATTATTTACAGTTGCTCCAAAGAAAATGAAATACTTAGATATAAATCTTTAAAAAATGTGCAGGATCTGTGTATTGAAAATCATAAAATGCTGCCCTGGCTGTTGGAGCTCAGTGGATTAAGCACCAGCCTGTGAAGCAAAGGGTTGCTGGTTCAATTCCCACTCAGGGCACATACCTGGGTTGCAGGTTGGTCCCCAGTAAGGGGTGTGTGAGAGGCAAACCCACATTGATGTTTCTCTCCCTCTCTTTCTCCCTCCCTTCCTCCTCTCTCTCTAAAAATAAATAAAATAAAATATTTTAAAAAAAAGAAAATCATAAAATGCTGATAAATGAAATCAAAGATCAAAATAACTGGAGAGACCATGTTCACTAATTGGAAGGCATAGCACAGTAAAGATATTGATACTCCCCAAATTGATCTATAGGTGTAATAACTGGCAAAAGCCCAGAAAGACTTTTTGCTGGTATAGATAAAAGCTTATTCTAAAATTTGTGTGGAAAGGAAGAGGTCCTACAAGACGTAAAACAAATCTGAAAAATATGAATCAAGTGGCAGGAATCCCTTCCTGATGTTTCAGCTTATTACTTAGTTCAGTAATCAAAACAGTCTGGTATTGATAAAGAGACAGATATACAAATGGATGAAACAATAGAAAACCCAGAAACAGGTCCACACAAATACATCCAACTGATTTTTGACAATACTACACTAGCAATTCAATGGAGAAAAGAGTCTTTCAAACAGATGGTGTTGGAGCAAGTGAACTTAAAAGAAAAAAAAAGAACCTCAACCTCCACCTTGTATCTTATGCAAATATTAGCTCTAAATGGATCACAAACTTAAATGTAAAATGCAAAACTACAAAATTTTTAGAAAAAGCCCCGGCTGGTGTGGCTCAATGGATTGAGTGCTAGCCTGCAAACTGAAAGGCTGCAGGTTTGATTCCCAGTCAGGGCACATGCCAGGGTTGCGGGCCAGGTCCCTGGTTGGGGGCTTGAGAGAGGCAACGGAGGGATGTTTCTCTCCCACATCAATGTTTCTCTCCCATTCTGCCTCCCTTACTTCCCCTCTCTCTAAATATAAATAAACTCTTTAAAATTTTTTTTTAGAAAAAAAACAGAGGAAATGTTTAAGACTTTGGACTATAGTTCTTAAGAATTCTTAGACTTGACACAAAAGGCACAATACATAAAAGGAAGAAGTGACATAACGGGTCTTGCCAAAATTAAAAACTTTCTCTCTGAATAACCCATAAAGAGGATGAAAAAAGCTACAAACTGGGAGAAAATATTTGCAAGCCACATATTTGACACAGAAATTGTATCTAGAATATATAAAGAACTCTCAAAACTCAAGAGCAAGAAAAAAATCCTATTAGAAAATGGACAAAAGACATAAACATTTTACCCAAGAGGATATAAAAATAGTCAATAAAAACAGGGAAAAAAATGTGCTGTATCTTTAGCCATTAGAGAGTGCAAATAAAGCTACAGTAAGATATCATTTACACACCTATCTGAATGACTGCAGTAAAAAACAGGGATAACACCCAATGTAGGCAGAATGCAGAGAAACTCACCCAATCCCTGTGGGTATACAAAATCATACAGCAACTTTAGAAAATAATCTTGCAGTTTTTTGAAAACTAAATATGCACTTACCAGATGACCCAGTATTGTGCTCTTGTGCATTTATCCCAGAGCAAGAAATTTATGTTCACACAAAAATCTGCACAAATATTCATTAACAGCTCTATTAATAAGAGCCATAAATCTAAAAAAAATGCAAATATCCAACAGGTAAATGGTTAAACAAAAATGTGGTACATCCACACCATGGAAAACTACTCAGTAATTTTTTAAAAAGTGATATACACATTATAGGTGGATTCAGAAATTATTCTTAAGGACCAATCTAAATCTTAGTCTATCTACACAGCCAAGAGAAATCCTTAACAGTGAGGAGGAACCAAAAAGGTAAAGGCGATATTCTAAAATCCAGAAAATCGATGAGCAGCAAAATTTTGTTTCTGTCTACAAGAGTCTATGAAAAGTTACCCATCTAGGAATGTGAGTTTAGTGAGCTCACTTTTCTTCTTTGACCCCACAATCCTATTGTGTATACTCTCATGAGTCTTTTCTCCCTAGATGTCTTCTTCTCCCCAAGTCCTTGTTTATAAAACCTTTTTATCGAATCCGACCATTTAAAAAGAGGACTCAAGCTTGTAGGCCCAAAAGTTTTTACTTCTTGTACACTCTTGTTGTGAATGTGCTTTTATATAACTTTCAATACCTAAGTATGCACTGTGGACCCTTTGAGTAATAATAATAAAAATAACAGCTCTCCAGTAAATAAATTATTTTCAAAGCCTAAAAAAGTCATTTTTGTTAATGCCTTTATGGTAACAACATCACACGAATTGCTGTGAAATGTATTTTGGAACTCAGAAGTAAGTATCTCCCTTTAAATAGTCCACAGCTACCAAGTAATCAGTTGTTCACTTAAAAACTACCCAGATCTGAACCGTATACCATTTGGTTTTAAACACACAGTTCAAGGCTTAACCTTAGAAAGTATTCATTGAACCCAACATAAATCTTTTTCCAACAGATCAAAAAAGGGTAATAAAAATACAACCATAAACTTCAATCTTTAAAGTATTGTAACATGAGAGGGAAAACAGCAGTAGTGGCTGCTAAGGCCCGTGTTTATAAAGTTTTTTATAAAGCCTGTGTCAGCACACTGACTCAATGCAGGTGTTTTTGCTTATTTATATGTTTACTAGGCTTTATGTTCAAACAGACAAAATCTCTTTCCTCATTATGTAAAATTTTCAAGCCATTTTCTTTTTTACCATATAGAAATTGTCTTTATCTGAAGTTTTAAAATTAATGTTAATAACAGAAGAAATGTAAAATGTAATATTAATAGTCCTAATATTAACAAGAAAATACAAAACGCCCTGGCTAGATAGCTCGGTTGGTTAGTGTCACCCCAACATGCCACGCTGGGGTGCGGTCCCCGGTCAGGGCACACACAAGGCGCAACCAATGACGCATAAATGAGCTGCAACAACAAACTGAGGTTTCTATCACCCCCTTGTCTCTTTCTCTCTAAAATCAATTATTTAAAAAAAGAAGTAAATAAAAAATCAACTCTGATACTTTTATTTTAAATTCCTTCTTCAAAATTCTTCCAGGCAATGTAGAGAAAGAATAACTTCTGCTTATGAAGTACTACAAATAGGACATAGCAAAAGCCAAATAATCTTTAAAAAAGGAAAAAACTCTTGAGAAACTTAATAACAAGGATAACAACATAAAAGTATTTAACTTGAGGAAAAAATCCTTTTATAATGTGTAATGCCAAAATCACTTTTAGTGAATATATATCAGATCCTGAGATAAAATAATTCTAAGATTATTAGGGCAGAGAGGAAGATAAGTTTAAGATATCAGTGTCAAATCAAAATATAATGCAAACCACATATGTAATTTTAGATTTTCTACTAGCCACATTTTAAAAAAAGGTAAAAATAGGCATTTAATTTTATTCAACCTAACATACCCCAAATATTACCAATTCGACATGTATGATTTGGAAAATTACTAATGAGATATTCTGTAATTTTTTTGTACAGAGGGGTCAAACTCCAGTGGCATTCTGCACTCAGCACACGTCTCAATTCGGACTAACCACACTTCCACTGCTCAAAAGCCACTTGTAGCTTGTGGGCACCATACTAGACAACACAGGTCTAAGAAACAGCTTGAGAAAACAGGAATATATCTACCTTCAGACCCAGAGATTAAGTACAATAATCTGAAAGGATCTAAAATCAACAGTTAATGTATACACAACATCACCATCTGTGATAGAATTGTTGATCCCAGTGCAGGAGGACCCTTTGAAAGGTAATCAAAGAGAAACTCATTAGAGAACATTTGCCTTCAAAGAACGTAAACATCTTTAAAGAATGTAGAGAGAGCCCTAGCTGGTTAGGCCCAATGGATTGAGAGCTGGCCTGTGAACCAATCGCTGGTTCAATTCCCAGTCAGGGCACATGCCTGGGCTGCACACCGGGTCTCCAGCTGGGGCGCATGACAGAGGCAACTAATCGATATCTCTCTTTCTCCCTCCCTTCCTCTCTCTTTAAAAATAAATAAATAAAATCTTTATTGAAAAAAGGGTTTCAGGATATCTGAGGAAAATTAAGAGTATAAAATACTAATGTAGCCCTGACTGGAGTAGCTCAGATAGTTGGGCATCAACCCACAAAGCAGAAGGTCGCTGGTTTGATTCCTGGTCAGAGCATATGTGTGGCTTGCGGGTTCACTCCTGGGTCCGGGCGCGCAGGAGAGGCAACGGATTAATGTGTCTCTGACAATGACGTTTCTTTCCCTCTCCTCCCTCCCTCCCCCTCTCTCTAAGAATAAATAAAAAATTTTAAAACTCCCTAACAAAATACTAATTTAAATAGAGTCAAAGTCTTAAGAAATACAACACTTTCATCTGGAAGTAAGGAAAAACACAGAAGGGTGCGGGTAGAAGGACACTAAGTTTGGCAGGGGTTAGGGGCAAAGCAAGGGTTGCTAAAGGAGGTTAGAGGCTGCAGTAAAATAAAGACCTCTATTAAGAAAGGGTGGTTCAGCCTTCCACTCAAAGCAACTTTTGGAATACCAACCAACTCACACCCTCCCTTTGTAATTTCCTCAGGAATAAAGGTGTCAAGTCTTCCTGTTTTAGGGTGGAGGGTTAGTGAGAAGAGTTAGTTAGAGGAAGGCCATGAACTATCCCTGACAACTCCTCCCCCAGCCATAAAAATGGGCATAATCAAAGCCTATAGTAAAGATGCCTTCCAAGCAAAGGAGATTTAGTAAAATCAGACTAGAATACTCTCTAATCTTAACTCATGAAATTTGCTAAACATGGAACACAAATCTCCGACTTGTGTTTTCAAAGGATAATTCTGACAGCTGCGTAATAGACTACAAAAAAAAAAAGTAAAAGCAGGAAAATCAGTTAGAAGGCTGCTGCAATTACCCAGCAAGAGATGATGGTGGCTATGGAAATGGTAAAAACTGGTTAAATTCTGCGTATGTTTTAAAGGCACAGCAAATAACTTCCTGACAGAAAGAATCAATGTGGAACATGAGTGCAACAGAATCAAAAATGACTGCAAGATCTCTGGCCTGACCAACACGAAGCTGCCAACAGCTGAGACACGGACCCCTATGTATGTGGGTACAGCAGGTATGAGAGGGCAGATTGGGAGGGAAAAGCAAGACTCTATTTCTGGACATGTTGAGTTGGAGGTATTTAAGAGTTGAGATATTGAGCAGGCAATAGAGATACAAAACTAGAGTTCAGGAGAGTGGTCTGAACCGGAGAAATAAATTTAAAAGTCGTCAACATTTAGAAGATATTCAAAGCCACTTAACTAGCAGAGATCACAAGGTAGTGAGAGTAGACAGAGAAGATAATCAAGGGTGACGCCCTGGGATATTCCAATGATAGTAGTAGGCAAAAGGGAGCTTCTACTAAGGAAGACTGTGGAGCAGCCCATGAGTTTTGAGAAAAAACAGGGGATGTGGTATCCTAAAAGGCAAATGAAACAAGTATACAAAAGGAGAGAATAACTTCATCAAACATATATTGATCACATAGGACAAAGCACTGATGAGATTTAACAACGTCATTGTTGGGAGACCTGAACAGAAACAATCTTGGTACAATGGTAGCGGCAAAAGCCTGGTTGGAATGGGTGTAGAGAGAACATGAGAAAGCTAGAACTAACTTATTTAGACAATGATTTAAAGGGGTTCTGCAGCAATGGAAATAAGAGTAAAACAAGTGAGAGTGCTCAAGAGATGATACTTTTATGAGAAAAATAATAGCGCATTTGCATGTTGATGAGAATGATCCAGAAGAGAACTGATGACACACAAAGAGGGGGGAAATCACCAGAGCAATGTCCAGAGTGAATGAAAGGGGGATGGGATCTAATGCATCAACCAGAGGAACGGGGATTAGAAAAAAGTAAAGACAGTTCATCTACAGTAATAAAGGCAAGCAAGCTGTGCGAGTCAAATCAGCAGCTACACAAGGTGTGGCGGTGGAGCCCGTAAAGGTTCTTCTGACTGCTTCTATTTTCTCAATGAGGTAGAGAGCAGGTCTATAAACTCAGAGTGAACATGAGGAGAACAGTTTTAAAGAGAAAGGGTAGACACTAATCCATCTAGGAGTGGAGAAACTGAATAAACTAAGGAAATGCGCTACGACTGCCAGACAATATTAAGGGCCACCTGAGGTTTCTTACCATGAATTTAAGGTGAGAGTGGTCATATTGTTGTATTTCTCTTCAGTCACTTGCAACTGAGAGAATTTGATTTACATAGGGTTGAGAGTCTGCCAAGTAAGTATGAAGAAGAAAGGAGCAAGGGAGCTGAGAGCGTACTGAAGAGAATGAAGACAGTAACTGACCAGTAGGTAATGAATGTACACTAAGCAAGGAGGGAAGAAAGGCAATCAAGGGGGCAAGGTAGAGTGAAAAGGGAATAGAATCTGCGAACTGGAGGTCCTAATGACAATAAAAGACTTGTTGAGTTGGGGTAGTACGTACAGAGAGCTGAAAATATAGATAGAAATACAGATAGGAAATATAGATAAAAATATAGATGGGTAGAAAAAGGGATGCATGAATTGAAAATCATGGAGGGGTCCAATACATTGGTAATAACAAAGTGTAAAATATGATCACAAAGTGAGGGGCTGAGGTAAGGTAGAGAGCAAGATTATCAGAGAAGAAGAATTTTAGAACTTAAGAGGTCACAGTATTGGAAGTACCATAAATAGTATATGTTGAAACTACCAAGAATTAAAAGAGGCACAGAGTTAGTAAGAATGACAGTGAGCCAGGAGCTAAGGTAGTCAAGAAAAGATAAGGAGTAACCCAGGGTGCAGGACATGCCAGCAAACATAAGGGTTTACGGACAATATAACCTGCTAACAGACAAGGTTTAGGGAGAAGAAGAGAATGGAAGACGTCTGCCCCATTTCCAGGTTCAGTGGAACCAGTCTCCCTCTTTGACTCCAATGCAGTGGAGGGGGTCAGAATGGGAAATGTATTCTTACATCTCAGTGCATGGGCCCGGGCTGGTGTGGCTAAGTGGAGTGAGCACCGGCCTGCGAACCAAAGGGTCACCAGTTCGATTCCAGTCAGGGCACGTGCCTGGTTTGCAGGTCAGGTCCCCAGTAGGGGGCGCTTGAAGGGCAACCACACATTGATGCATCTCTCCCTTTCTTTCTCCTTACCTTCCCCTCTCTCTAAAAATAAATAAATAAAATCTTAAAAAAAAAAACCCAAAAACCCAGTGCATGGAACTCCCTGCTGACCCTTGATTGTGGCATATAAGAAAAAATGAAAAACTCAACAGCGAACACTTAAAAGGGGTACAGAGAAGTAGAAAGGAGAGTGAGCCAGGGGAAAAAACAAACACACAGGAAAATGCTGCTGATGATGGACAGACGTGAAAAGATAGGAATCATTCAGAACACTGCAAGGATTAAAGTGGGAGACATGAAGTGTCACCTGAAAGACTGACAGTGAGTTGACATACAAAGGAATAAAGGATATAACAGGATTAGTCCTGATGGACTTCAGGCAAGAACTAGTGCCAAGGCTGTGAGCGCTGGCATGCAGAAAGACGTACCAGAAGCTCCCTGTCCACCGAAACAAGAGTCAGGGAAGCATGCTGTTAACCTCAGATCAAATGGCTTCTCCCACTCCTAATGATGGCTTGCAAAGCAACTGTAATGCACTAGTAAGGCTGTTGTAGAACTTTTAAAAATTAATACTATAAAGAAATTAGAAAGTGCCTTGCATCTAATGAGCACTCAAGATGAGCTTTTATTAGCTAATCAAATGTAAAATATAATTATTGTAGGAAAAAAAGATTCATCTTACATTTTCCTTTTCTCAGCAAATGGGTTTCCCAAGTGATGTCCAGGAAAACCAGTATCAAAATGGATCAGGAACTCATTTGAGAAAGCAGAAGAAGTCTTTGAGGTCAACTTTTATGTAGTGTCCATCAATCTCAGAAAATGGGGTCTCCTCCAAAAAGTAGCACCACCAGCCCTTGAATTCATTTCTCCTAACTTTACCATCCACCTAACTTCAATGGTAAAATAATTTATTCATTCAAAAACTATAAACTGAGCACGAAGTACACAGAACCTGGAATACATCAGGAAACAAACATCCCTACCCTAGTAGATGGAGATCAACAACAAACAGTATATACTATAATGAATAAGTGGTTTATATGTTTGAAGATAAGTATTATAGAAAAAAAGTAAAATATTACAAATGATGGTGTGAAGAACCTGGATTTTAACTGTAAATAAGGAGTCAGGGTAGGCCCAGTGAAAAAGATATCATTTGAACGAAGGTCTGAAGAAGTTGCGACAGCTATGTGGGTATCTTCTCTACGTGATAAAGTCTTCCCTAAGCAGAGGGAAAAGCCAGAGCAAAGGTTCTAAGACCTCTTCATTTAGTTCTTGCCACTATTTGGCAATGACTTTATTATTTTCTTTTCCTATTTCTTCTCTTCAAGCTTCTAAGTCTACTCTGTACTCCCTTTCAGCAGTGGATGACAACAGCTAACATTTATCAATCATTTACCACATACCAAGCATTGTTCTAAGTGGTTTTAAAAGATTAAATAATTTAATCCTCACCATGGATCTATAAAATAGGAGCTACCATTGTCTCCACATAGAAAAATGAGCCGCAGAAAGATTAGGCTACTTCCGCTCAAGATGGTGGCATAGGTAAACATGGCTCTCCTCCTCGCACGACCGTGTCAAAGTTACATCACTAAATTATCTCACTCAGAACTATCAGAAATCGTTGAATGGAAGTCTGGCAACTACAGAATTAAAGAAACCACATCCATTCAGGCTGGTAGGAGAGGTGGAGATGCTGAACAGGCTGGTCCCACATCCAGGTGTGGTATTTAAAAATTCGGGAGGGATACCTGGGAACTAAGAGTCCCAGCCCCACACCAGGCCCCCCAGCCCAGGGTTCCAGTGCCAGGAAGATTAAGTTCCCATAACTTCTGGCTGCAAAAACCAGCAGGGACTGAGTAGGTGGAAGAAACTTCTATAGTCCCAAGCAGTTCCTTTTAACCCACACAAGCCCTGGCTGGTGTGGCTCAGTGGACTGAGCATCAGCCTGCAAACCAAAAGGTCACTGGTTCAATTCCCAGTCAGGACACATGCCTGGGTTGCAGGCAAGGTCCAAGGTCCCCAGATGGGGGCATACAAGAGGCAACTGATCAATGTTTCTCTCCCTCTTTCTCCCTTCCCCCCTCTCTAAAAATTAATAGTAAAATCTTTTAAATTAAAAGAACTCACACATGGACTTATTCAGACTCACTCCCTGAACTCCAGCACCAGGGTAGCAGCTCAAAAGGCACCAGTAGTATACAGAGAGGAACTGAAGTGCCTGGCATCAAGGCAGGAGCTTCTCCCAGGCAGAAATGTGGGCAGAGGTCACTGTCCCTTTTCTGAACCCTCACCCCACAGAGCCACAGAGCTGGCAGGCAGGTACCATTATCTGAGACTCAGCCAACCTAGCTAACACTGATCGCCCTCACCCTGGAGATCCGCGGAGGCTCCATCCCAGCCAACTTATGGGCCCACCCAAGTGATTAACAGAGGCTTTCTCATATGAATGGCTGGTCTTGGCTCATGCTTTACAACTTCCTAAATCCTGTCAAACAAGTAACAGCCAGCCTTAGTGAGCACCAGTGCCCGTACCTCTTGCTAAGTGGCCCCAGGAACAGCATTAGTAGCAGCCAGCCTAAATTGAAAGCTTGGCTTCGCCTGGGACTCTCCAAGCCCAGCACAAGCAGCAGCAGCCATCTCAGACTGCTTTATAGCCCATGCAGGGAGGCAAAACACAGGTGGGGGCTGAACTTGGGCCGAACCACCTGGAAAACCCCAGAGCCTGCGCACACAATGGACAGCTGCAGACCACATTGGAGTGCTACCACCCAGTCCCTGCACAGCTGATCTTCCACAGAGGGTGGAGGTTGGTGGTCAGTGGTCAGAGCCAGTCCTTGCTGCTAACTGGCCTGGGTAAATCCTTCCCATTGACCTGCCAACAGCAATCAAGGCTCAACCATAAGAGGATGTACTCAGCCCACACAAAGGGCACATCTCGAGTCCCCAGCTTGGGTGATGGGGAGGCTGTGCCACAGGGACCCTACAGGACACATACTACATTAGGCCATGCTACCAAGACAGAGAGTCATAGCAGCTCTACCTAATACATAGAAACAAACATAGGAAGGTTGGGTGGAGGGGGCAAAGGGGGAAACACTGGGACAACTGTAATAGCATAAACAATAAAATATAATTTAAAAAATAAAAAAAAAGATTAGGCAGCTTTCCTCAAGATTAGCAAGTGGCAGAGCCCTGAAATAACATGTATAGTGAGTCTTGTCTACTCTAAAACTTAACAGCATTCAGCACAAATCGCTCCAGGTTTCCACATCTCTGACACAGAGAATCTCTCCAAGTATACGTTCAGTAACTATGAGAGCTGCTTCTTGCCATTCTTCCAGTCATTCTAGACTGAATGGTCTTTACCTACAATCTCCACTTACTACCATCCTTAACCTACCCCAATTTGATTTACATTTCCAATTATATCCCCAATCTATTAAATTTGCTCTAATGTAGTTAGTGATCATCACACCTCGAGCCAAAGGGCTTTATGGATTCGCATGCTCCTTGAGTGTTGTGTTAAGACTATGTCAATTCATTTTCTTCTTTAAATAGAAGTGATAGCATGTTGGACCTTCCTGTCTCTATTTGTAATTTCTCTCTCCTGATAAATCTCTTCCTTCATTTTCCAAGTCGTACTTTTCCAACTTCCTTCTATGTCTCCAACTGCTCCTTTAATACTTTTTCCCCTCCTACTTCTTTGAAGGTAGCAATCCCAAAAGTTTAATTAGGGTCCTTTGCACTTCTATCTCTATTTAATTCAGTTTCCCTTAAAGTTCATTTATCCAATAAATATTTCTTGAACACCTTCTCTCTAACCAGGCACACTGTATGGGTCACTCTGAATGGATTAGTGCACAGAACAGACAAAACAAAGAAAGAAACAAACAAACAAAAGAACCTATGCTATCAAGGACACTCATAACCTCAATACCATCTCCCCCTAAATACTATTTAAAACACAGCACTCTCCTAACTTTAAAAAAAATACAATCTTGCAATGATCTCCTCTTATCAACCAAATCTAAATTTATCTTGTCTTTGTTCAAAACACTCCATAACCATTTTCCATCATACCTACCCAAGTTCATGTTTCATTATTCCCTGACTCAAAAAAAAATTCCAGAAAGGCCACTTCTTTGATTATTCCCTCCAATATCTTATCTATGTTTCCAGCCTGATACTATAACTAGTGAAAACATATGTCCAATACTTAAGACATAAAGGGGTATATTGAATAAAAAACTAGGCATTCAAAAATGGATTTTTTTATTCTTTCAAATGTATAAAAATAGCAAACATTTAAACAGGGCTTATTACATGCCAAACACTATCCCAAATACTTTACGTGCATTAATTCATTTATTCCACAAAACAATCCTAATATCTCCAGCCTATAACTGTGGAAGCTGAGGCCCAAACAAGGTAAATAACTTGCTCCAAGTCCGACAAAGTATTAAGTGGGAGAGCCAAGATTCACACGTAGGCAGTTTGTCTCCATACTATACTGCACACTCCTAATAGGAGCAATAAATAAAAAGAGGGAGAGTTCAAAGGGCTTGCATGGAAACCTGTGTTCAACTATGAAAGATCATTCAAGTTAGTCCTTAACTCCAAATACTAAAGAGTAATATTTCCTTTAATATCTTGCCAATTTTTTAAAATTCTAGAATTTAGTGCCATATAAGTACAATCTATAAACACAAGCATATATTATTCAGAGTTCTACAAAGCTGTTGAAAATATTTGCCAGGTATGAGAAAAGAATATATGGTTACTCATGACAAATGTTCTTTTGTTAGCATGCCTATATTAAAGTATTTTACTGTCATACTTGTTTTCATTGGGATCAAAACAGATCTGAATACAATTCAAGGAAGATAACTACCTTAAAGAAAGGCTAACCTGACTTTCCGGAAGCAAAATTCACATGAAGACCAAGGTCCAGGAAGACAAAAGATTTTAGAAGTAGAAATTTCAAAAAAAGTTTCAATAAGCATCTAACTCACATACCTTTCAACTTATCACCAACTCTATAGTTAAAGGACCTAATAAAAGGTTTCTAAGGATTTCATCCGATAAATTCATGAAGCTATTTTATAATTAATTACATAAAATTAAAAATGAAAGGCAGAGTTTCTTCCATAAACAATACGTTAGAATAATACAACCCTAACATATGAGCAGATGGAGATCATCATACCTATCACTTTCTTCTCTTTCCCTTTTCCCCTTTCCTTCTGGTAAAGACACAAAACTTGTCAGGTGTTGAGCTGGAAAGGTTAAAATGCATAAGCCTAGATGGACAATAGTTTGATTTATAAAAAGCTAAAATTGGTAGCCTTCTCAATTAGTACTGACAACCTACCCCAGGAAACCTACAGTATGTAGCCAAAGGCAGCAAAGGATCCAGGGCTGTGAATGCCTCATGCAAAAATACACAGTAGCCATTATTAGAATTTGAAGTCTTCCCAATTAATATTGCTTCCTCTCCTCCTTTTTCTTGGGTTTACAATGTACCTACCTCCTGACTACCCAAGGCAGCCCCAAATCCATTCGTACAAAATCAGCTCCCTTCCAAGAATTATGAGTGAAAAATATGCTGTGTCAACAATTTGATATTAACTCAAGTTATTAAAATCTGGAAGAGATTCTTTTGGAGCAGGGAGACATTTTCTCCCACCAATCCACTATGATACTTATGTAAGTGGCTCCACACTTGAAAGGATTAAATTAAAATTTCTTGGGGGAAAAGAATGGATTGGCAGCTACCACTGAAGATATTCTCAAATAGTACACTACATATTTGGTATTTACTTCCCTCCCACATGCAATTAAGGTGCATAATCCTTCTCAAGATATTTCTGCTCACAGAGGATCTCAATTCAATCTTAAATCCAAAATTAACACACTAAAGCTCCTGTTAAACTCCCAAGGAGAGGACAATAGCTTTCTATTCCAGTGTCCATATTAGCATATATGAACAGCTAACTAAAGAAATAAAAAATGTCAAAAATAGCTCAGTCACATTACTAGAATTAAGGACGTCTTAGGATGGAAGGAATGTCAATCAAACACAAATTTTTCCCAATAATGTAGTACACTGCACCATCGATTTTATCCTTATTATTTCCCAAGTACCTAAAAAGTACATGGCATTATGGTAGGTCATATCTTTTATAATAACAAAACCTAAAATGATTAGTAAATTAAGATAAATTTAATTTTGAAGCTGTGTAAACACCTAAGCTTGAGATAGTTTCAGATTCATTGTGAGAATCCTTGAGAGCTGCACGCTAAATACTGTGGGGAGGGAATACACATCTTACTGAAGGAAGCAGGAAAAGAATAAACTATAATAAATAGTATTTTCTAGTCATTTATTATTTACAAAGCCAGAAGCAAATGATCTACTTTTCCCCTGCTTTAAGGTAAAATGTGAAATTTTCCTTCCCAACAGAAAGGAAACATGCTATCCAGAAGTATACAATAGAACAGATGAAGAAAGTTGGCTCAGTGAAGAGTCAACAAACCAAAACAAAGAATAACTTCAAAGGTCTCAGATCTTTTTTAAAATTCCAAATATAATAAACATTGCTGCTGTTGAACTAGATGTTTTTAATAACACCTTTGCAAAACAAAGTATATCAACATAAATTAAAGAATAAATTTTCACTTAATAATGTGCCTACATTCTTCATTCGCCTGCTGACCTAACCTTCTCCATCCTTAAGGGAGCTTGGAGCTGACAACACTTAGTGCCCTATTTCATCAGAATGTCTTCTGTTCTAATCAGGTCATTATTAAACTTCAAAGATACCCAGGTTATAATATACATTGTTTATAAGCCATTCAAATATAAGTTACCTAGTACCCCTTTTGAACTTATACAACACATAAGCAGATGAGGGACAAATTATCTTTTATAAATGAAGTGTGTTCCATCTCTTACTATCATATAATAAAATTTTCTTTATCTTCCCAACTCTTATTTGCCCATGAATAAAATATGTAAAACTGTTTGAAGGAACTGGTGGCTTTTTTCTATTGAAATTTTTTTGAGTTTATTTGAGTAATCATGCACCATTTCCTTTCCAAAAGCTGGGCTTAGATAACAAATTGCAGTTTACTATCAAAGACAAATAGACATTTCCTCACTTCTCTATTCTCCAAAACCTTGGTGTCATTTCTGGATATAAGCGACTGAAAAAAAAGATGGAATCAATTAGCTGCCAAATCCTGTAGAACTTCCCCACTAACATCCCTCAAACGGCCCCTTACCTTGGTGGCATAGACGTTAATTTTTCACACTCAGCTGTTAACCCCAAAATATGCTGCACCCTACTGAAAGAGCAATCTTTCTAAAAAGCACCTCTATTGTCATCTCCTGTCCCCCACCAACCTCTAATGGCTCCTTACTGCCTAACAGATCCAATTCAACTTGACACTGAACACACCTTTCATTATCTAGCTCTACCCTACTATACTAACTTCTCCAACACCATTTCTGAAAATTAACACCTTATGCCACCAAGACCAAGCTCCTTACATCCCTCTCACATCATGTCTGCCTCTGCAAATAGTACATATTCTTTATTCAAGTCTCACTTTCTCCAAGAACTTAGTCTGAAGATACCCCTATACTAACATATGACCCAGGCTATATGTACCACACAATATTTGTATAATGCTTAATGCTCTGAATAGCACTAATTATATTGTAGAAATATACCCAACAAGACAATAAACTCTTAGAAGGTGGTAAAACTTTTTTAAAATAATAAAAAACATAATTTTAAAACAAGCCCCAGCCAGTGTGGCTTAGGTGCTTGGGCATCGTCCCACAAACCAAAAGGCTGCGGGTTCAATTCCCGGTCAGGGCACATGCCTGGGGTTGAGGGTTTAGTTCTCAGTCAGGGTGCATACAGAAGGCAACCGACTGGTGTTTCTCACATGGATGTTTCTCTCCCTCACCTTCTCACTCCCTTGCCCTCTAATATCAAAAATAGAAAATAAAAATAAAAAAGTCATTGGACCATTTCCCAAGGAGTGGGTCTATAAGCACTCAAAGATTATTTGACAAGCTAACTGAATAACCCTGATTTTAAAATATCAAGGTATTTCATGTCAAGAGAGGTTTAGTACAAATGAAACACTGAGATGACTAGGATTTGCTTCAACATAATCCAGGTCAAAGCGAAGGGGTGGAGGGGTAAAGTAAGTGTGGATACAGATGAACCCAGATGGGCTATGAATTGATAATCTTTGAAGTGACAGCTACGTAGAGGAACACTTTTATACTTGTGTAAAATTTTTCACATTAAAAAGTTTATTTAAAAAAATACTAATAGTCTCTTTACTTCATTTTAAATGACAAAACCAAAATACACTGTAACATTTTCTTTAACCAACAAATACCTAGGTCCCCATTTAGAGTAAGAAAAAAATTCTGGAAAGACCTAATTTGGCAGGGAACTTTCATGATCCTTATCTAAGAATTAATAAAAATTAGAGGGGAAAATCAAATCAAAATTAGGCAGAATCTCCATCAAAAGAATTAACTTTACCACCAAAAACAATACTATTTATATTTCAACTTTTTTTTGAATTATAGTGTTCTCAAAAGTGTCCACCCAAACAATTGTTGAAAATCAAGAACATTGAAAAAAATTGTAACCAAAATAGGAAAGGCAGAAAATCAGGAAAGAAAAGTTGCTACAAATCAGCCAACGTTATTTCAGGAAATTCAATCTGCAGACACCTATTGCTGTTAACAGGGAATGAATTAGGTCCTCAAAAAATCAGAAAAATTAGCACTTCCTCTTCATTCCAAGGACTGCAAAACATGCTTTAAAAATTTCAGATATTTGGCTGAATAACAATGCATTTGTTGCTGCTAAAGAATACTCTACCCCTTTTATATTTCAGTGTATAGCTAATTTTCAAAATTCAATCAATACAATTTTCTCTACAACATTATTCACCAATTCCTTCCAAAAGCTGTAATACAACACCTACTATCTTAAAATGTTGGCATTCTATTCTCATTACACTGCTCTTTCGCCTTGACTCCACGCACCCCCTCCCCCCGCAACTGTTTTTAGGCATACATACAAACCAATCTGATTACTCTGATTTCCTCTTCTCCAATTTTCTCTAAATACTCAAGAGGTGAGATTTTGGTTACCATCACCAAAAAATAAAAAAACGTATTTTATTTAAACAGGTATCTGACACATATACTAACGGCAAGGTTCATTCTAATACCAATACGTCATCCACCCATCACCCAATACTAAAGTTTACAACAGGGCAAAGCTCTTGTATAAACGGAGCTTAGTAAAAAGAAAACCATCCTCACAAATAAACTCCTTAGGAAAAAAATAAACTCATACTCAAATTGCCTTGTCACTTGTACTATCTTTAAAGTTAAGTTTTCCTAGCAAGTAAAAATAGTTTCTCTTTTCTGGTAAAAGAGAAAGTCTGATACAGGACCGCTAACCTAAGGCATCAAAATAGCATTGAAATGTTTTCTTCTATAAACTGCTTTCTGATAAAATAAGTAAGTAAATAAATAAGTGGATCAAAGCATAAAACAGAAATGTGACAAAACCCACTGGATTACTATTACTACACTTGAAAAATTTGATATTAACCACAAAATCTTTTCTAATAAAGAAGGCCACGTAATGCAATGAAAAACAATTCTGGAAAAAGTTCTTTCAGAAAATCACTAAATATGTGATTAAAAAGTCCCACCTAAAAGGAAAGAAAGTCCCACTTACCTTCTTTCCTTGCATCACTAAATAACTCAGTAAATTTTGTTGTCTGTATAGTTTGTGTACTCTCAACTTTTGAAGAATATACATATGTTACTATATTCAAAATGTCAAGGATATTGCCACATTTTATATAAGAACGGACATTGGCAACTTGTTCCCATTATCTCTGAGGTAACAAACTTTTAAAATCTCAGAACCTGTTAGAACATTTTGTTAAGTCTATGGTGTCTAACTGCTATGCTCTACACCTGAAACTAATAGGAAATGTCATCGAATGCAAAGTGTAACCGAAAAATAAAATTTAAAAAATATCTCAGAATATGTTAATAAGTTTTATCCAATACATGTTATTCCAGAGGGATGAAAACCATTTATAAGTTCCACTTAGATTAAGAAATCCTTTGAGAAAAGTATGTAGTACATTCTAGTTATACTATTTCTAGAACACTAAAAACCTCTATAACCTATTTCCCTACTGTTTTTCTTTGGAACCAACTGAGATGAATGTAACTTCTTTCACAAAATTTTTACAGAGGCTGAAGTTTTCACAAATTAAAACTTTCTATTTCACCTGGTCTAGAAAAAGAGTAACACTGAGTTAAAACAGATTCTTTCGGGCATTATTTGTGGGCATCATCCCCAAAATAAAAACCATATGAAAATAAAGAATGTGGCTTCACCTGAAAAACAGCAATAGAGGAGACAAAGACTTGAAAAACGCACTGCTGAAATGAGAAAACAGTTGTCAATTCTCTTAAGTAAAATAATTTTTAAAATAAAAGTCCCCTAATGCAAGTTCATCATGAAGCAACACGCTCCTTCTTTTACCCAGGAATGAGGTGCAGGTTATTACTACTACTCCCTTCAGACTGAAGTTGAAGGAATTACAAGACAATTTCCCCGTATTTTGCCATTTGATTATAACTGTCTCATCCTAGTAAAATTAAAGATTTTTCTGCGCAACTTTATGAAACCAAATTTTATAATAATAAGTCAACTTTAAGTAATTGGTGCTCACAAACCTTCCTACAGAAATAATCTGTTCATCTGGAGAATTCAACAACTGAACCAGGCAGAAAGTATTCCAACAATCAAAAGTATGAAGCTGCAATGTTCATAATGTTACATCTAAAAATTTAAACCATACAAAAATATTGTGAAACCTTAGCTCCCTACTTCCTCTCCAAATGTCAGAGAACTTCAGGTATCTATCTTCCGGTGTGATCGAGATCCCAAAGTAAACTCATTTTGACTGCAGAGTGCTGAAACTAAGAATCTGATGACTTCAGGAAGAAAGTGTGGAATAGAGAAAATTACTTGAGACTCTATTTACTGAGGCAAAATATCTTTACAACAGAAAAGATGTATTAAAATCATTTACCGTCTTCTGCCAGACAAACAGTCCTCTTTTTGAACACACTGCTTACAACTGAACCAAATATGACTGCCAAGGGCTTCCAAACCTGTGTGTTAGGTTTGTTCAAAGTGGAAAGCTTCTCCACCGGCATATTACAAAGAAAAATGAAAGACATTTTTACTTAAGAGTGAAAATCAATTTTATTAAACACATTCCTCCTGGGACAAATTAAATGTAAGTAATATTTTTTAAAGATCTAAAGTTATAACTTAGAACAAGGTTTGCTATATAAATTGCTTCCAATTCCCAACAGTAGGGACTTATTTAGCTTCTCCAAATTGGGGCTTAAGTAGCTAAAAGGAAAAAAAGAAGTTTTATAAACGGCTTTTCTATCTCAGTTTACATTTGATTAAACAGACCACATATCACAATCAAGTGACCATAATGCCAAATGTAAGATTCCTCAAGTATTACAGGTAAAATCTGTAAAACTCACAATACAGTAATGTGCAAAAGTGATTAAAAGGATAACTATGTATCTGTATTTACACTTGAGGTGTTACTTTTTTGCAAATAAGTACATTGCTGCATGAGATAACTACTATGAACATTAACATTTCTACATATATCTGAATAACGCAATCTTATTTAAACATGAGATGTATGTATCTGATATACGTAATCCAGTTCACTTTTCTGGTAATTCTTTTTTTCACAGTGGTCTGATTAAAGCTAGGGCACCTTCTTCCCATTATGCCATTAATCAGTGTATTTCAATTTAGCTTTTGCCAAAACACAGACATCATAAGCCACCTCTTGCTTCTACTTTTTTTTTTTTTAAGATTTTACTTATTTTTAGAGAGAGGGAAAGGGGGAGAAGAAATGGGGAGAGAAACATCAATGTGCAAGAGATACATGGACCAGTTGCCTCCTGCACGCCCCCTACTGGGGACCTGGCCCACAACCCAGGCACGTGTCCTGACGGGACTGGAACTGACAACCTTTCCGTTCCAAAGCCGGTGATCAACCCACTGAGGCACACCACCCAGGACTAGTTTTCTGTTTTTTAATGAAGATACTAATGACAAAGATTGCTACCGAATGCATGTATGTGCACGCTTTATCATTCCTTTTCCCCAGCCCTCATCTTTTCTATGGAAAAATGGGGGATTTAATTTTGGAGGAAAAAATCTGTTTTTCTTTTGCATTAAAACCCTAATGGGGTTTCAAAAGAAAACAATGTATTCAGATACTTACCGTTCTACAACTGTTAAAAGCGAGAACTTCCCAAATCCAAAAATACTAAGTCTGATATTGGCTGGAGAGGAAATTTCCACTCAAACATAAATTGTCATCAATTAAGCTGAACATCAATATAATTCACTCATTCAATAATCAATGCCACAATATGGAAGGGATCTGTAACCCACATATAACCTACACATAATCAAAATATCACATATATTTGCTTCTGGAGTTCACAGACGAATTTGGTTGTGTGCCAGATTTATCTTATTTTGAAATGCCAAGGCTAACATTTGTTAGTATAATTAGAGCCCACATTAAGTGTCCTGGGGAGAGGCAATTCAGAAGAACGCTTAGAAGCATGGACAAATTGGTCCGAAATGAAAAGGAAAAAGAAAAAAAAAAACCCTCCCAACAGAGCGAATAATCCACAAATCGCTGAAAACAAAACGAAAACGTCCCTCTCCTGAGTAGCCTAAGTAAACGCTCTTCACTCAGGACGTTTAACACAGTACCCTACCTCACTTCATTCACTCCCCAACTTCCTTGACTTTTCAGGGGCCAACACGGGACACCCCTTTTTTCTGAAAGTGAACGTTGAAAGAATTCGTATAGGGAAGAGGAAAGGAACGGACAATTTCCGAGAAAGCTGTGAAACAGGTGGATTAGAATGAGCAGCAGCAGCAGCATCTAGACACTTAAGGGGCAGCTTGAAAATGACAGATGCGGTTAAAGGCACGACTATACACATCGGAAGCAGCTCTACTGTAGCACATAGACGGGGGACTGACGGCAAGCACAAGAAAGGGGCAAAAGGCTAACTCCAGAGTGGTAGTAGCAGCGGAGCAAAAAACAAGCAGCGGGGCGAGTGGGCAACGAGCAGTGGGATTAATGAGCAGCAGCAACACGGGTCAGAGTGGAAGTGATGGCTTTGGTCGTGGGAGACGGGGGCCACTGGGAAAGGACGTCAGAGAGGGGAAAGGGGGCTGGGAAAACGAGGAGTCCTGATCTAAGATTCCTGCCCCAACAAAAATGTAGGGGAGAGAGCTGAAGGCGTAAATCCGCCTCGACTCCCCCAATTGAAGAAATTGTCCAAGGAGTCGGTGCTGGCCGCCACGCCGCCTTCTGCCCCGCTCTCTTTTCCCGGTGGTAACTGCTGTGGCGTAGAGAGGAGAGGGAGGAAGAGGAGGAGGAGGAAGACCAAGAAAGAGGAGGGTGAGGATGAGGCGGGGGGTGGGGAGAGAGGGGGGTGCGGCCTGCATAGTTCCAGCGAAGCCTCCGCTCTCTCGTAGCCGGTCAGCCCCGGGTTTCCCCTAAGCCCAGCCCCGCATAGACTCACCCGCCTGCCTTGCTTCGCTTTTCTCTTAGCCGACTCCACGAGCTGCCGCGTCCTCACAAGAGACCACTGGACGAGTGTCTGGGAAAAAACTCTTCAGAACCGGGCCTGATTGCTTCAGCGAGTCCGACCTTTACGGCTGAGAGAGACACTCTCAGCTTTCGGTGGGTTCCACAGCCAGACGGGCCACCATCTTACATTAGGGTAAGACTCCTCCGGCTTCCCGTGCGCAGGCGCACGCCGATCCAGCTGGGAGGGACGGGGGAGGGGCGGGAGGAGTGGCAGGCGGACACTCCCACAGCACTCTGGGAATTGTAGTCCTCGGGCGGTGACTACCCAATTGCAAGCTGGGAGTTGAAGTTCTCCCTCCCAGGGCAGATGGGATTGCCCATCTCACGTGGCTGGTAGACTACTGCCTTTCTTCGTGTTTTGCTTCCTTCTTTACCCGCGTGTGCTGCTCCGCTCTCATTTGGTCGGCGATCTTCGTTAGTGGTTGGTTACGCTTCCTCTGTGCTTGCTCAAATGTGGGATAGCAAAACTCGGAGCCAGCTTAACCAATTTAGGGGGAGCCAAGAACGTCTCTCCCCTGCCCCGCCTACCATAGCTATTAAAGGGGCGGGGTAGAGGCAGATTGGCACGGTAGGAGGAGCGCGGGATTTAATCTAGGGTGAGAATTTGATACTGAATTGGCTGTTTGCGAAAAGAGAGTTCATTTCCTATGTTTGCACATTTTGGAGACACCAGCCTTCATCCCATCCTCACCATTAATCTCCAGTGAAGAAATATCCTAAATTGCCATGTACTGTTGAACAAGAGAACGGAAGACCAATGCCCTTACAAACACGTGTTTCTGATTATGGAAATTTGAGAACATTATGAGGATTTTAGTGCAAGTTACTCGGTTTCCAACCTGCGCATCCCTGCGCACGAAGTTCACAAAGTCCTCACACATCAATATGTCCCAAGGAATATAAGAATGCACCCGCAATCCCTATGAGCGCCAAGTCACAGAAATCAACTTCCTGGTTCCTCCCATTGCCTCAGAATTCTGGTGAGAGTGGCGCTCGAAACAGTCGTTTTTGCTTGTGGCGTGTATTCTTCCATTCATACATCAAATACTCACTGAGCTCCTCCTGTGTGCCCCGCACTATTCTATACATGGGAAGATACTGGTGAGCAAAACACAATATTCCCTATTTCCATTCTAGGAATTACTGTGTCCTGGTGTGTGTTGTGATGAGGGGAAAGGGAAAGGAGGCAATTTTTTTAAATATATGATTTAAATGCATAGTGTGTCGTAAATGATGAAATTATGAAAAAAAGAACAGGGAAAGGAAATAGGTAAAGAGTTTCCAATTTTAAGTCTGTGCACCCAATCTCATAGTGACAAGCCTTCATTCTTTTTTTAAATATATTAGTTCTTTTTATTTCCGTTTCTTCACTATGAATGAAGCCTAAAGACAACAGTTACATGGTAAAAACTTTTTTTTCTGTAACATCTCCTTTATTAGCTTAAAATTAAATTCATAGATAATATAACCTATCTACATATATGATTTTATAAATAATGTGCCATGTATAAAAAACACAAAGAAAGGAATGTATAACCCAATAATTTATATTTCAATATACAAATGCTCAGACATGACTGAGCATTGACTAGAAAATATAATGGAATCATCATTTGCCAGCACTTATGAATAAAATCCCCATGAATGTGAAAGTTACAAATGCTATCTGACACCTGGTATTTCAGCCACCTCTGGCGGACAACAACACTAGTCTGTCCTCAGTGTCCACTGTAAATGTATTCCTAAAGCATTTGCTGTTAGAATTATGTAAAAATAAAAAAGGAGTTTGGGGCTCATATATAAAATAGGTCAGGTTTTATGTACAGATCATGATAAACAGGTTTTTCACGGGGGACAATGGCAGGCACGTTTTGCAGCAAGTCTTGCTTAGTGGCCCCTGCTGTCCAAAGGCCAGCCGTGCCTCCCAGACTATCTAACACTAGGGGGCAATACCACACCTGCTGAGAGTCGCTCATTGGTGGAGAAGAGTGATTTTCTACCTTTTTCATCTCTCGACACACAGAAACTAATTACTAAAATTCTGTGGCACAGCACAAAATGTATTATATTTTTTGCCAATCTGACCAAAAAATAGGTATAATTTTGATTCATTCACACCAGATGACTATTGTTGTGTTGGTTGTTGTCATTTTTTTAAATCTGAAAATGTAGGGGAAAAAGGTCAGCGACCCTGACCAAGTAAGTAGTCAGGTATTGCATGTTCTAACAATTCTTGTGGCACACCAGTGTGCCTCTTGTGATACACCAGCTGAAAATTGCTGGTGGAGAGGGACATTTCCTAGGTCACCAACCAACTAGTCGCAGTCACTGCCCTCGAAGGCCAATGCTCCTTTTCCTATCCTATATTACCAGTTTTCATATATTATATGTATATATGTGCATATATTTCATATAAACTTATCTATATAACAAGTCTCGTGTAATTTTAAAAGTTAGATAACATGAAATTCTACTACCTAGCTGCCTAATGATTCGTCCATGTAGGATATCTATTCACTTAATTGCATTTAGGCATTGTTCTTCGTGCTGGTGGTACAGCAAACGCTGACCTCAGCAAGCATGGCGCCTAGTGAAAAAGGTAGAAGTGAAATAATCAAACATATAAATATAATTTCTTATATATAAGTATAACTGGTGATGAGTACTCAGAAGGTGTTTATAAGACGTTGTGAGAACATTTAAGAGGGAACCTTAATTTAGATCGGTGGGGAAGAGGAAGGTAGGGAAGATCTGGACAGGGTAAGAGCAGAAAACACGCAGGGACCGTACAGTGGACAAAAACTTACTAGTGTGAGCTATGGTGAGCAAGGGCGGAAGTGGTGTAAGATGAACTTAAAGAGAGCTTGCAAGGGCCAGATCATTCCAGAGCCTTGCAGGCCATGGTAGGAAATGTAGATCTTACTGCATGGGGTAAAGAAAGCTTTTGAAGGGAAGAGGCATGATCTAATTTACATTTTAGAAGACATGCTACTGAATGTTTATCACTGGGGAAATTATAAACTTTTTTTTTACTTTCATTCTCTGGAATGTTACATGGCTATATAAAAAAGAGAAAGGGGTAAGAAAAAATCAAATCAAATCAATCAATCAATCAATCAATAAGAGAAAGGGGAATAACAATATATTGACTTGAAAGAATGTCCATGACATAGTATTAGGTAAAGAATAAGTAAATAACAACATGACATATTATATAGAATGTAATCCATTTTTAGAAATAAAAAAACTATAAAAATATTTGAATATATTTCTGTATAGCACAGAAAAAAAGAATGGGAGAAAATGTACACGTCAAATTTTAGTGTGTAGTTGGTTACCTTGGGGATTACAGTTGGAAAGGGGTAGAGGGAAAAAATAACATTTTCTTTATAAATTGCTGTATTGATTTACTGTGTGTATGAATTAATTTTATACATTTTTAAAAATAGATCACTCTGCTGTGTGGAGAGTGGGTAGGAAAAAAGAATGAAAATGGAGCAACTGATTAAGAGAACATTTCAGTCATTCAGATACTGGTTCTAATTATGGTGGCACTGAAGATGGAAAAGAGGGGATGAATTCAGATCTGTTTTTTGAGATTGAGACAGTAGGACGTGGGGATGAACTGGATAATGGGGACGTTCTCATGAATGGCTCTCAGATTTTCTGACTTAAACAGCCTTGCAGAGGGTAGCTCCTTTAGTAAAAGAAGAATGGTGGCTATTGAAATAACATCTGTAGAGAATAGGAAAACAGCTTCATCCACAAGATTTCAGGGAAATGATAATTGCCCATTTGAGGTTGGTGAACTTGAAAATCATGGCAGTACACCCTGACTGGTGTGGCTCGGTTGGTTGGGCATCATCCCACAAAGCAAAAGGTCACCTGTCCAATTCCCGGTCAGGGCGCACGCCTGGGTTGCAGGCCTGGTCCCCTTCCAGGTGCACGAGCCAGAGGCAACTGATCGACACTTCTCTCACACATCAATGTTTCTCTCGCTGGCTTTCTCTCTGCCTTCCCCTCTCTCTCAGAATAAATACAATTTTAAAAAGTCATGGTTATAGTATTTTGCCCAACATACTGGTTTTTTTCTAATGCTTTTCTGCTTGGGTTCTGCTATAGGAGCAACATGTAGTTGGGCTTGTCTAGGCTAGAGAAGGAAAGTGAAAGCAGAGGAAGGTTAATGGGCAACCAGATTTATGGGTTGTTTTCCATTTTTTCAACCTTCATAAATTATATACATTTACCAATACTTTTAATCAATCAAATTTTCAAGTTATTCTTGAGATATTGTCTTAAATGTCGACCTGCTAGGCCAAAGGAAATGATGATTTTATGACCTTCATTATTGCCAGATTAATATTCATGTAATATAAATGAATATTTGTGGAGTTTTTTCCCCTAAAAGTCCATTTACTCTGAGTTTTACCATTGTTACAGGAGAAACTCAGTTCTTGCCACCACAGTAAAGAATTACAGACCAGCAAGCCGACTAGCATTCAAGCAAAGCTTATTAATGCTAAGTTCTAATAGGAAAGCAAAGCAAGGGTGGCCAAAAGGGGTGCCCAGGCCCTGCCTCTGGCCAGAGGCCAGCTGGCCAGGGGTCCCCCATGTGGCAAGATAACCAAGAGGCCAAGAGAAGAGAGCCCTTTGTTCTGGGGACTTACATAGTTGCTGGGGTGGGGGTGAAGAAGTTGCATTTTGATTGATGGGTAAAGGTGGTACCAGCTTCTCCCCCAGAGAGACGGGACTCCCCAAACGTAGGTATGGGTGGGGGTCTATCAGTACGAATCATTATCTTGCTCCAGACTCTATTTGTTCATCTTGTATACATGACGGGAGGCAGGCAGTTAACTAAAGTTGTCTTACAGGTTTTTTCCTTTGGGCACTGTAGGTCCCCCTTCCCGCTTCTACCTTCCAGGCCTTGGGATGAATACAAAGTCTCAAGGTTTTCCTTTTCCCCGTTAGTGGAGATGATACACACAGACCTTCAAGGGCTCCCCCACCTCCTACAGTATCATAGTTTCACTTGTTGTTTGGAACGCCTGGCAGCCTTATTGGACCAGTGTCAGGATTCCTGGGTCAACATGTGAGCTTTGGCTTTTAGCTCCTGTATTAAGTTCTTTGTTAGATTGTACTGGTGAGGGCCCTGCCTTTATTTCCCCTCTGGCTGCTCATTCCACCAGAACACCATTATTATTTTTTTTGAGTTTTAATTATTTAGTGAGTATTTGAGTGCTAAATAGTTGGTGTATGGTAGTGAGCAATGCAGTAAGCTCTCTCAAAGATCTTAAGGTTTAAAAGGGAAAACAGAAAACAGGTAAACAAAATAAGAAGTAAAACTCTGCATGTTGTCAGAGTAATAGGAAGGAAAAGGAACAGAGCAATAGAAATATCCAGAGGGATTTACTTGGGATTGGAAAGCTTCTCTAAAGAGATAATTAATCTGAAATTTGAAAGGTTAGAAGGGATCACCCATTTAAAGAATGGCTCCCGTGTCAAGGTCCTGACACAGAAATGAGTTTAGCACATTCCAGGGGCAGAAAGTTAGCAAGTGAAATCAGAGCTAACAAAGACAGAGTGGAAGGAGAGGAGGTTAGGAAAGAAGACAACCTTCAGATTGTGCGGGGTTTTACAAGGGATTTGGATTTTATTCTAAGTAGATTAAGAGATGATTGAATGGATTTGAAGCAGAAGAGTGACACAAATCAATTTATCTTTTCAAAAGATCCGGTAGCTGCCACGTGGAGAATGGATCAAAGGTGGGTGGAGAGACCAGTTAGGAAGCTATTGTGTAGCCTGGAGATAATGAGTGGTTTAGACCAGGGCAGGGCTGGGGCTGGGACCAAGCTGGTACTACGGTATGTGAGGGAGGCGTTTGCCTTGCGCAGAAAATTGAAGCGAGCACCAAATGGTGCAGTATAAAGGTAAATGATATTTTGATATAACATTTTTAGCAATCAAAAGTAATGCCCCCAAATGAACACAATGTTAAAATGTAAAATGAAGGCAAGACGAGCCCCTGAATTTATAAAACCTTGTCTCACTTCCCTCCCCCTAATCTTGGCCCTGTTTCCAATAAAGCTTTGTTTACTTGATGGTTAGCTGGCTGTAAGGCTGTAGTTTGCTGGTTTTGAAACTGGCAAAGTTGGCATTTGCGTTGCCTGTCCCTACTATAACCAGTAAGTAGAGACAAGGATTGAATCTTTATGGGCACTTTATTCAGATGCCAGTGATCTGAAAAGACGGTGGGTTATATACCCTCAAAAACCATCTCAACAGACCTTTTCACAAGGAGAAGAAAGGGTATAGGTAAGAGGTTTGGGGAAAAGATTACTCAGGTAAGAGTTGCAGTCCAGGGGCGATTTTCCTAGCACTTCTTTATGTGTCAATGAACAACTCAAATACCAAGTCCCTGCTTGCAGACCCCCGGGGGCACGAAGGCTGAATTGCTTGTGGAGCTCCTGGAGTCACGTGGGACAAATCCAGTTCCTGGAATGACAGCTTTTCACGTGCATTAGTCACTTATGCCTATCAATTAAGGCTAAAATCTTTAACTCTTGAGTTCCCCTATCAGTTTGATTTTCTAAAGCATTCATATAAGAGGAATACAAAATGGCCCATTAATATATACCCTACAACCAAAGGGTTTCACTTCTGGGTCTGTGGGAGTGTGGATGTGTGTGTGTGTGTGTGTGTGTGTGTGTGTGTGTGTATGTGTGTGTGTGTGTAGATACATAAGGGAATCGAACTGGCGACCTTTCAGTTCTTAGGCTGCTACTCAATCCACTGAGCCACACCAGCCAGGGCCCACTTCAGATTTTTTTTAAAACTTTAAAAAAAAAAGATTTAATTTATTAATTTATTTTAGAGAGAGGGAAAAGGAGGCAGAAAGAGAGAAACAGACCAGTTGCCTCTCAAACACCCCCAACTGGACCTGGCCCACAACCCAGGCATGTGACCTGACTGGGAATTGAACCAGCCACCTTTCAGTCTGCAGGCCAATGCTCAGTCCAGTGGCCCAAAGCAGCCAGGGCTAAAAATATAAGAGTTTATTTGAGCCAATCTGACATCATGCGCCAAGGAACAAGATCTCAAATACCCCTTAGAATTTTTAAAGTTAGTATAGTTGGTATAGGTATAGTTAGTATAGTTAGCACTGTTTATGAGTACTGTTAGCATAGTTAGCATTGGTTACCGTAGTTAGTATTAGTTACCGTAGTTAGTATAGTATAGTTAGCATTGTTTGTTAGCATAGTTAGTAAACTTAGTACTGATAGCACTTTCAGTTAGTGAAGTTAGCAAGTCACCAACCATGTCAAGGGCACTTGCAGCTCTCTTTGCTGACGAGGAGCCGCATATTGGCCTGATAAGCTCCTGTACACTATTGGCCAGGAAACCTTTGCCCAAGTGAGGTTGGCCTGGCACGATCTGGCCAGGACAGAGGTGGCTGTCGCTCATTAATCAGCTGGGTTCCTGTAGCCTTTTTCAAAAGGTCCAATGTGCGAAGCACTTGAATCACCCAAATATTATAAAGTTATTCGAGGTGATTGCCCAGGGAAACATCATTCCTCTCTGTGGAGCATGGGAGCAGAGGGGACTTGTTTGATTACCTGGAGGACCACAGCTGCACGACCGAGAAGGAGGCCTGGGCCGTGTTCTGGCAGCCGGTGTCAGTGGTGTAGTACTATCACCAGGGGGGCATCATCCACAGGCACCTGAAGCCAGAGTAACATGCTTTTAGATGCTGAGCTGAATGTAAAACTTGCAGACTTTGGCCTCAGTAGTGAATTTGCAGGCGATAAGCTGAGCGTGCTCTGTGCTGCCCCAGAGCTATCCCTGTGCCGAAACTGTGATGACCCCGGGGTTGATATAGAGAGCCTGGGGGTATTTCTGTGCAGAATGGTGACAAGGACCCTGCAGTCTGTGGGAACTGAAGCAGTGAATACTGAGTGGGCACTTCCACGTCCCATATGTCATATCTGTAGAATGTCAAAAACTTTTTTTGACTCTTTTCAGTTTATTGCATGGAGTTACACTAGTCCAAGTTAAAAGCAGATCCCAAATGGTTACACTACACAAGCTGTGAGGTTTTTAAACTTGTGACAAGAGCCAGAAGGAGGGAAATTCTACTCATTGCAAGGAAATCCTCACTTAGGCTTCAGTGAGCCACAAGCACTTACAACCCGTGAATCTTCAGCTGGTCGTCCTGAACCAGTCCAGCCTCTACGAAGAACTGGCATATGCCCTTGTGCTGGTCACCCTGTAGCTGAGTCACTTCTGCATATTTCACAGCACCATTGCAGGCAAATTCTTTTTAGATGCTTTCACTAGTTTCTTTTTATCATAATCTTAGCGATCCCTTGGACAGTAGTAAGGGTCTTCCTGCCATTTCTCTGTTGAATTCTCATATGCATATAATTCTCAGTGCCAGGAGGAGGCAGATTGTCATAGTACCATCTGCAAAGGGGTTTCAGAGTGGGGGTTCTGGATAGCAGACATTCTATACGATTCCTTCTCCTCAGTGGAAACAGCCCGCAGAAGGATGCAGCGAGAGAAGGCAGGCTGCGGGGATGAAGAGTCAGGAGGTGAAGGGAGATCAAGGTGAAGGTTGTGAGTCCTTGATGGTGGCAGCTCAGCAACTGGGGCAAATGTCAAAAACTTTGAAAAAATTAATGACCCTCAACCCCAGCAAAACCCTGGAAGATATAATGAAGGAACTGTGGCTCAACACGGGCCAGAAGGAAGAACTCAGGCCTTACAGGTGCCCCCAGGTAACAGAGATAATGAAAAACCTGAGCTGGATGAGACCCGGGAGTCAGTAACAGCAAGTAAGTACAGTAAAGTGATGGGCACTTTGATCTGCAGTACCAGGAAAACCAAGGTGAAGGGCTGCACCATCAGGGTCAGGCCCAACCCATGAGATTCAGCCATTAAGGCAAAAGACCAAAGAGTCTGTCAGTCCTCCAGCCTGCCTTGAGTCAGGGACCACCACTGCCCCACTCACCTTGGAATGGAGGATGAGGAACCCCAGCCCAGCTCTCCGATGTGGTCCTGGGGACTCCCTCTCCACCCACAGCAGCAGCAGCAGCGGTGAAACCCCAGAAGGAACCAGCATGGGAAATTTTCTTCATTCTGGGCAGCCTGAATGTGGTACTCCAGCCCCTCCGTCTGGCCACAGCCAAGACCAGGAGGGGGTGGCTATGCAGACCTTTAGTTTCCTATTCAGACTCATGTTCCGTAGGCTGACTACCAAGAAGCAGCATCTCAAAAGGACAAGAGTCAAGCCAATATAATTTTTAAAATTGTGGACAGCCAAGGCAGGGCCACAGTCAAAGACTCTAGGGAGGTCAAGCTGCACTCCCTGCATTTTAAATGCCAGATTTGGAGGTGCTGAGCTCCAGGGAGGCCAGCCACAAGGTGCAGAAGATGAGGCAGAGGCTGGATGCAAACAGCTGCAAAGGAGAGCGGTGCCAGAAATAGCCTCCGTGTGTGCAAGGTGAGAGGACTCGGTCCAGTGGTCGACGGAGGTGTGCAGACTGCCGCGGCGTTCTTGCACGGGCTTCACATCAGGAGGGTGCCCTGCATTTCTGTGGCCTTCAGAAACACCCAAAACACCTGCTGAGCTTGGAGGATGGCCTGGAGCCCCCAGGGGGTCAGGAGGAGAGGGCGCCCTCACTGCCGGTGCACCCCTTGGCCCCCGCCTGAATGAAACTTCAGAGACTAGACTGTTTTTCCTGGGGCCCCTTTCTCCCATGTTTCTGGGGGTTTTTATTAAAGTATTTGGTTCTTCTAAATTTTGTAATAAACTTGATGATCCTGAAAGGAAAAATAAAAAGGAAATACATATGATGATCTTTTTAAAAAAGATTTTGTCTATTTATTTTTAGAGAGGGGAAGGGAGAAAGAGGGAGAGAAATGTCAATGTGCGATTGTCTCTCACGCGCCCCCTACTGGAGATCTAGCTCACAACCCAGGTATGTGCCCTAGACTGGGGATCAAACGGACAACCCTTGATGATTCTAATAGATGCAGAAAAAGCTTTCAATAAAAAGTCAATGTTTCATAATTAAAATATATATATATTTAACAAACTAGGAATAAAAGGAAAATTCCTTAATCTCCTAAAGGCCTATAGCAAATATTACATTTAATATTAGAATTTTAAAAGCATTTTCTTTAAAACACGGCAAGGATGTTCATTCACTACTTCGCAGTTACTATTTAGCATCACCCTGGAGGGTCTAACCAATGCAAAAAGACATAAAATGGAAACAAGAGACGTAAGAACTAGAAAGAGGAAAACCTCATCATATGCACATAATATAATCATCACCATAGAAAATTCAAGAGACTATTTGACCAAACCACAAAAACTAGACAATTCGGCAGGGCTGTCGGCTCCAATATCAACATACAAAAAAATAGCATTTCTATATATCAGCGATAACACTAGAAACCATTTTAAAATGCACACAAAATAATAAGACTTGTTAAGTTTCGGTGATGGGTTTTTAACAGGGGGACAGTGATTTCTGGCGTTTGATAGTAGCGAAGAAGATGATTCCGATCGACCCGTCCCCTGATGGCACAAAGGGACAGAGGCACACACAGTGCTAGTGCTGCATAGTGTAAACGCAAAATAAGAGTTCGTGGGGGAAACCTACCGGAGATCCTGCAAGGCATCATCCTACAGACATGCGCTTAAGCCTGGCATAAAGAGACTAGGTGTACCACCCCCGAGAGGGAGGAGTTTCCAGGTGATGGACCACACTCCTGTGATGTTTAAGAATGGGCAGAGAATGGGCAGTGGGGAGTATCCAGGCAATTAGGTGACAGTGAGAACCTCTTGGTTGGGGAAGTGACCTGTTAGGAGACTGAAGCTTCTGGAGCTCAGATTCTGATAATAGCCTTTTTTTTATGGCGATAACTCAAATCTGCTGAGCCAGCTTCTTGCTAGGCGACTTGTATGCTTAGCGTTTGCCACAAAAGTGCTGTGTTAACAAACTACTCCCAACATTCAGTGACTTGAAGAATTATTGTTTGCAAAGAACACATATGTGTGACACAGAGACACAGCCAATGGTGTGGTGACGGCCAGAGGGAAGGAAGAGCAGGTGCTGGGTGGAGGTGGGCAAAAGGGGGGAAATGGGGACATCTGTATTAGTGTCAACAATAAAAATAAAGTTTAAAATAAAAAATATAAAATCAAAAAAATATTGTCTCTATGCAACTTCAGGTCACCTGGGGGTCATTGCATCTAAACTGGGCTCCTGCGGATGGCTGTGCTTCAGGCTGCGTGTCCTGCTGGGGTTGGCCCCTCTGTGGGTGAGACTCAGGATGGCTTATAGGAATGTTCATTGTGGGACGCAGGCTGAAGGGGCAGCAGCTTCCCCTCCGCCCCTCCAGGAAAGTTCCCATGGCAACCGCAGAGATGCAGGAGGGCAAGCCCAGATGTGCAAGCACATTTGAAGTCTCCCCTTGCACCGCATTTGGCAAAATCTCGGGAGTCAAAGCAAGTTACATGGCCAAGCACAACATCAAAAGATCTGGGAAGTAGACTCCTCTCCTAGGGATTGAGTGGAGTGAGTATTTGCTGAAATGTTACCTTATCTGCCACAGTATCGGAAGAGGGACAGGAATGAATCTCCACGACTATCCAGATTTGTCTCTCTTCACTCCACATCCTGCCTCTTGGGGCTAATTATCCTTTATCCTTTCACTAAGACAACTAAAAAAGAAGTTGGATAAGTACCAGCAGCATTTACTTAAAAGCATCAAAGACATCATAATATAGGAACCTTGACCTGGGAGAGAATTGCAGCTTAAAGAGATGAAATGAAGCCATTTCTGTCCAAGGGGCATTTGTTCATTTTTTTTAAAAAAGGCATCTGAGAAACAAGACTGCCTTTGGCTAATGATCAAAACTAAGTCCTGTAGCTGACAAAAATAAAGATCCCTTTCCTTGTTAAAGATCATAAAGGGCTACTGCTTTTGCCCTGAAACCATTTGCTAACCTGAGGGGAACAGCTGAAGAATGGAGTGGCTTGAGAGACACCTGGGGGTTGGAATTCAACATATCTCTGAAGTTGGAGACCCTCTGTCCTTGACTGGAACCTGAAATGCATGACTTTAAAAAGTAAGTAGGGCCCTGGCTGGTGTGGCTTAGTGGATTCAGTGCTGGCCTGCGAACCAAAGGGTCACTGGTTCAATTCCCAGTCGGGGCACGTGCCTGGGTTGCAGGCCAGGTCCCCAATAGGGGGTGCGCAAAAGGCATCCACATGTGAATGTTTCTCTCCTCTTTCTCCCTCCTTCCCCCTCTCTCTAAAAGTAAATAAATAAACATGGGTGATTTAGGTAACCCAGTTTGCCCTTGACTGTAGCAGGTACTTGGTAAAAGGAAACAAATTCTAAAGAGAAAGGCTACATTACCCTTGCTTTGAAGTTACCCTTCCTAAAAGTAATTTTAAAAATAAAATATCTAGGCATCAGCCAGGTAGCTCAGTTGGTTAGAGCACCCCGATAAGCCAAGGTATACGGGAATCAACCATGAATGCATACACAAGTGGGACAACAAATTGATGTTTCTCTCTCTTTCTCCCTTCCTCTCTATCTCTCAAACCAATAAATAAAAAAATTAAAATAAAATGTCTAAGAAACAGTAAGAGATTATGGACTACACCTCAAGCCAATACAGGGTTAAACACCAATTGCTGCCACAGTAAACTGATCATATATTTTCTTATTTATTTATTTTGTTTTTATTGTTCAATTACAGTTGTTCCCATTTTCCCTCATTACTCTCCCTTGCCCTACTCACCACCCATTTTTAAACTATTTTATTTGTTTATTTTTAGAGAGAGGGGAAGGGAGGAAGAGAAACATTGATGTGCAAGAAAGATTGGCTGCCTCTCACATGCCCCCAGCTGGGGACCTGGCCTGCAACCCAGGCATGTGCCCTGACTGGGAATTGACCTGGTGACCTTTTGGTTCGCAGGCTGGTGCTCGATCTACTGAGCCACACCAGTCAGGGCTAAACTGATAATTAACACTCCCCTTTACTCTCTTTCCTGTCTCACTCTCCACACTTTTCCACTTCCTTTACTTGTTCAATCATCTCCCACGTAACTACTTTCACCCAACGTCTTCCCTCCAGGTCTGTTCCTGAAGGACTCTAACCTACCTAGTACAACAGGTACACAGTCATAGAAGCCCCACCATGACCCAGGTATAGAACAGCGCTCTCACCTAGTAAGTTTTCTAGTACTCCTGTGTCGTCCATCCTCTCTCCCTAACCTCACCCGCAAGCAACCACTGACCTGCTGTCAATCACTCTCATTTTGCTTTTTATATACTTTCATATAAGATAAAACCTTGATTTAAACTTTCTCTCATCTCATTGGTTTTATTGCATGGAAATCGAAGAGAATTTATTACACCTGAAACTGTTAACTTTGACTTAAAGGGATTCCCGGGAGAATCTCATTTGTGTGTACTGCTGGGAGACACAGGATGGCCGCCTCTGGGAGACAGAGGGACGGCCACTAGAAGTCTCCAAGAGAAGATCCCCGAAAATCTCCAGAGAGACGAACCTTTAGGGAAGAACCTAGCGTACAAGATTGGCACAAAGCTTTAGTCACTGGAGGGCCAGGGGATGACACTGAGTCATGTTTTTTCACTCAGATTGTGTCTCAGTTCAGTGCCCTCTGTAAACTCATAGTTGAGTAATGTGGGCACCCAAGTGCAGGTGTATGTACTGGGCAGAGGAGGAAATGCCAGCCATGAGTCAACTCTGAAAAAGCAATTTCCCTCAAATGTCTGTGTGACGTTGCTATCCAAACATCATCACTTTAATAGTCATTCATAAAGCTGGACATCCAAAGCCCACTGGCCCAGAATTCGAGGAGTTTTGGCAACTTGACAGATCCAGTATAACTGCCACAACGATGCCCATTGAGGGAGAAGATGGCAAGCAGGGCAGGTGACAGCTTGGTGGGCACCAACGTCGTGGTGGGCTTCTCCCATGGCTTGGCAGGCAGCAGAATCCTGAGTAATTGCAGCTTCTGGGGTCCAGGGAGTAGATGATAGAGCCCAATGACTAACAGTTTGGATTTCGGAGTCAGACAGGTCTGGATTGAAACCCAAATGTCATTCCATCCTGCCTACATGAGGTGCCTTGATGTGACTAATGCTGACTAATGGTGGGTGTCCAACCTTTAACAAATATTTCATTCATTCAACACATACTTATTGAGGACCCACAATGCACCAGACACCACTGAGGCTCTGGCAGTGAGCAAAGCAAATGAACTTCTTCTGCTAACGAATCAAGTGCAAGGGCTCCACTCCCTCTGTGCCAGGATCCCCATCCCTCAGCCTGCTGGGTGACTTAGTGTTTCCAAGTGACAGACCCTTTGCCACCTGCCATGAAGCTCCTTTTAAACAGTTGGATTTGAAGTCTGCAGTTTTGCTCTGGATACTTTCATCAATTTCCTCTTGACTCTCTGCCCTCCCCTCTCCTGCACCCACCCAGCTGCCCTTTGCTGGGGAGAAGCGCCTTCAGACACTTACCCTGCGACAGCCCTGATAACCTCTTCAGAAGAAGGGAGCGTCGTCTAATTCCTGAGACTGGTCCCGCCCTTATGTACCTTAGCCCTGCTTTTTGCTTCTCTGGCCTTTCCTGAAGAGACAAAGTTTACAGCCCAGTGTTAGCCATTATCCCACTTAGGACCCAGTTCTGGGGATCTCTGCCCCTGTCCTTATGTCCGCCAGAGGCGGGCTCTAGCTGAAGTGGCTTGCTAACTTCATGTTCACTTTGTCAGTCAGGGCTCTTGAACACAAAAAACAGCAACGGACCCCTGGCTAACATAAGTGGAAAATAAATTTATTAGAAGGATATTGGATGACTCACAGAATTGGCGGGGAAGTGGAGAAGCAGGCTCGGAAAACAGGCGGACTGTTTTTCGGGGGCTGGCAGCTGGAGAGTCTGGTTGAGAGGGCAGACGTCGCAGGCGTCACTCTCATCACCGTTGCTCTGCACGGCTCAAACGGCACTGTGGCATCTGTGGCATCCCGCCACAGGTGAAGCCTGGCTCACTCTCCCTGCCTGCATACTAACGAGGTCCCACAACAGACCCCTAGTTGCAGAGCCTGAGCTTTAGCGGTCCAGAAACTTCAGCAAAACTTGGTGACATCTTAATTGATTCCTCTGCTTTCCCCAGCTGTCCCTGGCTGATCCTCACCCAAGGTGGATGGACAGCGTTGGTAATGGGTTGACGTGCATAATCATATTTGCAAGGAGGCTTTCAAAGGTTTCACGCTGACCCTATTTGGGCCCATGATTGTATAGCCACCCTTCGGATGCTGTTATTATTTCTTTGTAATTGAAGACTTGCCTTTAGTTCCATTGTTAACTCCCTTGCCTTTGTCCTCTGCCTCTTACTTTGCCATGTTTTCCTGCAACCCTCTCTGAACCTGTTCATTCTGCTGTGTTTTCATGACTAATATCCTGCTCCCAGCCTTAGTCATTTCAAACTGTAATCCTGGATTCTATACCTTTTCCAGCTTTGAGGCCATTACACTGGAAAAATCTGTGCACATGTAGCTAAAATTATTTCTCTTCAACCATCTCATTCCGCTATCCAAACACTTCCCTTAACTCTTGAACCATCCTACTCATAAAAAAAGTAATTATTTAAAAAAAAATCCAGGGTTTTGTGCACATTATAGGCCTCTAATTTATACTATATTTCAATGTTCTCCTCAATTACTAGAGACTTTGTATTTCATTAAAAAATAATTTGGGGGGACTTCCGGCCAAGATGGAGGCATAGGTAGATGCACCGTGCCTCCTCGCACAACCAAGATAGGGACAACAACAACATAGAAACAAAATAACAACCAGAACTGACAGAAAATTGAAGTGTGTGGAAGTTGAACACCCAAGGATTTAAAAATAGATATGTTCATCCAGACCGGTAGGAGGGGCGGAGTCGGGCTGGGCAGGGACGCGGAGCGGAGAGCTGAGCAAATGGGGCAGTGCGCAAGTCCCCAGCAGGCAGACCCTGGGCACACTAGTGGTGGTGGCTGGTGGGCCCCGGCCAGGGGGTGGCGACCGGCAGACC
>CM052549.1:72050797-72075513 GCA_028533065.1 Trachops cirrhosus
AGACATTTTGATCAGGGCAAGCACACGATCTGATTTGCGTATTTGCAAATCCCTTTGGGAATCTGGGAGAGGGGGATGAGGTGGAAATCAGCAAGGACAGTGAGAAGACAATTGCAAAATACCAAGTGTAAGAAGAGGAGACCTGAAGAGAACAATGGCCTCAGGGGCAGAGAAGAGGAGAAGGGATCCAGAAATCCTTATGATGTAGAATGGAGAGGATTTGGCAACTGAAGGAAGACGAATGTTAAAAAGACTCCCAGGCTTCTGACTTTGGCAACCCAGTGGATACAGGTGGCAAGGGTTTTTTTGTTGTTGTCATTTGTTTGTTTTTTTAAAATTATTTATTTAGTTTAGACAGCAGGGAAGGAGGAAGACAGAGAGGGAAACGTCAATGTGTGGTTGCCTCTCACGCGCCCCCTACTGGGAGCCTGACCTGGCCTGCAACCCAGGCATGTGCCCTGACTGGGAATCGAACCAGTGGCCCTCTGGTTCACAGGCCCGCACACAATCCCCTGAGCCACACCAGCCAGGGCAGGAGGTGAGGTTTGAAGAGAAAAATGTTCATTTAAGTTATGGATTAATCCATTGATTTTGAGATGCCTGTGTGACAATCAGTAGAGAAGTGGGGTAGACCAGTTAGACAGGAAAATCTGAAGTCTAGCAGAGAGGACTGGACTAGAAATAGAGATACAGAATTCATCAGTTCACAGGTGGCAGTTAGAAGCCATTGATTTCCCAGAAATGCACAGAAGGAAGAGAATAGAGGCTGGAGATGACGGAAAAGGAAGAGCTACATTTAGTGGTGTGCAGAGGAGGAGAAGTTCTCGTAGGAAACTTCAAATGAGGAACAGAAAGGTAGAAGGAACCCCAGGAAAGTGATGTCCCACAGGTCAGGGGAGAGAATGCTTGTGTGACGGCGGGTGAGGGGGAGTTGCAGGAAGTTGAAGAGCTCCGTCATGGAAAGCAAAGTGACCTACCCAGAAGGAACTGTGTGGGATAAAACTTCGTGGAGGGGAAGGCTTGTCACAATTGTGCTGAGACAGAAAATCTCTGAATGCTGCTTTCTGCCAAGTTTCTGCTCAATATTCTTCTCACTTTCACACTAAACTTCGCCTTTTCATTCTCTCTTCCCCTTCACTCCTTAAAACCATTTTAATTGACTGGCATTTCTCTCTGCGTAACAATGGCTTGAAAAAAACAATCACCAATGACTTTTGTGTTCCACCTAATATACATTCTCTCACTGTTATTGGTGCAGGAGAATGAATATGCCTGATATTCTTAACAACATACTCTGTGATTTTGTATAAATTATCTGATTGTGATTCCAACAGGGAAATGGGAATACAAACTCTTTTCTCCCAGCCTCAGTGGAATGTTGGGGGAGTGATAAAGTGAGGTAGTAAGGCGCGTGGATATCTTTGATAAGTAGCTATAATTATATTATCTGCCTGATAGGATTGTTTCAGGGATTAATGAAATAATGAGATAACAAAATAATAATATATAAATAACATAAGACATATAAAACAATATATACATATATCATGCTATGTATTATTACTACATGATACTGTGAAATTCTCGATAAATATCTGGCATGTGATAGCAAATGGGAATGGGTACATTTGAGTTTGAAAATTAGCAAACTAAAATCTGTCAAGTAAAGAAAGAAGGTCCAGTTATTTGCAGGTGCTTAGGTAGAAAAATATTTGTTAGTATGAAATGATATGTCTGGAAATTGCTTCAAAATAATATCCATATTGGCCTTGGTGGATGTGGCCCAGGTGGTTGGAGCATTCTTCAGTACAACCACAAGTTGTGGTTTCGATTCCCAGTCAAGGCACATGCCTAGGTGGGGGTACTTAAGAGAAGGCAACTGTTTCTCTCTCACTCTCCCAAAGCAATGAAAAAATATCCATGGGTAAGGATAAAAAATAAATACATAAATTAATCTCCGTGTTGGGGGTGGGGTCCAGGAATTGGCGATGCTATTGAAGCTGGGCGTTCATTATTCTAATTTTGTATCATTTGAAAACTTCAGAATAAAATGTTATTATTTGTTTCACTCTATGCAACTGTGTTGACGCAATGCACTTGATATACTGCAATGCAATAAAAACTTAGTTTGTAACAGCTCACACTGGTTGTTGACGGGTTTAGGCATCTTACACACTTCTCCATTCCCAGAAGTAAGGGAGTAATGCAGGGAATATTTAATTTGAAATGAAGATGACGATTTGGATTTACGGCTCTTATATATCATAAATGAGAGTCATTTCAATAACTAGTTTCAGAGTATCTTTTTCTGTTCCACCTCACCAATTTTATTCATTATTAACAAGAAACTACAAGTCCCAGGATGCACTGCACAATTAACGTTAAATGAAGGACCTGGCTTTTTCGATCGGGTTGCCCTTGCCTTATTTGAATGCGAATAATCGCGGCAAAAATTGACTTCTGCGACCCAGAGCAGATTTCCGAGTCGTCGTATCCCTGGATCTGTCTGGCGTGCAGTTCGGAGGGGCCAGCGTGGTACCTTTCTGTTCAGGTATCGCCCCGGGCAGCCTCCCACTTTTCTGGGGCTTCCGTGCGCACTGGGCTCTGTTAGTGCGCCTCCAAGATGGCGACGCCGTTGGCGGTAAATTCGGGTGAGTGCGGTGGGGCCCGAGGGGAACTGGGGCAGGGCTCCGATCGGTTTTCCAGGGAGACACCCGGGCTGTGAGGTTCCTTGGAGCCCACGCCTCCCATTGTGCACAGTGCTCGCTTCCCCCTAGCTCTGGGCCTAGCGTGCTGACCGTTCCCCAGTTTGAATGGCGCTGCGGCTCTACTCCCGGAGCTGGACTTTGAGGGTCGAGGCAAGGAGACTGGGTTCACTGCAATCGTGAGAACAATCTCTCGCAGCCCAGGGCCGAGCCTGATCGTTCCCACTCCCCACCCCATTCTGTGTCTGCGGCCGGGATTTTGCCAGGATACGCAAGTCTCGGGCAATGAGGCCAGAGGACCTGAGATATTTTTCAGCCACGAGCACCGGCTGACAACTCGCACCGGGACCCTTCGTGGACGTTGGGGGGTTTCTGCAGGAAGCGAGGACCCCGATTATGAACCCTGCAACCCGAAAGGTGGTGGAGAAGGAGAAGGGGTGCCCTGGGCTCATCAGATGACTTCCAGTTTTGCGGGTGTGGCCATTTCTGGATGCTCCTGTACCTTTGGAGTGTTTGATCTTCGGGGCGAGGTAGAATCTAGAAGGCAGTGAAGGAACTCGGAAAGACCTGGGGTGGGTTCTCTTTTGGCAGTTCTCAACCGGGGAATTTCAAACGTCCCAGGGGCGTTTGAAAGAGTGGGTGCACTTTGATTGTCACGATTCCTGGGAAGCACTGTTGGCGCCTGGTGGGCGGGGCAAGGATTCCTGAAAGTGAATTTTCTGCTTAGAATGGCAGTGGCTAGATTGAAACATACTTAACTTCGTGGGCACAATGAAGAGCGTATCTGTGTGGGAATTGCTTGTTGAGAATCTCACTCAAGAGCTCTCTTTCTTGGGCGCCTTGTCCTTCTGGCTCTGTGCAGTCTTTTTTTTTTCCTGATTTTTTTTTCTGCTTTGCACAGGACTGATATTCTTGAAAAGTTATTCAAACTTACTGAAGCTACGTGTATGAATACAACGAAATTTATTCCTCACAGGTTCTATTGTATATTGTGTTATTTTTACAGTTTACTTTCTTTTGTCAACTCTTTGCCAGAAGTCTTTTTTCTTTTTGTTTACTTATTTTTAAGTTAAGTATATTTTATTGATTATGCTACTACAGTTTTCCCCTTTGTCCCCCGACACCTGGCTGGGTACCCCCATTCCCTCCAGCATTTCCCCTCCCCTTAGTTTATCAGAGTTCTTAAGTACTTGTTGTAAGGCAAGATTCAAATTTGCCTCGGAGTCATTTTTGGTATCTTTTCTTTGCATCCAGTGCTGATCAGTTGCCAATTCTGACTCTAGGAAGAGGCTGTGTCTATTTCACTGTCCTTGTTTAGGTTTCCACCTCAGGAGTGGCTTACCTCTCATCCTTGGTTCCTGACACTTCCTATTCTAGAGAGTCCATCAGTCATGCCTTTGTCCTATAATGCCAATTTCATTCTGTTACCTACTGGTACTTGAAACTTTCCCATTTACTAATGGGAAAAAAGCCATCTTGTTCCGAAATCCAAGGCTCAATACTACTCCATCCTTTGCAGTTAGAGAGGGCCAAGAAAGTGATTTCTAGGGAAGTCAGCTAGGCACCATGCAACTAGCATCTGATGGGGCATCACCAGGACCCAGGGGCAGGCCCTCATTCTGGCAGGTCCAGAACTCTCTTTGTTAGTGTGTCCAGAGTTGATCAGATCCTAGTAATCGAATTTCTCTAATGAAACTCAGTAAAAGACAGATGTATGCCATACCAGTATGCCAAGTTACTGATCTTTAATGGGAAGTATATCTGCACTGGTACTCCTCCTGCTGGTGCACCGGCTCATTCTTTGCTCTAGAAATTTATACGATGCTCTGTATTTTTAATCAGAGGTTTGGCAAATATGGGAGCAAAGCAGGGAGTTGGAGGATTGCTCTTTGAGTGGGGTCGAGGCATTCTGATTTCATTCCCCCACGCCAAAGACCTGACATGCCATTTCCCGCCCTGCCCTCCAGATTTAGGGTAGGTGTTCCCTTTTACATATTCTCAGCACTCCATACTTCATCACATCTTTTATTGTCCTGGTAACTTTTTTGAAGTCTGTGTTTAATGTCCCACTTGTCAATCTGTAAGTTCCATGAGGGATCCTGTCTGTTTTGCTTAGTCTATAGCCCAGGCCCTCCCTCCATAAGTATTTGGTGAGTGAATGAATGATCGAGCTTGACTGATTTAGTATGTCCTCTCCCTACACATCCCCCTTTTAAAAAAATTCCCCAGTAGATTGCCTTCTTCTGACATTGTTCATAGAAATGTAGTGCATTTAATTAGGTTAACTTTCATGCCAGTCATATTGTCCCTGGTAAGTTTATTTGGTTCTGTTTTCTCAGATACCATTTAAATGTGTTTACAGAGCATCCTTTACAGTTTAGGCTAGTTTTACAGTTAGTACAGTTATTTATTTCTATGTTTTGTCTGTTGAGTGACTCATTGGATTTGACTAGTTTCCCTTTCAGAGTCTTTATAAACACTTATGGGAACCATATCTGATTGTTTGAAGACAGAAACCTTGGGCTTCAGGATAGTGTCTTTCAAATAATGGGTTTTAAATAAATGTAGTGGGTCCTCCACTGAAAAAGGAAAGAGTATACAAAATACGAGTGCACTGGTGTCATAAATGAACGAATGTAAGTATTTCACGTAGAACTTGTTTGACTTTCGCATGTATGTGTGTACTGGGTTGAGATATGGAATATTTCTTACCATGGGCTGTAGTAAAACGAATTTTAAGCCACCAGTCTGACACCGTTCTCTCACACGTGCTCTCTGAATTCTCTTTCACACTTTCCCTTGGCTGCCCTTTTTTCACTCACATTTTTCTCATCCTTCAAATTGCTGCACAAGTGTATAGCCATCCCTTAGAAGTCCTTGACCATCATTTGATCTTTTAAAATTCTTATATTGTTTGTGGCAACAATTATACTCTTTGTATTGTTAGTGGAATATTTCACTTACCTACACTTTGTCTCCTGAACTTGATTGTAAGTTTTTAAAAACCAGGATTGTTTCTCTTCTTATCCCCTGTCATGTCATACTGTTTGTTCATGGAGCTTAAATATTTTTAGATAAGTGAATTTGTCTGAGTTTAGGTAAACTTGCCTGGGTATGTCTAGATGTGATCTTAATTTCTTTAGGCTGTTTACTGGATATGTCTGAAATACCTAAACACACCTTCTCGTTTCTGTGTGGAGGCAGTGCTGCTTAGTGGTTAGGACACATTCTGCTGCCTGACTGCCTGGGTTCACACCCTACCTACTTGCCCAGGGAGACCTTGGGTGAGTTTCTTGACCTCTGTGCCTCAGTTTCCATGTCTATAAAGATGGAGGAAGACATGGCGCTGACCTCATAGTGTTCCGAGACAAATAACACGTGGAAAGAGCTTAGGACGGTGCTCAGTGGCACACAGCAAAAGTTCAGCATTACCTATTACTTACTACCTTTACAAAAGCAAGCGTAACCCTTTTTACATGAATTTACAAAAGTATTTCATAACTCTGTGCTGTTTTTTTATTAGCTGGTATCCCGGCCAAAATGCTTTTTTTTCTTAGCTGCTAAGTTTTACAAACTCTGATCGTCCCCCTTACTCCTGCTTTTCACTTGGATGGGAAGTCACTAGCGTGTATTGCATGCCTGCGGTACGCCGGGCACTGTATCTGTGTGCTTTATCTAGTGCGTCTCACTTAGTCATTCGGCCCTAGGGAGCAGGTGGTGTCCTTATTTTAGGTAAAAGGAAATTGAAGTGTAAAGAGGTTATTTTCTCACTCTTTGTCACACAGCTTATAAAGTGGCAAAACCAGGTTCGGCTGGTATTCCACCTTAAAGTCAGAATTTACATTATATTAAGTTAGATAAAATGATGTTTATATTTTTGCTTGAGAATTTTAGTAAGTATGCTTTTTTGTTACTGTTTGGTTTATATGTATAACTTGGCGTATTTAAAAGTATCCATGAGCATGACTGAAATGTGTAGACAACACTTTAAGTTCTTTTCCAAATGTATCGCTTTATTTGATGTTGGTTTTACTTATTTTTTCTTTAAGCTGCTAGCCTGTGGGGTCCTTATAAAGACATTTGGCAAACGGTGGGAAATGCGCTTTGGAGAAGGCACCCTGAAGCTGTCCACCTTCTCGACATGATTTTGAAGAAACATAAACCTGACTTCATCTCATTATTCAGAAACCCAGTAGGAAATTTTCGTTTTTGTTTTTTGGATTTGCTTTTTTGTTTTTTCTTTTAAAGATCGAAGGAGCACATAAACTCTTAATGCATGTAAATGAGATATGTTACTTGTACTTGTCCGTCGATTTCAAGTTTTCTCTCAAAATGTCATTTTTTCCTAGAACCAGTTATTAGTTTCTGTGTTTCCTGTAGAAGTTAATATTGATTTGTTTCTAGCCAGGAGATATATTAATATTTGAATACAGTTTAGAGAGTTCAGTATATTTTAGAAAAATGCGCCTCCTTGGAATTTCTGACTTATAGTTCATACATCTGAGCTCAGTAAGATTGATGATTTTGTTTGTTTCCAGGCACACCTCAAAATTTTGACTCTCCCTAATGTTATATGAGTTGCATTAGCTGAACAAATCAAATCTTGCATATCATTAATTACTGCATCTTGAATCCTTTTCATCCAGGAATAGAGTGCTAAGGGAAGGGGATTTGTGTTTGGAAATGCCTAGTCTTGCTGCTTGTCAATTCTGTAGACTAACAGGATCACGTAAGAACTGTTCCTGAGTTTGCCTTAACCAGAAGCGGCCTTCTGCTCTCTAGGCCTTGCAGCTATGTTTATTAGAAAGAGCGCTAGCTGGGGAGCCAGTGGAGCGCGTTCCAGGCTGGGCCTTCCACTGGAGCTGTGTTCCCGTAGCTGGGCCTCTGACTCACCTGGGCCTCGGCTTTTCCGCCTGTTAATAGAGGGGTTGAAGTAAATGGGCTTCGTAGCCTTTTTCAAGGGTACATGTCTAAGATAGTGTGATCCATCAAGTAATTCTGTAGTATATGTTATTCGTTAAATATCTGAACCAAGTTTTAAGGTTTTTTGGGGGATAAGGCTATTTTTTAAATAATATATCAATAAACCATCATTAGCACCACTAATATTAATGAAACACTTCATATATCCATGTATTGTTTTCCACTTGAAGAGTTTATTTTTTTATTTATTAAACATATAATTGGAAAAGTTCCTTAGAAACTTGAAAAGCAGCAGCTATTTTGTGTGCTTTCTTAAAATGTTGTAGTTCAGAGTTCAGCAGAAGCCGTTCTTGATAAGGCAGTCATGGGATAAAAAGGTGAAGGCAATGCAAGATGCTGCCTCATAAAGGTCTCATTGTAGATTATCTGGCAGGAAATACCTCTTTTGTCACGTTGCCAGTCTGCCTTGGAGTAAACTTCTTTAGGTAGCAGCGTAAGACCTTGTTTCCAATGGACTCTTTCCATTACATGACCTTACTTATTTTTTGCCATCGTAGCCCAAAAATGTCCAACAACACGAGAAGGTTCAGAAAGCCAGTACGGAGGGCGTGGCCATCCAGGGTCAGCAGGGAACCCGGCTTCTTCCTGAGCAGCTCATTAAAGAGGCCTTCATCCTCAGCGACCTCTTTGACATTGGAGAACTGGCAGCTGTTGAGCTTCTCCTCGCCGGTAGGTTGGCATTTAACTGAACCTCCAGGAAGGTAGGAAGAATTACAAAATTACTCACTTGGAGTTTAAGGTAATGGATCATTTAGATTCTAAAATAGTTCCTAAGGATGCCATTTATTTGAAAAACTATATTCAAAATATTTCCTTTTGTTTCCCTTTGGCTAGTGGAAGGCTTTAGTGACTGGAGGCATTGAAGGTAGCTTAACTTTTAATATAAGCTTTTACATGGTCATTCACTAGCAAAGAATCATTGGCTGCATCTGAGAAATTCTATAGCACAAAGCATTTATTGTCATATAATGAGGAAGAAGGCAAGGTTACTGCTTTTTTTGGAGTTTGCTTTTTGAGGGGGTGATTCAGATAATGACTAGGACAAAATAAGATAATTTCCATAATACTAAGTTCTAGGAAGAAAATAAAACAAGGCAGTGGAAGGTAGATGGAGGCAAGTCGAATAGGTACTTAGAGAAGGCCTCGGGGACATTGGGGCACTTGGCCCGGCCTTCAGGATGACAGATGCCAGGGTTGTCGGGCAGGGAGGTTCCAGGCAGAGCAAACAGCAGGTGCTTGAGGCGAGGACAAAGGCATGTGAAAGGATGAAAAGACCACTGGGAACATTAGGACAGGGGGGCAGAGTGAAGGGAGACGAGGACAGAGCACGAATCTGACCCTGCTCAGTCTTTTTATAAAAATTTTTTAAAATTGATTTTAGAGGGGAAGGTGGGAGGGAAGAGAGCGAGAAGCATCAATTTGGTGTTCCACTTATTGATGCGTTCTTTGGTTGATTCTTGTACATGCCCTGACCAGGGATCGAACCCACAACCTTGTGTATAGGGATGATGATCTAACCAGCGGAGCTCCGCGCACAGGGCCGGACCTTGTTCAGTCAGACAGGCCATGAAAATTATTTGGATTTTATTCTAATTGCAGTTTTAAGCAGAAGATTTAATCTAGAATAACTTTGAGATTGTTTTTTTGGCTACTATTTAGAAAAAAATGGAGATTTCCATAAAATAAGAAGTTCATTGTAATTATAACGGAGGAGCCACATGAAGGAGCCACGCAGACACTGTAATTGAAAGGAGGTCTGATGTGGCTGCCACACACGAGGCTGCGTTAAAAGAAGTGTGACATTGAGAATAAATAAGGTAGTTTTCCCATTCCGTGATGGAGATGTTAACTGGACATGCTTGAGTTTTGAGTTTAACTCAGAATTTTTATTAAACAAACATTTATGTTTTGCATACCATGGGCTGGGCACTGTGTTAAGATTCCAGGGATATAAAGATGAACCAAACCTCAACTAGTGTAAAGGAGCTCATGGTCTAGTAATGGAGAAAGATATGGAAGCAAATCATCACAACACCATTAAGTGTGTTGATGCAGGTTTGTGCAAGACTTAGTGATGGTCTGGAGGGCAGAGGATTAAACTGACCTTGGGTTGTACAGGGAAGTCTTCACAGAGATGTGAGGCTTAAGGTAGGTGCTGAAAAGTGAGTCTGCATATGTCGAATGGAGTAGGCGTGCACTTAGGAGGACCAAGGGCATCCAGGCGGAAGCAGTCGGCTGTACAGAATTGTGGAGCGGTGAGATGAATTTGGGGAACAGAAGGGAGGGGAGTGGAGGGGTAGTTGAACTAAGGAGAGAAAAAGCCTGAAATGAGACTGAAACTATAGGCAGGGTGCTTTAAAAAAAAAAAAAAGACCAAGTGGAACTTACTTGAAGGAGAATAGTTAAAAGGGTGAGTGACGAAGACGAAACAGAAAAGACTCTAGGGAAAGAAACTTCTAAATATTGGAAAGACTTCCTGAGAGAGAGAATGAAACAGTGGGTGGGTGTTTGAGGTAGAGGACCCTCAGGGGCCCTTAAGCCCTGAGAGTCTGTGATTTCTTTGAACCTTGGTACAGTGATTTTTGCCTCATCCCAAGCACATAAGTACTTATTTACTAAGTTATTTCTCGACTCCATTTTCTAGGAGAGCACCAGCAGCCACACTTTCCTGGCCTCACCAGAGGATTGGTAGCTGTTCTTTTATACTGGGATGGAAAGCGATGCATTGCAAATTCCCTGAAAGCCTTGATACAGTCTAGACGAGGGAAGACGTGGACCCTCGAACTCAGGTCGGTGTGCTTCTTAGGATTTCAGGGGTTCATTAGAAATTACCTGAAAAATTATAATGTTAGAAACAACAAAAACCTCTCATTAATATGTATGATTTAAGTAATGCATGTAACATAAGTCATAAATGCCCCCTTTCTCTGCCAAGACTGACACAACATGTTTAAATGTACTTTACTTTGTTTACAAATGAAAGATAATTCAGTTGTTTGTGCTTAGAAGTTCGTTGAAACTCAGTGATCCAAGAAAGATGAAAAGATCTAGGTTGCAATTCATCGATTTTTTCCAGTAACACAACATACTGTCAAAGACTGTTTGCCATATTCATCTAATGAGGAAGTATAAGCATTACTAGTTGTCTAACTTTGTTTATTGATTTCTTCTTATTACAGTCCAGAACTGGTTTCCATGACAACACGCTTTACAGATGAGCTGATGGAGCAAGGGTTGACCTACAAAATCCTTACTCTGGTGTCACAGATCGATGTGAACAATGAGTTTGAGAAACTGCAGCGTGAGAGAGGTTTGGGCAGCGAAAAACACCGCAAAGAGGCAAGGTTTCACACGATCAATTCGTGGGTTGTCAAATCTCGGAGGCAGAAAAATCCTGGCAGTTAGAACATTCTCCCGGTACAGCCATAGGAAAGTTAATAATGCATGTTACAGTATTTAGGCCACTGTGTCTGTGAAATAGACTAGCGGTTGTTTTAGCTTCTTTCTAGTCCCTTTGTACCATTCTGGCTCATCTTTTGGGATGAACTCTTCAAGAAATTGGTTTTCCCGCACAGGAGCTTGGAACTTAAGAACGAGGAATTAACAATAGGGTTTGTTCAGAATTTCAGAGGTGAGATTGTAAGATTTAGATTCTTTCAGAGGTGAGATTGTAAGATTTCGATTCATTTATTTAGCTAGCCTTTATAAAAGATAGTTCAGATTTTGGAGTAAGACCAGGCTTCGGTGTGCTTTATTTATATATTTTTATTTTGCACACATTTAATCATACGTTTTCGTTTCTAGGTTTCTGATCTCATCAAGGAGTGCCGGCAGTCTCTGGCAGAGAGCCTTTTCGCCTGGGCTTGCCAGTCACCTTTAGGCAAAGATGACACCCTGCTCCTTATCGGACATTTGGAAAGGGTGACAGTGGAGGCTAATGGCTCCTTGGATTCAGTGAATCTGGCTCTTCTGATGGCACTGCTGTACTGCTTTGACACCAGCTTCATAGAACAGAACGTAGAGGAACGCGACGGTATTGGCTTCCATGGCTTTAATACAGTACACTTATTTCTAAAAGTCAGATGTCAAATTGTGGGCGTAGCATTTAAGAAGGCTGCTATTTTACCTGCTAAAGTTAAAAATTGTACTTTTTATTCCTTGTGTACAATTCACTTATATTTGAATATATACACAGGGTTCAGCACAAATAACGGCCCATTTTTATTACAAAATCTCATTACAGAACGTAAGGTATGGATTCTGTAACATAACAATATCACACTCAAGCACATCATATGACATTTTAGGTGAAATGTTCAAATTGAAACTACAAATTATTACACCTGTATTATCACTCTACCAACCACACTCAAGCAGGTGTTACTTCTGCTGAACCCTGTGTATGTTAACTGAATATTTTATTGTTGTCGTATTACAGTTGTCCAAATTTTCCCTCCTTCACTCTCCTCCACCCAGCCTACATCATATACTTAAATATTTAGATATAAGATGACATTTAAAAAATAATTATAATCCTGTTTGATGGTTCTGTTATCTTTTGGGTTTTGGAATGGGAAAGTGTTAAAGGTTATGGAACACATGTTCATGCGTTACACACACCTAATTCACTTAATTGCTTGTTTCTTTACTATTTATTTACATTTCAAACCTTTCATGAAATGTTCTAAGAGAACTGTCATTTTCAGTAATATATCATCTTTGACTTTTATTTTCTCTGAAGCAGATAAAATTTTACTTGGTAACCACATAACCAATTACTGCTCAGAACTGAGGATCTCAAAAATGCTTCCCCCAGAGAAAGATTATTACCATTTAGTGTAATAGATATTCATAATTATTCCAATAATTATCCACTGTTCACTGGATTGTATCATCTACTTCTGCCATTGGGTATATGAGGAGAGTGGACATGTGCCTGTCATCTTGGGTGACTGTCTTGAGCCACTAGGACAGGCGCATTTAAAACACAGCCCCCTCCTCCAGTCAGGCCGTCACACAGTCCTTCGTGTGTCGCACCGGAAGCAGCTCCCGAGTCGTACAGGAGTGCTGCTTGTTAGCCCATCGGTCGGGTTTCCTGCCGTGAATCACGGAGCTAAGTAGGGGTAGGCTGAATTAATGAAAGTTTGTAAACTGGGACTTTCCAAAGACAATGAAATGCCTAGGAAGTTTCATAGGCTAACAAAGATATAAAGGTTTTGGCACTAGGTTGTGATTGTATCAATCTCAGGTGCTTAGACTGATTAACTCATTTGTAATTTCTGTTATTCTCTTTATCAGTGATTAATAAATGGGAGAAGTGAATTATTAGTGCATGTACAGTAGTAGACAGAAACGTTCAAAGTATAGGAAATTAAATAAAGAATGTGTTCTTAGCCCTCGCCTGTGTGGCGTGGTTGGTTGGAGTACCGAAAGGTCATGGGTTCGATTCCTGGCCAGGTCACATACCTAGCTGAGGGTTTGGTTTCAGGTCGGGGCATGTGTGGGAGGTAACCCATTGATGTTTCTCTCCCTGCCTCTCTCAAAAAATCATTAACTGTATCCTCAGGTTAGGGTTTAACAACAACAACAAAAGAATGTGTTCTTGAAGGTTGTGAACTAATTATTCACAAGATGACATCAAAAGGAAGTATAAGAAAATAAGTGAAATCTTGGGTGGTCAGTGGTGTTTCTCATTTATTTATTTATTATGAGTATTCAGAGTTCTGTGCTTGTTTGAAGAACCACAGTACAACTGAACTGTAATTTGAAAATTCTTTAGTGATCATTTGGCTATTTCATTTGTGTTACAGTCAAAGTAGGTACTTTTTTACAGTTTGAATTCCTGTTTTTGGTCAGTTTTTACCTGATATTTTAAATTCAGGTTGGCTTATTTATCTAGTAAGGTTCTAGTATTTTGACCTTTAAGTAGCACTGATTTATATTTTAGAATTTATATACTGAAAACAGGAGTAGCTCTTTATTTTTCTAATTTATTTATAGTACACTTAAAACCCATAGAAAATAATGGAATTAAAATTTAGGATTATTAATATCTTTTGTTTTTGTTTTGTGTGCAATTTTTACAGTAGTGTAATTTTTGGTTTTTCAAACCCTAATATTAACTAGTCATAATTCTTTAATGAAAATTCTGTGATGTTTCTGACTTAGACATTACTTCTCCATATCTAAGTGCACATTTTTCTACTTCTTTGGCATAGTGGTCTGTTTCTGTGTTTGCAGACATGATTCAGCAGCTGCCACTGCTGACAGAGAGGCAGTACATTGCGACCATTCACTCTCGCCTTCAAGACTCACAGCCTTGGAAGCTGCCGGGGCTGCAGGCCACTGTCAGACTTGCCTGGGCCCTGGCACTGCGGGGAGTGTCCCAGTTACCTGACGTGACAGGTAATTGATTGTAGGACATTTTGGTATGAGAAGGAACGTATCAGTTTCAATGGTCTTTTGGAAGGGGTGTTATTTTTGCCGTATTTAAGCATGAGCATAGGAAGATATCCAGAACTGTATTAAATGAAACTTAGTAAGGTGGTGAAATACAGCCTTTTTTTCCCTTTTGTCTCCCAAAGATTTTATATGAAATATTTTTTCCCTTAAATACAATACGTTAGAAAGGAGATCTTCGAATAAATCAAGAATGGATGTGGGATTCTGACTTAATCGCTCATTGCCCACTGCGGCCTACCCTGCTGTGCTGTTTACACTCATGTAATTATCACGCTCAGGCAGTGGTGCACACTCACGGGATGAGTGCGGTGCTTCCGTTGTCATTCGAAGTCCCAGAGTGGTCACTTGTTTTTACAGTAAATCTGGAAAGATTGTATTAAAGTTTACCATCTATGTCCATGCTTTCTAGTCCTGGAGTGTCAGCTGATGCCACTGTCTTACCAGTTGTGTGATTCCGGAAGGTTTGTACACTGGTGTTGTGCTGTCCCCAGGGGGGCTGCAGAAAGCATTTTCCGTATTAGCAGATTTTCTTTGGCCAAGTGGTTTTTTATAGGTGAGTAATTAGACATTTATAATCATGTACAAATTCTGTTTCTGTAGTCTAATTTTATGCCAGAAAAGTCTATCAGTACTTTTTTGGCATAAAATGACCCTTTAAACTTTTAAGTGGCTATACGATGCTTCATTAAATTCATGTCCAAGTTACTGTGCTGTTGCCCGGACCTTGAGAGGCAGGACAGAATGTACGACAGTTGGCTGTGGAGTAGTGCGTAGGCGTAGGCTGGGAATCCAGACTCCGTTTCAACTCCTAGGTCTTTGGCTACTTAATCCCTTTAGCTTTACATGCTATACCCTTTTATAAGCTTTGATAATTAGGAATATTATAATTAACATTTTTAAACTAATTTTTTTGTAAAATTGAATTTTAAAAATTGCTATAAAGGATGAATTGTTTATCTTATATTTCAGAAATGGGCAGTTCTTGAAATAACAGAGAAGTTTTAATAAACATCTCAATTTAAAAAAATTAGTTCCCACTCTCTTCATAGACTTCTTAAAATTTTATCAAACATTTATTGCATTAATTTATAAAGGATGTGTTTGGAATTGTGGTAAACTTTCACAAAATTTGAATACACTGACTTTAACACTAAGTCTCAATTTACATTAACCTATTAATGCCACTTATTAACTAGTCTTCCATAAATAGTTCTTGAATTGATCATCATGCAATTTTAATTCCAACATTTATGAATTCAAGTGAAGATTTGGAATTATTGTTATTATTATTAATATTTACTTAATTGATAATTTCAGTAATCATTACTATTCATAATAAGAATTAAGAGACTATTTTGTTCTCAAGGAGTGTGTATGGAATGGATAGGTGTGTAGGTTTTATTTCAAAAAGCAGAACAAAACACAAACCGAAAAAAAGCCCAGCGCTTTTCCTCTGGTTGAGATTATCTGGTATAGCTCTATCCTGACCCTTTCCAGGCGGTGAGGACGCTTTCGGTAGCACACTGTGGTTACACTTGGTCTGACAGTCAGGCAGAGTCAGCCCTGTAGCAGTCTCTTTCCAAAGCCAGATCGCCACAGACTCACCTCACAGTTTCATGTGCGAAATTTAGAAGAAGTCATCAGCAGTGTTTCTTGATGGAAGGACACAACTTCACCTAAGACATACTGTTACCAAGAAAATTGAGTGTAAGATCAAGTCTCTCTAGATAAAACCACCAATATTTAGTATGCCCGGAGGACAGAAAATGTGTTCACTGCACCATTGGGATGCATGCCACACCACGTTGTGGGAAGTCCACAGGATAAAAGTCCCAGTTTCTTCATCAAATAAAGGACAAGGGAAATATTTTAAGGATTTGGGAGGAGCCTACAGTCGTATCAGTTAGTTGCAATATGTAACTCTTATTTGGATTCTGATTCAAGCAAACAAACTGCACAAAAGATAAAAAGTAAAAAACAAAACCAAAATCTTTCATAACATTTATGAGACAATTGTAAATTTGAGTACTGTCTGGATATTTGACATTGAGGAATTATTTTTTTAAGACATGATCATGGTATTGTATGTGTATGTGGCTTATTTTCTTTTTTCCTAGTTCTATTAATTATTTACTTACTTATTCATTTATTTATTTTAATTGTTGTTCAAGTACAATTTTCTTTTACTCCCATTCCAGCCCACCCACCCAGCCCTCTCCACCTCCTTCCTATTTCCACCCGCCCCTAGTTTTTGTCTATGTGTTCTTTATACTTGTTCCTGGTTTATTTTCTTTTTAAAGTACCTTTGAGTTGCATGCTGAAAGACAAGTGAAATGTTAAATTGTCTGGAAGTTGCTTGCAACTAATTTTGGTGGAGAGGGAGGGTGCGTGGAGATCAGACGAAATGAGATTGCCCATGAGGGCAATATTGAAGCTAGCTGATGGGTATGTGGAGGTTCGGTCTTTTTTTTTTTTTTTTTTAAGATAATTTGAAATCTCCAAACAAAAACCTAAAAAAATTATAAGTAGACCAGTTTATCTTTAGGTTAAGATTTGCTTTTCAATTTTTGCTACTTGATCACCAAATTAGTAGAGTTACTTAGGTGGTTGTGTTCAGGTTTTGGTCTCACTTATTGGCTGTGAAGACTTTTTCTGAACGACCAGATCATTTCATTGACTGAGATTAAAGCCTTAGCATCATTTTCAGATGCTAATGTTTTGATAGTAGCTCCCTGACCTCATCAATGTTACATGGTAGATCTCTGAAGTAATTTTTTATCATTCACGATGTTACTGTGAAGAGCATGTGGTTTGCTAATGTACTTTTTCAGCACTTCTTTGGGGTTTGTGAGTCAATTAGAGTTAAATCCAGTTTCATTTGCTGCATAGCACGTGCTAGGAGGTTGAGCAGTTTTGAAACATCAGAATATTATGAGATATTGCAATCTAGTTTATTTTTTATTTTTATTTTTTAAAGATTTTGCTTGTCATCTAGTTTAATAACTTTTCTTCCACGTGCCGTTTTTCTAAATACATTCCTAGCTCTCGCTGAATTCACGGAAGCAGACGAAGCAATGGCGGAGCTCGCGATCGCTGACAACGTTTTCCTCTTCCTCACCGAGTCCGTAGTGGTGTCGGAAAACTTCTATCAGGAGGAGTTTTATATTCGTAGAATCCACAATCTCATCACAGATTTCCTTGCACTTATGCCAATGAAGGTCGGTGAAATAATTTAGGATGAGTAAAAATAGTAGAAGAATTTTATAAAGTAATTTAAAACTTATCAGTGAAACTAACATTATGTTTTAGAAACTAATAAAATCTTTTAGTATAGACTAAAATTTGACAGAGGCTATGTTAAAGCTTGTGAATTAGTTTGTGATTCATTAAAATGAAATAATAAAACCTATTAACTGAGAATAAGCTCAAAGAAATATTCCACATTGAGAGTGGTTTATAATGAGAAAGTAATAGTTAATGAAAATGTTGAATGGGTAGGAAATTATTAATGCCATGCTACCCTAGGGATTGGTGCTGAGTTGCTTTTTTTATATTTCTATACATAATTTTGGAAGCCATAGTGGAAACTCTCATTGCACAGGTAATTGTTTAGACTCTTAATTATAGTATATAAATGGGCTTCTGCGTTGATATAGGTAACATATAGATTGTAGAAATTAATGCAAAGGCTACTTTTGAATAAAGGGTTTGATCCAAAACAGGATTCTTAGGGCCATTTCAGACAGTTCCTTCATAACAGATGCTCTCTGTGCCATTTCATTCCAAGAAAGCCATCAAGAGCCATGGTAGCAGGAAATTAAAGAGGGAGTGAAGTCCTATAAAATCACTTTTTGTGTGTGTATTTTAAAAAGCACTCTTCAAAGATCCACGTGTGTAATGCCCTTGTGTGGTTCTGATACCATACCCCTTGAAAAACAAAGCAAATGGAAAAAAATACCGATATGGCAGTAAACAATGAAGGAATGAGGTGCTAATGCATTATGTAATGAGTCATGTCTGTTGAGTTTCTCGTGTGTCCAGGTACTGGGATAGGAGTTGAGAAGGACACAAGTAGGAGACTCATTTCCCTGCCAGCAAAGAATGTATAACCTAGCTGGAGAGATAAGATACACACACAGAAAAGCATAGGTAGTAACAGTAGGTCAATGTGAGGTATAGACAGTAAGTTACTGTGGACTTATTTAAGCTAAAGATAGCTCACTCAGGACTAGAATAGTCAAGGAACACGCAGATCACTGGACCCCTCATCGACCGGGAAGGACTTGATAGATTAACCCTACAGACTGTTGGACCAGCAAGAAGCCTGCTAATCCTCTCGCTTTACATTTGCAGAAATGAAGCCTTAGAAAGGTTAGGGCTTACTGTTTTTCCTAATTAGTAGTACAGATGGGACTTTGGTTATGGAATAATAATGGTATCTGGAAATGAAGGATGAGAGTGATTTGGATAAATAAAATCATAAATGACTTGGATAGGGTACACAATTTATTCACACAAATCCGGGATACTAGAATTTTTAAAAATGGCTACAGGATTATTCTTGAATGAGGTTTGGTGGTTTGTGACTTTGTCCATTTCATTCAAATTGGTCGGTATAAAGTTTTCTCTAATATTCCTGTATTATACTTTTCATGCCTATAGGATCTGTAGTGATGTTTTCTCTTTCATTCTTAATAGTGGTAATTTGTGTCTTCTCTCTTTTTTAATTAATGTAGCTAGAGGTTTATACATTTTATTGATTTTTCCCAATGAACCCGCTTTGGCTTCATTGATTTTCTTACATTTTTGTTTAAGTATTTTTTATTTCTGCTCTTTATTACAATCTTCCTTTTGCTTCCAGTTTAATTTGCCCTTCGCATTTCAGTTTCTTAAGGTTAGAGCTTAGATTGTTGATTTGAAACCTTTTTTATTTTTAATGGAAGCATTTAATGTTATATATTTATCTCTAATTGCAGCTTTAGCTGTGTCACAAAATTTTAAAAAAATTTTTATTTATTGCTTTTAGAGAGAGAGTGAGAGAGAAACATTGACTTGTTGTTCCATTTATTCATGCATTCATTGGTTGATTCTTGTATGTACCCTGACCAGGGATCGAACCTACAACCTTGTCAAATCTGGATGACACTCTGACCAACTGAGCTACCCGGCCAGGACCTATGTCACAAATTTTGATATGTTGTATTTTCTTTTTTGTTCAATTTAATATATTTTGTAATTTTCCTTGAGACTTCTTTGATCAGGGTTGATAGTATTGCTCAAGTCTTTCATATTCATGCTGATTTTCTGCGTATTTGTCCTACTGAATATTGAGAGAGGAGTGTTGAAATCTCCAACTATAATTTTGGATTTACCTAGCGATAATTTTTTGTAAGGGAGAAGTAGTTTCTTATTTCAGTTGGCATTTAGTCCACACAAATTTCATAAAGTAATGATTCTCAACCAGGGCTGTAATGCCCTTCAGAGCGTGTTTGGGAAGAGCGGGCCAGTTTTGCTTGTTACGATATCTGTTAGCAGTGTTGTTGGCAGTTAGTAGGTAGCTCAGGGGTGCTAAACCGTCCTACAGTGTTCAGGGTAATCCAACCCAGTGAAGAAATGTTATGGCCAAAACGTCAGTGATGTCCCCATTGGGAAACACTGTAGTGAAACTCAACTTCTCTATAGTGGGGAAATGCTTTGAAATTTGAAGATATTGTTATTATAAATTATGGCATGTACAAGAGACAACCAATCGATATTTCTCTTTCACATCAATGTTTCCCTCCCTTCCCCTCTCACTAAAAATAAATAAATAAAATCTTTAAAAAAAAGATACCATAAATTATGGATAGTAATATAATAAAATTGCTAGCATATTTCTTCATGTCATTAAAGTAAAATTGGTATTTAAACAGTTTGTCATTTATGTAATCACTTTTACATTATTGCCTGATTTCCTGATTTCATCATTATTCACTCATATAATAAATTTATATCTCAAACCATATGAAATATATTTATCAGGTGAAGCAGTTGAGGAATCGGGCCGATGAAGATGCTCGAATGATTCACATGAGTATGCAGATGGGTAATGAACCCCCCATTTCGCTTCGAAGGGATCTGGAACACCTAATGCTCTTGGTAAGCCTTTATATTGGGTGCATTGTCATCTTCTTTCTCCCTTGATTTTTCTCCCAACTTTGGAAGTTTTAGATCCACTGTCTTAGGTGAATTCATTAAGAATGTAAATTTTCATTTAAAAGTAATTTTTGAGTTAATGCATCTTCCCACAGTCTTTGCTTACTCTCTGCAGATTGGGGAGCTGTATAAGAAGAACCCTTTTAACCTGGAGCTTGCCCTGGAATACTGGTGTCCCTCGGAGCCTCTGCAGACGACCACTCTCCTGGGCTCTTACCTCGGCGTGGCTCACCAGCGACCTCCTCAGCGCCAGGTGCGCTCTCACTGTTAACTTGTCCATTCGGAGATGGTGATTGGGAGTTTGGAAACATGGGAAATGCTTTTTCCTGATTTATTGCTGTTAACACAAATCGCCACTAGTGTTACTTTTAGAAGCTTACACTTTTTCCTTTTATTTAAGGAGATTTGAAACTCTTACGGTTGAGTTCTGATTATTTTGGAGTTCATGTAGTCAGGCTTTATAACGTACTAGGTATGTGTCAGATCGTTAGAGACAGAAGGGTGTCTGGTCTCTTCATGTGTAACTTGAGTTTCATTAGTACGAGCCTGTCTTCTGCAGGCATGACAACAACCAGGGCACCTCATTCTTAACAGGCTGGAGAACATCGGAGAGGCGCAAGTACTAGAGGAGAAAGCTGAGAAGTTGTAATGGATGACAGAATGCCTATGAGTCAGTAGATGATGGGAAAAAGCTCATTTTCTATCCTGTATTAACTAAAGTATGAAGTAGCAAATAAGATGTCTTGCCATATCTGTCTTTGGGATTTCCTGTTCTAGAAGTTTCCATGTGTTTAATTTTCATTTGTGCTAGAGCCTATGATCAGATGCATTTATTTTACTGTATTTGCTACATTTATTGTTTCATTATTCACCCCATTTAAAAAATGTTTTAGAAAGTGATTTATTCAATTTTTTTAATCCTTACCCAAAGATATGCTTATTGATTTTAGAGAGCGAGGAAGGGGTGGGGGCGGGGTGGAGAGAAAGAAACATCAATGTGAGAGAGAGACATCGATCGGCGCCCTCCCGTGCGTCCCCCAAGCAGGGATTGAACCTGCAACCTCGGTGTGTGCTCTGACCAGGATCGAACCCACAGCCTTTTGGTGTGTGAGATGATGCTCCAGTCTACCAATCCACCTGGCCAGGGCGGATTTATTAACATTTTTAAAGATTTAAAAAAGAATTTTGTATTATGAAAATACTCAACCATGGAAGAGAAATTAATTCTAATGAACATCCAATGTCTCAGTTTGTAGGTATTAATGTCTTGCCGTGTTTGCTTCATCTACGGCAGTTATTTTTACTACTTTTATCTTGCTGGAGTATTTTACAGTAAATTATAGGCAGCATGAGATATTGGTGCCTTCTCATTGGTGAAGTTAATATCTCTTAAAAATAAGAGTATTTTTCTTCGTAAATACAAAATCATTATTACACCTGACAGATTCAACAGTAATTTCCAGAGACCTGTGTAATTTCAGCTTAGAGTTCCAACTAGCGTCTGAATAATATTTTTAGCTGTTGATAATAGATTTAAGGAATAAGCAAGAAAAAGGGAAACAGTAACAGGTGGACTTACAGAACAGGAGTGTAGGAATGGGTGTTGGCTGGAACACGACACAGTATGTTCAGGTTACTACAGAAAATTCTTTTAGGTCACAAGGTCTATATACTGAATTTGACTGGAATTTAGGAACTCTGATTTGTAGGTTTATCTTTGATTTTGCAGGTTACTTTTATGTTGGTAAATTTTTTCAATTGTTTTGCATATTTAGAATGTGACTAGTCTTACGTTCTCTGACGTTGAGATGTTTGGGAAAAAAGTGTACCTTATATTCACAAAAATATTCTGTAATTGCATTAAATTGTTAATGACAAAGTTGAAGAAGCATATTTTCCAAAGTGGAATACCAGATTATTTTGGCTTTTGGGGGTTAAATCAGAGTACTTCATTAGTTTTAGTCGGTATGTAGTCTTTATTAGCTAGTACATGTTGCCTTAAATTTAAGATATGCTTTATGTAAGCTAATGCTTTCCACCTGTTTCAGGTTGTTTTGTCAAAGTTTGTTAGGCAAATGGGCGACCTGTTGCCTCCAACCATCTACATTCCCTACCTGAAAATGCTCCGGGGGTTGGCCAGCGGGCCCCAGTGCGCCCACTACTGTTTCAGCCTGCTCAAAGTCAACGGCAGCGGTCACGGTAAGCGAAGCCTGGTGTCGTGTATGTTCGTTGTGACGTTCTGGAGTTCAGTCTCCCTTTGTCTTTTGGAGACTGTTGGTTATTTGTGATAGTTCTACAGATGCATAGGTTATGTTTATAGTAACGGAAAGAAGTACAGGGTGGCTGTGTGCGCAGTGATGCCTTGATTATGGTCCCACAGATTAGGGCATTTTATCATTTGCTTTATGAAATACAGTTTAGTTTACGAAATCAAAATTAATACTTAAATTTTTTAAGAGCGCATCTGGTGCTCAAAGTCATATACACACCCTGTGGCATAATTTTGATGTCTTTATTTTCATAAGTGCTTGTCTTCTAAATGTCTGTACTTAATGGTTTTTCTTTCTTCCCTCTCCCAAAGTCCTCATTTAACTTTCAGACTTGAGTCTGGTTGAACTGAAAACACTGCAAAAGGGAAGAGAAGGAAATATTTATTAAACACCCGCTTTCCTAGGTAGATGTTAGTGCTTTTGTTTTCACGTTGAGGAAACTGAGGTTGAGAGAAGTCATTTACCCGGAGTGGAGTCACTGTCACTGGGGAGCCACGATGGGGACCGAGACCTGCCTGGCTGCAGAGGCGGCGGTGTCTCAGTGCTCCGATGGGGACCGAGACCTGCCTGGCTGCAGAGGCAGCGGTGTCTGAGTGCTCCGTGGAGGCCGGCTGCTCCTGTGTGCTGTGCTTCTGCTCGTGGTGCTGGTGTGGAGCGAGGAGTGTTGTTCACAGATCGAGACTGCAGTTAGCTCTGTCTGTGGGAATTTAGGCCCCACACTTGGGAATTGTTTGGTGGGAGAAGTGGCCCTGTACAGTTACATGGCAACACGGAGGGGCTCTGGTTGTGGAGTGGAGAACTGACCTCCAGGGTGGCTGACCTTGGTGTTTACATGGGCACCACCCCTTCTTAGTCCTGGGGAAAACTAGTCCAGACTTCTAGCTCAAACATGGATTCCGGCCCTTTTTCAGCACATTACTCATCTCAGACAAAGGCAAGGGTTATTTTTTTTTTTTAATTTCTAAATTTTCTTCATTGATTTTAGAGGGAGAGAGAGAAACATTGGTTGCTTCATGTATGTGCCCTGGCCGGAGATCGAACTTGCAACCTTGGCGTATTGGGGCAATGCTCTAACCTACTGGGCTACCTGGCCAGGGCAAAGCAAAACTTACTGTTTTAAATTTGTATTCTTCTTCCATTTCCAAGCAAATGCTTAGACATTTTTGAAAGAAAATCTTGTGCTGTCTTTCCTTACAGTTGAAAATATTCAGGGAGCAGGGGGCAGTCCTGTTTCCTGGGAGCATTTTTTTCACTCCTTAATGCTTTACCACGAGCACCTCCGGAAGGATCTCCCGAGTGCAGACAGTGTCCAGTACCGTCACCTTCCTTTGCGTGGCATCACCCAGAAGGAGCAGGACGGACTGATTGCTTTTCTGCAGCTCACGTCTACCATCATTACTTGGGTAGGTGACCCATCCACAGCACGTAAGAGTGTGATTTTGTTTTCTAGCACAGTGGCACTGTACGGAGACCCAAATTTTTGTGTATCACGAAGTTCGTTAGGGATAAATTTGGCACATATGTAGAATTATGTTTTGTTGTTTTGTTTGGCTTTGTTTTTTATTTCATTGTATAACCCAGTCTTGATATGGCTTCTTTATATCCTTAGTTATAAGAGTTCTGTTTAGCTAGTTTTCTGGTTGTTGTGAAGGATGGTGTTTCTATAATTTAGTTGTAATGTTTCATTGTTCGTTTTTTTTCCTTTTTATTGACATTATTGGGGTGACATTGGTTAATAAAATTCCATAGGTTTCAGGTGTATTGGATGCAATTTTGATACGGGCATCAGAGGAGTGAGCACGGTGTTTACCTACCCCGCCGTCTTTACGGGAAGCTTCCTATAGGATTCTATTCTTAAGGTCTTTGTGTCTTCGCCTTTAGAAGGCATAGTTCTAGTAGTCCTGTTTTTTTTCTTTTTTTAAAAATGTATTTTATTGATTATGCTATTATAGTTGTCCCACTTTCCCCTTCACTCCCCTCCACCCTGCACACCCCCTCCCACCCACATTCCCCCACTTTAGTTCATGTCCATATGTCATACATATCAGTTCTTTAGCTTCTACATTTCCTGTACTATTCTTACCCTCCCCCTGTCTGTTCT
>CM052549.1:72075613-72115423 GCA_028533065.1 Trachops cirrhosus
GTTCTGTTCCTGTTCTAGTTGTTTGCTTAGTTTGTTTTAGGTGTGGTTGTTAATAATTGTCAGTTTGCTGTCATTTTACTGTACATATTTTTTATCTTCTTTTTCTTAGATAAATCCCTTTAACATTTCACATAATAAGGGCTTGGTAATGATGAACTCCTTTGACTTGACCTTATCTGAGAAGCACTTTGTCTGCCCTTCCATTCTAAATGAAAGCTTTGCTGGATAGACCAATCTTGGATTTAGGTCCTAGCCTTTCATGACTTGGAATACTTCTTTCCAGCCCCTTCTTGCCTGTAAGGTCTCTTTTGAGAAATCAGCTGACAGTCTAATGGGAACTCCTTTGTAGGTAATTGCCTCCTTATCTCTTGCTAGTTCGAGGATTCTCTCCTTTATTTTAATTTTGGCTAATGTAATTATGATGTACGTTGGTGTGTTCCTCCTTGGGTCAAAATTCTGTGGAACTCTCTGATCTTTCTGGAATTCCTGGAAGTCTATTTCCTTTGCCAGATTGGGGAAGTTCTCCTTTATTATTTGTTCAAATAACTTTTCCACTTGTTGTTTTTCCTCTTCTCCTTCTGGTACCCCTATAATTTAGATGTTGGAATGTTTAAAGATGTCCTGGAGATTCCTAAGCCTCTCCTTGTTTTTTTGAATTCTTGTTTCTTCATTCTTTTCGGATTGGATGTTTCTTCCCTCTGATCCACACCGTTGATTTGAGTCCCAGTTTCCTCCCCATCACTGTTGGTTCCCTGTACATTTTCCTTTATTTCACTTAGTGTAGTCTTCATTTTTTCATGTAATTTGTGACCAAATTCAACCAATTCTATGAGCATCCTGATTACCAGTGTTTTGAACTCTTCTTTTGATAGGTTGGCTATCTCTTCGTCACTTTGTTGTATTTTTTCTGGAGCTTTGATTTGTTCTTTCATTTGGGCCATTTTTTTTTTTCTTTTTGTCTTGTTGAGCCTGTTACGTAGTGAGGGGCGGAGCCTTAGGTGTTCAGCAGGGCGGTGTAACCCAGGTTGCTGGGTTGTGATGCTGTATGTTGGGGAGGGGCTGAGAGGGAACAGTGGTGCTTGCTCCGCTCTCTGCAGGATTTTGGTCACTTCCCCTGCTTCCCCCAAGCAAACTGGGCTCGTCTGGTGCTGACTCCGGTGTGGGTGGACTTGTGCATGTTCTAGAACCCTGTGTGTCTCTCCAACGACCTCTCCTGTGAGGCTGGGAGTCTCTCCCCGCACCTCACCCCCCCACAGGTGTTTTCAATCAGAAGTTTGAGGCTTTATTTCCCGGCGCTGGGGCCCTGGGCTGTGCGGTCCATCCCACTCTCCTCTTTGTTTTGCCTGGTTTATCTGCGTGTGAATGTGGGACTGCCTGGTCGGCCAGCCGCCGCCTTGCTGGCCAGCTGCAGCCTTGTGCACCCCGCTCCACAATCTGCCGCCTCCGCTGGGTCCACCATGGATCCACCCGCCTCCGCCTTTCCCCCAGCCTTCTCCGCCCCAGCTGCCCATCTCTGCCCCTCCTACTGGTCTGGATGAATGTGTCTTCTTTAACTCCTTGGTTGTTGGACTTCCATACAGTTTGGATTTTCTGTCAGTTCTGGTTGTTTTTTGTTTTTAAGTTGTTGTCCTTTTGGTTGTGCAAGGAGGTACAGTGTGTCTGCCTACACCTCCATCTTGGCCGGAAGTCTCTAATAGTCCTGTTTATTGCCATAAACTTATAAGAAAATGACAACAGAAACCTGGAAGAAAACATTTATGAGGGCAAGTAAGAATCAGTTGTTGGGTGCTCATCCTTCTAGAACTTTTCTACTCAAGTCTCTGCTAGTTGCCTCTGTTGTTCAACGAGCAAAGATAAGTTGCTCTGTCTGACATTCTGACTGGAGGATGGGAATAGTGTCTTCTAACTTTCTGTCCCTTTTTTCAATAATGCTTAATGTTATTAAACATCAAAACAAAATTAGTAATTATTTCTTATTGAATTAATATGGAATGTTTGCTGCCATATATGTCTCCATTTTTTCTCTGTAAAGGACAAGTGTATATTCATTTATGTATGATATTATGGTAGACTATGTTATTGGGTTGGCCAAAAAATCTGTTAACATTTTTTCTCTAAAAGACACATTTTTCATTTTTACCAATAACTACTGATTTAGATATTTGAGTATGTTGGCTGTCTCCTGCTATTGGCTTCTAGTGGGTAGAGGCCCGGGTGCTGCTAAACATCTTCCAATGCATAAGACAGGCCCAAGCAAAGAATTGTTTGGCCACAATGTCAGTGGTCCCCAGAAACTTCGCAAACTGCTTCTGACATGTTCGATCAGTCACAGCATGTTCTCCACACACTGCACACGTCTTTGCATTTCAGTTGCATTTTTTACCTTTCTTGAAATAATAAAGAATAATAAGCTGAAAATGTTGCATATCTTTTTCCATCTTCAATATTAAAATTAATTGGCTGCACAAAAATTCACTGATTTTGATTTTTTTAAATGCACAGTGATATGACAGCTGTCACAATACAATCTAACAGAATTGTTTCAAGTGAAGTAAAAGACAACTAAGCACTACTAGAGCCATCTTATGGGGAAAAAACTATAAATGAACTTTTTGGCCAATGCAACACATTGTCCCAGAAAGGCTACGAAGTGCCTATGTAAGATTTATGTGACTCTGGCAGACCATTTATTTCTGCACGTATCATTCCACGCTTAGGGCTGTGAAACTCACTTTACAAAGGCTGTTTCTCAGTTCTTTACGTGGACTGAGCTAGTGGTCTGATTTGTTTCCATGGTAGACTTCAAGCATAAGCCGCACGCTTATCTTTATTGTGGCATGTATTAAGCCTATGAGTACTCAGTGTAAGTGCTAGAAATTTAGATGATTGCTGGCCATTTCTCTTAGCTTTAAAAAACGGAAAGTCTCTTGTTCTTTTTGTGCTCAATGCCCAGAGTGAAAACGCCCGCCTGGCCCTCTGCGAACACCCGCAGTGGACCCCCGTGGTGGTGGTCCTGGGGCTCCTGCAGTGCAGCATTCCCCCGGTGCTGAAGGCCGAACTGCTGCGGACACTGGCAGCTTTCGGCAGATCGCCTGAAATCGCTGCTCTGCTCTGGCAGTCACTGGAATACACTCAGGTAGTGTTACAGGCGCCTTTATTTACCTTATTACAGTCTGGAAGCTGAGTCTTGATAATATACAAGCAAGAGCACCCAATTTAAAACTTTTATACCGTGAACTTCCCAATTACAAGTTACCCTTTTGGTGCTGAGCATTAGAAACCAGTCGGTTTGGGTTTGCCTCTTGGAGCAGTGACAGTGTCCCTAGGTTACCGGAGACTGGTTCTTCCCGGAAGACTTAGTTTTTCAGTGTAAGTCACCGGTGAGCGGACAGAATTCCTCAGCTCTGTCTTCGAGACGGGGGTGCTCTATGTAAGCCTTCGGAAGCCGTCTGCACTCGTTACGTGTGGGGGTGCCCATTTTTATTTTCTGCTGCTGCCTTCTGTGCACTTCCTGTCCTGTGCCAGAAGCGCATCTGCCACCTTTTCTTTCTTCAGAGGTAAGCCCTGTTGGAATTTTTCTTTCAAGGCATAGTTTTTCTGTATGTGGTGAGAGGAAAAGGAAAATAAGAATGTACTGTATAGAGGTATTTATAGGAAAATGGTTGGGGGACCATTTGTCTTAGCAATAATGCAACATAAGGGAGCCTGTGATTCTAGCACATTATTCCTAGAAGCAACTGTTTGGAAGCAGCAAAATATTCTAATTACATTCTAGCATATGTGTCCTGAGGGTGTCAGTGATACTTCATGCAAACAAGAACTAAGGGAGCTGTTATGTGCTGAGAAGCCCGGACACTTTGGTTTAGTATTGATACTTCATTTTTTCACTCACGAGTGTCTCGGGACTTACCAGCATCCTAAGTGCTGGGTGCCTCTTTAGACCTGAGATGCAGTGTGATTGGGTTTAGACAGTTCTGTCCTTAGAGGGAGACTTTTAAAAAGAAATAATCCCATCTAATAGTATATTCTCAACTTGCAAGAGAGTTAAGTCACACATAGTAAATAGACTATATGGTCCTAGCAAGGTCGGGACAGAACATCTTAACTCAGAACTTCTGCCTACATTAGAAACCTGTTCTTAACGAATGTACTTCTTGGTTTCCTGGTACGAACAGTGGGATGGTTGTAAAACAGACCAGTGTTTAGAACACTGGTGAGATTTCAACCCATAAATCCTTTTAAGCTTCAGCCCTAGAACATATGAGAGGAAATTTGCTGAAGACACATCTTGTGTGCACTTGGAAATGACCGGTTTTCTGAAGCCCAGGTAATTGGCAGTTCCACCAGCCCCGACACAGTTGCTAATGAAAGTCCGCAGAGACCCCTCAGTCTTCTGTTCGGATTGCTGCTGTAAGATTTGTGGGTGTGAGGGGAAGACTGTGACTGTTATATCGCAAAGCCACTACTTTTTGTTGATGGGTGAGGAATGCTCCTAACATCTCATTTTTATTATTTTAAGATACTGCAGACCGTAAGGGTTCCAAGCCAGAGGCATGCTATCGGTATAGAGGTAAAGTTTTCCTTTTAGTTTGAATGCTGTATTTATACATTCACAAGATGGAAGGACTAAGAATTACTCTTACTCTATTAAGTTCCTATAATTTTCAAATTTAATGTATTTTCATTTGAAGGGCTTGCCGGTCAGGGTTGAAACTTTTTATGAAAGGAACCAAAGTACTTTGGGTTTCAGGGCTGGAGAAGGATGTCCCGTGGCAGCCATCCAGGCTGGAAGTTTAGTCTGGACTTCATTTAACGACCTTGCGTGGGTCAAGCTGAAGTGGGACTTTGTTTCTCTCCTTCTCTCCCTGTACTCCCTCTCTGTTTTAAAGAAGCATTTGAGATTTCTATTTTTAATTCAAAGTTGGGAACAGTATGTGTGGATTTGAAATTCTTTCATCTTATTGATCTAGATTCATATAATACTTTGTATCACTGCCTGGCCTTTTGGCTAAGATCTAGTGTATAATACTTTTGTGATTTTTTTTCTGTAAATGAATTATGGTAATAATCTGTTACGTGTCTTTTGGTTTGACACTGTAGCAATATTAATGAGTTAATATCTGCAACGTGCTTTGAACCTTATAGCTGATATTTTTATATTATCAAATTCTCTGTATTTTCCTTTGGAAGGTTGAACTGAATGAAATAGAGTCCCGGTGTGAAGAATACCCGTTGACACGAGCCTTCTGCCAGCTTATTAGTACCCTGGTGGAGAGCTCATTTCCTTCTAATCTGGGTGCTGGACTGCGGCCCCCTGGCTTCGACCCTTATTTGCAGTTCCTTAGAGATTCTGTGTTTCTCCGCTTCCGCACAAGAGCCTACCGGAGACCAGCGGAAAAGGTTATGTTCAGAGAAAACCTTTTTTCTTGTTCATTTATTGTTGCTTTTTCTATTAAAGGTATAAGATGCTGCAAATTTTTTTAGCTTTTACAAGTTAGTAAGCTTCACAGTTTTAATACCAAAATGTCTATGGTCTGATTATTTTATGTGCATTAAAAAGTAAGTTTGGGCATTCAAACCAAAGCACTGACTTGTAGTGATCAGTAATTTAGTTGATATGAATTCATAGTCATTCAGATCCTTAATGAACAAACTTTGACCAAAATGGATTTAAGAATATTACACCTTTTTCAGTTGGAAACACACTATTCTTTGTTAGGATAATTTAGGGTAGGGATGTAAATAAGTTTAAACTTGTACCAATTTCATTTCTGTCAGTTAGTGGTACTTCTGGGTAGTGGAGTCTGGCTTAGTGGGAAAGCGTATCGTGATCCATTTCGGTATGTCCGCCTGGATGGAAGCCGAGGGAGCACTGACATGGATGCACGTTTGTTCTGCTTGCAACACACTCACAGCCGCGCTGATCATACTTACGTAATTCCAGTATCACTGTGAGGCAGGTGCTATTAATATTCCCATTTTACAGACGGAGGCTTAGCAAGGGTAAGGAACTTGCCTAAGGGCCAGGACCAGGATTTGAACCTAGGACTCTGATATCAGACCCAGGCATGACCACTGTGTAAGAGACCCTTCCAGGTTCTGGCGTAACTCACTTTAGTTGATAATACTGTTTATTGTCACACAGAGTACCCTAGGGTGTATCTTGAGACATTTCTGCCTTATATTTATAGTTTGCTATTTTTGAACCTTTTAGGTTTATTTGTTGTAATGATTATAAGAGTAAGTTTATGCCTATTTGGGACTATTTGGAAAAATATAGAAAAATACAAGGAATTAAATCATTCATAATCTTGTTGCCGAAGGAAAGATAACTACTTCTAGTCTTTGTCCTGTGCATATGTACTTAAATTCAGATAATTAGTTACATTATTTTGTATCCTTATTGGCCACTAAACATAATGAGGATTTTTTTCATGTATTAAAGATTATTTGGAAACAGTCTTTTTAATGACTGCATAATCATTACTTGTATCTAGCATAGTTTAGTTATTCATTGCCTCATCATTGAATACATTTGTTTCTAAATGAGTCCCAAGTAGCTGACATTCATTTTTGCATCAATTGCTTTATAATTTTTGCTTCCCGTGTAGTAAAAATAAACACTGAGGGGTACACATTTTATTTAGGCTCTAGAATTACCGGGGTAACGTATCTCCTTATTGGGTAAAACAGTAACAGCAGCCATGCCTCATTCATGAAAGTTATTTCAGATAAAATGTCCTGATATTTTGCATTTGTTTGGAATCTTGTTTTCCTTTTCTTAAAAAGGTCCTTAACGGCCTCAGTGCTAGCGCTGCAGCCGGCCACGCTCTTCCTAGGGGTTCCTGCTTCTCGCCCAGACCCGTCTCCCTTTCTGTGCTGCTGCTGCTTTCCCTACCATTAATTTCAGTCCCCGTCCAACACGTTCACCCCAAGGACCCCCCTCCGTTCTGTGACTGCTGCACTTGAGCGTCTTCTTCAGACGTAGCTTAGAGCCAAGAACAGTGCTTTCGATTGAGATACGTAACCAGTGTGCAGTGTCAGAGGCATGTGTGTGTTTGTCAGCCCTAAAACCTATTATATGGTAATAAGCCTTTTTTACTTAAATAAGTGATCTTGAAAATTTTGAAAAAGGGAAAAGTGAATAATTTAAAAATAATAGTTAAAAAAAAATCAGCCCTGGCTGGTGTGGCTCAGTGGATTGAACACTGACCTGCAAACTGAAAGGGTTGCCGGTTTGATCCCTGGTCAGGGCACGTGCCTGGGTTGCTGGCCACATCCCTGGCTGGGGGCATGAGGGAGGCAGCCAATCAATGTTTCTCTCACACATTGATGTCTCTCTCCCTCTCTCTCTCCCTCCCTTCCTAAAAATAAATAAAATCTTTAAAAACAAAAAAATCACGCTATAGTCCCAGTTCCCAAACTCAGCCTTAATAAAATTATGTGCAGTGAAAATAGTGATTTTAAAATAATAATTTAAAAAAATCTGTGTACAATTACTGGACTCAGCCTTTTAAAAATTCTATGCCATGAATTTTTAAAATGAAGTTTTAATTTTACTGTCTGTACTGTTGTAGATACTTATTTTTCTTTTGGCATAAATATTTTTTCTTTTTGTTACATAGTTTTTAAAAACATTTTTAAGAAAGAGATGATACTGGGTTCTTTTGGGGCGAGCTTACCAGCGGTTACGTCTTTTTAACGTCTTTGGCTCGAGGCACAGGGCTTGGCCTCCTGCAGGTTTGCCGCCAAGCTCTGTGGTCCTGGGGAAACCATTCCTGCCAGGAGCATCACTGGCTCACCCGGGAACTAAGGGTGGACAGAGGGGTGATTTCTCAGATCCTGTTCAGCTGAGACTCTTAGAGGAAATTCGAACTATTTGACACTTTGGAAAATTGTCCAAATGTGATGTTTAATTATAAATGGACTGTGACTAGACACTTAAGTGCTTTAGATTTGCTAATGAAGCTCAAATATCTGCTGTAGCAACATTTCTTTAAGAGTTAGGCTTTTACAAATGTTTTACCTTGAAAAATGTTGCTAGTTCATTATCATTTAGCAACATAAAGCAAAATGAACTGGTATTTGTATGTTGCTTAGAATAAATTAATAAAGTAGATGGACTTCACTCATTTCTGGAGAAAAGTGGGGTGGGGGGAGGAAAAGCCTCGCCTGGCTGTCCCCTTGGACTGTTTTACTGTTACTGAAATATTTGTATCTTTCTGCAGTGGGAAGTTGCTGAAGTTGTTTTGGAGGTGTTTTATAAATTGCTCAGAGATTATGAGCCTCAACTTGAAGATTTTGTAGACCAGTCTGTGGAGCTACAAGGTAATTAATTTGGTCACTTTCAAACAAGGTGTCAGCTGCTTACAAAACTTTATAAATTATATATAATGTAATATAATTTCTGTTTATAAATTAAACTAGAATTTAATCTTTTTTGTTCTTAGTGAGACAAAAGAAAGTAAAATTTACTTACTGGAAGACCAAGAAGGTTGCCTTACAGATTCTTTAGTATCTGTAAGGACCGTATCATAGGAGACCGGTCGCTGTATGCAGATCAGCCTTTTGGGGAATTACCTCCGTATAGTCTGTGTATTCTCTCTAAATTAAAACTTCGCCTATATCTGTTTAGATACCATTTAATTTATAAGTCACATACACTTCTTGTAAATTAAAGGTATAAGAAAAATACTAATTCACTAGCATTTGGACTGTGTTATGGTCTGTCTAGGAGAAGAAATCATGGCCTATAAGCCACCAGGATTTAGTCTGATGTATCATCTTCTGAACGAGTCCCCGATGCTGGAGCTTGCTCTTAGTCTACTGGAAGAGGGCGTTAAGCAGCTTGACACCTATGCCCCTTTCCCTGGTATGTGCCTGAATGTCTTTGTGCCTTGAAAACAGCTTTGATATTTTCATCTTTTGTTATCTGAGGGTTTGAAATAATCAAATTATCTCTGAAGTTCTTTTTCACTGTAAGATTTTCTCTCTGTATCTGTAGTAGGGTTTTCAGGGAGTTGTACAACGAGAAGTATGTATTAATGCATTTGATCTGTGTGGAAGCCACATGGTAGATGTTGTCATATCCAGTTAACAAATAAGGAAATTAATGCACAAGGAGGTTTCACATCTTTCCCCAGGAAGTGTCAGGGGTATGATTCGAACCTCAGCAGTTTGGCTGCAGAGCCCACGAATTTTAAATTTGAATGATGGATTATAAATGATCCTTGCTTATATTTTTAGCTTTTTTACTTCCTCGATTTTCCACAATAAGCGTGTATCACTCTAACAGTTTTCCAGCCTTGGCAGCATTGACGTTCTGGGCCGAACAATTTTTGTTGCGGGTGCTGTCCTGTGCATTGTAGTCCTTTCCTTACTGGACGCTTGTAGCACTTGGCCAGTTGTGACAGCCAAGTGTGTTTCTAGACACTGCCAATGTCTTCTGGGGCCCAAATACTCTCCCCTGCCCCGGCCCCATCTGAGAACCAGTGCTCTAAGTAATTAAGGAAAATTACAGGAAAAAGGACTAGAAGCCATTGCATAAAAGTCATCTGAGTCACAAAAATGACCATGACTTGCAAGAGTGAGCAGTTTCGTGAGGTTGCAGCGAAAACTTTGAGAACTTGAGGGCTTTTTGAATCTAGAACTTGTCTTTTTTCTTGTTTCCCTAAGACTTGGCTGTGCATTTCTAAGATGCACGTGATTTCAATTTTTGGTTTATAGGGAAGAAACACCTGGAGAAAGCAGTGCAGTACTGCCTCTCACTCCTCAATCTTACTCTGCAGAAGGAAAACCTCTTCATGGATCTTCTAAGAGAGAGTCAGCTGGCTCTGATAGTCTCTCCTTTAGAACAGCTTTTGCAGGGAATCAATCCCAGAACTAAGAAGGCCGACAATGTGGTGAATATCGCCAGGTAAGTCACAGGTGCAGGTGGAGAGGACGGCGTGAGGCAGCTGGGTGTTCCAGCTTTGATTTCCAAGTCTGGTCAGATCCCTAATGCGCCGCCTTCTTTTTTTGGCCTCATTTTGTTCTTGCTTTCTCTGGCTCCTGTGATTTTAATTCTTTTACAGTTTCTCCCTCTTCTTCCTAATTATTTTATATCCTACGCATTTCCAGGTATACAATGGTAGAATCTTAATGCCGTGCGGCTCCAGTAGGGAAACTGGAGGTGTGGAGGACGGGACTGGGAGCAGACTTTTCACTGGATGCATTCTAGCTTCTGGTGGCCAGCTGGCAGTGTCCGGTGTCGCGGGATCTGTAGAAGGCTCTCCCTGATCTCTGCCGTCAGCTCTCCGTGGCTTTCTCCTTGGGGGGCAGTGTCCAAACTTGCCCTCTCTCTGAGGACACCAGTCATTGGATCAGGGCTCTCCCTAGTGACTTCATCTTAACTCGATTGACTGCCTCGCCACAGACCTTATTTCCAAGGTCACTGTGGGTTCACACGTCGACATAGGAATTTCAGAAGTACACAGTTCAACCCACGAGAGGCTGCACATAGTTAGAAGGGGAAAGCGTTGTCTAATTTACCCAAAAGTGCAGTGTGGGTAGGAGAAGCCCTGCTTCTAAATGTTCTTTATGGAGAATAGTGAGAAGCCAAATTTTATCACAGTATTCCTCAAATGTTTTCTTGTTTTAAAGGTACCTGTATCACGGCAATACTAATCCAGAATTGGCTTTTGAAAGTGCCAAGATCCTCTGCTGTATCTCTTGCAACACCAATATTCAGATAAAATTGGTTGGAGATTTCACACATGACCAGGTAACTGATTTTGTGGTTGTTAATTTTTGGTGCATTCTGAATCTCTATGGAAGTCACAGTGTCCATGGAAGAATCTTATTTTTGGAAGAGTTTTTCAAGAGTAAGTATATTTATGTATGTTGGGTGAAAACCTACTCACGTAAGGGGCTGTGATTTATATTTGAAGAAAGTAACAAATAAATACCACAGCGATACAACCTGTACTGCAGTAGTGATGATACTGTCCGTACTAGTGTGTGGGACTGTGGTGTCTAATGAGACGGTTGCCACTCTAAGCGCACTGAAGAGATTAGGTTGTGAGAACAACTTCTGCGGGCTTTGCGCACCTGTTGTTTCCTCCTCTGTCCTCAGGGAGCCGCTGCAGTGCTGGATGTGGCTCACTGTTGTGCGTGGCCTACTCCTGTGGCTTTCCCGTAACTCACGTCCGTGTCACTTACTTTGGTGTTACGCTGTAGAGAGTGTTTAGATATTTCTGTGTTAATCTAATTTATCATCTGTCTCTGCTGAATAGCTGCAGTTGGGAACTTGCTGTTTTTTTCTCTTCATGTGCATTTCTGCCATTGTATCTTTACGTTGGATCACTGTGTTAGCTGGTATTCTGAAACGGGGGCATTTTGGGTGGGACGGGTCTTTTTGTGTTTATAGCTCTCCGTCATATTGCTGGACTCGTAGCATCCCTGGTCCCCTGCCACCATGTGTCAGTGGTAACTTGCAGCTGTGACAACTCAAAATGCCCTCACTCGTTTCTAAGTGCCTTCTGGAGTGGTAGTGCCCTTCAGGTTGAGAACCACTATTTACAGTAAAATACAGATAGCGAACCGGGTTTTTGGGTGAAGTTCACGAACACTGAGTGATAATCAGGGGCTGGTGAAGACGAAGCTTTTCAGGTCATTGGCATTCATTGGAGTGTGAATTATTACCAGTTTTAACATCCTGCTAAGTTTCATAAAGAGATTGAGCAGTGTCTCATCTCTCAGCCCAGAAATATAAAACTAGTGATAAGTAGTACATTTTTAAAGATGAAAATTTTAGATATAAGATGAGAATTTGATATTTTTGTTAAGATTCCATAGTGTTTAGTATATAACAGAGAGTCATAAAACAGCAATTTAATGATACTTAAAAAAACAGTTTCGTTTTTTGGGAAAGACAATTAGGGAAGCAGGTTTTGAAACCAATAAACTTAAAAATTTTATTTCTTTATTTTTATAGAGAGCTAACTTATGGCAATTTAAGGAACCGGGTGTTCTATTAAAAATGTAACTAAAACCTAAATACTCGATGCAGATTTGCCTTTTTTTCTTTATAGGCAAATGTTTATATGTCATATTTGCTCTAGTTTCTCTAATATTTAGAAACTTTATAGTTTATTTTTTATCATTATATGACTTTAGAGTGTAAGTCAGAAGCTGATGGCTGGATTTGTGGAGTGTTTGGATAGTGAAGATACGGAAGAATTTATACGCCTGGAAGAGGGTAAGTCTTAGGTTAACATGTCTATTTTTGACTTTACATAAATACTTCATATTCAGGAAACTGATGTCTGTCTAGTGGTGACTAATGTAAGAGAACTTAGAGAATTTGCTAGCCGGAACGTGTAAGGCTTTGGGAAACCTCTGAATAAATCTGAAGTCAGCGTGACGGCTGACCAGGTAAACTGAAACCAACGGAAAGATAGAGGTTTGGAGTAAAAGTTTTATATTTTTAAACTTGACTTACCTTGTTACTGTTTTGTAACTTTGTTTTGTGGTTTTCACATCAAGGCTCAGAACTTGAAAAGAAGCTGGCTGGCATCCGCCATGAAACAAGAATCCACATCCTGAACCTTCTCATCACCTCTCTGGAGCGCAGCCCACCCAGCCTCGCTCTCTACCTGCTGGGCTTTGAACTGAAGAAACCTGTCAGCACCACAAACCTGCAAGACCCAGGTACGCCGTAAGACGCGTACACATTTCTTTCTTTCCGTACCTCTGTAGCTAAGCAGTCACTTACCGAATGGGGGGCTCCTAGGGTAATTCACTGAAAGATATAAGTATTGTAGTGCGGTGGTGGGTCAGTCTTTGGGACTGACCGTCTGGACGGACGAATGAGCCTTAGACAATTAGCATTCATCAGCTTTTTGTATCAATATCTGTAAGGCTGTTTACAGCAGAGCAGATGCTGAAGGAATTTAACTTCTGTAAAGGTATTTTCAGATTTGCAGTGCAGACATTCCAAAAGAAAGTTGAACTTCCCTTTGGTTTCACGTAGGAGTGTTAGGTTGCCCTCGGACGTGCCTTCACGCCATCCTGAACATCCTGGAGAAGGGGACCGAAGGGCGGACAGGCCCCGTGGCGGTGAGAGAGTCCCCTCAACTCGCCGAGCTGTGTTACCAGGTATACAGCAGCCACACGCGGCAGCGTTTCATAGAAGAAACTTAACTGGAGGCTTGGATGCTGCACAGAAGTGGGAGTATGACAGTGGGACCCGTCTTTCATTTATGGGTAAAAGTCATAACACACGAACTCCAAGGTCCTATAGATCTGTGGATCCTCTATGTTGATCACTTGAAGAATGAGGGAAATTGGCTTTCTGAGATGGATTTTGACCAGGAGGTGTAGAAACTGTCCAAGGATGCTGTGTTTCAAGTTGCCTCTTTGTGGGGAAGAGGGCAGTGGGTTTGGGTCAGCAGACTTCTGTCCCCTTCTCTGCCCTTGCTGGCTGAGTCACCTTGGAGCTCTGCTCCGTGACCTGTGAAGGGGACGTTGTTGGACTGAATGAGAATTTAAGAATGTGCGTGAAAGAACCACGTTCTTTATTTTTAAGAAACCGTGTAAGTTATGCAGCCCTGTAGCTGTATGTAAGGTGGTAGAAAGTCAAATTAGTGTAAAGTTTAAACTATAGTGAGAACTTTTGTTTTACTTGTGTTTTATACTTGTGTTTATTTTATTTTATTCATTTCACAAATATTTTAAGAACTAGGCTTTGTAAGATGCAACCAGTTTCTCAGTTTAAATGGCACCCTGATTCACATTTTCATGGTAAGAAATATATCATTAATTTCTACTGACAGGTATTTTTGTTATTTTTCTGCTTCTCTTTTTGTCGGAAAGCAGAAAAATAACAAAAATACCTGTAAGCAGAAGTTAATGATGTCGGAATGCAGGTCCCGGTTTGCCAGACCTTCTGATTTTTTCTTCTGTCCTCTGGCTGCCCAAACAGTCTTTACTGTCAGTACTTGAGCTCGGTGTTACTTTGTTTGAATCAAAATGAACTCTTCCTTAATGGGGGGACAGACTTGATGTACATTTATTTCGCACACTGTTGTAGAATTTGACATACATGGAGAAGCAATGGGGAAGCTTAATCGTCTAAGCTAAGGGGCTCAGGCAGGTGAAGTAAGAGACCAAAGGCGGATTTAAGACATAAAGGTGGGAAGAGGGAGGGAGAGGAGAATTTGATAGACTGGAGAGTACTTGGCCTGCTCTCGGCCCCTGCTAATTTTTATGATGTTGGAACGCAGGTCCTGGTTTGCCAGACCCTCTGATTTTAAAGCACTGTACTGGCCAAAACATATCTCTACCAGCAGTCTGTGATTTCGCTACTAAAAACGTGGTCCAACATCAGCATCACCAGCAGGGGGCTTGTTAATGCAGAAGCTCAGGCCCCACTCCAGACCTGCTGAGTCAGAATCTGCAGGTTAACAAGCACCACTCCATTGTTAACGAAAGATGCTTTCTTCGCCTGTGGGTTTATGCTTCAGAGAAAAATTCAAACCTCTAAAAAGAGCTTGGTTGTTTAAATCTGATTGTAGCAAAGTGAAATAACTCGGGCCTTATTGATACCTTCACCGTCCAACAGTACAAGAAGTGAGAGGTCGAGACTGAGCCGTGTGTCTTTGCTCTCTCTCTCTCTCTCTTACTTTGTAATATTGTTATTAACAGTGAACCCATGTTAACAATAGGGAACTGAAGTGCCAAGGAAAGCAATTAGGGATCATATATAATATAATAGACAACATCCCTTAAATTTTCTTATTGCCTTTGTACCATCAAGGTGTCATATTTAAGCAAAGCTGAATTCTTTATTAAGCAAACATTTTTGTATGTGCCCCCTTCTATATCTTTTTGTGCCTTTATCTTGTGTTCGAAGTTCAGCAGTTCTGCCTGGATAGCTCTCTTCTGGTGCTCTCTCCTGAGCTTTCTTAAGATCAGCCAACGTTCGGCTGCATTCGTTTAGTCCTTGCTCTGTGGTACAGTGCTTTGGTATTTGGTGGGTCTATGTCAAGGGCCTTCAGATAACTAACTGCTAATCAGTAACAGTTTGACAATTGGACGTCTTCAGTTTACAAGCACCGATATCAGCGAGCAGCCTAAAGATACAGGTTGCAGCTTAGAGCCATCTGCTTTCTCAATAACATCCTTCGAACATTCCACATACCTTAAAACTATTGTGCATTTTTTAATGGCCATCTCCCAGTTCTGGGATTGAAGAGTATTTCCAATGTTTTTTTTAAGTCTTTTGTTATTAGTAACATTTTATCTACATCTTTTAAATCCGTATCTCCATCCTGGGGGAAATCTGGATGACCGTCTTCAGAACCGTCTTTTGGGAATATTCCTCAATCACCCCCTTCAGTTCTCCACCTTCTGCGATAACGCACAATTTGGCAGGTTTTCCACTTTTCACTTATACATTTTCCAGAACCCTCGCCACACCCATTCCTTTAATTACTTGGCCAAATGCCGTGTTTCCCGTCCGAACGAGGACTCGGAACTGCTGTGGTAAAGAACGGAGAGCAGTGGGTCCTGCAGCCCGCGCCTGCCGTGCTCAGTAAACCCTCCTGGTTGTGCTTATGATAAGGAGTCTCATCTTCAGACTTTTCACCGCAAGTACTTCCCCACCTGCCCCATTCTGATTTGAGAGGTTCTACCCAGAATCTTACATTTCTAATAGTTCTATGGAACAGGCATCCTTTGAATGGAGAGACTTTCCAGTGGTTAGGCCAATGCCTTTTTCTCCTGTACACATGTACAAAAATTTTCTGCAGTTTTAGGTATAATATCTACCAACAGTTCTAAGACAATGTGACCAACTCGCTTGCCTCCCACGTGCACTTCAAAGAAGACTTGGGGGTTGCTGTGGTTGGAGGGCTTAGCTTGGTGGGCGGGTGTGGCATTTCGATTTGCAGGTGTATTTGGAAGCGGGCTGGGAGCGCCCCCTGGCTGCCGGCAGCCGAAACCCGAGAGCGGCTCTGGGTGAAGAGCAGGTGGTTGTGCTGTTAAGGATGGAGAACTGTCCTCCCTGGTCTTGGAAAGTAGGAGGGATGCTGGGCGCACGCTTGCAGAATGTGGTGCCGTGGGAATGCACGTTTTGTGTCCCCCTCCCTGTGACAGTTCCTCCCACATCTTTGAGGATCTGTGCTTGTTTCTTGTTCGCTGGGCATGTAGTACAAATGACTGATTTTTGTTTTGTTTTGGGAAGTTCAAACTGATCAGATTTTTGTTGGTCTACAGAGCATTAAATCAGTGTCAGGGCTGTTTGAAAGATAAGAGTGCAGCTGCAGCAGAACTATTGAAGTTTTACTGTGCATTACCTTATATTTTACCTTGTGTATACATATTGTTTGTTTGCTTAATCTCAGTAGACACACGGTTTTGTGGGGGGCTTTTCCCCCTCAGTGTATAAGCTTTCTATGCAGCTTCAATGTAAATTACAATTTGGTTTCTAGTTTTTTTCCTCTGCTTTATATTTTTTAAAATATATTTCTAGAGAGGGTGTGCAGTCAGTTGTTAATTTATTTTGTATATTTATAGTGAACTCTGAATCAGAGAATATTGAACCATCGCTCCTAGGGAAGACATAGGGTCAGATCCTGCCAGCCTCTGCTCTCAACATTTTCATCAGTTAATGAATACATAACTTTGTTTTATGTGTTTCTGTTTATAGACACTATTTCATATATTGCTTAATATTTTTATTATTAATTAACCTTAATTTACATATATAATTAGTTAACTACCATTGAACTCACTGCCAGCGGCAGTACAGCTCACGCGTGAAGGAAGCTTGTCCAACAGCCGTGTTTTCTCCGTAAGGCACATCACAGCCTTTTTGCCCTCGGGAGCACCACCCAGCATCCCAGCACTGGGCTTAGGGACCGTCTCAGCCAGTAACATCACTAACAAAAGGCACACAACAGAGCACTGGTGCTCGGGAGAGGGACACTTGTTTGCGGCTGAGAACTGGCGGGCGGCAGAGCCTTGCCCGCTCAGTCTTGGCTGAGTGCACTGAACTGGGCTACTCCAGTTTGTTGCCGTTTGGTGCCTTTCCGTGAAGGACTGCAAAACCGTGCAAGTTTTGAATTTGGAGTTACAAGTACATTTTAGCATGTAGACAAATTTGCAAGTACGAACTCTGCCAAAAGTGAGGATAGACTGTGTGGGTCAAAGGATGCGAATAGCTTCATGAGTTGAGATTTTGATTCGGAAGTCGTTGTAACGGTTATAGTGGGTGTCAAATGGTGCTTGGTACATGGAAAGAGTTTAATAAACATTTATAAAATGAATCACTCATGGATGAAAATTTTCACTACCATTTTGCCAAATACTAGGATTTGCTTTTTACATTTAAAAATTTTACTGATTTGCATTGGAGCCCTTATTGCCTTTATCTTTTAAAAATTACTGCAAAGGGTGAACATTTTTCTTTGATTACTGGCTATTTTTATTTTTTCTTATTAAAATGTGTTTTGCCATTTTATCTACTTGTATCTCTTCATATTCATATATTTAATGGAGATCGTTATATGTATTATAGCTTCACATTTTCTTATATTTGATATAAAAGCATTTATTCCTAATTCTATTATTTTTTGTTAAATTTTTATTTAGAGTTTCTATTTGTAACTTAGTTGAATCTGTAGATTTTTGTAATTCTTCAGTTTCTTCAATTCTGGTAAATCTATCTTCCTGAGGTTGGGATTAAAGTAACTATGGTTTGCAGAAGTTACTTCCAAGTAATTTGGTACTAAGAATAGTTAAAATATTAAAATTTGTTAATTAACTGTATGTATATATGTTAATATATTTAGGGTGATTTCATGGTTAGTCCTAGAGTAATGTCTTCATCACTCTTACTTGTATTTTAACATATCTTCTTAAGTTAAGGTGCTAAGGACTGTTTATAACACCCAGCTTCTAAGTTTAATGCTTGTGTTTATCCATTTCACTTGTGTTGTTGATGGGTCTTAGTTTCCGCTTAGTAGATCTGACCATCTTAAGATGTATAAGAACAACACTGACTCGGGACTTTCGTTTGGACTTGAAGGTGATCTATCAGTTATGCGCCTGCTCCGACACGTCCGGCCCTACTCTGCGGTACTTGAGAACCAGCCAGGACTTCTTATTTTCTCAGTTGCAACATTTACCTTTTTCTAACAAAGGTAGGACATTATTTTTCCTTAAAACAAATTTGTAAAGTCCATGTTGAGTGGGTCTATTCATGTAATGTTTGCGGGTTGTGGTTATGGTTGTGGAATTCTGTTCTCTTTTTGTTACTAGCTTGGCACTTTGGGTTGCTTTTATGATTTGTGCTAGAGAAGACCGATGTTTTAGCTGCCAGCACAAAATGATTTTGAAACAGTCTGTCAGAGATGGAATCTGATCGCTTTCCTAGAAAAATTTTTAAATTGTGTTGAAGGGTAAGAAAATTCTGGAAATTCAGATTTTTTTTTTAGTAAAATCATTTTATGAAAATCTCTGTTTTATGTTACTTTCTTGCATATATATTAAAACTTTATTAGGTCTTGAAATGAAAAATAGAAAACTAATTATGGTGGAAAATACTTATAACTTAGTTTATTGACCTGACCAACACAATTATTCCAGGCTACCCATGCTTTATAGGGTTCTACATTACATAATTTTCAGTTTGATCAGTTTTTAACACATTTTTTGGATTCATGTTATATCCAGACAGTGGGGATCTGTGGAGTTTTTTAAAATCTACTTCACATCATCTTTATGTTTTAGGAAATCCAGGCTCACTGATCTCACAATTTTTTTAAAATCACAAATAGGCCTTTTTATTTGCCACCATTAAGTGTCTGAATTTAAACAGACTCTTGGACTGGGGGCTCGTCTCCATCAGCTAGTTCAACTTTAGCGCCTGTCTCGTCCCCAGGAGCTTTTCCAGAACTGCTGCCTCCGCCATGAAGCTCCATGAGTTTTCCCAGTTCAAACTTGGGCTCCATCAGCATTTTGACTTTTCTAACAAAGACCTCATGGGGCAGATAAATAGGTTGGCGAGCCTTTTCTATGTCTTTCCCAGTGTTATCTGGGATCAATTTATCGACCACTTCTTTCAAGTCATTTGTCTGCACCTCTCGGGTCATGATTTCTGTCATCTTCCGGATCTGGTGGACCAGCTGATGCTGAGCACAAGAGGTCTTCTGAATCTGATTGTTGCATTTTTTAGTAAAACCAACACAGAATAAACGAAGCAAGTGCCCATCGGTAGTCTTGACATCAACATGAGCGTCAGTCCTGGTCTGCCATTTTTTTGACCATGGAGCACATTTTGTCATGGATAAGTCCATGCTATGGAAATTAGTCAGGCAGTTTTTGCCCTGAACATCCCCAGTAATTAGCTTGAATTTTCTAAATGCAGCTTCATCATTCTGCAGATCAACTAGGCATCACGTCAAATGCACGGCCCTTCAGACCATCCGATGGGACTTTGGGTCCTTGAGTTCTCGTGACTAGTGTTTTTCCAGTATTCCTTATGTTGAATGCAGCTGGTGCTTTCACATCAGACCAATCTTTCTCAGAAAATGGATCGACCACTTTCTTCTTTGCTCCCTTTTTGCCCCCTTTTGTCAGGCGCTTGCCCACTGCCACGGTGCTGCTCAGAGAGCCAAAGGTCACAACAGATTTTTATAACTAGTGATTATCAGTAGAGCAACGGTGTGAGAAACCCTTGGGAGGTATCCATTTTAGCAAAAAATTTTTCACTTCATTTTCATAAGTGTGTTGTACTTTTAGTCCTAAGATTTTGTTTATATGAGAAGTTTTTTTGCCCTCACTGGTGTAGCTCAGTGAATTGAGCACTGGCCTCTGAACCAAAGGGTCGCTGGTTCGGTTCCCAGTCAGGGCACATGCCTGCGTTGTGGGCCAGGTCCCCAGTGGGGGGCACATGAGGGGCAACCAGACATTGGTGCTTCTCTCCCTCTTTTTCTCCTTTCTTGCCCCTCTCTCTAAAAATAAATAAATTTTAAAAGATCTTTTAAAAATTTTTAAAAAGTTTTTATGAAACCCTCTTTTATGCCTAATTAGAAAAACAGGCTTGCCTATTATGATATGTTTTTTAAAAATTGATCCAGCTTTGCCCATTATTATTATTATAAGTAGTAGTAGCAGCAGCAGCAGTAGTATTTGGTGTGTTTATACTGTGACAAGATAGAACTTCAAAGCCAGGCATGTTAAAATAATATTGGGTTCAAAAACTTATGTAAGTGATTCCCAACCTGAATTATATGGGTTTGTTTTTTGTGTGTGTGTTTTTGTTTTTGTTTTTTGGTTTTTGGTTTTAACACACAGAGAGTGACGGGCTCAGTCCTGCTTGGCAGCTGCTGTTCTCATGGCCCCCAGGACTGGCTCAGCTCCCCTCTCTTCCTCTTGGTGTGGATGTGTGTCCCCCCCGCCCACTTTTCTTGATGAACTCGAGGGCCCGCCTGTCCTTGGAGACCTCGAGCTGCTCCACGGCACTCTGCTCATGAGGGGCTAGACCGCACACCTCTCAGCCGCGTCCCACACGAACTCGGTGGGCGTGGCGAGGTGCCCGTGGCAGCTGCACCTCGGCTTGCTCCCGCTCTTGGTCGCCTGTGACCCTTGTTGAGGCTGCGGCCGTGGGCGAGCACGGAGCCCCGGCTGCCCGTCCCCAGTGGCTGCTGCGTGGAAGGCCCGCCCCTGGTGAGATGTTACAGCGGATGTCCTGGGTTGTCTTGAGGGATGCCATAAAGTTATACAATTTAAGTCAGTTGTAAGTTTTTAAAGTGTGTTTGTTTTGTGAAATAAAAATGAAGCTATGATTGTTTTTAATTTTTAAATATTTTTATATAGTTGAGAATTTTTTTAAGTATTACGCTCTGTATTAATGTCAAAATGTGAGGAACTCAGAATTCTGTAGATTTGTGTGATACTATGCTGGTAATGGAAATTTGATCTGGTGCTTCATTTGCTTTTGCTCATTTTTTATAGTATACGCTGCATTATTTTTTCCTCCGTTGGCATCTGTTTTTTCTTTTTTCATTTTACAGAGTAATATGAGTTTTTGTTGCCAGGTTTCGTAAATTATTGACTAAGTTTTGTGGGAAAATATGTGATGAGTTATGGACTTAAGGCCTCTCTGGTCTTGTGTTATTTTTCTGGGAAACTAAACTTATGGATTTGACTTCCAGAGCACGAAATATCTATTCTGAACCAGATGTCGTGGCTGATGAAGACGGCCTCCATAGAGCTGAGGGTGACCTCTCTGAACCGCCAGCGGTCGCACACCCAGAGGCTCCTGCACCTCCTGCTGGGCGACGTGCCCGTGAAGCCGCACTCGGGTGAGCGGGCGCCTGCGGGCGTCGTGGCACTGCGCTGCCGCCTGGTCTGGGTGGACGCAGGCACAGGTCCAGTGCTGTGCCGAGCTAGTGAGTGTGGGCCAAACACGTTCTTTCTGCCTTTAGGATTTTTTCCTTAAAGCACAAAACTATGGAGTTTTCCCATAATTGTCATTTTATTATTGTTTGAAGCATCCACATTTTGCTATAGTCAATTACACAGATTTCAGAAGAGTCTGTCTCGTAGAGCCAGCATGACCTAAGATATTTCAGTGTGTATTATATATGCAAGTTAAGCACAAGCTTTTCTAATCATCTCTGGGACATGATTGAGTCCTGCCCCTTTTGGAGTTCTGATTATCCTCTTTACAATTGTGAAGTGGTTCCCTTAGGGACAGAAAGAATTAGAGGAATGCTGTTGGTAAGTCCTCATCATCTTTGCATTTTAATTACCTGTTTGCAGAGGGCTCTTTGACCTAGAAACAGTGACCTAGAAAGAGAATACTTTATGTTTGTTAGTTTCAAATAAATTTTACAAGTATGTTTTTCTTTTTCTGATCTGTGATTACGGACGCTCCAACAGATGGTGAAGGAGGAATAGAAGACGAAAATCGGTCTGTCTCTGGGTTCCTTCACTTTGACACTGCTACCAAAGGTAAAGCCCTCTGAATGCACGATTAATAGAATTTCAAGAGATAACTATCATGCCCATAATCTTCAAGTTCTTAACTGGTATAGAAAAGCCACATAAAAGATTATTTGTCATCCAAAAAAAAATGTTGTAACTAGGATGATAGATAGGAAAAAAAACATTTTTGCAAATAGATGTGTTAGATATAACATTATTTTATTTTCTAGGCTAATGCCCTTTTTGAACATAGCACTCACTATCTTTGATTGGAATACAGTGGCTTGCTCTTCTTAATGTTCCAAGTAAAATTGAACTACTTTTTATTATTTCCAGTACGTCGAAAAATTTTAAGTATTCTCGACTCGATTGACTTCAGTCAGGAGATCCCTGAGCCTTTGCAGTTGGATTTCTTTGATCGGGTCCAGATTGAGCAAGTTATAGCCAACTGTGAACATAAGAATCTACGGGGGCAGACGGTCTGCAATGTCAAGGTGAGGGTGGGGTTCCGGTGTGTGCAGTATCAAATGGTTCATCCTGCTTTATCAGACAAAAATATAACACACTGATCATGGGGGGGTTGGCTGGGATGGGAGTAAAAGACAGAAAACTGTACTTGAACAACAATTAAAATAAAATAGAATTAAAAATATGTATAAAACATACTGATTATATTCTGGTAGAGGTACTGGTTGTTGGAGGTAGTGATTGTTTCCCGGCAGGGGTGCTGGTTTACTGGACCGTGGTTTCCAGTTTTCAGACAGCTGGGAGATCAGACTGAGTAGACCACACTAACTTCACCTGTTTAAAAGGTTCCCGGTCACCTTTCTCTCAGTAGTCATGCTGCCCAGCTGTAACCATGGAGTGGTTTTAACCCTTTACCTTCCTGCCCGGTAAATGGTAATGGCCTCGCTAGCAGGGAGAAGATAACCAGGGCATTTGCACTGACTTACCTGCCACAGAGGCTCCTGGGCACCACCCTCGAATTGAGGGCACCTGATGTTTTTGACTAGGAACGGGACGGTGCCACAGTTAGATTTATATAAAGGTATCTGAAACTTTTCCCTCTAGGGCAGTGTATACGAATTGCTAGGGGCTATTGTTCTCTCTGTGTCTGAAATGGTCTTATTTTTCTCTCTTTACCCACTTACGTAGCTTCTTCACAGGGTTCTGGTGGCTGAAGTGAATGCCCTCCAGGGCATGGCGGCCATCGGACAGAGACCTCTACTGATGGAGGTGAGCCTGCTGAGTGTGTGTTAGTTCCACCCCTTTACTACTTGAACTGCTTGACGTGCCAGTTAGAAGACAGAACAGTAAATTGAGTTGTAGTTCATTAATTAGTAAATGACTTAGAAATCAAACTTCAATGGAATCTTTCATTTTTGACTTTATGACTTTTGTCAGCTGAACTGAAGCGAATGTCTGGATATCACAGTCAGTGACACTTCTTCTGCTAGACAGGTTAAGGAGGTGCTTCCTGTCCATGTTGCGTAGTAGACTTCACTTCCTGCCTGTCAGTGAGGGAAGAGAATCATGTGTCACACAAGTGGGGAGTTATGAGTAAGAGTCAGGTGGGCAGAACCACGTGTATGGAGACAGAGCTGGCCGGGCCCAAACAAGAAGGAAAGATATAAAAGACACATCAGGGAAAAAGGCCACAGAACTTGGGTTTTAGGCAACAGTAGTGCTCAAGGATTTAGCGTACGTAGGTAGTTGCGAGGAGAAAGAAGACTGGGTTAAAAAGCTGATTGCCATTCGTGTACCACCTTTGCTTCCTGTCTTGCACACACACAGAGCCATATATATTTTTCATTTTTCATAGCACTGGCCACCAGTATAACACGGAAAGTTGTCTGCTGGCTGGCATATGTGTGGAAGGTTTCCAAAATGTCAGCGTTTTCAGATTAACTGGCAGTGCAAAAGTGGGAAGCTGTTTTGCCATGTGTTAATTTGCCATGTGTTAATTAACCTCGTGATTGCACTTCCCCGGCTCTAGGAGATCAGCACCATCCTCCAGTATGTGGTGGCGAGGAACAAGTTGTTGCAGTGTCTCCACGCAAAGCGGCACGTGCTGGAGTCCTGGAGGCAGCTGGTGGAGATTATCCTGACAGCCTGTCCCCAGGACCTCATTCAGACGGAGGACCGGCAGCTGATTATCCGTGATATTTTACAAGATGTGCACGATAAGGTGACGCACTCCCTCAGCTACTTCACACTGCCGAACAGATATTTGTGCACATACAGTTTGCTACTCTCCTTTTTGTTTCCCACTTAGATTAGGGATAAATAGAGTCGTGCAACACCAGTGTTAAGCCTTTCCTCGAGAAAGGTATTGATTCTGTACGGTAGTCGCTGTCAGCTAGAGTGTGTATCAGAATTATCTAGGGAGCTTTAAAAAAATTCTCACGGACAGATCTCACCAGACCTATGGAACGGGACAGTCTAGTGGTGAGGCCATTTGTGTGATTTGGCCCTGAAAACCTCCTAGGGGTTCTGATGGGAATCCCTTCTGGTTGAGAACACGTATTACTCAGCATTGTATATACTCGTACTAGCTTGTTTTCTTTGAACAGTACAGTGCTATCTTACGTTCTTATGGTATTTAAACAGCTGAGCATATATACGATATATCGGTGACTGTAGCCGAAAGCAGGGTCCTCACTCTGACTTGTCTTTGCTCTAAGATACTGGACGACGAGGCAGCACAGGAGTTAATGCCCGTGGTGGCAGGTGCTGTGTTCACCCTGACCGCCCACCTGAGCCAGGCCGTCCGCACGGAGCAGAAGCAGCCGTTAGCCTCGGGGCTCGGAGAGGCCCACTACGCTTTTATGCTGGAGGGCTCGATCACCTCCCCTCCTCCCTCAGAGAACCCGGTGGTGGATTTCGCTTCTATTGGAGATTCTTCACTTCACATCATATTGAAGAAACTCTTAGACTTCATTTTGAAGACAGGTCCTTTCATCTGAATTTTCTATAAATTGCAGCTTTTGTATTTGTCTTAACTTTGGTTTGAAAAAAGGTGTTCTCCGCGTCTCCCTAGGTGGCGGATTCCAGCGAGTGAGGACACACCTGTACGGCTCTCTACTCTATTACCTGCAGATCGCCCAGAGACCAGATGAACCCGACACCTTAGAAGCAGGTAGAGTTAGATAGATCCCTAAACTTTTCTGGTTTTAGAGATGGGTTAAATTTTTAAAAATCACTTTTTTATTTGCTGTCTAAGCAAAGCTGAAATAAATGAGTCTTTATGGGATCATTAAAGGGACTTACTCTAAAGTAGAGAAAGAATGTTTAGTTTTCTAAAATTATAAAGGTAAAACATGAGAACTGTGAAAACCCCTCAAATAGGATCTTAGCTTATGTTTCTGTAACTCACCCTCTGGCCCTAGGTGAACCTTTAAAATGGATGTGTTCTTCCAAAAAGCATGGAGGTAATGTTATTTTACAGTTGACTTTGTTCATAGGCATTTGAATTATTTCTAACTTTACTATTAAAAAATGTTGCATCAAATGTTCTTTTACATGCCTGTGTATTTTTCAAGAAGAATACTTCAGGGTGGAATTTCCATGATAAGAGTGTGCACAATTTTCTTTCAATGGGTTCTGTTGAACAGCCCTCTACCATTTACACCCTCATCCATAGCATGCATATGTCTTCTCATACACGGATGGGAGGTTTTCTTGGACACATCTGAGAAGTAGAAGTACTTCTTCAGAAGATATTTGTATTTAAAATAGTGGTAAACACTGCTTTCTAAAATGTAGTACGTGTTTTTAATTGATAGTAGCGAGCTGGATTCTTTGGTCTCCAGATCTGAAAAATGTTTTTGACAGCAGACTAGTCAGGGTATAATGCTCTGGGCCAGAGTTACACAGTGGACTCCAGTGCCCTTCTGAGAACCCTATGAGTATGTGTTAATTTGTACATAGATTCTTAAAAACCACTCTGAGTCTAAGACCCAGATTATCTAATGTTATTCTTTACTGGCTATATAGTTTTACATAATAATCGTTCTTAGAGGATTACAATAGCCAAATGATGTATTTAGAGAAATGTCCTACCCACTTAATGTACAAAAATATTTTTAAGGTTATTAAGAATAATAGTTCAGAGAAGCTTTTTAAACAAATAGGAGCTTTTTCTAGCAAGACAGCAATAGGGATCCCACTCCCCCATCACCTCAACACAACTCCCCCATTTTCCTCTGGTCTAAAATTAATTTTGTGTTCAGTTGAATTGGCAAAATCACCACTCAGCCGCTAGGTGGAGCTCTACATCATGCTTTTTATGTCATTATCACGATGTGGTGAAGCAGTGCAACTGTGAAAGAAAATTCCTTGTTTTTAAATTTCAGATGATCTGTTGTTAGAGTAATTTTATCACTTAATTATTTTTTTAGCCATAGGTACATCTTATTTTGACTTATTTTAAGTAACAAAGTACTTTCCCCCCCAGGTAATAGTGCTTTTAAGGTTCAAATTAGAAATATTAAATTTAAAAAGTATTTATTGTGCACATATTTTTGTGCCAGACACTGTACCTACTTTATGTTTTGTTTTGAAACAAAAACTGAATTTTACAGTTCATGTATTTATTTTTCCACACTACTTCTACATTAGCCATATATATTACTGGATACTGGCCAGCCCTTCTCCCTGTTTTGATTGAAAGGAATCTGACCTACAGAGACTAAATAACTTGCGTATCTGACAGATCTGAGAATTAGCATCCGGTTTTAAGTTTTCTCCATTTGTTTCCCTTGAATGTTGTTGCTCTTGACCGTAACACCTCACGTCATCATACTTTATTTTGTGTTTTTATAATTTGTGATTTTTCCTTACTGTAATTTGGTAGCTAATACCTACTGGCATGTTGCACTTGAAATGTAATAATTCATTGACCAAAACTCCTTTTTTATCAGAGTATTTAAGATTTTTCTGCTGTCACTCTTGTAGCCAAAAAAACCATGTGGGAAAGGCTGACAGCCCCGGAAGACGTGTTTAGTAAGTTACAGAGGGAAAACATCGCCATCATAGAGAGCTACGGCGCCGCCCTCATGGAAGTGGTCTGTCGGGACGCGTGCGACGGCCATGAGATTGGAAGGGTACAGTAACTCCCGTTCAGTGTTATCACTGGATAAACGTCTTCACTTGCGGAGGCATAAACTGACTCAGCGTTGTAGAAGCGTGTTACATATGTTAGTGAACTTGCTTATTTACTGTCCTTTGGAATTTTTATTTTGTTTAGTCATATGTTTTGCTTAATTCTAGTTAGAATCTTAATTAGTTCAGAATTTTCCCTCAGAGTAATCTTGCGGATTTTGAGGTCGGCCTGACACTGGTAGAAAGAACAGAGATGCTGCAGATAACTTCCTACTGGTGGGAAGTTACGTAACACGTGAATTGTGCATTTGAAACCCGTGGGAAATAGGGTTCTAAGAAATGGGGTAAAATATAAACTGTAATAAATTCTGAATTATGTTTTAAAAAAAGATGTTTGTATTCTTATGCATAGAAAAAAAGACTAGGAGGAGATAGACTAAAATGGATTAACTCTGTTTTTTTTAACTTTAAAAAAATTTTTTTAAAGATTTTATTTCTTTTTAGAGAGAGGGGAAGGGAAGGAGAAAAGAGGGAGAGAGAAACATCAGTGTGTGGTTGCCTCTCACATGCCTGCTACCCGGGACCTGGCCCGCAACCCAGGCCTGTGCCCTGACTGGGAATGGGGCTGGCAACCCTTTGCTTCCCAGGCCCGCACTCAACCTGCTGAGCCACACCAGCCAGGGTGGATTAATTGTGCTTCTCAGACTGTTTATCAGGCTGTGTATTTTCTCTGTTTTCTAGAATGTGTAAAATTTTATCACTAGAAGGAAAAGGTTATTTTAAAGAATCTTTGTTCCAACAAGTAATATTTAGAGTCTGCTGAAATATATTTAATGCTCTCATTTTAAAGAATTGGGTTTTGCCTCCAAAGTAAAACTTTATCCTGAAAACTTTCCTTTTATTGATCCATTGAGATTTTGGATATGTGGCTTTCAATTTCTCAAAGAAACAAGACAGTTTTCTTGCAAGCATCGATTCTCCTTGTAAGAGAAGTTGGGACCATTTGCAGCGCAGGCCACGCCTGTCTCTGAGTTGGCGGCCACCTCCATGCTCCTGCTTTACCTTCAGATGCTGGCGCTGGCTCTGCTCGATCGGATCGTCGCCGTGGACAAGCAGCAGCAGTGGCTTCTGTACCTGTCCAACAGCGGCTACTTGAAGGTGCTGGTGGACAGCTTGGTAGAGGACGACCATACTTTGCAGAGCTTACTCACGCCGCAACCGCCGCTTTTAAAAGCCCTTTATACTTACGAATCTAAGATGGTAAGGCTTTACATTCATCTGAGGTTAGATCTGCTGCTTGTGTCCTGCGGTGATAGATGTAGTCAGTACACAACATTAGTGTGGAATAATACATTGGGAATAGTTCTATCACGTAAGCTGTAACCGTTCTACAGAGTTTTAAATGTGGGGACATATCCTAGAAATGTATCTCCTAAGTGTGCCAAAGTTGAGTTGCAGCGATCCTGAGAGAGTTAGTTGGGTAACGGAACTGCTGCTTACTTAGGTTGCTGTTGGTGGTGAGTGACGCAGCACTCCGGCGTTCTGAGGAGGGCCGGGAGCAAAGCGGTCCTCCCGCCACAAGGTTCTGGGACGGTGGTTGCCTCCTGGACATTCCAGTGTGGACCCACTGGTTCCACTTCTAACACAGGATTTTCGGTCCAGTCTGTAATTCATCATCTCCTTTACTCCAAGTCTGTTTTCTCTGTTTCCTCCTGCTTAAGAATGTTACAGTGTCACAATACTTGTGACACAGGAGCACTGGAGTCTTAGATTTAAGTTTATTCGTTCAACAAGTATTTATTGAATGTGTATTATATGTCAGGCATGGCAGTAGGTACAGTTGTGAGCAAAACAACCTTCCCTGCCCTCCATGAGCCCACCTGGTGATAACAGAAACTACTCTTTATTTGGGTACTTAATTTGTGCAAAACACTGTATGCAGCACTTCCGATATGCTGTGCCTTTTAATCCTCAAAAAGGCCCGTGGGAAAGGTGGTATGATGTGCGCCTTCGTAGCTAGCTCAGAACTTTGCTTCAGCGACGGCTCGAGATTGGAAATGTGCCACGAGAGTCTCGTTTTTGTCCGAGGCCCTGGGTGTGATCTCCGTAGTGATGATTTTCCTTTGGTGACTCCTCAGGCGTTTCTCACCAGAGTGGCCAAGATACAGCAGGGCGCTTTAGAGCTGCTGAGGTCTGGGGTGATTGTGAGGCTGGCACAGTGCCAGGTCTATGACATGCGCCCGGAGATGGACCCGCAGGGGTAAGTGTCCATACAGCTTGTTCTGTTAAGTTTCCATGAAGGATTATTAAGGAAAAAGACATTTCAACATAATTTTACCACTGTTTTTTTTTAAAGACTTTTTTATTTACTTCTTAGGGAGAGGGGAAGGGAGGGAGAAAGAGAGGGAGGGAAAGGTCTGTCTGTAAGGGACACATCAACTGATTGCCTCTCGCACGCCCTCTACTGGGGACCTGGCCTGCCACCCAGGCACGAGCCCTGAGTGGAAATCCAACCCACGACCGTTCAGTTCACAGGCTGGCACTCAGTCCACTGAGCCACGCCAGGCAGGGCTGCCACTGGTTTATAATTCTGAGTGGTGATCTTTTATCTTGATGGCTTTTTTGGTGGGGCGGCCATACATCCCTGCCATTTACTAATAAATGAAGTTGCTAATAAGGGCAAAAGTGGGTGGGACCTAAAGCCTTCCGTTTCAGAGCAGTTATTTAAGTGGGAAATGGGAGAGCATTTTGTAAGGAAATGTTTTTCTTCCCAACTTTATTGTTTTGTTCAGTAGAAATACTCTTTTCAGTTATAGTGGTATTTTAAAGTATCGTGGTGAAATTACAGTTTGTTGTGGATTTCCTATTCCTGATGACTGGGATAACATTTTCTATTTTCTCATTTTAACATTTTACCAGCTGCTTGCCAATTTGAAAGCTTCCGGTCAAATTATATTAAGTGTCAAGCTGTTGAGCAGATTTCCCAGTTCAGTTTGAATGTAGATTTTATTTTTCCTTTTCTGTCTACATGGCTGTGACAGTCATAGGCAAATAGCTTGCCCTCCCTTTGGTTTGCAGGCCGGCACTCAAACCTCTGAGCCACACCAGCCAGGGCCATGTTTTTTAAAAAACTAGTTGGACTGCAAATGTAGATTCATTTTTGGCTTTGGTTGCAAGAGAGGGAAATTTGGGAAGGACTTGTTCTTATCTGTTTCTTACTCATATTTTCTAGGGCCCAAGGGAATATTTAGAGTAGAATAAATATGTTTAGGACATTTCAAGCCTTGTCTTTTCAAATTACACTGATTATCTTATAAGGCTTTCCAGAATTCAGATAGCTGCTTTGGTTTTACTGTGTCTGTGGGGTGCAGAGTGCTCATTAGTGGCTTCATGTCGTAATCAGCCACCTGCGGTGGTCTGCCATGGAGGTGGACGGTCAGGGACGCTCCAGTGCGCGTGCCTTAACCCTCGCACTGTTGCTCTCTCCTTGTTCGCTGGCAATGAATGAAGCATGTTCGGCATGAGGGACCCCCCAGTGTTCATCCCGACCCCGGTGGACCGGTACCGTCAGATTCTCCTTCCAGCTCTCCGCTTGTGCCAGGTCATCCTCACGTCTAGCATGGCCCAGCACCTGCAGGCAGCAGGGCAGGTAAGAGGAACGTTAGCACGGAAATCCTAGAAATCTTCGTGTGGGACACTTAGCCTTAGTGCCACATCCTCAGGTTCCAAACATAGGAGCCCTGGGCGTGGAGAGCGTGAGCGGGTTTACAGGAAGGCCCTGTGTGTGGCGCACTTGGTATCGGAAACGGGCCCCTGTGCTTTACTCTGAACTTCACTGACCTGTGTTTATAGTTTTGTTTGAATGAAACCGCACAGCTAATTAATACAACAGTGATACAGGAGGCAAGAGATCTATTGGGTTGGCCAAAAAGTCCTTTCCTATTTTTCTCTAAAATAAAACACGTTTTTCATTTTCCCCAGTAACTATTGATTTGGATGTGTTGAGTGTGTCAGCTCTCTGCCGCTATTGCCTCCTAGTGGGTGGAGGCCAGGGGTGCAGCTAAACATCTTCCAATGCAAAAGGCAAAGAATTATTTGGCCAAAGTGTCAATAATACCAAGAAACTTTGCAAACCACTTTTGACACATTCGATAAGTCACAGCACCTTCTCCATACACTGCGCACATCTTTTTTTTTTTCCATTTTAGTTGTGTTTTTTACCTTTCTTGAAATAGAAAAGCATAATGTGCTGAAAGTATGGCGTGTTTTCTTCCATTTTCAACATTAAAATCACTGCACAAAAATTCACCAGTTTCGATAAGTTTTTTTTAAATGCACGCTGGTATGACAGCTGTCACAATGCAAGCTAACACAATTGTTTCAAGTGAAGTTCAAGACTACTAAGCACTACTGATGCCATGGTACAGAAAAAACTCAATGGACTTTTTGGCCAACCCAGTCAATTCATTCTTCGTAAAAGAAGGCTGTTACTGGGGTAGGAATACGTTGGCTTCTAAAACGTGATTTATCCGGGTATTGATTGAGAAGAGGCTGTAAACTGTGTTAGGCCTTGCAGAAAATGCAAAAGATAGATGATATGCCACATTTATTAGTGGTATTTAGGGAACGAAGTAATTTAAATAAATGTATTTTCAAACTCATAAAAACATTTTTGAACACCAGAAATTAGTTTTATTTTCATTGCTTTTCAATGAAACCTTCAAATTATATTTCTTTGTTTTTTCAAACTAATAATGCAATATAGTGATTAACTGGGCTTATCATTATGAGTTACAGCCTTATGGTATTGCTCTATCACTGTGATGCCCTCAGGAATTGTGTCCTAATCATTTATGGCAGTAATTTATGGCACTTCTGTCTGCTTTTCCTGCCGTCAGTTCAGGCTTATCTCACCAAGACAGCGCGCGGCTGCTTCTAACATGCACCTTGCTTTGTACTGCATTAGTCTGGGGGACGCTCTGCCCATTTCACATGGGGCCTTTGAGTCACTTCTTTAAACTCAGAGACTCCCCTTGTCTTCTACTTTATTAAGGTTAAATTTTTTTAGTAGAAGTTGACCATTGTGGTATAAGATGTTGGTTCTCTAATACCAGTCTTATACCAACTATAACAGAATCCCTTAAGTAGGTTCTTTAAAAAATGCGGATGACTGAGTTTCACGTCCAGCAGTGATGGGCCAAGACCAGGAATCTGGACTGGAAAAGTAAACAGGGGCACAGTTCCTGAGAGAGTCACATGTCTGGCTTGTTTGGGCGTAGTCTCTGTGAAGGCGTTGTGGTCGAGTCGAGGAGCAATTGCGTGTGAAAATAATCAGAGTCCTCCTCGATGGTACAGTGGAAGTGCCAGGTGGGAGGGCAGGGTTTGCAGGGCAGGCTTTTTGCCTCAGTTGTTGTGCCCGAACCAGAGCAGAACTAAACGGAAGCTTTGGTGTGATCGTCCCCGTGTCACACTCGTCAGACTTTCACAGGGCGACTTCAGCAACTCATCGTAACGCACGTTTTAAACTTACGTTCTGGTTCCGTTTGGAGAAAAATAAAACACACAAAATAAGGGTCAAACAACAGTTTTCATACACTAGTTCTAAATTATACTCTTTTATAGTAGCTTCTACATATTTTAGTTTTTAAACTTTGAAATAATACCTTACGTTTCTTAAGAATGTTAGGTAAATGTTTACTTCTGGAAGAAATAAAGCATGCAAGTGCAAAAAGCAAATGCTTGTCTAATACCCTCCTTCATTACATTGAATTAACCGCTGCAATGTTACAAGAAAGATGAGTTATAAATTTGTAACTGCCTGCGCCTCCGCGCCCCCCGTTTCTCTGCCCTCTCCCGGCTCAGGTGCTGCAGTTCCTCATCTCGCACTCGGACACCACGCAGGCCGTCCTGCGCTGCCAGGACGCCAGCGCCGGCTCTCTGCAGGAGCTGGCCCTGCTCACCGGCGTGATAAGTAAGGCGGCGCTTCCCGGTGAGTCCAGGCCGTTGGGCGGACTTTCGGTGGCGTTACTCTTTACCAACTGACATGCATACCTAATAGGATGAGGTTTTTATTACTTGGCAGCTCTGTGTGACTTATTTGAAATTGGTAGTAACAGTTCACTAATCAAACCTAGATTTAGATTGCGTACAAATCTTTGTACTGTTTCTCCAAACTTCCTCATGGCAGAGTCTGTCTGTTTATGCACATAAAAAACATAAAACGCTAGAACTGCCTTCCTACCTTTTTAATGTTTTTATTTTATTATTTTTTTAAGATTTAATGTATTTATTTTTAGAAGGAAGGGATGGAGAAAGGGAGGGAGAGAAACATCAATGTATGGTTGCCTCTCACATACCCCTACTGGGGACCTGGCCTGCAACCCAGGCATGTGCCCTGACTGGGAATCGAACCGGTGACCCCTTGGTTCACAACCCACGCTCAATCCACTGAGCTACACCAGCCAGGGCTAATGTTTTTATATTCTTGATGATAAAATTACATTTGAAAGCATTCCAAATTTTCTAGGTATATTAAGTGAGCTGGATATTGATGTCAATGAAGGATCTCTAATGGAGCTACAGGGACACATTGGAAGATTCCAGGTAACTGATTCTTATTTCTCTAAAGAGCAGCTGTAAGACTTTTAACAAACTACCCACTCATCCTTCCCATTCTGCTCCCAGGGTTTGGGCCAACCCTCTCAACGATTCTAACTGATTCTTTGTCATCTCTAAATAACATGCTTATTATTGCAGCTGCTTGGTTATCCAGTTTTAGCAATCATCTGTTGACTTCCATCAAGGAGGCTGGGAATCTCTTTACTCCTTTTTTTCCATCATAACGATATGTACATTTCTTATGCCCCCCACCCCCATCAACAATTGTATCACAATTTTGATTAGGTCAGTGTTTAGTGTTACATTATTATTACTGTGTAATTGTCATGGATGATATGTTACTTTTCTGCGTAACATTGTTTTCCCTAAGTAAATACTTCTCCTATTTGATTTTTGTGTTCTTCTTTTTAATTTATTCATAAACTTTCTCCAATTGTATAACCTATTGATATATTCAAACATATTAGAAAGCTTATCAATTAGATATTTTATCACAGTCTTTGGGGGAGCCTCCTGGCCTGCTCTGATCATCCTCACTTGTTATTGGCTGCAGCATAATTGTATTTATGTACTCGAATTTACAATCCATTGGTTTTGATACAGTAATTTTCTTAACCAATCCTCTTTTCACGAACTGCTTTTCAAGTTTCCAGAAGTAAGTGCTGCCATCAGCATTTTTGTGTAGGAAATTTTAAACTGTAGATTAAGTAACAGCACCAGTATCACTTGGGCCGAGAGTTCGCACAGAGTGCCTTTTGTGTTATTTATGTTGCACTCTCACCAACAAAACCCACATATTCGGGGTTGTTTTCTCTTTTTCAGTTTCTTAACTTTTTTCACTGGTAGGGAGACAAAGATAGTTTTAACAAATCATTCATAAGGTGACCTCAGGACATGTTTTAGTGCATCTGTTTTATTGTAAGAACAACAAGCAGCCAGTTGTAAGTTTTAAAAATAGATGTATTTTAACAAAGTAAGTTTACATTATAGTCTCCTTAATACGTTTTGCTGTATCCAAACTTATTATTGAAACATCAGTTTAAATAAGGTATTAATATATGTGTGTGTGTGTGTGTGTGTGTATGGAGGTGTGTAATACCAGTTTTTAAAACACATGTTTTTATTGTCCATGAACTGTGTGTAGAACACTGTACCGAGCACTTTAAATACAATTCAGTGCCCCAGGTAATCCTGGCAACAGTCCTCTAAGCTAGGAATCGCTGTTATCGCTCCAGAAATGTGACCGTAGGCCACAGGCGGCAAATACAAGGCCCACAGGCTGAACCCGGCCCTCCGCCTTGTTTTATCCGGCCGGGCACCTTGTTTCTACCCGGCGGCAGCGCCGAGCTCCTTGCCCCTAATTAAGGAGTAGTTACATTTACACAGTCCTAACATGACATTCGGCCCCTTGAAGGCAACCTCGAGGCTGATGTGGCCCCCGGTGAAGATGAGTTTGGCACCCCTGCCATAGAGGTTGAGGAAGTTAAGTAACTTGTTCCAGGTCACGCGGCAGAAAGTCGCACGCTTGCTGTCGGAGTCCACCTCTCTGATTCCAAACCCGTGTACTGACCGCTGGACACGCTGCCAGTTTGGGAAGCTCGTCCTTTCCCTTTGAGACCTTGGGAAAAATTCTATTCTCAGATGAAATGGGCCAACACTTCAAACAGATGGCACTTTATCTGCCAAGAAACACCTGTGTGTTCCCAACCTCTTCATGAAGTCCCCGAAGTGGCCGCCGGCGTGGCCACCTTTAAATGTGAGCTTTAGTTGAGAATTATCACGGACGTGCTTATTACAGGTTGTCTTCTATTTGCCATTTCAGTTTGCTTCTCATTGTTTATGGACTTGTGTCGATTTAATGAGTATCTACCAAGGAATTACTTGGTGTGATACCGAGAAATTTTTGGCAAACACTTAGATAGTTGGGATTCACCATTCTTAAAAAATGGTATTCTTGTGATGAGTTGACTGCCAAGCATATGACATTGGCAAAAAGATGAATTTTAATAGTGCAAACTTCAGTTGACTCCATTGGCAGTGAGAAATCAGACACTTTAAAGAGTGGTTCCACTCCCCACTGAGTTTTTCTTTTTTATGTCCCTCCAGAAAGTGAGGTCACTAATTGTAAACATATTTAACCAGATATGAACAAAGTATCTTCTTCTTTTTTAGCGCCAGTGCTTGGGACTGCTAAGTCGCTTTGGTGGCTCCGACAGACTCCGGCAGTTCAAATTCCAAGATGATAACGTGGAGGGAGACAGAGTGAGCAGGAAGGATGAGATCGAACTGGCGATGCAGCAGGTACGAGAACTGAGAATCGTGTGTCTAGTCTTTTAAGATTTTTATGGTTTTAGAAGTATTTGATAAGAGCAACCTCTGAGAATGTTACAAATTGATCATAACTTTACTCTCCTTCCCATCGGGATCCCCACATGAGGACATTTGGGGAGCTCATCTCTCGTTGCTGCCGTCTCTCCCGCGCAGATCTGTGCCAACGTCATGGAGTACTGCCAGTCACTCATGCTGCAGAGCTCCCCCGCCTTCCAGCAGGCCGTGTGCCTCTTCACGCCCAGCCTGTCGGAATCCGTGAACAGAGAGGGACCCCGGCAAGGTGAGCCTCGCGCTTTCTCTGTGCTGCAGGGCTTCCGTGGTTGCGCTTACGATGACAAGCTCTAATGGGCTCCGGGGAGATGTGTTTTTTTTTCTTTATGAGTAACAATGAGAAAGTTTTTAAACAACTTTAAGAAGGAATAGTGAGGAGGTACTGTTGTCAGACCTGTGGATAGACTGGGGAGTTCGAGAGAATAGAGGAATTCTAGATTTTTCTGAGGATCCATCTAGAAGAGTCTTGTGACCAGAGTATAGTTTTGAATAGTCATTGAGACCCCAAAGTAAAGATCTAGGATTGGAGAGTGAGCTCGCTGGGTGGAAAATATGAAAATATAACAGCCCCATTCTCTCCAAACACACCATACTGTTTGATGTATATAATGGGTCCCTGAGACTCTTTTTTTTTTTTTAATCTTTTTTCTCTTTGTTCTTTTCCTTAAACAGTTTTATTCTCCTATTTTCAAGTTCACTCATTCTTTCCTCAGTTAGCTCCACTGGGCTGGTAAGCATACCCAGTGAATTTTTATTTCAGAAATGGTCTTTTTCTGTTCTAGAATTTCCATTTTTTAATATCATATTTTTCTGCTGAGATTTTCTATGGTTTTTATTGATTATAAGCATATTTTGTTTTCTCTTGATCGCGGACCAGAAGGTTGTCAAGTAAAAGGCAGACCATTTTGTTCTGCTACCCAAATGGAGTTACTGTGGTAAAAGACTTGTTAAAGTTCAAATCCAGTTATAGTTTTTGAATAATTCAACTGGTGTTTTCCTTCTGTCTTTGGAAGAATGACTTTGAACTGGGAATTCAGCCACCCAAAAGATGCAGGCTGGAGACGAATCCCTATAACTAGAGCAGTCGGGGGAGGCAGGAATTCCTCCTGGGGTCAGGACACTCCAAACTTCGGGTGTGTGTGTGTGTGTGTAAAAGTTTCTGACTAACGTAGGGTTCTGAAGGACGTCCTCACCCAATAAAGGGTAAGCTCTCTCTGTGTCCATGAGTCAGATGCCCTCATTTGCTCAGGGTCTTCAGCCCTCTGTTCGTCCCTGATACTCACATACAGTGGCTCCCAGCCACTCCTTTGAACTGTCAGTGGTATTTAAGAGTAGTCTTGGGTTGGTTTTAATGATAGTTTACATGCCCTTAAATTCCTGGGCATCCCTTGTTTTAAAACAGGTCGTGTGAAATTCATATGAAATGCTTATGAGTGGAACACTGTTTTTTATCATCCACTCTGGCAGATACCCAAGCTCCAGTGGTTCCCTACTGGCGGCTGCCTGGTTTGGGCATCATTGTCTACCTGCTGAAACAGAGCGCCAACGACTTCTTCAGCTACTACGACAGTCACCGACGGAGTGTGAACAAGCTGCAGAACGTGGAGCAGCTTCCGCCAGACGAGATAAAGGAGGTATGACTCCTATGACGAGCTGTGGGGCCCTGACTTCACTCACGAGGGCCCGGTTACTGGTGTCACACTTGTAGGTGAAGATGACTGACGTGTGCGGTAAGACGGAAGGAATTAAAACGATTCCTCTGTGTGGCTTGAAGGAGAGTCCCTCCCCTTAGCACCACGCCTCGTAAGCATAGAAACTCTTGAATGAAAGACAGTGAAGTTGCACCTGTTCGAGAAAACCACCTGCCAGTCAGTAGAATGGCAGCTGCCCTTTGAATAGGGGTTTTGGTAATTTATATTCTAAAACCTGTGCTGAGAAACTTAGGCTTCTATTGTAAGTGCTCATTCAGCAGATGTGATTCCCTAGGTAAGAGGTCTCAGCAGACAGTGGGATGACGTATCAGGCGTGACTGCGGCTCTCAGGGACCCAGAGTCATTCCCTGGCACTCACTGTGGCTAAAGAGACTGAGTTGCCAGGCTTGCTCCCTGCGTAGCCCACCATCCTTCCCATTTGGCACAGCTGAACTTTGAGGCATCTCTTGGCTGGTGCTGAAGCATCCCGGTCCCCTGCTGCAGCCTGGATGTTGAACCATCTTGCCCTTCCTGGTTCGCACCACCTTTCCTGAAAAACTCTTCAGAGCAGTCAAAGCCTACTTCCTCTTGCCACTCTTCTGATAGTCTTAGGGAACATTTACTGAGTGCTTAGGATGTGCTGGACCCTGAGCTACAAGTTCTGCCTGGATCCCTGAGCAGATGATGTCACCCGTCTCGTTTCTCAGACGAGGACACGCAGGCACTGGAAGTCTGACTGCCCAGAGCCACACAGGAGTTACTGACTGCATTCAGGTGGTCACTGAAATGTGTGGTTTGCGCCTGGCAGCCCTTCCCCCTCACGTGTAGCTTGTGGGCGATGCTGGTGCTGGCCGGGGGACCTGGAGCTGCACAATAAAGTCCGTGACCTTCCAGCAGCCCCGCATCAGTTCACCCTCTGCCAAACCCAGTGTCTGAGTTCTAATTGAACCGTGTGCCTGTAGGTCTGCCAGACAGAGAGGTGACGGGAGGTCCCGGTGGGTGAGCGTATCTCTTACGCTCTTGTAGTCTGCGTTGTCCTCCGAAGGTGCTTACAGCTGCTGCAGAAATCTGCGTGGCACTGTTACACCTGCTGCTGGGGAACCGGCCCCGTTTTGTCTTAATTTGCCAGGAAATTCAGGGTTGGTCGGCCCATCAGCAGATTAGAAATGTCTGTTTCAGGGGCAGGACTTCTTCAAAAAGCAACAGATGGATATTCGTAATTCAACTGCTTCTTTGGCTCTCGTTTTTACGTTTGTTTGTTTGTTCATTTTTTAGTTACTAGCTTCCTAACTAGATAATAACTCTCGCCTGCCAGGGTGTTTAAACTTATTTGAATATTTTGCACAGTGCTTATCACAAGTGACCAGAAATTTGTGTTAACAATTGGTGTCATTTTTCATGCTGTATTTATTTTTTTTTCTTAGTTGTGTCAGTCTGTGATGCCCGCTGGTGTTGATAAAATCTCCACTGCCCAGAAATACGTTCTAGCGAGACGGCGTTTGGTGAAGCTGATCAACAATCGAGCCAAACTGCTCTCCCTCTGTTCTTGTATCCTTAACGAAGTCACAGTGGGCGTGAGGGGCAGCCCTGGGAGCACCTGCAGGTGCAGGACCTGTTCGCTTATTCTCACATCGTCAGGGCATCAAAACCACATGGGAAGGGACATAATCACTGCCTGTTTTTTTCCAGTCCATGCCCGATATATTTCCACATCGAAAATCGCCTTATCTTTTGGAGTAGCTAGTACTCCTCTTAATGTATACAGGCACTTTCTGTCAGGACAAGAGACAAGGACTCTGGAGACTGCTGGCAGGGTGCCCCATGGTCCCCACGGTCCCCATGGTCCCCATCTCCTTCTCAGCGCACCTCACTGCTTTCTGGGGACACATGTTCCGTGGAGCCTCCCCACTGTCCGGTAGACTGAGGCCGTGGGTACATCACCAGAAGGTGCAGTCTCCTTTTTTGTCCCCCTCGGAAACTGGTTTGTACGAAACGTGAGTTGAGATTGTTTTCCTTTATCCGAGCCCTCCTCCGTAGTTAT
>CM052549.1:72115923-72157998 GCA_028533065.1 Trachops cirrhosus
TGGGTACATCACCAGAAGGTGCAGTCTCCTTTTTTGTCCCCCTCGGAAACTGGTTTGTACGAAACGTGAGTTGAGATTGTTTTCCTTTATCCGAGCCCTCCTCCGTAGTTATCATAGAGACCTGCCTGTTTATTCTTTGGCGCCATCTGGAGTACTATCTGTTGCATTGCACACCCACCGATTCTCAAGATTCCTTGTTTGCCTCCAGGACCCTGTTTAAAAGCAGAAGGCTACAAGGTAAACTCTATTCTGCGAATGAATGAACCATAAATGCCTTTGGGTTTTAGTGCCTTGAAAAACAGTCACGTTTTAACTTATTTTTTGTGTGTCTCAGTTACTGAGTGGATTGGATAATCAAGGGCTACGTAGTACTTAGAGCGTTATTTTGTATTTACCCTCTGTCCATGGGAAATGGTGCAGAACACAAAAGCATCTCAGGGGCTGCTCCTTGGCTGCTTCTCAGCTTCTTTCAGTTAAGGGGTGACCCAGTGGCAGAGTCCCCTAATCACAAGCAGTCGTTCAGAAGAATGGAAGTGGGTCACCGAGGCCAGGGCTCTCGCTGCGGGAGTGGGCCTCGGTGACCGGGGAGCGTGTGCTGGGTCCCTTGGGGAACCCACAGAGGATGAGCGGGGGAACCCTGGCCCGGACCCCTGGCGCGCTTCCCGGGGCCACCCTTCCCGAGAGGGGACGTAGCGTCTCAGGCTTGGCCCGCGCGCTCCGCGGCCCTGCGGCTCACTGTCCTCCGGCTCCTCAACGGCGCCGCAGATTCACGCCTGCAAAGACGGTTTGACCGTGTCTTCTGTCCCTAGATGCCTTCGCTTCAGAAGCCAATGTGGATTTCAGAAGCGGACTGACTGTAGTAAGCCAACATGACATAGACCAGGTAAGGTTTATCCTGATACCCTCTCATTTCTGAGAGGAAAAAGGAAGAGGTCCAGTGTGCTGGTCAGATGGTCATTTTCAGGCTGTAGGCAGAGACCCGATTTGAATTCTGGCACGGCCACCCAGCAGCTGCGTGGCTTGGAACAGCTCACTTAAGTTCTTACCTAGCCTCCATCTCCTCGTCAGAAAGACGGGAATGGTAGTCCAGCTTCATTACCGGGCTGGTCAGCGTTAGCCGAGGTTTCACTTGTGAGGCGCCCAGGCAGTGCCTGGGAGGGAGTGAGAGCTCAGTAACTGGTAGGCCTTGTGATCTGGAAACTCCTAGTTTCTTTAAATTACCTTGGTAGAATTTTAAGGCACAAAGCATCACTTAACACTTAATTTTTCAGAAAGTAATTTGATGAAGAGATTGTGAGTAGCCATTATACACTTCACTGTAGTAGATGATAGCATTATACGGTCACGTGTTGCTTAAGGACAGGCACGCGTTTTTAGAAATGTGGTGGTAAGCGATTTCGTGTTGTGCGAACTCCATGCCAAGCGAGATGGGAGAGCCTGCGACACGCCCGGGCCCGTGGCGCGGCCCGTGGCTGCCGGGCTGCAGACCGGTCCAGACAGCACGTTCCTGTGCTGAATACTGGAGGCAGTTTCCACCCAGTGGTACCTGTGACCTAAACACACCTAAGTCTAGGAAAGGTGCGGTAAGACTATGGAATAAAAGATGAAAGATGGTGCATCTGTATAGGCACCTACCATAAACGGAGCGTGCAGGGCTGGAAGCCGCTGGTCGGTGAGCCGGCACCCGAGCGCTGAGTGAGCGCGAAGGTCAGAGGCCTCGCTGTGTGTGCTGTAGACTTCTGAATACCGTGCACTCAGGCTGCAGACTGAGTTGCTTTCCTCTCTCTTCAGTAATAAGTTAACCTTAAGAAAACAAGAAAAAATAATAATTTTAGCTTCTTGTAACTCTTTTACTTTATAAACTTAATTTTTTAAAAACTGACTCCTTTGTGGGTAACACAAAGCTTAAAATACAAACCCATTGTTCAGCTGTACAAAAATATTTTATGGCCTTAGTCTATAAGCTGAGCTGCTTTCTATTATTTATTCACTTATATTTAGTTTTAAGCTTTTCGTTAAAGACTAAGACACAAACATGCACATTGGCCCAGGCCCCCGCAGGGTCAGGCCGTCCTGCCGCTGTCTCCCACCGCCACACCTCATCCCACGGGAAGGCCTCTGGAGTCCCCAGTGATGCCAGTCCCTCCGGACCACCCCCAAGGGGCCTGCCTGCGGCTCTTCCGCGGAGGTGGTGCTGTCTTCAGACACACCTCCACGGCGGTTTTGGTTTGTTCGTTTGTGTCCTCATAGAGTCGCTTGTGAGCAGATGGCACACCAGAACATTCCTCTCTAGTGACAGTGGCAGCGAGGTCACGAGGTGGTCGGGATTTTCCAGCTCCATCACAGTGTTGCGGGACCACTGTGACACGGGCAATCCAGTGCTGACCAAAACCTCATGGGACACATGACCGTGTACACGTAGCACTGTGTACTTAGTGGCCCCTGGTTGGCAGTGTTGGGAGTGAATGAAGAGCATTCCGAAAACCGTTAAAATGAAAACCTCGTAGGAGACAAATACAAAGCCTTAGGAACACAGCCGTTACCAGGTGTGTGCGTGTGGTGCTCGGGGCTAGATCTGCTCCTAGGCCACTAGAAGCCATGTCCTTGGCCGTGATGTGATAAAGGCTCTGCTTTTCCCTAAACCACGGCCTTTCTTAAAGCCGAAGGTTGGGCCTTACCTAGAAAGAAAGGCACAGTCACAGCACTTTTCAGACCCAAGTTCACAGACATTGTGGGCACTACGCTGTCAGCCCAGCCCTGGCTACGTCTGCCTCTGAGTGACTGTGCGGCAGGAGTTTATTTTTTAGTGTGCTTTGTTTAGGGAAGCTCGTGTGAAGTGAGGCCATCTGCAGAATTAGCCAAAGAATCTATCTTCCAGAAGCTGTTTAATAAATAGGTGTTGAATTAATGCCTGTTTCATTAGACTGGTCTGTTACAGAGCTAGAAAAATGCAGGATTAGGAAATAGCCTTCTCTGTGCTTTAACGTTTATGCAAAATTGAAGGCAGGTAGATTCACAGAGTTTTGTAGTGGATGTTAGCTTTTCAGTGTAATACCAAAAAGGTCCATCTGAAACGGCATGGGCATTCTGAAATACAGCTAAGGTCCAGAGTGTATACCAGATTGTCTTCCCCCATTTACACCTTTTTTAAAGTAAAAGCATGCACGTTTTGTTTTGTTTTTTTAAATCGCAATGTGAAGTTAAAAGTACAAGTTCTTTCCAATGTATCCTTTGTTTCTCCAAAAGCATCCACTCTTAGTAATTTTTTAAAATTTTTAAAAAAATTGATTGGTTTTAGCAAGAGGGGAGAGAGAAACATAGAATTTTTGTTTTTTGAGAAACATTGATTGGTTGTTCCACATATCTATGCGTTCCTTGGTCGATCCAGCCCACAACCGTGGTACATCGGGACGACGCCCTAAGCAGCTGCGCTACCCAGCCAGGGCCTCGGTAACCCTCTGTGCGGCCTCAGGAAGTGTTTCTGCACACATGTCCACGGTAGCATCACAGTTGTTATTTAAATCAGGCTTTAAATCTTGCACATTCGTATAGGAAAAGAGAGGGGAAAAACAATATGGATAAATTCTCGGGTGGAAAATGTGGTTCTTTTTCAATTTGGGACGTGGGAAAGGACCAGCATTATAAAGACTCCGAGGTATTTTGAATTGGAAGACGCAGAATAAAATGAATACTGGAGACTGCAGTGTTAACCGTGAGATGCCGTCTGTGTTTCCTGCAGCTTCAGGCTGATGCCGTCAACGCCTTTGGAGAGTCACTGCAGAAGAAACTCCTGGACATTGAAGGACTGTATTCAAAAGTTCGTTCTCGCTACAGTTTTATACAAGCTCTTGTCAGACGTATTCGAGGCCTGCTGAGGATATCACGGAACTGACAGCCCGCGTTTCTTACACTCTTCTGGGAAAGAGATGAATTGGGGGAAACAGTCTCCTTTTTATACAGTAGTTTGTCTCTAAATTATGACCAAAAAATATTTTGCTATTTCTTTCTTTATATATGGACGTTTTTTCTGTAAATTTCCTTGCCCAGTTTTATCCTCACTAGTAAAAATAAACACTTTTAAAAAAAACGAAACAAATGTATAGTTAGTCTTTTTGAAATTTTACCTGGAAAGTGGTCAACATTATTAGGAATCTGTTTATCAGTATAAACTTTCTGCAGTGGTGGTTTTCCCAGGGGATATAGTTCCAAATGCTAAACTAAAGGCATGGTGCGAAAACTCTCATTTTTCCTCTCTTTGCACCTACACTACACTTCCGTGGTAGGTAGGGTTACTCTGGGGGCACGGTGGGTAATACACTATGGCTGTGCTCTTTAATGGGACAGTGTACTCAGTGCTGTGAATAGTGTGTTACAGAAGTGGCTCAAAAAGTCAAGCCATCTCTTTCCTAAAATTATGTTTTCTTTTCTGCATTTAAATGATAATATACTAATGTTCCTTTGTTCCTTAGAAATGACTGTGAAATTTCTCTAATTAATTATCTGCCCATATTTCTGATATAATTAGTAGGAGAGCTACAAATAGGGCAAAAGAATTTCTTTAATCACGCACTTCTCGTGTTTATTCGCAGGTGACCTGTACACCTTTCACCTGGCTTCCCAGTGGGCCTTTCACACGCTACGTCAGCCCTCCCACGCGTGCACGCATCGGTTTCCCCCCTCAGCTGTCCGAGAGTCGTGTGCACGTCACGGCACTTCTTCTGTAGTGTTTCAGCAAGTGACAGCGGGGACGTTTCCTCCCCAGTCACAACGGCATCCGCACACGCAGGACATTTCACAGGGAAATTTCCTGATACTTAGTTCACATTTCAGTATCCTCAGTTGCCCCCAAAATACTTCTTGAACGTTTGTGTTTACCCAGGATTTACTAATGAAGAACTATCCATTCATTTAGTTATCTTTTCATTCTGGAACATTTCCTCTCCATTTCTGTGGGGAGAGGGAAGAGTTCTTTATTTAACACTGACATTTTTTAGCTGTGGTGAAAAAGTTCCCACAATTTTTTTAAAGTTAGATTCAGGTTAAACGTTTTTGGCAAGAAAACTGCCATCCTACAGGTGAGATTTTGCCCCTAGCATGTGTCAGAGGGTACATACCAGTCTGTCCCTCCGTATTGTTTGGTCACTGGGTTCAGGTGGTGTTTGATACGCCCCTCCGTTGTACCACCGGCCTGCCCATCGTAATCTGCGCATTGATACTCTCAGTCTGTGAATATCATGTTTAAAAAAAAACCCTTTTGCCCTGGCTGGTGTAGCTTAGTGGATTGAGCGCGGGCCTGTGAACCAAGAGATCACGGTTCGATTCCCAGTCAGGGCACATACCTGGGTTGCAGGCCAGTTTCCAGCAGGGAATACACAGGAAGCAACCATACATTGATATTTCTCTCCCTCTCTCCTTCCCTTCCCCTCTGAAGATAAATAAATAAAAAAAATCTTTAAAAAAAAAAAGGATTACTTATTTAAAACAAAAAAAAACAAAACCCTTTTGATTTGCTTTTATCATTCAGTTTAGTTTAATAAGTTGTGTACTGTTCCACTCATACAAAATAATATAATCAACCTAATTAACACACAAGTGCCCACTCTGTCTTCATGTCCTATGCCTAAATTGATCAAATCTTAATCATATTTGCTCTGATCTCTCTTTTCTTTTTTTAAGGAAATACAATATGGTAGATACAGCGGAGGCCCCCTCGAGCTCCCCGATCCCATTCCCCTACTTCCCTCCCAGAGGTAGCCATTGCCAAAACTTCATGTTGACCTTCATGTATGTGTTCATAGGCAGTAAAAAGTGCTGTTTTACACGTTGTTAATCTTCATAGAGGTGTCATCATACTATGGGGCAATTTGCAGGTTGATTTTTCTTGTTCAACATTGTGTTTTTGGTAATTCCTCATTCTTGTTTATTGTAAAGACTGAACCGCACTATCATGTTTTACAAACGCCCTAATTTATGGATTCCCCTGGGGTAGTCCAGTATTCATTTAAGTTCCCAATATTTTGCTGCTACACACAGTGCTGCAGTGATGATTGCCATATGTGTTTCCTGGGACCAGACATGTGACATGTCAGAGGCTTGGCTTCTCTGGTTTGTGGAACTGGAAATGGAAATCTTAGTTGGAGATTAAGAGCTTTAATTTCACTAGACATTGCAACATTTTTCTTCTTAGTGTTTGCACCCATTGACTCCCACCCACAGAGGGAGAGTTCCTGTTTGTCCACACCATCAATGGCAGTTCCAGTTCTCCAAATTGAGGGAGGTACACCGAAATTGAGAGGGAGGTACAGAGATTTATGATACGTCCCCGCGCCCACACGTGCATAGCCTCCCCAGTTGTCAACATCATTCACCAGCGGGTACATCTTTACCAAGGGTGAGTCTACATGGACACGTCATAATCACCCAGCGCCCATGGTTTGTGTCTCGGGCTTCACTCTTGGGGGTGTACATTCTACGGGTGAGCTATGTCCCTCATCAAAATATACAGAGTAGTTCCACTGCCTTAAAAATTCTCTGCACTCTGCCTACTCATTTATCCATACCCTGCCCCTGGCAACCAATGATTTTTTTATTGTCTCCACTGACTGGTCTTATCCAAAAGTACATATAGTTGGAATTGTGCGGTATGTAGGGTTTTTAGACTAGCTTCTTTCACTTAGTAATATGCATTTAAGCTTCCTCCTTGTCTTTTCACAGCATAATAGCTCTTTTCTTCCTTTTTTAGTGCTGAATAATACTCCATGGTCTGGAAGTACCATAGTTTATCTAGGTATTCACCTATGGAGGACATCTTGGTCGTTTCCAAGTTGGGGCATTGGGAACGGAGCTGCTATAAGATCTCTGCGTCGGTTTGTGCACAAACGTGAGTTTTCGTCTCCTTTGAGTGAGTACTGAGGAGCACCATTGCTGGATCGTATGTACACATGTGTTTAGTTTTGTAAGAAACCACCAAACTGTCTCCCAAAGCGGCTGCACCACTTCGAGTCCCACCGACGTGTGAGAGTTGCTGTCACTCTGCATCCTCACCAGCATTTGGTGTCAGTTTTCTGGATTTTGGCCATTCTACTAGGTGTGAGGTGGTATCTCATTTTAATTTGCATATTCCTGATGACATGTGATGGGAGCATATTTTCATATGTTTCTTTGCTGTCTGCTTATCTTTGGTGAGGTTTCCATGTAGGTCTTCGGCCTGTTTTTTAGTATTGGCTTGTTTTACTGTTGGATGTCTTTGTGCATTTTAGATAACAGTCCTTTATCAGATGCACTTTTCGAAGATATTTTCTCTTACTTTTCTAACTCTGTTGTCTTTTGCAAAACAGGTTTTAATTTTAATGAAGTACCAGGTATGTGCCCTAGACTGGGAATCGAACCGGCGACCCTTTGCTTCACAGGCCGGCACTCAGTCCACTGAGCCACACCAGCCAGGGTGCTATGATTCATTTCGAGTTAATTTTTGTGAAGGGTATAAGGTGTGTGTCTAGCTTTTCTTTTTCCCCCTTGTGGATGTCCAGTTGTTCCAGCACCATTTTCTTGAAGAGCCTTAGCTTTGCTTCGTTGTACTGCCTTTGTTCTTTTGTGGAAGATCAGTTGACTGTATTTATGAGAGTCTATTTTGGGGCTCTCTGTTCTGTTCCACTCACCTGTTTGTACGTTTTTAAGCGCACACAGTTCCATGCAATTGCTGAGACAAAGGGTATGCTAATTTAAATTTATGAGAGTTTTGGCCACATTGCCCTCCAAGGAAGTGTTAACAGTTTGTATCCTTGTCAGAACTGTATAGCTGTGCTTGGTTCTCCATGATTTCCAATACAGGGTGTTATCGAGCTTTTTGATTTTTGCCAATTTGGAGAAAAATAGTAGTAATTTACGGTTGAGATTGAATGCCACTGAGTATCATTCCACATCTTCGAGCTATTTCTGTGTCCTTTTCTATGAGCTGTTCACATCCTTTGACCACTTTTTTATTGGATTTTTGGTCTATTGATTTGTAGGCGCTCTTTGTCAGTTGTTTTACAAGTGATGTTTTTCTTTCTTTCTTTTTTTTTTTGCCATACAGAAAAGTTTTATTTTTATGTCATTGATTTTACTTTTTCTTTTATGACTTTTGCATTTTGTCTCATGCTGGTCATGTGAAAAATCTTCCAATTTGGAGGTTATAAAAGAATTTCTTCCTTTTTCTCTAGATATTTTAATATTTCTATTTTGTTTTGTTTTGTTTAATTTGTTATTGATTTGTAACTTTTTATGTGTAAAGTGTGAGATCAGAACCCAAATTATTAATTTTTCCAGGTGGAAAAAATACCAATGAACCAAGTTCAGTCAATATCACTTGCTGAATGATCCATCTTTTCTCTATCTGATGTTCACAATCACTGATATGGAACTGAAACAGGCAGATTGATTAAGAATTAGAATTTTTAAAAGGCAAGTATTATAGAAGACCAATGAAAAAGAGAACTGAGGCTAATACGCCTTGACTGAAGTTCCAGTCTCTTGGGGTTTAGATCAGCTAGAAAAGGAGTGAAGCCAGAAGAGCACTCATTGCTGAAAGTACGGAACAGATGAGAGATGAGAAACCAAGGTCAAAGTTGGTAGGATAGGAGGTACAATCTGCGAGTTAATACTACACAGGTGGAGTAGGTCCAGGACAGGAGAAAGTGTGCCTTAGAAACGTGGCAGTGGATCACCGACGTGGTGTGAAGATGAAGGCCGCTGGTAGGAGTTAGGATTCTGGAAAATACGAGTGTACATGGGCCTTTGCAGTCACCCATGAGTGTGATAGCTTGGGGCTGAAAGAGCTGTTAGGTGCTAAAGTGTTCAGGGAATGAGAGGGCTGCCTAGTAAGTCAGTAGATTAAGGCATCGTGAAAGTAAAGGGAGAACAAGTTAAAGGAGGTTGGTTCTTTTTTAAAAAATTTTTGACTTAAGAGAGAGAGGAAGGGAGAGAAACATTGATTTGCCACCTTCTGGATGCACCCCAACTGGGGACCAAACCTGCAAACCACAGGTATGTACCTTGACCAAAATTGAATGGGTGACCTTTCCGTTTGTGAGACAACACCCAACCAACTGAGTGAGCCACACCAGCCAGAGCAAGGAGGTGTTTTTATATGAGGACATTTAAGTAAAAATCTCAAAATAGCAAAAGAGTTCTGCCTTTATTTCCCACAGCTTATGGTTGTTTGAGAAAGAGGAACCTCTGAAAGGTCTTAGCAAAAAAGTCAGGCTTTATCCCCGACCAGGTAGCTTAGTTGGTTAGAGCATTCTCTTGATGCTTCAAGGTTGTGGGTTCAATCCCTGGTAAGGCCACATACAAGCATCAACCAATGAATGCTTGAGTAAGTGGAACAGTAAATTGATGTTTCTTTCTCAAATCAATCATTCAAAAAAATTTTTTTAAAAAGAAAAGTCAGGTTTCAGTTCAGACTTTGTAAGAAGGGAATAAATAAAATTTCATGCAAACAGTTCAGTAAGTATTTGTGTTCAGAGGTTGTGCTGGGCACTTGTTGGGCAGATGAAGTCATGAACCGAAGGGATGAAGTCCATACACTCAGGTAGCTCACAGTCTGGGTCTTACAACTCAAAACAGTGCACAGACCACCAGTAGCTGCATGACTTGAGGCTTAGCAGAAGTGCATAATGTCAGGCCCCAACTCAGATGAGACGGCCTGAATTGGAACCTGCAGTTTAATGAGATCCCCAGGTGATTTGTCTGCACATTAAAGTCTAAGAAGCCCTGGTCAGGACTTGGCTGGACCAAGTTTTTACCCTCAACTTGTTGGAAAATAGGGTGTGTTAGAGCCATCTACCAGCATCTCCCTGGTGGCAGCCACTTCAGCTCAAGGAGACCCCGCCCCTTCTCATTGTAATTGACCTGGGAGAATCTGACACCAGCTCTACCAATCTGCCTTCTTATCCCAGGTATTTGAAAATGGTTAGGAAAGAGTGATCCAGTCTTCTCTTGGTTGGACCATTTAGCAAGTAAGCTCAAATAAGTGTTACAATGGACCATATTCTAGAAAGCAGGAAAAAACGGAAGGCAAAGAGAACAATGAAGCAGATGTATGAAGAAAAACAGAAACGGAGAGAAACATGCTTACATTCTCGGAGCTTTCCTGTACCTCTCATCATTGTCCACTTTATAATACACTCCCATATGGTTAAAACTCCTGTGATTTGGTTGGTATTATCTGGAACCGGAGTTCTACTTTTTATAGCAGATAAGGGTGAATTCAGAAAGCTGAATGCAAAGAGAGAAAGGTGACTTGCTTTGTAAGTGTGTGTGTTGATGGAAGTCGTGCAGGGATTTGAGGACCCGGAGCAGAGGTGGCCCACAGTGTCAGGGTAGCTCCAGGTGGACAGAGGATGCGAGACCTCTTCCAGAGCTCACTGTCCACACCAGACACGTGACAAGCAATTTTTGGTCCCTCACATTGTCTCATTTGATCCCTGCAACAAATCAGCAAGGCGTTAAGCCTCATTTACGGAGAAGGAAAGCAAACTTCAGTAACTTGTTCACAGCTGCCAGGAAGTGCAAGGCCATGGTGAAATGGACCCAGCTGTGCCAGACTCCAAAGGTCTCCATCTTAACTACTTAAGCACCTAACCTCTATCATAGGTCTTCACGGCAGGTTACATAGCATATCGGTGGTACTTTTGTAAAAACAACCCTCCTCACCTCCTGCAGATTCCGCGTGGGGCCCGGGTAGACCAGGCTGCAAAGCTCCAATGGTGATTCTGCTCTGCACCCGGGGATGGGAATCTCTGCGTCCTGCAGTGCTTGTAGGTCAGAAGGACCTAAGCCTGGCTTAGCAGGCTGGGGTGGGGTGCTGGTACTAATAATGCAGATTCCGGGACTCCGACCCAGCGTTACAGAAGCGGGATATTGGGACCCGGGCCTTGGATTCTGAATGTTTCAAGCTGTCCAGCCCAGCTTGGGACTTGGTACGGACTTGGGACACCCTGGCTTTCTCTCACAGGTCGCCCCACTCAAGCCGTAATTTCGAGACACTCCGCCAGGGGGAGGCGGGGCGCCACTGGCGGCTTCCGGGTGAGTTGAGGCGAGGAGGGCGGGGCGTGGGGTGACCCGGATGCTGATGCGGGTCCCGCCCCTGGCACCGGGGGAGGCAGGATAGGAACGGCCCACCGAGTTGACACCGCCGTTCTCACCCTCTTCGCTGACATCATGCTCCAATTCCTGGTGAGTGGAGCTGCCGAGGAACAGGCCGGGGTCTCGGCTCAGGACCCTCGGGGTCTCCGGACCCCGCTGAGCCGGCCTGGGTCCGGGGGGCATGGGCGTGGCCCCGCGGGTCCCCAGCCCACCCCCAGCCTGCTCGTTGCCTCTCGGGGTGGGCTGCGGGTTTTTGTTTCTGCCTCGCTCAGACCCTGTGCGGGTATTTTTCTGCAGCCATTCAAGTCCCTAAAACTTTGATGTGTCAGACCATGCATTTTGAGAGCCATTGTACTTACCCTGGGTGTCTGTGTCGTCCTCCTGATAAAGCTTTTGGGTCCTGTCTTATCGTGACCATCCCCCATTCTGTTCTCCTGCCCTGACGCAGACACAGACCCCGTCCAGACTTGAGGCCCTGCTGGTTGGCGTTTCTGAGGACGCAGGAGGGCCGGGAATAAACTCTAAGTTACAATAGTAGGCCACCTCAGGAGGCGCGGGAACACTGAGTCAGAGCTGGAGGGTCTGTGGTTGCAGCGCCCGGACTTGGAGGATGGCTGGCTGCCGGCATGAGTCAGACCCTGGTCTACAAGTGGTTTTTCCAAAGTGCTCATTTTAGGGGAAAGTGACTGTTACCATGACTAAACAGATTATTTCTTGGGGCTCTTTATTTCGGTTAAAAACGGGTTTTCTGACAAAGCTCGGTGCATTCCAGATTGCCTGGTGAAGGTTGCAGGCGATCTTGCCAATCAGATTTTGAAGAGAGAGTCTTTCTCCCAAATTTTTGTGTCTTCAATACTTGATGCTTTCTGCCTCTAATAGGAGGCAGGTATTGTAATATATTCCAGGTGGCTAATGGGAATCTGGTGCTCTGGGGATGAGACGCCTTCTTTATCAAAGAGATTAGGGGGAAATGACGCTGCTCTCCTTTTTGAGATGGCAATTGATTTTTAACTGTCTAGGCCAAAAGGGGGTATCCCTGACATAAATTGCCCAGCTAAGGGCTGCTCCTCTGTCTCTGGAAGTTTCTCGAGTGTCCTAAATAGGAGTAACAATTACTGTTACTTAGTTGTACTAAACAGTTCAGAAACAGTATCAGTTTGCCCCAAAGTGTATAATTGAGTGCCAGCCTCCAGCTGCAGCTCCTTGATGAGCTGGGAGGACATTGGCTCCCTTATCCTTAACTTTCCAAGTGCTTTTGCAGAGTGCGTTTACTTGGTTTTGGAATAAACCTTTGCTGTGTATAAACATGGATGTGACTGGTCTGAGAATTCAGAACTCTCAGCATTTAAGGGGAGAGGCCGAAGCCGTCTGTTAAATCCCCAGCCGGGAGGTAAGGCTGGCCCTCTTCTCACCGCACCTGCTGAAAGAAGTGGCTAGAATTACTTTTCACCTGGACTCTACCTCTGTCCAGCGGTTCACTTGAACCAACTTGAACAAGTCTTTCTGTTTGCTTTTTCGGGTATAAAACAGCCATTGCAGATGTAAAACGGTGGGGTTGAAGTAGAAGACCCCTAAGGTCTCCCCTAGCTTTCAGCCGGGGACCAGCCGTCACGTCCTAGTGTTTATGAGGTCAGACTCTGGGTGCGAACCCCAGCTCTATCACTTTTGAGCTGTGGGAACATGGGCAGCTGATTGAAATTCTCCACGCTTCAGTGTCCACATCTGAAAATGGAAACCTATCTCATGTTTTGTTGTGAGGATTAAACGCGAGTTAACACATTAAAGTAGTTCAAACAGGGACACTTAATAAGGACTCAGACATGTTTAGTTTCTCATCAACAAGGTATCAGTAATTCTGATTTAGTTGCTTCTCAGGAAGGGGTCTGTGTATCCTCAGAAGTGTAGGGGAAGGGAAGCGTTTTGGCAGAGAGGGGACAGGCACCCCACATGGTGGCACCCTGCGTGATGTTCCCTGCCGTTGTCATTCTCTGGGGCACTATTTGAAATGCACTCCCCGGGGCTGCGCTGCTTGTAAACCGCTCCTTCCTCCTGGGAGGAAAGTGCTTGCCCGGCGTCATGGTCCCGAGAGCCTGTCCCTGCCGTCCTGCTGCTGCTTCCTCTCCTGCTGCCGCCGTGGCTCCTCCCTGGATCGCAGCGACTGGCTTGGCTGAAAAGTTTGTGTAGTTTTCTCTGTAAAATAAAAGACACATTTTTCATTTTCACCAGTAACTATTGATTTGGATATTTTGAGTGCGTTGGCTATCTCCCACTATTGGCTACTAGTGGGTGGAGGCCAGCGGAGCTGCTGAACATCTCCCAATGCGTACGACAGCCCCACCGCAAAGAATTATTGGGTTGGCCAAAAAGTTCATTTAGTTTTTTCTGTGGGATGGCTGTGGTAGTGCTTAGATGTCTTTAACTTCATGCAAAACAATCTTGTTAGATTGTATTGTGACAGCTGTCATTTCAGCGTGCATTTTAAAAAACCCTATGAAAATTGGTTAATTTTTATGCAGCCATTTTAATATTGAAGATACAAGAAGATATGCAACAATTTGGGCATATTATGCTTTATTATTTCAGGAAAGGTAAAAACGCAACTGAAACGCAAAAAAAAAAAGATTTCTGCAGGGTACGGAGAAGGTGCTGTGACTGATCATATGTGTCAGAAATGGTTTGCGAAGTTTCTCGGTACTGTTGACATTTTGGCCAAAGGACCCTTTGCTGTGGGGCCGCCTGATGCATTGGAAGGTGCTGAGCAGCACCCCTGGCCTCCACCCACTGGAAGCCGATAGTGGGAGAGAGCCAACGTACTCAGATATCCCAGTCAATAAAGTTACTGATGAAAGTGGAAACTGCCTACTGAACATCTTTTGTCATATCTTCTATCTCAGACTCCACATAACCTGGACCCATCACCTCTTCCCCACCCTGCCAACCATGCCCAGCTTCTTTCTTAGTTCCCTGGTGTCCTGGCTTTCTAAAATTTGAAATACTGACATAATCTTATTTTTTTTCCTTCTTCATTCTCCATCTAGCTGCTGTACCTGGCACATATATTTACTTGCTATGTAATTTGGGGCAAGTTACTTAATCTGTGGCTTAGTTTCCCCAATACAAACTGGGCAGTAACTGGACCTGCTCTGTGAGATTGTGAAGAGCGTGAATTAATTCATGAAAGAGAGCTGGAGTGCACACAGTAAGCAGTCAGTAAATGCAGCTCTTGTTTTAAGCCATCAAGTCTTCATCACTCATATTATGGAAAGCTCTGTCCTTATGTTCCCACTGCCAAGTTCATAGAGCAGGTCTTTTTCACCCCTCTTTGGACGAGTTATCCTAGCCTGCCTGGTGTAGGGATGTAGGTTTTGAGTTGAAAAGTTGTTTCAGGTTCTCCAGTCCAGCTGACACGCTTCCGTCTCCACTACGAAAAGGGCGTCCAGTTTACGGTTGGTCACCTCCAGTGACAGCAGGTTCAGTACTCCCATAGGCCATCACGTTCGTTTTCGGTCATGTCCCCGTACTCAGCTCTACCCCTTCATGATAAACAGCAGGTCTAACCTACGGACAACCCTTTACATATGTGAAGAGCATATCTTGGTACCTCCCCCACCCCATCTGTCTTTTCTTTAGGCTAGACATCTCTGTTTCTTTATGATTCAGGTTCAGGCTGGTTACTCTCCCCTGCATAGTCTAGTTTTGAATTCTTTTTAAATGTGCCACTCCTGATGTGTTCGGAGCAGCCACAGAGAAGAGCAAGGCTGTTGCCTCTAGCTCTGTGTGCTTCCCTCCCTCGTTGCCCTTGGTTCCGTCCCCTTGCAGCTGCTGGAGCGGTCATCCGGAATCATTGGCCTGTTCACGTGCTCAGAAACCGTCAGTGTCCCTGTGTCCTTCCGCATCGGATCATAACCACCTGGCCCCGGTCTCCTTCCCCGCTGCCCGTCAGCGTGCATCCTCTGTTTCGGATTGGCTAGGCCAGACTTACGAGTCTGTGCCAACCTGTGGACTGTGTTGCTTTCATACCTTCCCTCGGGTTTTTTTGTTTCTGTTTTTTGCCTTCCCTAATACTCCCAATGGCCCAACTCCCATCTTTTTTCATGAGCCTTCTGAGGACTTTAAGTTCCTGAAATCTTTACGCTGTTCTGATCCATCTCTCCATTTATTTAGGACGTCCATGCCTTTCATCATTTTTTTTTAATCTAAGTACTAGTCTTGCCCCTGTTTTTTTTAAATTTATGTCGAGTTTTGTTGTGAGTGGCATCCTTTTCAAAGTTACATTTTCAAGTTCGTGGTTGCCGAGGCAGGGAAATGCTGATGGTTTTGTCGCTTTGATGCCTCTCCTGTCTGTGGGGTCACTCGGAAGTGACTCAGGGAAGGCAATGCTGGGAGGAAGGCAGTCGCATCCCCAGTGAAGGCAAAAGTGACAGTTTTGTGTTCTTTCCCAATTTTTATTCCCTTTCCCTCCTCAAGCTAGGGCTTGCAGTAAAAGTAATGAGAGTGTGCAGGGGTACGGGGGTGTATAAGGGGACTAAATGGAATGGAAAAAAGCATAATAAAGATTATATATTACAATAAAAGTAGTGCCAAGAGTGGATATCCTACTTTTGTTTCTCCGTGTAGCAGAAGTGTTCCCCAGCTTCAGTGAGGTTTACGTTTCTGATATTTTCTAACAGATTAAGGGGATTCTGTTCTATTTCTGATAGTTTAAGAGTTTTTGGCTGCCGACTTTATCATGCTCTTCCCCCACCTGGTGACCACATGACTTTTCTCCTGCGGGACGTTAGTATGAGTTACACGGAAGCCTTAAACTGTGTGGCCGTTCAGGGCGCCCGTCGGTGACCTGCTGTGTTCCGCTCACTGCGCCTCCGTGGATTTCAGTCTTGTCTTCCCAGAACAGGTTGTGCGTTCCATGGGAAGAAGCCACATACCTTGTGCTTTCATTTATTTAATTAGGTATTCCTTTTTTGCCTGGTGACTACTCTCAGACGTTCCTAAGATATTTGAATATTTGAATTGGCTTCTTTGAGATAAGCAAACCCGTTCTACCTGATGCAGCTCTTTCTGGAGTCCTGCCTGCTGACTTTTTCGTGACTGTCCCTATTTAGTTCACTGGCTCAGTAAAGAATTAACAGCTTTTTTTTTTTTCTTTCTTCATTCTATAAGGAAAATTATTGAATATCAAACCTAGCTTACATCTTCCCCCCCACTAGTTTATACCTTAAAAATGTGCTTCTCTGTGGTGGTAGTAGAAGGGATATAGGCTGTGTCTTCGGCAGCTTTTTGTTTAATTGGTGGAATGTGGGTTTTTTGTTACTTGAAGCCGTTGATGGTGTTCCCCACACTAAGTCTTAGTGGTTAGAGACTCAGACACAAAAAGGGTTGACATTTTTCTGCCTCCCTGGAATGGATAGGTCTGACAGCTGTGGCTGAGCCTAAAACTGAGAGATAAAATGATCAGTTTATCTTTGTTCAATGATGTGTACTTCTGGCTTTCTTGTTAGTGTGTAGCTTTTCTTCCCTGAGAACATAAATCATTTTTAGGTATTCTTTTACATGCTAGTTGTAGTTACATTGGCTAAATAAAAGGCGAGATTTTAGATTTCGTAAGCTGTTGTCAGTAAACACAAGATGGTTCAGATTCTGCCGTACTTGGTCTGGGCACGCACTTTTTGAAAGTGCAACTTGATGAGTCACATTCAGATCCATCCATCCGGTTGCGTTCACTCTAGGTTACTGCCAGGAGCCATCCCAAGTCAACAATTGTAGCTTTACTGGGTGATTTATACACATAGTAACTTTCTGATTGGGAAGGGGACTGAGCAGCAAATGTGGAAGGCAGACGGCTTTGGAGCTGCTCCCTCCTTTCCCGCCGTGCTCTGCTTTGTTAATAGACAGTGTGGGGACTCACCTGTCCCTGCCACCTGGCAGGAGACCTGGCGGAGTTTTCCCGGGCGCTCTCGCGCACAAAGCCGGCCTTGTCTGAGTGGTCCTCGCTTTTCCGCTCCGACATTTCCTGCTTTTAAAACATTTATTTCACCTGGAAACCTTGAAGTTGTTCTTGAGCTCCTCAGTTTTATCCCATGTAGCTGATAGTTTACCAAATCTTACTGATTCTTTTATAGTTTTGAAGTGCAATTTACATCTTATAATTCACCCATTTAGAGTGTAGGACCCAGGGTTTCTGAGATGTCCATCGAGCTGTGCAGCCGTCGTCACGATCCAGTTTCATATCCCACGTTTCATCGCCTCCGGAGGAAGCCGCGTGCCCACCAGTGTTCATTTCCCACTCCTCTCTCCGCCCCCAGCCCGGGACAGTCGCCGATTGGTTTCGTGTGTCCTCGGGTGTGACTCTTCTGGACGTTTCCTTTAAATGCAGTCATGTGACACGTGGTCTCTTCTGACTGTCTTTCATTTAGCGTAATGTTTGCAAGGTTCATACGTGTTGTCGTATGAATCAGTACTTCATTCTCTTTGGTGGCTGATTGGTGTAACGTGGTGTGGATATACCCCACCTTGTCAATCCATTCACCGGGGTGGACGTTTGGGCTGCTTCCACCTTCCTGCCATGACGCAGAGTCTTCCTGTGAACATGCGTGTACAAGTTTGCGTGTGCGTGTACGCTTCAGTTCTCCTGGGTACTGCCCCGCAGTAGACTTGCAGCCTCAGATGGCGACCGAGAACCGCCCGACCGGTTTCCACAGCGGCCGCACCAGTTTCCATTCCCACCGGTGATGTGGGAAGCTTCCCGTTTCCCCGCATCCTCGCCCACGCTTGTTCATCTTTTCTATACAGTCACCCTCCTGGGTGTCTCGTGGCCCCTCGTTGCGGTTTTGATTTGCATTTTCTCACTAACAGTGTTGAGCATCTTTTCATTTGCTGGTTGGCTATTTATTTGTGTATCTTCTTTGGAGAAGTGTCTGTTAAAATTCCTTGTCCATTTTTAAATTGGGTAATTATTCTTTTTATCACTCAGTTGTAAGAATTCCTTATATATTCTGTATAAAAGTCTGTCATTATATATGTGATTTACAAGTATTTTATTCCATTTTGTGGGTTGTCTTTTCACTTTCTTGATGGTATTCTTTCAACTACAAACATATTTAATTTTTATGAAGTTCAATTTATCCTTTTTTTTTTTGGTCACTTGTGCCTTTGGTGGCATACCTAAGAAGCCATTGCCTACCCCAAGGTCGTGAAGATTGACTGCTGTGTTTTATCCTAAGAGATTGATAATTGTAGCTCTTGGATTTAGGTCTTTTTAGTTAAGTGTTGTTTATGATGTGAAGTAGGGTCTAGCTGCATGGTTTTGCATGTGGACACCCATTGTCTCAGCGCCACTTTTTTTAAAAATTTATTTTTAATCATCATTCAAGAACAGTTTCTATCCTTTACTCCCATCCCAGCCAACCCACCCGTCCCTCCCCTCCTCCCTCCCATTTTCAACCCCCCTAGTTTTTGTCCATATGTCCTTTATATTTGTTCCTGTAAACCCTTCAGAGGGGAGAGGGGAGGGAATTTCAGGGGAACTTCAGGGGAGAATGGGAAGGGTCTTCAGCACCACTTTTCGAAACCATTAAATGTCTCGCCCCGGCTGGCTGGCTCGGTTGGGCGTTGTCCCGCATTCCCGGTCAGGGCGCGTGCCTGGGTTGGGACATGCGTGGAAGGCAGCTAATTGATATCTCTCTCCCTTTCTCCCTCCCTTTCCCTCACTCGAAAAAAGAAAAAAAGAAACCATGGAATGTCTTAACACCCTTGTGGAAAATTGCTTGACCGTAACTGTAAAGGCTTATCCCTGGACCCTCCATTCTATTTCGTTGATCTTCATTGATTTTGGGGTGGTAGAGGGAACCATGCATTCATGTTTGCTTGCTATTTTCTCTGCAGGGAAAACTGGGGGAGGGGTGCTGATGTGATGTGGAGGGGACCATGGGGATAGCATCCAGCCACCGAGATGGACTACCGATCAGGCTTCCCGGTCTTGGCCTGGAAGATATTAAGCGTTCTTGGCCTGCAGAGAGGTTTCAGACTCACTCAAAACCTCCTGTCATCTGGCTCCTGGCTAACCTCTCAGACTAATGAGTTATCATTTTTCAAACTTAGATTTTACTCTTTTAGATTTTTCTTTCTTTAGATTTTTTATTTTTTTCTGTCTAAACTTACCTATGAAACATTCCATGAACATGTGAATGCTTTTTGGACTTTACGCATTTTTTCCCAATGTTTCTCTTAATGCGCAACATTTATCTTCTTCTGTTGTGTATTTAATTTCCCAGAGTCCCGCTGGGAGACCTGGCAGTATTCCGAAAGTGCAGTTGGGTATGACTTGCCTAGAGGCCCATTGTTTTTGTTTTATTTTGTGTTTTTAAGTAACTGCTGTATTTTTATGCACTCTGATGTCTGATGAAGTTGCCAAAGTGAAGCCATGTTAGATATGCCATATTTATTTTGAGATATCATGGTAATAAGCAGGAATCCTAGAATGTTGGAACTGGAAGGAATATTGTTTAATGTTTTTATAAATCAGGAAGTTCAAATGAGCAAAGCTCCAAAGAGATTAAGTTTCTTATCTACAGGTACAGTTAGATAATAGTGGAATCAAAACTCTAGTTTATTTTTTATTTTTTGAAAACTTTTCAGCCCCATATTCTTTTTGTTTCATATGGAGCTAACATTCCCAGTTGGATTTTTTCCTCCCCCTTTTCTTTTAAGCAAATTTAATACTCTTTCTGGTTTGGAAAACATCTGTCTACCTAGTTTCAACCCATAGGAGCAAAAAAAATCTTTCTTTAAAGAATTGATTTTAGAGAGAAAGGAAGGGGGTGGAGAGGGAAAGAGAGTGACAGAGAGAGAAAGAGAAACATCACTTTGTTGTTCCACTTACTCATGCATTCACTGGTTGATTCTAGTATGTGCCCTGACCAGGGATCGAACCCACAACTTTGGTGTATCAGAGCACGCTCAAATCAACTTAGCTATCTGGCCAGGGCCAATCTTTTTGCTTCTTAGTGCCCGCCCCCCTTGATAAAAATACTATTTCATAACGTGTCTGATTAGTCAAATGATCAGAAAGTTTCTATGATTAGAGACCATAGCCTCTTTTATACTTCTTAATTTGCTAACAAACCAATTTAAATCATGCTTTTGGTGTTTAAAGCTTAGTAAGCTTAAAGTTTATTTTATAGAAGCAAGATGTGAATTTCATACTGTGCACTGTTCATCCCTAGACTGGACCCTGGGGTCCTCTAACCATGCTTAGCTCCTTAGGAGAATATTGTTTGTATAGTTTGGTTTGGCATCTGATGGCACCGAGTCAGCATCCAGTGTAACTCTTCCCGTTCTCTCCTTTCAGCTTGGATTTACTTTTGGCAACCTGGTCGGAATGTATCTGGCTCAGAATTATGACGTAAGTGACCATATTCACTTTCTCCACGATCCCATGTAATTGATTCGTAGGGACTCGTCTTTGTTGAAGTAAGGCGTGCCCTCTGCCATAGAGGGGGTCCACAGATGGTGGGGGGAGACCTGATTTTTTTTTGTAGAGAGATTTTCTGAAGTCACAGAAGCATCTGTCCTTCATAATTGCACAAAAGGGCAAAATCCCATCACCTTAGATGGTCTTGTGGTGCTACTGAGCCGTTTGTTAGCCCAGAGTAATACTAAGTTAGGTTCTCACAGTTCTGTGGCATGTTATGTGATAAGTGAGAATTTAAAGATTAAGTGGATAATCTTTTCAGGCCCCGTGCCCAGGAGTAGAGAGGACTGGGAATTTTGGAGGCGGTTCTGTATAACACCGCGTGTTCAAGGAGGCAGAGTTTTATGACGTGGTCCTTGTATTTGCCTCACTTTAGAGATGGGGAAGTTGAAAACCAGGTGGCAGTCTGCCCGTGAATGCTGATTCTGGAAAGGTAGAGCTCGTTTTAAAGACACAGGGAAGGGAAACGTGGTATTAGCTTTTGTTTTGTAGTGAGGCTTTTGGTGTGACAAAAGGGAATTCCGTCTGTCAACCTTCACTTGAGTCATATGATTGTCTAGGCAAGGGCCTTATCAGTTTGTACCACGTGTATCGTTTCTATGCGACTCCCGCCCCACCTCGATTGAGGGGCTGAGTGGGCGTGTAAAAGTCAAAGGCGGGACTCCCACCCCACCTGGATTGAGGGGCTGAGTGGGCGCGTAAAAGTCAAAGGCGGGCGTGGCGTTCAGGCAGAGAGCACCTTCTAGCTTACTGCGGCTGAGCTCCTCCTCCTGCAGTGAGGAGGCTAAAACCACCACCGTTTAGCCAGGCTCTTTCAGAGGAAAATAAACACTTGTACAATAACCATTTATCTTTGGAGGAAGAGAAGTGAAAGAACATTGATTAGATAGATGCAAAATTATAATAATTTCTTTTCTCTTTAAAGATGCCAAACCTGGCTAAAAAACTTGAAGAAATTAAAAAGGACTTGGACGCCAAGAAGAAGCCCCCTAGCTCATGAGGCCCGCTCCGGCACTGCCCCTGGAAGTCTCTCCCCGCGGACCTCCTCCACCCTGGGAACCAGACGCCTGTGTCTCACTCTCCAGTCTCCGCCTTCGCTCCGCCCTGCGCGGCCTTCCAGCACACACGGGGGCCACCAGTGAAGAACTACCCTCACGTTTCCAACGCCCTCCCCTCCTCCCTTCCTCCTGCCAGTCGCTTGGGAGGTCCCCAGGCTGGAATTGTGGTGCTAGATTAGTAAACATGGCCTTTAATTAGCGGTCTCTCCCTTATTCTTTGGGACTTCTACTGCCTTTTTCATAAGAAATCTCACTGAGTTTTGTATAGCTAATCTGATATAAATAATGCTGATTTCATAGTTTAGCGATTATAATAGGTGTTGAAACATTTGGTACTAAATTATGTTGATTCAAGGTCATTAAAATTAAATCTAGAAGCCAGTTTCTGGTGAATTATCCATTTACTTTATACTGTTCTCAGTATAACTGACATATATAACTCCATAGTTGCTAACTTAACCAATAAATCAGTTTACTGCTCCAACCGAGAAACTACATTCTGAGAACCCCACTAGGAACTGAGGAATTAAAAAATACGTAAAATAATGGCCTTTGTCCTCAGTAGCCTTCATAGTCTAGTATGTGTGTTTTTCCTTAATGATGTATCTGATCTGGCTTTTTTCCCTCAAAAGAATCATACTTATTTTAAGGGATTATAGGTACATTTGACATTACATGATGAAAAAATGATGGCTTTTCACATTAGAAAAACGTATTTACATTACAACTATAGTGATTCTCACAAGAAAACTTTGTTTTTTTTCCTGCAATCAGATATTGCCACTATAATTTGTTAAATGTATATTCAGTCCATTTTTAAAAATTAAAAATGTATCACTTTTCTGCAACTGATTCAGAATAAAGGGCCTCCCCCCCAGCTCCTAGTTCCTCTAGCAGGAGGCAGGCACTGTGCTCTGTTCACTGAACACCTTCGAGAAAGATTCTGTGCCTGAACAAAAACCTGTGCGTGGGGCTTTTACCCAGATGATGACAGCTATACGTGAGCTTTGCCCCGACCTTTTTTTCCCATTCCATGTCAGTATGTAAGGAATAAGGAATCTCTTTCCTTTCCTGGCTACATAAGATTCAGTTGAATGCACATACCATAATTTATTTAAGCTATTACTGATGAACAGTTGCTGTTTCCTGTCTTCTGCTGTTACAGTGACAACCCTGAACTTGTTATACATATCTAGGCAGGGTATAGCCATAAGCGAATGCCCTAAAACTGTCATTTGCACTAAATATAAGCAAAGTCCCATTTCATTGTGTGTTTTTGTTTTGGGGGGCTTGTTGGGCAGCTTCACTGATAATGCCTCTTCTGAGGACGTTCTAGCGGAAGCAGTAAACTGGAAGATTTTTAGAGACACCTTTTCCCAGACAGGGGTGATGCTGAGACTACGTGCAATTAGAAAATGCAGTGATTCTGCTCCTCTGAAAACGGGCAGCTCTGGTGCATGGAGATGCGTTTTATCCATCAGCGCATGATGCAGTGCGAGACAGATTAGGACCATATCATGGCTTGGCTTCTCCCGAGCAGTGTGGCCGTGGGCAGACAGCTTGTTTTTCTGAAACTGCTGTGTTCTCTGTAAGACCTGGACGCAATACCTACCTCATAGGGCTTCCCTGAGCAACAATGGAGATAATGTATGTGATGTGCAGTGCTTTGCAGATTTACCCAATAAATAGATCTTAGTCCAGACATGGTGCTTTTGGTCAGAATACTTTTGTTTCTCTGCAGTCACTTTCGGAACCAGTTTATGAACTGTGCAAAATTTGTCATTATTCTCTGGTCACTGTCTTGGTTGTTGATGAAAATCTACGATACCCACCTTGATCGTGCCACCTGGCTCACAAGATTTGACCCAAAATGGCTGAGCTGTCAGTGGAACGAATTGCAGCCTCGAAGAACAAAGGTCGACCACCCTGAGGGTATTCCAGCCGCTGCAAGCTTGGGTGTGCCTTGTCATCAGTCACTGTAGCCTTGTTATTGTGTGTTTGCTCCCACAGTGGCTTCTGTGGGGAGGAAGGTCTCTCTGTCATGCCTTGTGAACACGGCTCATTTGGAAATCAGGGCTTCCCTCAGGAGTGACGGTTGGTGTCACTCACAGGATCATTCTACGGGTGGGAGCCACCCAGCTGTTCCAAGGCGGACACAGGCTGACGTAGGGGCGCCGGCCACACAGCCTGTCCTTGCTGTGAGTTCTGCAGCAGTGGATGGGCGCGCGGAGTTCTCAGACGAGGTCATCTTCCCGACCTGCAGGGGGCTCAGAACCAGCAGATTTCAGGGTGCAGTGGTGGGTGGGGTGGCAGCGATTGTGATCGTGGAGGTCACGTTTTCCCTGGGCGTTTTGTGGGGACCCCAGCCTCATAAACCAATGGAATGATGGGAAGAACCACTGCAAGACGGGCCTTTTTTTCCTTTAAAAATGCCTGAAATCTTTTGTTGATGTGATTTAAGAAAACTTATTGCCACACTGACCATAAAAGGAAGGTCACTCACATGTGAAAAATCAGACTTCGGGATTGATGGTGGAAACCTGAGAAGTACATTGAACTTGAAAAGCTTATCCTTAAACTGTAACCCTCCCAAATAAACAAAGAGAGAAAAACCAAAACCACCTTATTTAAAATCATCAAGAAGGGCTATAGTTTGTTATTGTGTGTACTTTAGTTACTAGATTTCTCAATAGGCTTCTTCAGATTTAGTATTATGTGCAGATCAGCAGTTACCTGCTTCTGATTTAAAGGCAGCATTTTGCTTCTTTTTGTTCCTCCTTCAGTCAGTTTCCATTTGTGTGACTTTGAAGTTGTGTGTTTTTCTAGCCGCCTGCGCATAGGGGTTCACAGGGCACATGTACACATACGTGATGTTTTCCTTTCCACTGAGCAGCTCGCTCCCCGGACACACGGCTGGTGTTTGTTTTTCCGCGAGGCCTCCACGTTTGAATGCTCCTCCTGTTACTCCCCTGCAGGGGCGTTGCACACCGTACTGGAGCGAATGAGGCTTTGCACACAGCATTTCCATTCCTTCCGCGGATGAATGAGTTCTTTTTTTCCCTACTATTAAGGCCTTGTGGAAAGGAACAGGGCGGTGAAGGGAAAGTATTTTGAGACATTGCCTGGTTTTACTAGGGGAGACATTTAGACTTGCACACGGTCAGTTTATACCTTTCCTGCATCTGGGTGTGACATAGCTGCAGACTGAGGACCTCATGGATGGCATGTTTTGCAAGGCACAGGACATGAGAACAAGCTGGGGTTTTGTGGGACGTGTGTGGGGAGGGGCACCGCCAGCCCCAAGTCCTCCGAGGTGAGGCCTGAGGAAGGGTGCAGTGCGGGGGCCCTGTTCTGACACGGGCAGTCACACGGGACTGGGACTGGGACACGGGTGAGGTGCCACGCACGTCGTGTGGGCGGCTGTGCTCAGCTCGCATTCGGTGAGGGCAGCCGCAGAATGAGCTACTGTGAGCTGGGGCGGTCTCCGTTCCTTCTGCATATTAATGGTTTCAGCATCGTGCCGTACTGGGGATTCTAATGTTCAGAGACACTTTTTCAAACATGGGCCCCAAGTGTGAAGCCAGCTACTTTTTTTGGTATCCAGCTGGAGAAACAGGGATCTAGTTTGACACTGGAGGGAAAACTAGCAACTTCTTTTATTTGTTTAAAGATGGCACATGAGCTTGGTGCCGTGTAAGTGTAACGGAAAAGATTGTATGTACCTCATGGGCGACTTAAAGGTGGTTTAGAGGCAACTTTGACTAAACAAATCTGATGTATAATTGACTTAAGAATAAGATGCGATGGTACTTAGGGTCTTTGTTTCTCATCTTCGCCATCAGTCAGGTGAGCCGGTATAAGGTGATCATTTACAGCTTCTCCATCCATATATTGTTGTGACAGAAGATAAAACTCAGATTATAATACACTTGCGAGAGACACACGACTGCTAGGGAGAGCTGTTAACACCCAGCATGCAGTGGTGCTGGATGGCAGGGAGTGGGAGCCCTGTAAGCAGTGGTCTGGTTGGGCCTGACTCGGGTCTGGGCAGAGGACAGTGCTGTCCCGTGGAGCGGGCTCTGCCTCGGCGGCGGGCCGGGTGCCTCGGCTTCTCCGAGCGTCTGGCAGCAGCTGCTGTGGGGAGCCTCACTGCTTTCCCTGTAGGACAAGTCAGGTTCTTGAATAGCCAGACAGTGGTCACCAATTCCAAGTCAACTTTTCTCTCCCTTTGCAGTTATTTATACTCCCAGAGTCTTACCAACTATCTGGGCCTTTGTTTTACTGTCTGCCTTAGGGACTTACTGTCTCAGTTCTGTACTGGGGCAACCATGTGACGACACTCCTGACAGCAGCAGTGACACCCCGACTCCGAACATCTATAGCAGGGGTGTCAAACTCATTTTTACCGGGGGCCACATCAGCCTTGCAGTTGCCTTCACAGGGCCGAATGTAATTTCAGGACTGTGTAAATGTCACTACTGCTTAACAGTTAAGCGAGAGCTTGGCCAGGTAGAAACAAGGTGCCGGGCCGGATAAAACAAGGTGGAGGGCTGGGTTCGACCCGCGGGCCTTGCATTTGCCACCTGTGATCTAAAACAAAATAACCATAGAGACGTTGGCCCGATCCGACCAGCTATAGTGACCTAATGCTGTATGTTTATTGGCCTCATGAGGTCATCAGTGTTATATGTGGCCAAGTAATAAGGCCCAAGCTCATCGACAGGGCAGACACAGGCATTCCTGGTTAAACCTGGTCCGTCAGATGCTGTGGTCAGAGCATGGAAGTGTTGACCAGCACGAAAGAAATTTGACAGTTCGCAGATGCTAGATGAACCAGCGGAGTGACTTCATTGATACATTACCGTGGAACAATGGCACATGCTAACATGGCACATGTTTTAAAATCACTAAAACGATGTAAGAATTATGGGAACTCCTTGTCCTATAAGATGTGTTTAGCAACTAACTGGTGGTAGAAATCAGAAATACACAATGCCAGGAAACCGGAGGGTTTGGGTGCTACAAGGGGGGACCCAAAAACCCCCTGGAATTATCTTCTGGAGGGCAGGCCCCATGTAGTACAGTCTTCCCCTGCTAGGTGAGTGTTCTAGGAACCCATCTGTATCAGTGGACCAGCTGGCGTTGTTGTGAGAGGCTGAGTTTGGCTTCAGTGAATGTTTCTTTTGAAGACCCTTTCAGTGCGGAAAAGGTGAAAAAAAAATGGCAGAAGTACTAAAAGGCATCAAAACTGATGAGTTCAAAACTGTTTCGAGCAGTGGAGAAAACGTCTCGATAGGTGTGCTGCATCACATGGAGGGTACTTTGAAGGTGACTGAAGTTTACACATGTAAGAATAAATACACAATTTTTTAGAAATAAATATAAATTCCATTTTTTGGGGGGGTCCCCTCTCGTATATCCAGTCATATAGCAAGGACATCCGTCCTGGAGAAAATGGCAGGGTTTTCAGGAGGAAGAAGGAGGCTTTGATTTCTGAAGTGGTTTTTCTCAAGGAAACGTTTATTGAGCAGTTACAGTTTACTCTATGGCATAAGTCGCCGGGGGCTTGCAGAGACATACGTCATCTCTCCCCTCCAAGGGCCCCGTCGCCTGGCAGAAAGCGGCTGCTGGGTTTGGCCCTTCCAGCTCCTGCCTCCTCGGGAGCGAACCACTCGTCCCATCCAGAAGAAAGCCAGTCACGTATCATCATAGCGCCATGGTCTTTATGACAGTTTCGGCCTCCTTAATAAGACAGGTATGAAAATTCCCCTCCCTCCCAACACGTAACCGGCACAGTGGTACTGATGGCTGGCGATGTGTGAAGAGAGAGATGCTAATCGCAATGTGTCTTGTTTCTCTCCTTCCTTTTCCTTTGACAGAGAGGACAGCAGCCTTTTTCGAAAGGGGAACAGTATTTCTTTATAGGAATTTGGGGCCAAGGTAAAGAGAAGCCACTGAAGAGAGATGCTTAAAAGGGAATCAGGGTAGTGATAAAATGGGTTCTGACCGCCACAAAGAGGACTCACTAAGAATCGCCTTTCTGTGGCGAGAACTTAGCACAGAAACGCTTAAGAGAAAGGAGCTGACGTAAGGTCTCGAGTTCTCGGTGAGATTCGCCTACAAAAGAGACGTCCCTGGTGTCACTGCCAGTGCCTAGGCAGGATGATTTGGGTTCCTTCTTCAACTCCTATGAAGGGACTAAGAAATGAATAGTAATGTCAAACCCAGTGAGCGGCAGCTGGGGCAGGCATTCGCCTCCTGTGGCCCCAAGGAATGGATAGGATGGGTAGCAGAGACGAGATACGAAGAAGTGAGGAAGTGGTCTGTTCTCTTGAGCTCTGGTTGTGTGGGGGGGCGTCCTGCCCTGCACTGGAGGTGGTAGGTGGCGGAACCTTCTGGTGGGGTTGTCTGCTCCTGGCCTTTTCTTGGCCTGTTCATCGGTCAGATCCTGCTGGGGTCGGCCGCTCCCTTCACTGGCTATCTGCCCGCTTGTGTTAGGCCTGATCAGTGACGTTACTGACCTTGGCCCAGGCAGGAAAAGTGTCCAGGTCGAAGAGGCTAATTCCCCATGTATTGATAGCCACCGTCACTATCACCAGGCCAATGACATTGACCCCCAGGCCAGCTTTCACCTGCGGGACACAAACCAGCACACGCTTGTCACTGAGCAGGCAGCAGCACGGCACCCTGAGTGACCCCATCTGTGCCCCCTGCCCCCCCTTCACAGCCCACTCGCTGGACCCTGCTTTGTTCCCGGCACCACCTGTGGTGCTCCAGGGTTGCTGTGCAGAGTGGCACAGGATGGGAAGGACAGGAAGGGCGGGGGGAGGGGGAGGCTCAGGCTGGGAGAGGCTGTTAGAATCCTCTCTACTTGGAGTGCCCTCACTGTCCAGAGGAGGCCTGGAAGGGAAATGCTCAGAACACCAGAGATTTGAATGTTAAGAGTTACACTAAAAAAGGGTCCTGCAGCTACGTGATGGGGAAATGTGTTAAAATCACCCAGGTCTCTTGAGGGCAGGCACTGGCCAGAGCCTTCATTGTGTTGACAGGTATGGGGACTTGTAGGAGGGGCTGTGCTCCATGGAGCCTTGGCCACAGTTACCCTTTCCTTTTCTTCCCCAAGGAACACCTTGTGGAAGTTGTATGTCGTGGGTTCACCTGGGGGAACAGGTCAGCTGCGTCTGCTCAGCCCTTCCACGGGAAGGGGACACTGGCGTGCTGGCTTTGCTTTCATCTGAGGGACTGTCACGTCAGTGACTGACGGCTTCCCTTTCTGCCACGGTGTTGGGACTCCCAGGTGAGGGGCTGGGAGGCATGATGGATGGCACAGCCAGGGCCAGATGGGCAAATGCACAGTAAGGCTAGCTGGCTGCCGGCCAGGGCGGGTCCAAGCCCAGGGTGCAGCCTCAGCAAGCCCACCAGCTGGCGCTAACTTGGGGAGGGTGCAAGGGAGGGATGAATGCCAGGAAACTGTTCTAAGCAAATGAGTGGACGTGGCCCCTCTCTGCTTTCTGGCACAAGCCCTGGACGTATGAATCATTCTCGCCCCCTGGGCCGTTTGGGGTGGAGAACTGCCCATGTTTCCCAGCAGGTGAGAGGTTGTAAAGGAGTGAAGTGGAGGTCATTTAGAGCTGAAGGGGACCACGTAGAGCATTCTAGCATGCGGGTAAGGAAACTGAAGTCTCCATCAGTGCCCCAGCTGGAAATGGAACTGAGGACTGGCTCACTTGTCTGGTGTTTCTGAAAGTTACTGCCTCTGATCATCTGATTCCAGGGTAGAGGGCTGTGGTGAGTGGTGGGGCACACAGCAGCGGTGCAGGGGACAGTTGGGGCAGAGCTCAGGAGGAGACTGAGGGTTGTGCAGTAAGACGGGGACAGGGATGGCCATGACCTTGCCGAAGCATTGCAGGTGAGCTGGGCAAGCAGTTTGGATGGTAGGACCTAAGTATCTGCCACCAGCTTGAAGCTCACTCTTGCTTTCCTCCGTGTGATACTTAACAGGGCGGCTGAGAATGAGTTTGGACTCTAGTGAAAAAAATGTTTGAGGCCCTCACAAGGGTGAGTGGACCCTGTTTCAGACAGGCAGGCCCCAGGCCTCTGTACTAGCTTTTTCCACCCTCCCCCCGCCTTGGGTGTGAAGCAGCGTAGCAGTGAGTGTAGACGGAGGAGTGGGAGGTGGGTGTGCCCAGCTCTAAAACCAGCCGTAGAATGCCTCCTCGCAGCCATCTTTAGCAAGCCCAGCTGAAAACAGAAATGAGCTGTGGATGCTTCATTTTGCCATGTTGCTTCAGGGATTTCTTGCCTGGGGAGAGTTCAACAAAAGGATCCTCTTCTCACAAAAGACCTTCTACCTTAGGTTCGTACAATTTCTCAAACTTCGCCTTCTAGCACTAAGCCAGCTTTCTGAATGGATATCCCACTGGTCCCATGAAGAAACGGAAGCAAAGACTGCACAAACTCAGCCTTCAGGACCTGGGCCACGCCTGTGTGCTCCAGCTCTCTCCGTCCGTGGCCCCCTCGCTCCTGGAGAAGGGCTGCGGGGAGCCCTTTATCGCCCTTCTTGGTGCTGACGGACCCCCGCCGCCACCCCGAACCTCTTTACCAGCGCCATTCTTTCTCCCACATAGACTGCGTGCGGAGAGTCCTAAGACAACTGCCGCCAAAGAATAAACTCCAGGAGGAGGCTGTGGAGCCGGCCGTCCCGTCCCACCGGCAGCCGGCCCAGCAGGAGGAGACCGCCGGCACTCACCATGTCTTTGATCTGGCAGTGCCCGTAGCTGAAGACGATGGCGTTGGGGGGGTTGCCCACAGGCAGCATCACTGCAAAGGAGATGCACATGGTGACGGGGATCAGGGTGTAGAGTGGGTTAATGTGCAGCGTTTCGGACTAGAAGAAGAGAATTCACAGAAGCATTAGCATGGACGTGAGACTGCCATTTCCTGGGCTTAACGTCAAAGATGTGCTGTAAACAACGGCTTGGTGCTGGCCAGCCTCGGCTGGACCCCTTACGCCAGGGGTCGGGAAATCACTGCCCTCCAGGGCACACGAATGTGCTCACGCTACTTGCTCTCTCCCCATGGGAGCGCGGCTCTGCCTTACTCCTCGGAGGGGTGTTTCACTTCTCAGTGCTGGTCAAAGGAAGTGGTCTTTGAATTTCATTCTTTAGCTGAGAAATTCTTTCTTGGAATACAAATCTCAGCATTAGGCTGCTTTGATTGAAGTAGAGACCCCTCACTGTTGGGGTACAGAACTAAGGGGCCTTTTTTTCTGGGTAAGCTTCTTGCCCTACATGGATGTGAACCCATCGGCTGGCTCTTGGGGTTGCCAAATTTTATCTAAGCACTCTCCCATGCTCCAATAATGAGATGGTGGGAGGCAGGGGATGGAGGGGGGCATCTGAACATAAGCCAAGATTTTGGGGTCAGAAAGAGCAGGGGGCCACTGTTCTGTCGGGAACGGGGAAGAGCCTTCATCCCATAGGTTCCGCCTCACGAATGGATGTATCGCGTCTGGTGCATTACCTTCGGGGCTGCCTAGCCAGGCTGAGCTGGCAGCTGCTGCCCTGCCCTATTCCATTCACAACGCATTGTTCTGAGGGCGTGGAATGAGGCTGGCCTTGCTCCCGACCCTCAGAACCTCTGGGCACTGAAATTGGGCGGAGGTGACGGTAGAGCTGTGACCTTGGTCCTTGCCTCTGAGTGTCCTTCTGGGAGCATTTTGTCTCCATTTTCTGTAGTTACTTTCCAGCTCTGCTCTTAGGTCTTATCACAGGAGACAGAGGATGATGATGATTCTGGGGACCTGGAGTCCTAGGGTTGTGAGGTTTCCATTCAGGGATGCCCCCAAACGAACCTAGTCTTTTCGGAAAGGGTTTCTAGAACAGTTGCTGTGGTTTTTTTAATTTATCTATTTACTTACCAGTTGCTTTTGGGAAAATGTAAGTTTTCAAACTACAGTTTGAATACCAATGAGTGAAGGCTGTGGAAACGGCCAGAAGAGAGAGGACAGCCATGGAAGCTGCGCCCTGGCCCAGGCCTGCCCCCGCAGGCCCCTGGGCGGCCTTCCCGGACATCCGGGAGCCCCGCGCTACTCACCAGGCTGCACAGGATGGGCAGGAAGATGGTGATGGTGGCAGGGTTGCTCACAAACTCGGTGACAATGGACACCAGGATGCATGCCAGCAGGGTGACCGCCCACGGTGGGAGGCTGCTCAGGGACAACATCTGGTGCCCGATCCATGTGGAGAGGCCAGAGCTCTGCGGGCCAAGGCATCGTTAGAAGAAAGGAGGAAAAGCACGTTCCCGGGGCAGCTGGGACTCCAGGGGCCAGGGCTGTCGGGGGCTGAGGAACCACACGGGTGCTTGAACTCACCTCCCTGTTTTCGGGCAGACTGGACCCAGCGGCATTTCTGATTTTTACGATTAGATCATTTTTGTAGCCCCTGATTTTTTTTTATTTTTGTGATTGTACAACATTCAGTCCTAGGGTTTCCTGCTCAGTTGCTGTCACGGGAATGGAGAGCCACCCACCCTAATGCTTGGCAGGGGCTGAAGATCCTTGGGGTGATGGGCTCCTCAACCTCAATCTCATTACTCTCTCTCCAGCCTCCGACACACTCACTGTCTGCAGCCAGTCAGCAGCGGCCTTTACAATGCCAAGTGTGATCCTTCTTTGAAATATTTCTCTCACCCCCCGAGAGAGGGAGAAACTATGAACCTCTTTAGATAGTAACCATTCCTGTATTTTGAGGGGAAGCGAGCAGGCTGAGCTGAGCATTAGGAGTTTCACCTGAGTAATGAAGGGGAGAAGGATTACTAGCCCCTCTGCACTGAGTGGGGCAGGTGCCTCCTCACTGGCCTGTAAGCACGGGCATTCAGCCGCAACCTGTCATAGGTTCAAATCCCATCATGGCCGACATCAGGGTCTACAGCCTGCCTGTGCTTTCTGAAGATACCGGATACGAAAGCGTATTGCCAATCTTGAACTTGCTCCAGTAGCAACATTTATACATAGCCACTCCAAGAAACCAATATTCCCACTTGCAATGATTCATTGGGGTGGAAGCTGTTCGTCTGGCAATGGGGAGGGCTCTGCCCTTTCCAAAAACATGAAGAGCAGTGTTTCGTTTTTGTGCTAAAAAAAACCCCAGGTTGCCTTATGCAACCTCCCGTCCTCCTCTCTCCTCTCCCTTCTATGGCTGATGCGCTCTGATTTTCCCTATTTACCCGAGAGACTGCAAATGCAACGGAGAAAGGAGGAGCGCGGCAGAAAGCAAGGTGAGACTGTCAAGCTCTGTTCATGTTTCACAACTGAAGACAGCCCCTCTGTATTGTCGGCCGGCTACTTTGCCGCCTCCAAATCATCAAAAGCTCTTTGGACCTCCACAGTGCCCAGGCTTCCTCGTGGCCAGCTCGCAGAGAGCTGATGAGCAGACCTTCAGAATTCTCTCCGTTGCAGCCATTTTAACCTGGGCATACTTTCCTTTCTTTTTTCCCTCAATTGACTGACTGTTGCAAATCCAATGGACTACACCATTTCACGGTTGGTACAGAGCCTGGGGACCTGTAGGAAGCCTGTAATTGTAGCTCTTGTAACACATTAAACCTTGCTCAGTGGGCAAAGACGGGGGAGGGAGGGCAGTTCACACAGAGGAAACCGTGCATTTTTTTTTATATAAAGAAATGGAGTTTTACTTACCATGTTATCCAAACAGCACTTGTAAGTAAAGTGAAAAAATTTAATGGTGGTTATTTTCCCCCAGAAGAACTATTTTATACTATAATCTGAGATAAATTGACAAATGAGACTACAAAGTTAGAAAAAAACTCAACAAAGGAAGTCTTCATAGTTTAAACCCTTGGTATGAAAACATTTTGCATTGGATTTTCCTCACTAATGTCAAGACTGAAGTGATTTCAGACTCAGTAGAAATTACATACATTGTACCTGAATCATTAAAATTAGTGAGTCAAGGTTTTGCAGAAATGTAAACTGTACTATCTGTCATACATGCCCAGTTTTGGTTAAAAAGAGAAAGATCTTGCCAGCCTAGGCTTGGAGGCCAGAATTAACCACTGAAACTCAATAAAGATAAATACGATATCCGGAACTTGGAGTTAGAAATATGGACAGCGTATACAGAACTGGTTGGAGGACTTGAGACCTAACAGTGGCTAACAAGGAAAAGAATGAGGAGTTTAGTTTACTGAAGTTCCAGCCTAAATGTTGACATGAGAGCCAAAGGAAAACCTTGTAAAATCTTCCTGCAAATACAGGATGGTGCTCGGATGAGATGCGAGAGATGGGCTGGGGGAGTATAGCTGCTTTATCCTCACTACCCCTGGACCGAGTCTGAAGAAGGCCAAGGGCACACCGCTGAGCGCCGAGAAGAGAGCCAGCGTGGTAAGGGGCCACTGCTTTCATGAGGAATAGTTAAAAGGGCTGAGGAGTTCTAGTTGGAAAACCGTGATCTGGGAGGATTGATGTTATTACTTTAATAATTATCACCTAAAGAGGTTTCCGGAGAACAGAGCCAGACCGTCAGGAGAAGCCCCCCAGAAGACCGGAGCTGAATGCAAGTCACCTGTTCTTTGTTCCCTGCTGGAGCAGCGCCCTGTCACTGCAGGGGTTCAGGTTAGGGCGTCTCTGAAGGAAATCTCACACTGGGGGTGGAGATGGGACTCAGTGTGCCTGTAGGTCACTCTCTGTGACTCAGTAACGATGCAGATAGCAGTGGTCCATGAATTTAGAACAGGGTAATGTGCACAGAGAGGCTGGGGGAGGGCCGGTGTGAACCTTCACCGATTCATTCGTAAGGTGGTTTTCTGTTGTAGGAAGGGCTAACACTGTAGGAAATTCAGCTGTTTCCCATCAGCTCCCTTTAAAAGAGCTCATCCCAAATCCTCCCAATCAGGAAATCGGGGGGCATTTGCATCAGCTTTAGCCTGTCCTCTCCAAAGGGGGCTCACCATGCATAGGGACTGACTGAGGGACAGTTTGCTGTGTGTCATTGAGGGGTGTCCCTGGGCCCTTACAGACACATCTCCTGTCACCAGCTGTCACATCGGCAGGAGGAGATGGCTACAGAATCTAGTAAACCTGCCGTGGCGGTGCAAGCCCATCAACGGGGTGTGAGTGCCACATGCCACGACTGCGGCACAGCTGATGTGCAACTCTGGTCCCAGCAGCGCTCCCGTAGAAGCGCCGGGAGGACAGCACATCTGTTCCTGGCTACCCTGCTTCCCTTCCCAGTGACATGGGTGAACAGTCAGTCACCTCTCGGTCAGCTCCTTTGAATCTTCCCACCCAGAACCGGAATGATTGGTAAGGTAGCTGGAGAAATACCCGGTCAAGAAAGAGCAGAATTCAAGAGCTACCTTGCTGCCGGAAGCCAGAGCGTAGCCTCCTCCCACCAGGATGACGATCTCCCAGGGCATGGTCTTCTGGAAGTCCTTCCACGTGATGATGGGCTCCACCCTCGGCGAGGGCTCCTGGTCCTCCCCTGGGTCACAGGTAGACAGGGAGGTGGAGCCAGATGCACCCTAACGGGTGCGATTTGTGGAGAGGGGGACCGAACTAAGGCACTGGATGGTTTGGGAAGCTGCCCTGCTGTGTTTGGGCAGAATCGAAGGGCCTTGGTCGGGCTCCTGAAAATTCTGACTTGGGCATTGTGTGACTGGAGCCAGCCCCAATGTGTCCCCTCAAACTCTCACCATCCTTCTTTTTCCCAAAGCAAGGCTTCTTCGCTGGAATCAGGAAGAGGAGGAAGCCAAGGAAGATGGAGACCGTGGCATCGGTGCGGTAGCCTTTCCTGGCAAAGAGACAAGCAAGCTGGACGGGAGGGTCAGGACGCCCCTGGGCAACACGGCGTCTTGGGACAGTCTGAACACAGGCCCCTTTGTAGGACAGCCTGGAGGGGGCGTCACCCTTCCTCGCTGCCAGTTTTGCTGGCTGTGCAGCAGTGGTTTTAATGGGCAATGGTTCACGTCTGGAGGCAGGGCCTGGCCAGGGGAGATGACTCAGTGCGAATTTGTGGGCCTGCAGATTGGGGTGAGTCCTGGAAGGAGTGACGAGGAGTTGCGAAGACAGAGAATAGACAAGGGTGGGCCCTCTTTCCTGTGGGGATCACACCTCCCTGTGTGTCTTTTCTCAAATGGGAACCTGTGTGGGGAGAGCATGAGGCCTGTGGCCCCGGCCCTCAGGAGAGGATGCTGGGTCAGGACAGGAGCCTCCGTTTGCGGTTCCCTCCCCAGGCCTCAGCTGCTCCATGGCCGTAGTCTCTTGACATTTGGTGTTTTACTTTATGGGCATTTCCCCTTTAAGTCTCCTAGCAACCCACGAGACAGCTGAGGTCCTAAGAGCCTGAGTCACGAGGCCAAGTTCAGAGAGCTGCAGAAGCGGCTGCACTGGGTCCCCGCCCGTGACTCAGACTCCATAGACTACCCCTTCTCCCTGAAGCTCCCCTGAAAAGGGGGACTTTCCTGGGAATGAACTGTCTTCCTGGCTTCACACCTGTCCCTGAGAATCTGGAAGGAGGCACCGGTAGAAACTGCCCCGAGAGTTTACGTGACGGGGTTGTTCTTAAGGAGGGGACGCTATCACTTACTTTTCAAAGAAAGAGTCCCAGCCGGGAACAAAGCCAGGCTCCCGGGTGAACCACAGCACGGTCATCAGGATGAAGAAAAACCCAGTCACCATCTCAGGGTAGCTACGGAATAAAACAGGACAGTTCCTGGCAGCTGCCACTTGCTTCGTGAGGCTCCTGTGTCCAGAGCCCCCGGGCGGGAGGCAGGCAGCAGTTGCTGCTGAGCCACTCTGCACGCTGGAGTGCAGTGGGAAGAAGGCCGAGACCATGGCGGACGGCGGCATTACCACACTCACTGGAGACGCTGAGGTGGGGTGCGGGGAGGATCACAGCATCACACGGGTACGAGATAATCGAAAATACAGCCTTCAGACACTGCTGGTCTGAGGACGAATTGCCACAGCCTTTTTGAAGCAACCTGACAATAACTCTCGGGGCTTTCAATTTGGTCATTCCTCTTATCTAAGAGAAGAGCCAGAAATGCACTTGGAAGCATTATCCATTCAAAAGCATTTACATGTTTTTAGGGAAACAACCGACTTATCCACTGACATTCCATGGCCTCGAATTCCTTTCGGCACAGCTGTTACGATGAGGTGCCCCTACTCATGGTGTTTGCACGGCAGTTACCCCCTGGGCACACGCGACAGTCTGATGCCACATGAAGCCAGGCAAGCTATGAAACTTCAGTATGGACGGAGTTTTACCAAAAACACATACAGTTTTGCTCACACACATGGAAAGAAAAGAGAAGGGACAGGACATCGCGTTAACCGTTGTTCATGGTTGACACTGGGATGCCGGGAATACAAGTCCGTTTTAACTCTGTATATTTTTCTGTATTTTTGAAGTGTTTAACAATGAACATGTATTCCTTTTATAAATTAGTTTTTTAAAAAAGACAGCTTAAACTTGTATCCTTTTGCCCAAAGTTGGACATGCCAATTGCCACAGAAGGAGAAACAGCAGGAAATGGGACGTACGGCCACGGTGGGAAAGCTGGTAGAAATGGCTCTGAAACAGCTAAATTGTAAAATGAATGAATGAATGAATGAATGAATGAATGAATGAATGAAATCAATAAAATCAAACTGTAAGAAAGAAAGAAGAAGGACATGGCTGAGGGTCAGTGGGTGGGTTCTCTGACGCTCTGTCTTCAGGTCTGTGTCTGATGCTGCCGGAGGCTCTCAAATACAGTATGAAGTCCCCAGCTCCCTGCGAGTGGCCACTGGGCCTGCGGTGGCCCATCCTGAGCAATGTGGGGAGGCCTGACTTGCCAGAATTCAGTGAGAGTGTGGCTGAGCTGCCTCGCCTTGTTCTGTGCCCCCCGGCTGCCCGTCTGTGACCCTCCACCCCCACGCCTTGGCTATATCTTAGCCCCGAATATAGTGAAGGGGAGGGGCGGCCACCCGGAATCTGAGCCTGGATCCGTGGTTGTGGGGCCCCCCAGCTCCAGGGCACGTCGGGAACAGGGCTGCTCTGTGCTGGCTGCCCGGGCCGTGCTTTCTCTCCTGGAGGACAGGAGGCGAATGGCGGATTCGTACCTGATGGCTCCTAGCTTTTCGTACTCCTCTCGGATCCTCTTCTCGGACAACTCTTCCCTTTTGGTCTTATTCTTCTTGCTCAGAGAGCAGGTCTCTTTAAAACTGAGAAGGGAGAATGAGCAAAAAAATAAACATGGGAGACCAAGTATTAAGTAAACGCTACATGACTGGCGTGCTCTGGACACTTCTCTCCCCCCTCAACCATATGGTAGGTGGGCACGCTGCCCCCGCAACCCCACCCGCTTTTATATGTCAAGTTACCTCTCATCAACCTTCTTCCCTAGCCTTTGGGTTATCCATCTAGTGCTTAATCATCACGAAGCTACACCTTGTGGACTTATGCAGGCGTATTTGTGTGAGGTCGTTTCTATATACTTGTGTGTTACACGTGTGTGTGAGTGAGTGTGTTTATCTGTCTAGAGTGTTGGTTTTCTATTTGCAACGCTGGATGTATGGAAGTATTCAGCTGTCATTGCTTTGACAACAGCCTCTGAGTCATAAAATAGGTGTCAGCTCAGAGAACACTCCCTGACTGATGGGAACACTGAATTCCATGGACTAATAGCAAAACCTCCTATATAATAATTCTTCCCTTTATGTGCTGGAGGCCTGTGGCCCTCATCAAATCTGGAGTAGACCTAGGCTAGTGGTTTTGAAGAAGAGGCTTGTCAAGCAGATTAATGTGCAAAATAACATTGCAAGAGGAGCCTCCAATTATATTGAGGGAAATGAGCATCTTCCATACGACTACTAAATTAAATCACTCACATCTAAGGCACCTTTTCCTTGGAATCACATTTCTTTAGCAGTTAGTTGAAATTACTCTGTGTTGAGAGCAAAGAAACTTCGTTAAACACTCTTTAATCCAGACTCTCTATAAATTGACAGCTCCTCTAACCAATCAGTTGTAGTTGAGAACGTGACGTCATGAGCTCATGGTGAGGTGCACAGTCACATATGTTTTGCGCATTGAGAGCAAACCACGCCTGACGTGCAACCTAGTCCACCGTAGTCTGCTAGGGGCACCCTCTCAGTCCTTTGGTGGCTCCCTCTCGAGCAGTGGGTGCCCTCCAGGGCTTGTGCTGCGACCCTGGGTGACAGGAGAGCCTCTGCCATGCTGGCAGGGCCCGGGACTCACTTGCAGCCCAGGAACAGCCAGTGCATCCAGAACCAGCTGACCACCAGCATGATGAGGGAGATGGGGAAGCTGAAGAGGAACCAGGTGCCAAAGTTGACCACCTCAGCGGCTGGGTACTGGCTGGAGGGGACAGAACCAGGTCAGCGATTAGAGAAGGTGGATTTCCCATGCTGTTTTGATGCTAAATGCTCCTTAAGAAGACAGACGGCAGGACCGACATGGGGATAGTGGTAACAATATGGTGAAACACAACCTAGAACTCACTTACTGGACAGTTGCGTCTGCACAGAGCCAGGCCAGGAATTAGGAAGGAAGCTGAAAAAGGCATCTTAGCAGCCAGAATTGGAGTCAGTGAAGTTTGTATACTTTGCACTCAGGGAAATCGCTCAGGAGCAGTTTGCTCTTAATTTATGCAAAGATTCTGATAAGTTTACTTATCTGGTTTCCAAGACAACTGAGAATGGAGAGGGCAGCCTGGTATACATTAGGAGTTTTGATTCTGGGATACGAAGCATTAGTGCTGGAGAACTTTGGACTCCAGAGCCTCATGAAGGTTCCAGGTGTTAACTGTGCCTAATGGAGAACCAAGACTTGGCATCTGCAAACCCTTTATCAGTCCTGCATCCACTGCCGTCTCAGGATGCCATGGAGGCTGCCCAGGAAGCCAGGACGGACCCCACGTGAGCCCTGACGTCAGCCTAGCGACACCTGTGTTTCTTTACCCTTGGACTCTTCTTGCTGGGGCTGGGCATAGAGCACCTCTAAGGGGGAGAACCCTGTGCCCCCCTTTTCACTGCATGGGGAAAGAAAGAAGGGCCAAGAGCAGGCTCCTCACAGAGAGAATGCAACGGAAGCACAGGGTGTAAGAGTGTGTAATCTCCTGTCGTCACTGGGACATCCGCTTTTTTGTGCTGTGGCCTGGCCATGAATCTACCTTTAGTAATACCTGGGTGCCTCTCGGAGAAGTTACGACAGCCTATGCCCTCCCTAAGGGCCAGCATGGGCCACTGATAGTGGGCGCTGGGAAGCAGGGCTTTTGGATGAGACATACTGGTACATCATTCAGTGGTTCACTGCCCTGGGCGAACAGGCGTAAGTCTGTTGTATCATTTCTCCTCTGCACGCAGAAGCCCAGACCCTGGACCCAGGGAAAAGAATGGACTTTTACAATAGATGGAATAGACTTTTGTGGAGAAATAAAAGGGCCTAATACTGTTGATAGCATTTTAAAAAGTGAGAATACGTGTACTGAGTGTAACAACTAATTTGTAGGTGTTTGAGGTGAACTCTGGGGGTGGTCTGTTCACCTGTAGCTAGAAAGCACAGTGGCACTTTCAGACCAGTGGGGACCGGGGAGCCCACCTTCCTGTCACAGACTTCCTGTGTCCAGGTAAGCCACAGTTGAGACTAAGGGTGCCATTCACCGCCCAAGAAGTGGATGAAGGGAACACGAACTGGCCCAACCACAAAGTGAAGCAGAGATTGAAGAGCGGAAGTCTCCGAGCCTGGGCAGAGTAACAGGGTGGGAGGGGTCCGTGAAGCTCGGATCCCAAGGAATCAGGCCTTAAACGTTCATCAGCCCTTCCTCCTCCCTCCTCCCTTCCCCTTTTCCTTCCTTCTTCTCTTCCCCTTTCTGCTAACATGAAAGATGTGTTTCTCCTCTTGTCTACGATCAATTTCTCCACTCTGCTCTGGGTCCTACCCCTTTTTGTTTCCCCAGTGACATCGCTCTGTCAATTGTCCCCTCTCTCCCAACCTTTAATGCCCCTCTCATCTGGATCCTTCCCATCAGCACTCAGATGGCTTCCACCTTAAAAACCCGTTCTTGACCCTACTTCGCTCTCCCTTTATCATCGTCCTGTATCTCTCCTCCCTTCATAGCTGAGTCTCCATCTCCTCAGTTTCTCTAACTCCTCCACTCACTGAAATTTGGCTTCTTTTCCAATCACTTGACCGTATTGCTCTTGCCTAGGTCACCAGTAGCCTCCATGCCACCAAATCAGATGGATACAGTTTTGTCCTTGTTTTGCCTGATCATTCATTCAGGCAACTTGAAAATATGGACCACTCCTTCCTCCTTGAAACTCTTCCTTCCTTTGGGTAGAAGGACACTGAATTTCCCTCATGCCTGTCTGATACTGTTTTATTCTCTCGTTCATAGTCTACCCTCATTGCTCCAGCCTCGTATCTGTGCCCCCTGCTCTCCTTACTCTACGTGTCCCCCTGAGAAATCTCCTCCACCCTTAATGGCTTCAGTCCCCACATGCACACCACCAGGACCCACTACAATCTAATCTGCGGCGCTCAGTACAAATTCAAATGTGGAGCCCCTCATTCAAATATTATTAAAAATTTCACCCTGGCTGGTGTGGCTCAGTGGATTGGGTGCTGGCCTATGAACCAAAAGGTTGCCGGTTCGATTCCCAGTCAGGGCACATGTCTGGGTTGTGGGTTCGGTCCCTGGTTGGGGCTTGTACGGGAGGCAACCGATCGATGTTTCTCTCTCACATCGATGTTTCTCTCTGTCTCTCCCTCTCTCTAAGAAGCAATGAAAAAATGTCCTCAGGTGAGGATAAAAAGAAATTTCCAGATGGAGACAGTGGAGTGTTAGCCAAGCACGGGACCCTTCAGAGAGCGGTGGCCCTGTGACTGTGTGGGTCACACACCCAAGGAGACAGTTGCGCAGGCCACAGCAAATCCGTGCCGTTAGCCTAGAAATTTCTCAGAGAATCAGAGCTGCTTCTCCTAGCTGCACACCTCAATTTCTGCACCACATTTCCTCCTTTCCCCCTCAGGTAGGTGAGGGCAGGTCTGTCCCCCACGGCTGAGGCCACGAGCCCGACAGACGTGGCCTTCCCCTCTCTCTTCCTGCCAAGGGCCATCAGGTCTGCCTCTGAATGTCTCTCAGAGCCACCACTCTGCTCCCCTGCCACTGTCATCCAGGCCACCACCCTCTCTCCTGGGCAGCGTCCTGAATTGTCTTCCTGCTGCCTGCTTTCTCCTTTCTAGTCCTTTTTCCATTTTTTACAAAATCGAAAACAAGCTTTCAAAACTATACATCTCATCACCTCGTTTTAAGGCTAAAATCCTTCAAAGGCTTCTCCTGGCCTTTTGAATGAAGGTTCCTCAGAGCAGGGGTCCCCCACCCCTGGGC
>CM052549.1:72158498-72174316 GCA_028533065.1 Trachops cirrhosus
CAGCTCCTCGCCTGCGGTTCTGCGGGGTCTTCAAAGTGACATTTTAGGAAGAGTTAGAATGACCTCCCTTTTTCCTGCCCAGGTCTCTCAAGCCAGGGCCCAGACTCAGTTTACCCTGTTACAGAAGAGGGTCTAAGAGGGGGATTCCATAACTAAGCCCTGCTTCAGTGTCCCAGGAGGGGGATAAAAGTAACACCCAACCCCCAAGGTAGATTTCAAAAAGGCCTCCCGGTCATTCACGACAGCAGAGACACAGACCACGAGCCCCTTCCAGGGAGGTTGGGACGGTCGATATCACTGCATGAAAGGAGCAGAGGCAGCTGTCCGATCTGGGGAAATGCCCCCTGTGAACTCTCTCCCTTATTTGCAGCAAGAGCAGAAAAACAACCGACAGCGCTATCCCTTAAATGTCACGGCCCGAACACTGGCCGCGCCCTGCACATCGGCTGACCAGTGGCGGTGATAAAGGGCCTGGGATTCTCCGAATATTTTCTCCAGTAGGTAGCCGAGACCTACTGGCCAACAGCGGAGCCCGGTTCAGTTCAGCCAGCATCGATTGAGCTGCCTGCCAGACACTGGCCAGCTACGGGGGCCGGGGCCCCTGTAATCAAACCTCACAGAGTATCTTGGGGTGTCTGAATGTAAGCTTCCCTGTTGAATTTTGAGGAGGTTGTGAAGGGACAAAAGGAAGTCCGTGTGAATTCCACGGGTAAACTGAGTGAAGAGGGGGCCTCTCGGTCTGTCTTCTGCTCTAAGGAAAGTCCAGCTAACAGTGATGGTAGCTCATCCGGTTCTTAATGCTGCCGGGTGAAGGTGGCTGGGTGACTCCCTTCAGTAACCTATTCTAGTTCTTAACAACAGTTATAGTAAAAAAGTCTGCCTTGTCTCACCCAAATTCTCCTAATTCAAAGCGAAGTGGTGCCTGAGACAAGGAACATTTCCGTCTCTCATTTTTTTAAATATATTTTATTGATTATGCTATTATAGTTTTCCTATTATCCCCCCTTCATTCCCCTCCATCCTGAACACCCTCTCTCACCCACATTCCCCCCTTTGGTTCATGTCCATGTGTCATAAGTTCTTTAGCTTCTACATTTTTGTTCCCTTCCTTTCTTGTATCACCTTGTCATAACGAGGACAAGAAAGACTGAAGGTTCTCAGGAAGGGACAGTCTCGTGTCAGTGAGGGAGGGGTATTCTGTCCCCTTTATCTTCGGCTGGAGTCAAGGCCTGCCCCCCGTCTCCTTCAGAGGACGGGGATGGGAACCAGCGAGGTCGGTGTGCTAAAGGCCTTTGAACTCCTTTTGGTAGTCTTATTTCTGCAACAAAGGGGATATTTCTCTAAATTGCATTCTTTTCCAAACGGAGCCTTTTAATTTTTCCACTACTGATTCTGTTGTCTTATCAGCACTTCCAAAAAAATGTTAACTTCTCTGCGATCTTTTGGCCCCAGAGGATTGTCAGCGGGAGCGACAGCCAATACTGTCAGTTCCCGTTTCCCAAGCCCCAGCCCCATCATCCGTCCGCATCGGGAGGGAGCCAGGGCCCATCCAGCCAAGCTGGGCTCATCTCTCCTGATGACTTTCGCTGGCTACGCGACCTTTTGTGACTTTTGTGCAGGGGAGTGAGGACACGAGTTCTGAACCCAGGGGAGAGATAAACAGAACAAGACTCGTCAGGTTCCTTGGTCACCAGACAGCCTCCGGGCAGGGCAGGGTCAGCTGAGCCCAGATGGTTTAGAACTGCATATAAATGGAGGAACCCACAGCCAGCGTGGATCTTCTATGCAGAGGCCCTCCGAGTCCATCCTCAAGGCCCTTGGACAGTGACCTCCCCCAACAGTACACCAGTGACCATTAATCAGCACTACTTCAGGCAACCAGCATTACTGGAGACCAAGGTTAAGAAGGGCTAATTTTTTTATAATGGTGTATTAATTCATTCTTTGCACCCAAGAAGCTGTGCAACCAGCAAAGTGAGTGGCCCTGGGGAAAATGCCGGTAAATTTCCCAGCCTTCCGGGTGACAGAGCTCAGTACTTCCTTTGTCCACAGAACACTTCCCTGTGCTCCCAGCAGGTGGACTGGAGTCCCAGAGCGAGGAGAACTGGACACTGCTGAGGGTGCTGGTTTCGACCAGGGACAATTTTCCCCACAAGGGACATTTCACAATATCCAGAGACATTTTAGGTTGTCACAACTGGGGAGGTGCTCCTGATACCTAGTGGGTAGATGCCAAGGGTCCTGCTCAACATCTTACCACACACAGGGCGGCTCCCCACGGCAAGGAACTGGACGGCCCCAGATGGGCCAGGCTCAGAGCTCACAGGTGAGCCGATCACACAAATTGATTCCTTCCTTCATCCCAAGAACATCTAGTGATTGTTCAGCGTGACAGAAAACTGTCCTGCCCCAGTCCAAGTTAAAGCTGGGAATGCCACCTTTATATATGACCTTGGCCCTGAACACTGCAGAGAGTTGTAGTCCCTGCCCCACACAGTTTCAGGAACAAGCAGAGCTGTGATGTCCCAACGGTGCGGGACCCACCCTGGTGCCAGCCAGTGCAAACCACATGCCAGGCATCTGTTCAGCCAAGGAGCAGCCACTGCTTCACACACCAGTGGAGAGGACCCACACGTGCCCATCACACTCCGCCTTGCACCTGCCAGGGCTGCGTCCCAGTGCCCGAGTCTGAGCCTGGGTGCCCGCTGCGTCTGTCCTGGGTCTCGTCTGGAATCTCAGTGCCAGTGGCCACCCCTGTGACTAACTGCCCCCTCTCATCCCCTTCCAGGAGGCGGCGTGTGCTTACGTGCTGATCGTGACCGCTGTGTACTGGGTGTCCGAGGCAGTGCCTCTCGGAGCTGCGGCCCTGGTGCCCGCCTTCCTCTACCCGTTCTTTGGAGTCCTCCGATCCAGCGAGGTGAGGCCCCTTGCGGACCAGCCCCCTGCTCAGGTCAATGCCAGGCCAGCGAGAGAGGGTCCGAGGGGAAGGGAGATACACAAAGCACTTCAGGGGACGGCTCCTTCATCCTCTGGAACAACCGCTTAGCACTAGGCCTTTGCACCCGGCTGCTCCAGACCCTGCGTTCCTCTCCCGCTACCCTTGGCCTCATCTCCCTCAATGGCCCCTTGCAGTGGTTTGCGAGGGAACGTGACTTTGGGAGGAGAAAAGGAAGTTAGTCATTGTTACTCCTGGGGCTGGAGAAGGGCAGCATTGGAGGAGCCAGAGGGCGCGTTTTATTATTGGGGGTGAAAACTCCTATGCCATCTGTCTGGTAAAGTGGCGACTGGGTTACAGGGAGCAGTTTAGGCCAAACAGAGTCTGTTTAGTTAGACTTCAAACTCAGATCCAAAGACAGCGCCAATAAGAGAGAGGACACGGGTTACAGCTCTTTGCGAGCCAGTTAACGCTGAGCCGCAGCCGCCGGCCGCCCCCACGCCAGCGTGTGCCAGGGTCACTGGGGAGAGCCAGCCTGGGCGTCAGTAGGAGCCCCATTCCAGACAGACCAACCCTTGTCACACAGCCCCTTGCCGTGTCTCAGGCCGTTCTCCCACCTTGGAAAGTTCTCTCCAACTCCTTCGACCTTTAAAATCCTACCCATCACCCTCTTCGGTGAGGCCTTTCCAAAGCCCCTGGCTAAAAGTGTGGCTCCCTTTAGCCTTTACATGGTACATGAGATGCACCAGGTGTCAACTTTCTGCAGACCTGTTCCCTCTGCACCGAGATCCCCGCCCCCTAGGACATATAACGCCTGTGGCCCGTGGGCCCTCAGTTGATGCTTCTCGATCGCAACGTCTCTGGATGGTGTGTCCATAGTGTACTCTCCACAGGGAGTCAGGCACGTGAATGAGGGTCAGTGTGACTCTGGGACTGTGGCTTTCATCTCTCATATTATTCACTCAACATTCAGAAAAGTATTTTCTGAGTTTTGTGTTGACCACATGCAATACAGGATGTACGGATACCCGAGGGTGACAAAAGTGAAACACGTCATTTCTGCCCTCTTAGATCTCACCGCCAACACTTCTGAGTTTCCCACTGTCGGCTCGGTGCATGCCTGCACGGGGTCCCTTTTTATGGTGACTTGTTGGTCCCCAGGTATTAAGAGTTGGTCGCGCACAAAGCTTAGACTGCCTTCTCTCTGCGGAACTCGGGAGCTGAAAAAAGATATGAGCTGATAGAAATGACGCCTGACCTTGAGAAGTTCCTATTCTGGCAGGGAGAAAGTACAAAGCGCGTGGAAAAACACAGCAGACCCTAGGCAATCATGCCTCATTTTCTGGCATTGTGGAGGATTTACATAATTCCCCGTGAAGGAATGTCGTAGATAAATAAAATTCATTCTGTCAAGGACCCAAACTTCATGTTGACCATTTTTTGATTAAAGCCTTTCTCAAAGGCTTTCTAATTTCCCTGGTCTTTTAAACAGAAGTCGCTGAACAGAGATTAACTTTTCCTTTGGAGCCTTCACAATTTCCAGGGGAAAAAAAAAAATTCTCGATCAGGGGAGCCAATGTGGGCGGGATGATAGCACGGTTGAGTAACTTGAATGCTGGTTGAACAGCTGGACCTAAAGAGTCTTGAGTAACATATTGGCATCGGACTAGAGAGAGAGCTCGAATGAAAATAGAAAAGGCATGTTATTGAATTTGCAGATGACTCAATGATGGGCAGTCTAGCTACTGTACGGTGACAGAATCCATGCTGACAGAATGAGACAATGAACCAAAGCTCACAAAATGAAGCTGAATAAGGATAAATGTCAGCGGTGCATGTGGAAAAGACCCTGACTCTCGGACGCATGAACTCAGCGAGAGTCCTCTCTCAGTGCCACGTGGCTGCCAAAATTTCTGGCATTTCCCATATGCCAGGCACTGTGGGAGGTCTTTGACATGCATTCGATCATTGAGTCTCTATAAATGGCTGTTATTCTTACCTTCACTTTACAGAGAAGGAAACTGAAGCTCAGAGAGGTTAGGTAACTTACTGGAGGTTCCACAGCTGTACGTAGTGAAACTTGAATCAGGATTATATGATCCCAGAACTTTGCTCTTCCCCTCTGGCCAAAATGTTCTGAAATGGGCTGAATTGATAAACATGTGTGTTCAGAGTATCTGGTTCTGGATAAGGAGCTCATTCAGGGATAGGTGGCCAAGGCACCCAAAACCTAGAATAAGATTCACATGAGGAAAGAGAAAACTCAGGAGGGGGGTGACTTCTGGCTCCTATAGGTCATCACACCAGGCTCACAGGTCAAACCAGAACCAAAGACCCAAAGCGCCATAAGGGAGATCCGCCCTGTGGAAGGGGCTCCGCGTGTTCCCATCCTCCAAGTGTAAGCCAGGCGACCGTGTCAGGGAGGCGAGAGGTGGGCTTTGTGTTTTGGCAGAGGGTCGGATGCTAAGGGCCCTTGGACTTTAGGATTCTGTGATCTTCTTGTGGACGTCCAGCCAGTACCTCCCTCCACTGATATACAGAGCTTGGACCTGTGTTTTAGTTTTTAGGTTTTTGTTTTGTTTTGCCTCCATTGTGACTCTCACTACTGTCATTCTGTCTGCTTCTAAAGTTCTCTAAGCCCTTCTGATGTGTTGCCACAGCCTGGGACAGTCCCTGTGTCAATCAATCCAGCTAAGAGTTACTGTTTAAGGGAGAGTGGCGTAGAGGAAGGGGCTGGAGGGCTCTTTGGGGGAGCAGACAGCATGGTTTGAATGCGGGAGTTTGGGAGGGTCTCCCGCACACCCAGAGTCAGGACTGCTTCTAGGAGTGGCTGCCTCTGCTCTCGATCTCTACCCACCCCCGCCCTACTCTAGCACACACGCACGCATGCACAGAGGCACACACACCCTTGCTGCACACCAGTGCTGTGTGAGTCCTATGGCATGAATCTGCCTCCCCATTTGTTCCCGATCTTCCTGGCCTCACCACACCCTGCAGGCTGCCCCCTCTGCCTACAGGTGTGGAGGATGTAGGCTGAGCCTCTGGGCCCCGCCACCTGCCTGGATCCAGGCTGCCTGTCACTCACAGCCCTCCAGGCACAGCCCAGAGCTGAGCCCCACACCCAGGCCTCACGTGTGGACTGAGCAGGCACCTCTAGAACTCACGGCCTTCCGAGGCCAAGCTCGTGTTTCTGTGGGCAGGCCTGCTCCCTGACAGTGAACCGCCCCTTGGCCTCTGGGCCCAGAGCCCGGCCCGGTTTCCCCCACTGGGCAGCTCAGACAGTCCCCGAAAGAAGTGGGGGCTCTTTATGTCAGCATTCCCAGCCACACAGGGGCTGAGCCAGCTCAGCACCCATCTGGGTTCTCTGCTTGAGACTTCTCTAGGTTACCATGTGCAAAAAAATATTTTAAGCAATGAAACCTTTTCTTTAGTGCAAATCCTAGGAGACCCAATGCATACGATGGATGGGAGAGGAAGGCCCGCTCAAACAGGGGACAGGGGCCCAGGCTGCTAGGGCCCTTCCCACAGGCAGTGAGTGTGATTCGAGAGCCTCTGCCCTCAAATCAGGTGACCCAGGTGATTCGGAGGAGCCCACATACCCTGGCCCAGCAGAAGCTGCATTCCTGCCCCCGGGACAGGCTGGGAGCCAGAAGCTGGCTGCGCGGCTGGGGCACTGGCGGGAATGACGGAGAGTGGGGCTCCGGCAATGACGGGAAACCATCCGGGCAACCCCTCTCCTGGGGTCTACAGGGTTTCGCTGCGAAGTCGTTCAGATGAACCACAAAACCCTCCAAAGAGGTCCACTGCCAGAGGCCACTGCTGGGCTTCTGAGGGCTGGTGACTTGCAGGGAGAGCCTGGGTCTGTGAGGCCAGCAGCAGGGTGCTGGGGGCTGCACTTCTGAGGGGACCCGCCCAATGCCACCAAATGCCCGCTTTGGGGAACGGAAACAGTCATCCCCACACCTCGCTGGTCCCTGGCTGCCCCCAGTAGGAGCAAGTAGAATGGCCGTGTGGACAGGGTCGGGGTCCACGGTGGGAGCAGGGGGTACCGAGCTGGAATCAGTGTTGTCACTAACTAACTGGTCTTGAGCAAGTCGTGTAACCTCTCTCAACTGCCATTCACTCGTCTGAAAACTGAGGATAATAGAAATTCCTGCCTCATGGGGAGTCGCGAGGATCTGAGACAATTCTGAGTGTGAATCTGAGGTTAACAGCTAGATTCCCATTCTCCTCAAACTTCTAGGAATAGAGCCACAACTCCCCTTTCCCCTTTTAAAAAACTATTAAAAGCCCTGGCTGGCATAGCTCAGTGGATTGAGCATGAAATGTGAACCAAAGTGTCGAAGGTTCGATTCCCAGTCAGGGCACATGCCTGGGTTGCAGACCAGGTCCCCAGTGGGGGCCACACGAGAGGCAACCACACATTGATGTTTCTCTCTCTCTCCTTCTCCCTCCCTTCCCCTCTCTAAAAATGAATAAATAAAATCTTTAAAAAATGTAAAAAAATTAAAAACCTCTCTAGAGCACAATCCATAATTGTTCCAAAGAACGGAAGGCTTCTGAAAGCTCGTCACTGACCGATGCCACCGGCGGTGCACTGACAATGGACGGGTGAGTTGACGGACTTCGTTCACCAGCACGTCTGTCCTGTGCCTCTCGGTCCGGGCTGGGCCAGAGACCTCTGGCTGTGCACTTGCCAATAAAGCGACCACTCTGCCAGGCAAGCTGAAGTCGGAACCCAAGCTCTTTGTTTTTTCAATCTTCACCTGAGGATACCGTATTTTTCAGACTATAAGACACTCCCCTCCAACCCCAATTTGGGAGGAATAATGGTTGTTAGTGCTACTGTTGAGTTCTGTTTACATTTACATTGGTGAAATGTTATGTTATTTGTGTTTTTAAATATTTTACCACATTTTTTGCTTCAAAAAATTTTTTTCCTATTTTCCTCCTCTAAAACCTAGGTGAGTCTTATAGTCCAGAAAATACGGTTTGTTTATTGATATTAGAGAGAGAGAGACACTGATGTGAGAAACATCAGTCAGTTGCCTCCTGTATGTGCCCTCTCCAGGGACTGAAACTGCAACCTAAGTATGTGCCCTGACCAGGAATCGAACCCGCAGCCTTTTGGTGTACAAGATGATGTTCCAACTCACTAACCTACCCGACCCGGGCTGGAACCCAAGCTCTCAATTGGTATACTTGGCTCCACCTTTTCAAAGCCGCCTCCTTGAGCCCAGCCCTTCTACAACACAGTCCAGAATCACCTCTGCTCTCCAAACGCAGTGACTGGGCATACTGAGAAAAACCACAGAGCAGAAAAGCAGAAAAGGCAATAAAACCGCCAACGCAAATGTCACAAAACCCATGCATTCTTCTCATGGGAGGAGCACTCATTTTAAAATCTATTTTCTCCGGGCAAATAATTCTAACAAGCTTCATTATTGAGTTTACAAACTCACAGAATATTAATCTGGGCAATTAGATAGTAGCGGAGAAATAAGGCTTAGTGAAAATGTGAGTTCTAAATGTAACACGTTTTAGAAAATGACTAAGATAATCCTCAAGAATCCTGGAACTGCGGTGCTCCTGAAGGGTTTTATTGTAAAAGAAACTCAGGGGGTTAGACAGCTAACAAACACCATTGCTGGGAGGGATTTCAACGATCAAAGCGAAAAGGCGGTTTTGCGCCTGGGCCCCTCTGCATGCTAACGAGGTCCGCCTTGGTGTGGCCCACTTAGTGTCGGGGAGCGCCCTGGTTGTCAACGCCACGGCCGCCTGCTGGTGTGCATGTGTCATTTCATCTTCACAACAGCTTCACAAAAGGTAGAGGCGCACCTAATCCTCATTTATTTTCACTTTCTAATGGTTTCACTTATTTTTAGAGAGAGGAGAAGGGACAGAGACAGAGAGGGAGAGGAACATCGCTGTGGGAGAGAAGCACGGATCGCTTGCCTCTCACACGCCCCCAGCCAGGACCTGGCCCGAACCCCAGGCGTGTGCCCTGACCAGGAATCCAACTGACAGCCTTTCACTTTTCTTTTCAGGAGGATGCCCTCCGCCCGCCCTCACTGAGCCACACCAGTCAGGGCCTCATTTATGTTTACATGAAAAAAATGAAGCCCAGAGAGGTCGAACAGCTTGCCCGGGGTCACACAGCCAAGTCCTGGCTGACTGCAGAGGCCCCATGCTTTACGACTTGCCTGCGTTACTCCCTAATCACAAACGACGCCAGGCTCGTCGCCCAAGCATGTGGCATCACTTAGAGGGGGAGGGGAGGGCACATGAGTAGACATGAGCGCTCCAAACAAAATAAGAAAACAGCACATCGTGCTAAACAGCTCGTCCTGGCTCCAAGTATTTGTTTTGGAGCCAGTGCCAGGACTTCCCTCCTTGGTAGACAGAGGAAATGAAAACACTGACTCCACCACAAAAGCTACCTCCTAGATATCCTGGGAAGGTGATGGGGGTGCAGGGAGAACGGTCCTAGGTCCCCAGCTCAGCCCTTGCCCTCCCCTGCAGGCTCCCACCTCCCGCTAGGGGGCAGCATCTCCACCCACAGGACCCACCCGTCTGGAGGCTTTCTCTGCCCTCTGGGAGCACAGTGAGTGTTAGTGAAGACTGGGGGTGAGGACGTGAACTAGATTTACCAGAGCAGAGGGCTCTTCCTCCAGGCAATGGTCACAGAGAGGGCAGATGTCCCCTCTCCTTGGCCAGACACAACAGAATCACTGGGACCAAGGAGAGAAGGGGGAATGGGCGCTGGCTGCCTTTATTTTGACTGTTACGTTATCAAAGTGGCCCGTGCAGAGTGTAAAGATCAGACGACACTGAAAAGCTCACAGTGGAAAACCAGCTGTTTCCTTCCCCACCCTCCCAGCTGCACGCCCCTCCCCCAGGCCCACCTCTCCCACCCTGGGTCGGTAACTTTTCAGTGTTTCAACTGCTTCTTCTGGTACTAAGCTCCACATTCCCGTATGCATTCTGATTTTAATTCTTGAGTTCTCACTTTCAGACATTATTAGTGGACTCCCCATGAGGGCCGATGAGGCTTTTGCCCTCTCCCTCCCTGCATCCCTTCCCTCCATCCTCCCAACACGAGTATCTCACGACCTTTGTCACTTCAATGATCGGTGTGTAACCGTGTGACTGTGTGAATATTGTTCACTTCAAACACAGTGTAATCTCACTATACACTTTCCCTTCTGTCAATTTTTAGTTTTCCTACCGTTAAAACCGTTCTCGTTTTTTCCCTGGAAGAGGGTTTCTAAAGGAGAAGTTAAACATTTTTGTATATCTTCTCCTCTCAGCCTCTGCCGTGGTCCCACAGTTGGGAACAATTCTCACGTCTGTGACAAATACTTAGGAAGCATCTACATTTGCACTGTTATTCTATCAGGCGTTAAGAGATACAGAAAGAAACTCGATATAGAAAGAAACATGGTCTAAATTTAATTGACAAGAGAAGTTCACATGGAAAAACAAGGAGTACCTGCATGAAGCTACAAGTCCAGCGTTGCCCTGAGTGCTCTGTGGTGGGTGGAGTTAATGGTGCCCTCAGGGAATGTTCTGGAGTCACACAGGCTAGCTAGTCACGAGGGAGTTTTCTGGAGGGCACCGGCCGGGGCTGTGAAGCCTGATCAGCACAGACAAGCAGAGAGGAGAAGGCAGCGTTCCACGTGAGGGGAGAGCCAGTGAAGAGCTGGCCCTCGGACCCCAAACAGGCCTAGGTCTCAATTTCCTCATCACTAAAAAGTGGAAGGAGTTGATGACAGGGGCTGTGGTTGTGTAAGAAAAAAATCCCTATTCTTTGGCAATATGCATATAATGTAAAGCGCCCTTTACCCCTGAAGGATCCAGGGGTAAATGGCCAAAATGTATGTAACTTACCCTCAAATGGTTTAGGGAAAAAAAAAAACAATAACGTACATAGGTAGTATGTGGGTAGTCTTTGTACTATCATCATTTTGGAACTCTTTGGAACTTTGGATTATTTAGAGTTATGTAAATTTTAAGGTTTAAGGCTAGTTATAAAGACACCTTATGAGCTCTATCCTAAGGAAATAATCACAATTATATAAGGTTAACAATTTAAGGATTTGTAGTAGGAAAAAAAAACCCTAAATATTCAACATAGAGCAAATAGCCAAATAAATTTTATGGCACATTATGCCACCATTAACATGAATTTTTTCAATAAATTTAAGTCTCGTAAGAAAATGATCAGGCTGTGCTGAAAATGAAAAATGAGAGCAGCCTACCAAGCTGTACATATTGTGCAAATCCAAGTATGTACCAATACGGGTGCTTTAAAAATTGAAGGACGTACCAAAATATTAAGAGTTCTAGGATTCAGGGACATTTTATCTTTAAATTTCTATATTTTGAAGTTTTCTGTAATGAGCATGTATGGATTTTCTAATGAAAATAAACATAGTTTCCTAAAAAGCTAAAGAAAAATGAGACTGGGGGGGTAAACCCAGAGTTACTTAAATAATTTTTTTAATATTTTAATTATTTTTAGAGAGGGGAAGGGAGGGAGAAAGAGAGGGAGATCAATGTGTGGCTGCCTCTCATGCGCCCCCTGCTGAGGACCTGGCCCGCAACTCAGGCGTGTTCCCTGACTGGGAATCGAACCAGCGACTCTTTGGTTCGCAGGCCAGTGCACAATCCACTGAGCCACACCAGCCAGGGCTCCTTAAATAATTTTTAAGGACTAAGATAATATTATAAGTATGTTTATTCTTTGGAATCATATTTGTAGAGTTTTTATATCTAAAAAAGTGAAGAAGACTATTGACCTCATGCAGTTATTGCCAGGATTAAAAGAAATCATCTTTGCAAGTTCTTAATATACTGATTGCCCAAGGTAGTGTGTGTGTGTATGTAAATTTAAAAAAATGTTAATGTTTATAACAGCTGGCTATTTTAATAACCCTCACACCCCTGCTCCTTGTTTGCAAGTCTTTGCTAGAGAATGGGTTTTGTCTGGCCAGTCCCATGCTCCCGGCGCAGGTGAGGGGCAACCCTGGGCCGGGTGGGGGGTGACCGCACTGCCCCCTGCAGGTGGCGGCGGAGTACTTCAAGAACACCACGCTGCTGCTGGTGGGCGTCATCTGCGTGGCAGCCGCGGTGGAGAAGTGGAACCTGCACAAGCGCATCGCTCTGCGAATGGTCATGATGGCCGGAGCCAAGCCGGGCATGTAAGTGACACTTGGGTTGTCCAGCCGTAGTGGGCCACCTGTACAGTGGGCCACCGGGGCATGTCCACTTAGGGTTGTATCTCTACCAGAGGGGATGGGATGGTGCACCAGGGCCACAGGGATCCCACCTGCCCCTCCAACGACAGGACCTGTAACCATGGAGTCGAGATTGGAGTGTGTGACTCCAGTGTCACTTACTGTCACAATCTAAATAACTTACCCGAGCAACCCAGACAGCAAGGTTACTGAACAGGGAGGGGCTCATCAGGTAAAACAAGACGCACCAACATAAATTGTTTCTCCGCCTTTTTCTGGTACGTCAGGGAACAGGCTGGACAGGAGGTGGTGGCTTCTCCTTTGTCATCTAAGGAGATGCAAGGGCTTCCTCCCATGCGTCTTGAGTTTCTGTCGTCCCTGACCGGGCCCAAGCATGTTGGCGTGTCGCATTTGACCCGGCACCTGCCGTGCCCGGCCGGCCCTCAGCAGCCTCCTCTTCTCTCTCTGCTGTCAAGAGGTCCAGTCTGGGGACAGGGTTGCAGCCTCAGGGGAATATGCAGGAGAGTCAGCACTGACCCCCCAGGCTTAACCCTGCCCCTGCTCCGCTGGGTAGCCCTGCCCGTTCCCTTTGGAGAAGCTTCTCACCTCCTAGGGCGCAGCGTTCTCGCTATATTCTATGCAAAGTGCCGCGACTACTTTGGGAGTCAAACAGCCCCTTTGGGCTCTAAACAAACACTGTGGGGTTAATTTGCAACATTGGTCATTAGATGAACACAGGTTTTGCTTAAAAGGATGTCCCCGTCTCCCTCTTACCTGCAGCCTAATTCGTCACTACTCACCCCTTACTAGTAACACTCGCACCCACCCCCTAGGCCCACAGTGGCATTCCCTCACGGTCGTCTTGGGGCTCTGAGGCACTTTCAAACCTCTGCGTACTATCTTCAGGAACCTAAATCCCACTGCGTTTCCACTCGTCTCTATTTGCCTCAAGCACCGCCCATTTGCAGCCCTGGCGGTGCCCTCTGCCCTTGCCGATCCAAGGCAAGCGGACTCGTGTCACTTGCTAGCTAAACAAAAACACCATCAGGACTTCTGCCCACCGGGACAGGGGCCACGTGATAGGCGTGCGGCCCCAGCTGTGGGAAGTCAGTGGTTCCACCCACCATGATAAACACGCTCCTTCAGGTTGGCTTATCTCGAGAAAGAGAGCCAGGTCTGCGCAGACACACTCTGTGTTCAAAGTCAAAGACGAACGACTGGGGAGTTATCTTTTGTTTTCCGCCAAGCCGGGACTCTTTAAGATGGGAGCTGAAACGGGGCGCTCAGTGATCTGGACACTTCTGTGACTTCAGCAGGCTCATGGTGGGACAGGAATGGGCTGAACTATAAGCCCCAGGTTTCGGCCACTAATAAGTATGGGGACAAGGCTGCAAAGCAAGGGATGCCATGGGACTCGTAGAACCACTGGCTGCAAGGGCAAAACTAGAATTCCTTTCTATGCAAAAAAGACACATCATCACCAAGCTAATGTCCACAGAGCAAGAGAGCGATCAGTCAGTCCGTGCCCTCTGACCCCACTACCAAAGCTGTTCTTTGCTTAACTACAGGCTTTTTTCTGGCTTAAGGCCGCTAGCCCATAAAGTGCGAGTCATTCATTCAATGAATGTTTATTTACTGTTTACTCTGTGCTGAGCCCTGGGAGGACAAAGCTGAATATAAGACCTAAAAATCCAACTTTCTGGATAAATGCCGGGCATGGTGATCCAGGCCAGCACCATAGGGTTTGCAGGGGGCCCCAGGAAGCGCCCCCACGAGCCGGCAGTGGGACGGCGCTGGCCCTGCCACCTCGCCCTGCCCGGCCCACCCTGCCTTCCAGGCTGCTGCTGTGCTTCATGAGCTGCACCACGCTACTGTCCATGTGGCTGTCCAACACGTCCACCACTGCCATGGTGATGCCCATCGTGGAGGCTGTGCTGAAGGAGCTGGTCAGCGCCGAGGACGAGCAGCTGGTGGCCCGAGACTCCAGCCCCGAGGAGGCCGAGCCCACCAGTACCGTTTGCTGAATTAATTCGTCCTTGGCCCCTCTGCCCTCTTCCAGTGCATCCACCCAGCTCTGGGCCTCATCTGCTGCTTCCCCTTCCCCTTCCCCACCCCACCCCACACCAGGCCTTGTAGCCTGAAGCTTCCCTGAGACAAGGCCTCCCCAGCCCCCACCATTGCTAGATCTTCCTTCCTTCCCTTCCCCACTAACAGCAGCACCCCCTGCTCCTTTCCCCAAAGGCTCGAGGGGCGGGACACGCCCAGAGTAGTCCTGAGGGAGTGGGGGAGTTGTCTTGCATGAGCCTCCAGCAGAAGCCTCACACCCTGTCCCCACGCAGCCCAGCCCAAGACCGGAGCCCTGCCCTACGGGGGCGGGCCGGCCTCCACGTCTCACCTCCTGCTTTCCTTTGCTACTGTAGGTCTCGATGTAAACTGTAGCCAGCCTTCCCTGGAACTCATCTTCGTCAGTGAAGAGTGAGTATGACTGCCCTCCTCGAAGGCAGAGCCCCCGCAGGTCCACTCCGAGGTCTGGAAGGCTGGGACCCTCAACAGCTCTTCCATACGTGTGGGCCCTGCTCACATCTTGTCATGCCATCCCCGCCCCGATTTCCTTTCCATACCTGGGAGCTGCCTGCCGAGATCTCGAAGGCAACTCCCTTCAGCGGAAGGTATTGCTGTGATGGGGCAAGAGATAAAAAGACTACTGAATCCGAGGGGTATATCGATGGTCTGTGTATCTACCAAGTTGGATTTCTCTAAACTGACGTCCCTCTTAGGAGAATAATACGTTCATTCTATTAATGGAAAAATACTCACACAATAGATGTCACCGGAGATTCTTAGAGGATCACAAAAGTTTATAGATACGGTCTTACTAGATTTGGTCGTAGACATGGCCGAGAAAAACGAGGTGGCGGCTGGGGGACTAGAGGACAGTGGTAAGGGGGCCATGGGACGATGGAAAGAAGGAAGCAGACCAGGAGAAATAGTCTCAAACGCGTGTGGGAGGCAGAGCCATTAGCAGCCGGTTTCTTTTGGAGATTCGGTATCAGAATGTGGACCTCAAGGTACTCCGTGATGAACTCACACTTTAAAAGCTGGATTTGTGCTGGAGCGCCGTTTTGCAATTTGCTCTTTTCACAAAAATGGCCCACTCACCTTGAGTGAAACCAGCATGGGGACGGGAGAAAGGCCCCGTCATTGCGTATCGGGCCCCTCCCCGAGCCTGGAGGATGCCTCGTGCGAGTCCCGTGGCCCTTCTGGCTCCCGTCCGATATTAGAACATTCCCATGCTCAGATCTTCAGCAGTCTGGCCCGGACTCCCCTGGACATGTCCGTCTGTCACCCAAAGCCTCTCCCCCGCCCCTCGCATGCTCACACCCGCCCCCTCAGCCCAGGTGTGCAGAATGAGAGGCAAAAGCGAGTGGGGGAGAGGTGACTCCTCTCTCTGTCTTCCTCCACCTCCTCTTCTCCTCTGTCCCCAACTCTGCTGCGCTGACTTCTCCAGGGTGCGGGAAAGATAAAGGCGCAAAAAGGTGTGGGCCGGAGGTGTCATAGGGATAGTGTCCCTGAGGCCTGACAGCGGCAAGACCCCCTTGGACCACCACTCATGCTCCCCTTGGTTCTGTGTGCTGGTGGCTCAC
>CM052549.1:72174816-72203344 GCA_028533065.1 Trachops cirrhosus
GGGCCTTTTCAGGCCAAAATACAACTGTATTTTTAATGAATCAGTTGCAGCAACTCTATGGAAAAGGCAGTGGGTGTGGAAAGGAAATGCTCTGGTTTATAAAAGACCTTTTGCCAGGCCCTACTGATGTCATTTACTCTTTTGCTCCTGGGCCAGCCCTTCAGAATCCCAGTGATATTCTGAGCGAGCCAGGATCCTGGCCCGGGTGCTGGGGTCCAATGGGAGTGCTTCTGGAAGGGCTTCTGTGAGTCAGCTCCCTTTGGCCAGACTGCCCCACCACCCAGGGGGGCCTGGGCAGCTGGGAGGGGCGGGGAGGGCGGAAGGACAGCGAGACTCTGAGGCTACAGTGAGACTCTGGGGCCTGGGGTGGGTGGGCGGGGGGCTTCAAAATCCAGCTCTGCCCTGGCTGCTGAGTGATCTGGGGCACATCGCTTCCTGCCTCACTCCAGGGTTCTTACCTGTGCGTGGGCAGGATAGCACCCGCTTCTGGAGTGGCCGAGGTGTACTCAGTACCGCTACTCCCAGGCCATGGGTACTTACTCAACACAGAAGACAGGCCCTTCCCTTCACTCACGACTGAAAACTCGCACGACACTAGAATGGATCCCTGAAAATGACCTAAATCTCCCCACCTACCTGCAGGGCTTCCCTATTAAACTGCTTTGAAAGGAAATAATGTATATGTATTTCATAGAAACAGATATTTACATAGTAATTAAGGCACAGATTTCTTTTCTTAAAAAGACAGGCTCGTTCCCTCCAGCCCCCGGAGCCTTGCGGTGGCAGGAGCTGGCGTGGGCTGGGACGTGAGCCAGGCGTGTCCAGTTCCCGGCGGCCCCGCTGACCGCAGGTGAGTCACTTAGTCAAGTCCGTGGGGCTGGAGCAGCGGTTCTGGCGTGCGGAAAGCTACCTCCCAGGCCGAATCCTAGAGAGCGCTTCTCACCGAGCCTGCCCGGTAGGAAAAGCGATGCCCTGACGGCAGGGTGTATTCCGTTTGGGTTTATTTCTGCATTTCTACTCGTGGGCGCAGGGGGAGAGGGGGGGCGGAAGCCGGGTGCTGGTGAGGGGGTGCGGCGGGGTTATAGAGGAGGGTGTTCTAGGGGGCGGTCACCCTGAGACTGTTTCCGGAGGGAATTCTCCGAAGTGAGGCCCGCATTTGGGGTGGGGACGGGGTAAGGATGCAGGTGGAGGGAACAGGAAGGACGCGCGGACACGCGGAAAAACTGTTCTTACTTGGGTGTGACCCCCATTCCGTCTTTGAGAAAAGATGTCCACTGTGTATTCCTTTTAAAATGAGAAAAAAAGCCTGAAACACGATCAGCTATGGGAAGACTTTCCATGATGGTTGCCGGGCCCCCATTGCATTTGTTGCCTGAATGGTGACGTGAACCACTAACTAGCGCTGATCAGCGGCGGCGCCGCGGCCTCGGGTTCAGCTGTGCGGCCGCCGGGCTCTGCGAAGATTGTTATTGTTACGGGGGCAGACCCGCCCCAGCCAGGACCGGGTGGGACCGGGGTGTGGCTGTAGAAAAGTCTGTTGAGGATCTTAAGCTCGCTTTAACGCAATTATTTCATTTTTAAGTGGCTAACATATACATAGCGCTTCATCGTTTACAAAGCTTTCTGCTGACATTTCTGGATCTGACCCTCACAACAACACAGAGAAGTGCAGTTTTGGCCCCGTTAACATGTTACCTGTTAGTGAGCTAAAGCTCAGAGACTCGCCAGAGCTCACACAGCCGGTTAGAGGCGGAACTCAACTCTCCCAGCTCCTCCTCCAGGCCTAGCTCAGGCTGTGGTTATCGCTTCACCAGCCTCCTTATCAATCAAATCACTCATGTGGCTTTCTCGAAGCTGTGTGTCAGAAGAGTGGCTCTTATGACCCCCCACTTTTTTATAGGTGAGTTAAGTAAACCCCCTCCCCCATGTCACATGGGGTAAAGGGGAGAACATGACTTCAGTGTTTCTTTGCTCTTTGCTTCCAAGGGTCGCCCCCAGGGTTCGTGCCCACCACCAGCAGGGAGGGTAGGTGAGTAATGGTCTTATCAGAAATAGAGGAGAAGGCGACATTACTTATTTGTCCCAGGGCAGCTATCACTTCACTGCTCAGCTCAGAGAACTGGCAAGTCCCCAATCTCAGGCTTAAAAAAAAGCAGAATAAAACCCCAAGTAAGTGTGGTGCCCTACTCCCCCCGCCCCCCATTTTACATCCACCCACTCTGCTTCCACATGGTCGATCCTTCCTCCCCCACACTCTGCTAGGGGATCGGAGGCTCCTCCTTATGCCACCGTGCCAGTCTTCAGCCTGGTTTGGACTCTAGAAACACCTATGTGCCTGACCTCTTTTTCCAGTTCTCTCTGGGAGAGAGACCTCAGCTGACTCTAGGTGGTGGGCGGAAAGATTTCAGTTCAGATCAGCAAAGGCTGGCCAGCATGCTGGGCCCCTCGCTTCCTGACAGTGATAAACTCTAACTGGCTGGAGGTGCTGCCACCGTCTGCCACCTGGAGCTGGTCCTGGGGCAGAGAGAAAAGACGGCATGCCAGCTCTGGGGAGCTACATCCGAAGGGAGGGAAGTCGGCCGTGAGGATCACGTGGGTGCCAGGGCCCCTTCCTTTATAGGGGAGGACTGGTGGCCGGTGGGGGCAGCAGGCAGGTAGGCATGAGGATGCTGAAGAATTACCCTTCCTCTCCGGCCACTGGGCCAGCTCTACCTGGCTGGAAAGATGTGTCCACTCCTGGTCAGCCTGCCCCTAGGCACCCACAGTCCCATCGTGTCAGTATCAGACGTGGACACGCCCGGTCCAGCTGCAGGGGCCCAGGGGCAGCTCGAGGGAGCCTGTCCACAAAGCTCCCTTCTCCCAGGGATGCTCAAGTCCCCTCACCGTGAGGATTGTTTTCCCTGTCATCTCCCCCTGACCTTCTAACACCTTCTCACACACGTCAACAAGCAGAAAGCAATCAGCAGAGGAGGGTGCGGGGCTTCTAATTTCCATCCCCCTTTCATGATACCCCTCCCCAAATTCTTAATTGTATTTAAAAAAGAATGATGAGCGTGGAACAAATAAGTAAAGAGCAACTCACCCCTGCTCCACCTGTGGGGCACAGTGGCCTGCGCATCGTAACACAGCAGCAGGAGCAGCAGGGACTTCCAACACATCCTGTCCTCCAGGAAGGTGAGAGGCTGCCCTCAAACCTGGGGGCCCAGCAGCCGCAGGTGAGCCCGAAGCGGTCCTCCCCGGGAGACTGTTCTCACCACCCTTCCCTGTTCAGAAGAGCGGATGCCCTCTCCCTCCGCAGGAGGTAGAGGCAGAGACGGCCTCCTGGGGCACGGGAGTGGGGACCTCTCTGGTTCCGACTCTCGCTGGGATTGGGGGACTGGGCTGCCACAGAGAGACTCTGTTTTTGAGCACATCTGGAGTGACTCATGGGGCATGTGATCTCCTTGGCAGTGGGGTGGATAAATATAAATTCTGTACTTGAGTTCCATGTGTTGGATGCACCCACTGGAATTTTTCTTTAACAAACAGACTCGTGGAACTTGTTAGAGAGCCCAGTGAAGAGCTGGCTGCTGTCCCCATCCACACACACATACCAGAGCCAGGGCGAGGGCTGCAGGAAGAGCTGGGAGGCTTGTCTCGCAGACGCCCGGCTGACGGAGCCCCGAGTTGCCTTCAGGACAGCAAACTCTTTGTCGTGTCTGGACCGAGCGTATGTCCTTCCCTGGAGTTAGATCTGGTGATGTGGGTGCCGGCAGCCAGTGCTAGAGCCTCCCCCGCTGGGGTCTGCAGGGCTGGGGAGTCGGCAGGCTGTCAGGAGCAGAAGTGGGGAGGTGCCGTCCTGCACAGGTACATCACGTGCAGGTAATGATCCAGGGTCCCAGAGGTGACCCCCTTTCCCCATTCACATTCATGACACCCTGCTTTCTGGACAGTGTCTAGGCCTGGGAACAAGCCCCTTTGAGTTTCCGAAGCAAAATCATAGTACTTTTCTGTGATAATTATTTTGTTATTTAATTAATCAACGAATTAATTATTTTTATTGAGATATAATTGATATATACCCGGGTGCAAGTTTCAGGTGCACAGTGTGTGGATTTGCTGAGCGTATATATTTGCAATGCGACCCTCAGTGTAGTGTTAGCTGACACCTCTGTCGTACCACAGAATTCTCGTTTCTTTTTTGTGGTGACAGCATTTAAGATCCAGGATCATTTTCAAAGCACTGGCATAGACACCTTGACTTTGTCTGATAGCACTTCCTTACCTTTTCTGAAAGTACAGACGTGCAATGCTACAACTTGAAGGACAATTAAAGGTGGTGAACCTTGACCCTGGCCAGTGTGGCTCAGCTGGTTGGGCATCGTCCTGCAAACCAAAAGGTCATGGGTTCCATTTCCGGTCAGGGCACGTGCCTGGTTCGGTTCCCAGTCGGGACGTGTGCAAGATGCAACCAATTGATGATTCTTTCCCTCTCTTTCTCCCTCCCTTCCCCCGTCTCTAGAATCAATAAAAGAAAAAAAAGATGGCGAACCTTGTGGGTTTCCAACCTGTGGAGGCGGTACCCAGTGTGCATAGACCACTCCTCCTTATCTGTTAGAAGTTGCTTGAAAAAAATGCGACTATGAGATTTGAAAACCAATGATCTCACTATTATTAAGAATAGCTAGTGGCTGTTAATTTTTCCTGGCACGCTGCTTGGTGCTCTGCTTGTATTAATTGATTTAATACTTACACCAAGCTATGAGATCAGTACAGAACAGTGCTCTTCTGTAGAAATATAATGTGAGTCACATGTTATAACTTAACATTTAAAATTAATTTACAATTTTCCAGTAGCCATGTTTAAAAAAAGTAAAAAGCCAAAGGTAAATCTATTTGTAATACCATATTTTATTTAACCCAATATATCCGAAGTATTATTTCTCCATGTGAACAGTGTAAGTGTTAATGAGATATTTTCTATTCTTTTTTTACACTAAGTCTTTGAAATCCAGTGTGTTTCACCCGACGGCGCATCTCAGTTCCGCCCAACCAGCTTTCGCGTGTTCAGTAGCCACGTGTGGCCAGTGGCTACCGCCGTGCTGGGCGGCGCAGGCTGCGAGGCCAGAGGGCAGGCTCTCAGGGCTGTCCAACCCGGGACCTGCGGACCGCATGCGGCCCAGGACGGCTGTGATTGAGCCCAACACAAAGTCGTAAACTTACTTAAAACATGATGAGATTTTTGTGTGATCGTGTGTCAAAATGTATTCAAGGTGTGGCCCAAGACAACTCTTCTTCTTCCAGTGTGGCCCAGAGACGCCCAAAGCTTGGACACCCAGAGCCAGGCTGCCTGTCGCGTACCTGGCTCAGCCCCTTACTAGCTGTGGGATGGTGGCTGAATTCCTTAATCTCTCTCTCTGTTTAAAAAGTTCTCACCTGAGGATACGTGAATCGATTTTAGAGAGAGAGGAAGTGGGAGGGAAGGAGGTGGGGAAAGAGAAGGAGATATCTGTGTGCGAGAGAAACATCAGGGATCAAACCTGCAACCAAGGTTCGTGCCCCGACTGGGGACCAACCCCCAACCGTTTTGGTACGTGGGATGATGCTCCAACCAACGGAGCCGCCCGGCCAGGGCTCCTTAGTCTCTTTTTGCCTCAATTTTCCTCATCTGTGGAATGGGGATTATACAGTTCTTTTTTTGTAGCATTGCTGTGAGGAATCAATGAATGTAATGTGTATAAAATGCTGAGAGCTGTACTGGGCACATACATGGTGCTACCTACACACGAAGAGATAGGCTCAGAGGGGTTAAGCAACGTGCCCAAGGTCACCCAGCTAGTAGGCGATGGAGCTGGGATTGTAGCCTGGGTCTGAGTGGGCTGCATGCTGACCTGCTCCCCTGCCTCGAAGCTGATAAACCAGTTCTAGAGGGGCGGGGGAAGCCCTGATTTGTAGCATCTGCCAATTTTCCTGGCAAATATATTCCCACTGTGGCTGATCTCAAGCTGCTGATGGTTTAATGAATGGCTTGCAAAATTTCTGAATTTAGTAACAATCAGCTCTCTGGAAGCCCAGCGGAGCTAGTCCAGCACGCCACTGCCCTTACACGGTCAGTTCTACCGGATCTGATGACTCCTCTGCTTCTGCTGTATTCTCTTTTTGTATTTCCTTCTTAAAAAAATTACCTTTAGCCCTTGCTAAAGATAATTAAGCTCCTGCCTGAGAACCAAAGGGTCGCAGGTTTGATTCCCAGTCAGGGCACATGCCTGGGTTGTGGGCCAGGTCCCCAGTGGGGGTTGTACAAGAGGCAACCACACATTGATGTTTCTCTTCTTCTTTCTCTCTCCCATCCCCTCTAAAAATAAATAAATAAAATCTTCAGAAAGTTATCTTCAAGCATTTTTTATTCTTATTTATTTTATTTTATTATTTTTTCCAGTTTTATTGAGATGTAATTGACATATAACACAAGTGTACAACATAATCATTGGATGCATGTATATATTGTGAAATGATTACTACAACAAGTTTAGTTAACATCCATCACCTCACATAGTTACACATTATTTTCTTGAGAACTTTTTGGTTCTACTCTCTTAGCAACTTTCAAATAGACAGTACAGTATTAACTACAGTCTCCACGCTCTGCATTGTATCCACAGAGGTTCTTTGTCTTATAACTGGAAGTTTGCCTCTTTTGACCACCTTTACCCATGTCCCCCATCTCCAGCCCCTGGCAACCACCAATGTGTTCTCTGTTTTTGTGAGTTTGGTTTTTTTTGGGTTCTACACGTAAGTGAGGTCATACCATATTTGTCTTTCTCTGGCTGACTTATTTCACTTAGCATAACATCCTCTAGGTCCATCCATGTTGTTGCTAACAGCAAAATTTCCTTCTTTTTTATGGCTGAATAATACTCCAGCGTGGGTATGTGCGTGTGTGTGTTTATCACATTTTCTTTCCCCACTCACCCATTGCTGGACACTTCGGTTGTTTCCACAGCTTGTCTGTTGCAAATAATGCTGCGAGAACCATGGGGCACAGGTGTCTCTTCAGGACAGTGGCTTTGGTTCCATTGGATATATACCCAGAAGAGGAATTGCTGGATCTTAGGACAGGTCTATTTTTAAATTTTTGAGGGACCCTCATACTGTTTTCCACGGCGGCTGCACCAATTTACACTCCCACCAGCAGGGCACACGGGTTCCCTTTTCTCCACATTCTTGCCAACACCCATCTCTTGTCATTTTGATAATAGTTATTCCAACAGATGTAAGGTGGTATCTCATTGTGGTTTTGGTTTGCATTTCCCTGGTGACTAGTGATGTTGAGCATCTTTTCATGGACCTGTTGGCCATTTGTACATCTTCCTTGGAGAAATGTCTATTCAGTTGCTCTGCCCATTTTTAAATCAAATCAGGTTGTTTGCATTTCTGCTATTGGGTCCTATGAGAGCTTTACAAATTTTGGATATGAATTTCTTATCGGGTATAATTGGCAAACATTCTCTCCCATTCTGTAGCTTGCCTTTTCATTTTATTGCCTGTGCTGTGCAGTGTGCTTCCTTTTTAAATCTGCAAGGATTTCCCAGAGGACCTGGCGTGTGTCTGGGTCGTTTCCCTGTCGTTGCCCTCTGGAGGTTGGTGCTGAAGCCGGGAAAGCTCCCGAGCCCCTGCTGTTTTGCCCCAACTCCAGTGAGGGAGGAAGGAGCTGGGAGGGGAAGGGGGACCCGACTTGCCTGGCCATGGGGAAGCTAGGACCAGAAATCCCTGTGCTGGCCTCCAGTCTGGGATTTTTCCATCTGTAGGCTCACATACATGGCCAAACTGTCACCTACCAATTACTGAGCCGGGAAGCAGATTAGCTTCTGAATTTGGGCCGGGAACAAACATGTGTGTAACTCATTTCATCTCCTAAGATAAGCCAGGCTGTCTCTTCCACCACTGAACTTGGCAGCCAGAGGTGAATGTCTACTGTTCTCAAGGGGTCTTGGGAAACCTGGCCTGGTGCACTGATTTTTTCCCCGTGTTTTTCTTGTTCTTGCTGCAATGCTACGCACTCCGGTTGAGACTGGCAAGCAAATGAAAAGCACCGTCCTTTGCAACAGATCACAGTAAAACCCTGACTGTGGAGCTTCCCCAGTGCATTGATTATGTAAAGAATACCTCAGGGGAGATGTGCTACATAAGGCAACACTTCCCAAGTTCATTTCCACCTCTGAGCTCCCACTGCGCCTATGCGTATACTCTCGTCAGCACCAATAATTTCCCAGCTTAGGCACACGTGCCGTCGACTGAGTTCTGACCTTACTTTATTTCATTCAATTTGCAGAGCAATTTTGTTCAGTGGACGCTATCACAGAGTCCGTTTTACATATGGCCAACTGGAGCTTAGAAGGGATAATTAATTACTAAATAGTAAACAGGTCCCATATGGACTAGAGGGGCAGGGATGAAAACAGAATACCAAGGAAACCTCTCCTACGCACTGGGCGCCTGATACAGTAGAGGGAGTGCTGGGCTGGCCCCACACAACAGTCATAGCTGTGGTGGCAGGGGGGACAGTGTGTTCATTCTGAGGGCTCCAGCACAGAGGTGGTATAGTCAACACTCATTTGTTTGTTCTCCGCTCATCCATTCATTTAGTTTTCCAGCATCTTCTCTGTGCCAGGCAATAGGTATATTAAGCCAAATAAGACAGAATTTCTGCCATCAAGAATCATAGTTCTAATGGGGAAATAGACCCCTCCACAGATATTTAGAATGCATGATGTTAGATTTAATGAAGGGGGATCCTATGTAGGAACTGAGAGAGGAAGGGTATTGAGAAGGCTTCCTGGAGGGGTTGACGCCTGCATTAAGTTTTTAGGGGTGAGTTGGGTTTAATCAGATTGTGGGAGAAGGTATGGTGAGGAATGGGACAGCCTGGAAAATGGCACAGAGGGGAGAGACAGTTTGATGTGTATGAGGAAGTAAAAGTGGTCTGACCCTGTGGGAAGGTCAGGAAGGAGCTAGGCAGCCGTGGGAGGCAGGGCCATAGCCTACTGGGAATTGGGAGTCACGGAGGGTGGTCATCAGGGGCCTGAGGTGGCTAGCCTTCTGGTGGCTGGGCCATTGGGGTAGAGCACATGCAAATGTTCCAGGAGGGATGGTTAGGACCTGAAACAAGGCAGGAGTTAGTGCTGAAGGACAGGAGGGCATGGATTTGGGAAGGATCGAAGAGGTAAAATCGGAAACACACAGGAGAAGCTGGGAATGGGAGAGAGGGAGCAGACAAGGAATTCTGGGGTGTCCCCAGCAGAGACTGAGCACAGAAGGAGGAGGCGCTGGTTGTGTGGGCAGTGTGATGTCAGTGTTGGAAGTACGGAGCCTGAGGTGTGTGCTGGATGCCGCTGTTACCTGGTTTCTGTGGCACTTGCTCCCTGTCTTGCCCTTCATGACCTGCTGCTTCACTTGACCCGTTGGCCTGGGGATGGCTTCTTGCTCTCTGCGTCGATTGCTTTCTTCTGCATCTGGGTTCTCTGCTGTGATTTGCAGCTGTGAGGATGGGAGGAAGTATACATTATTTTTGAGAGAGATGTCACTCGTTGAATGATTGGGATATGAATGACAATAGATCCCCCATTGGAGGGGAATATGGACACTGTGACATAACTCTTTTGGGTCTTCTCCCTTAGCCGAGGGGGTCTTCAGATCCCCTCTTTATCTGGTTGACTCCATTCATCCCTCACATTCTGGCTCAGGTGTCCCTCTCCCTAGGCTCCTTGACTACAGTGATTACCCCAAATAAACATGGGCATAGCACCATGAACTTGTCCATTGTGTCTCGGTCCCATTGCACTTTAACTTTGTGATGTTTTGATTAAAGCTATTGAACTGTAGACTGTAAGCCCCATGAAGGAAGGGATTATGCTAGGTTTTGCTCCCCAGTGTATCCCTAGTACCTTCTGGCACTTAGCAGGCACTCTACCAGCAAGGCAGTCAAGCAGTAGGGCTCTTGGTCAAGGTCCTGGCAGGGGAAAGGTGGCACAGTCTAAAAAGGAATTGGAAGGAGTTGAATGAAGGGACTGTTTATCAAGGAGTGAAAGGGTTAAGCGTCCAATCCAGGGACTAGCCATGGTGGGAGGCTGTTACTACTTGTTATAGATTAAAATGTGTCCCCCAAGAAGGTATTTTGAAGTTCTAAACCCCAGCTCCTGTAAATGTGATTTAATTAGGGAAAAGGGTCTTTGCAGGTGTAATCAAGTTGAGATGAGGTCGTTAGGGTGGGCCCCCATCCATTATGACCTGTGTCCTTGTAAGAAGAGAAGAGGAGACACGGACAGAGAAGATAGCCCTGTGATGCTGGAGATGGAGACTGGGGAGATGCATCTAGAAGCCAAGGATACCAAAGATTATTGGCAACTACCAGGAGCTGGCAGAGGCGAGGAAGGTTTCTCCCCTGCGTGTTTCAGAGGGAGCCTGGTAATGCCAACACCGTGATTGCACACTCTGGCCTCCAGGACTGTGGACAATACAAGTATGTTGTGTCAGGTCACCTCATATGTGGCACTTTGCAATAGCAGCCCTAGGGAGATAATATACCACTCCTGGGCCTGATGGGACAAGGGGAGGGAACAATGACCTCTTTGCAGTGGTCTGTTGCAGAGGGTCCACCTGCTGGGAACTGTGGTCCAGGTAGAAGAATGCAACTATGACCCAGCAGGAAGGGAACAGGGAATAAATGCCACAATTTCTCTCTTCTCCCACTTTCTAATTTCCATCTCCTGGCTCCCATTAGCCCAGACCTTCAGCTGCCGGGCAATGGAGCTTGGTGATACGGTCTACAGAAGTCAGGCTCCTAGGTACAGGGCAGAGTGGCCAAGGGGGAGAGATCTGGAGGGCAAGCAGGGTCGATCCCGTCTGGTAAGCAAATACAGTGTTGAGTGAGTGAGTGAATGAATGAATGAATGGGAGCGTGAGGGAGACAGAACTCCAAGTTAATTCTCGTTGCTAGTCTGGAAACAGACGATATGATGGCATTGCTCTGTTTCCAGCCTGAGAAGAGAAGAGAGGAGTCCTAGGTTTTTGTTTTTGTTTTTTTAAACAATTAGGACTTTTGTGCCTAGCTTCGAGCCCCGCCTCCTGGCTCAGCACCCACATTCTGAGAGACTTGAAGCCTCCCTCTTTGTGCAGCCAGCACCTTGAGGCTGGGTTCTATTTTAAGGCTGTAAGTGAGGTAATTTGGTCTGACAACAGTAACACAGCTGTAATTATGAAGTGCCAGCTCCCAAAGCAGAAAGTCATCAGCCCTCAAGGGTTTCCAGCATAAGTGACTCAGTAGTTCATACACACTCATGCCAGGCCAGGCCAGGCCGCCTTCCTGCAACGTGGAAGTCCACTGTGCAGCGAGAGGAAGGGACACTCAGCTAATTCAGCTCCTGGGTTGATCAATTGATGTGAGGCCTCAACATCCAGTTGCTGTGAGCTCTCCTTAGCCAGGGCAGGGATTCAGGGGAGCAAACGTCAGGCCCACCAGTTGATGGGCCCAGCAAACAAAATGGGCCAGACCTCTCCTCTAGAGGAAATACTGTCCTGGTCAGGCTGCCCTGGCCAAGCCTCTGAAGCCGGTTTACAAGTCACTAAAACATCTGCCATGCAATCAGCTCAGCTGCTTGGCTTTGTATAGACCCCGTGGCTGCGAGCTCTCCGTTCCAAAGGCAGGTCCCTTGTCTAGGGGAGGCCAGAGAGAAAAAGAGGCTGCATTTTTGTTTGACTTGCCTAACCTGGGATTTTGTGTGTGTGTGCGTTTCTCAGACTAAAAATAACCCACCACACCCTTTGATTCTAGGTTTTAAAATTTAACTTAGTTTTTCAGTAGATTGCTGAAACAGGGACATAGCACGTGTAGAGACTTAGATGGACTGCATTTTAGTCGTTCCCTCTTCCCCACAGGCTTTTCAGCTTCAATACTGAGGCTACTCGTGTGTCTCAGAGTCATCTCAGTTGTCTTCAGACAACACACGGTCCCCGCGGTCCTCCACGTGCGAGGCTCTGCGGTGAAAACGTTAAGAGGCGGCACCTGCCTCTGAGGGGTAGCTCTGTTTCCTTTCTTTAGCAAAAGAAATGCCATTCGGTTTCTGCTGAAGCAGAACTAGCCCAGCACCTCAGGGCAGATGTGAAGACCCCTCACTTGCGAAGCAGATGTAAGGCAGGCAGGAGACCTGAAGGAAAGATGCAACGCGATTTCTTTGAGAATCCTATTCTGGTGTAAAGAGCTCTGGGGAGGAAATGTCTGGTTTCTACAAGGAGTCCCAGGATATTCTGGGAGGAAAGGGCTGGATAGCCACTTTGTTAGTCAGGGTTTGCAAGGTTATGCTGCTTTAACAAATAACCCCAATGTTTCAATGGCCTACTACAATGGCAAAGGTGTGTTTGTCCCTTGTGTAGCATAGTCATCATGAGTTGACCATGGCTTTCCTCCAGTTGCCTTCATTCTGGGGCCTGGCCGGTGGAGCAGCTTCTATAGGAAGCCCTGCTTAGTCATCATAGCGGAGGGAAAAAGTCATATAACCACACCCTGGTTCTTGCAATTTCTGCTCCAAAGTGGCGCACAGCCCACATCTCAATTCCTCTCACATTTAAATGGTGAAAACAAGGCCGCAGGGCAATCCCTGAGGTCAGCAGGGCAGAGTTGTATAATTCTCCCCTAGGATGGACAAATGGACTATTTAGTGAGCATTAATGTAGTGTAGTTACCTTCCTCCTGAGCTTCAGAATTAGGGAGACCTATTGGGGCTGGCTGTAATTATGGCCAGTTGCAGGGGTGGGCAACTAGATCTCCAAAATGAAGTCACCAGGAAGTTTGAGATAGATAGATAGATAGATAGATAGACAGACAGACAGACAGACAATCTGATGGGGGCAGAAGAGAAAGGGGTAATGGTTCTGGGTCCTTGAGGTGTTTGCTGGAGCCCATCCTGATCCAGTTCCTCTGGGGTTGGCTTGCCCGGGGAAGGAGCTGAAGGAATCCTTTGGGGAGGAGCTCAGACCTTTGGTGTAGTTTTCTTGCCTGGGCATAACCTTGAGGGATCAGAGCTGTGGCTTCCAGCAGGCAGCTGGCCTGTCTTGACCACACATCCAGGAAAGGGAAAATTCACTGCAGCCACCAGCCTGCCACTGCTGGTGGCAAGCTAGGGAGGACTAAGTAAGATTTGGGCCCTCCCCAAGAGGTCTTGTTTTCTTTGTATCTCCCCCCGCCCCCTCATTCCTTACCTACATGCTAATAAGGACTCAGATATCTCTGGACATATAAAGGCAAAGGAGTTGGGACTGTGGAGATACAAACTGAATTTTCAGCTACTCTCAACTCCAGGACTTGGTCAAAGTATGATATTTGTACTAGAAACTGTAAAGGGAGACAACTCAATCACATAAAAATGTATAAGTCACAGTTCCTGAAAGAATTATGACCTAGAAGGCAAGACATAGAATTAGGAAACAACTCACAATCAATGCAATATTTGATGTGTGCAATAATTTTAAATGTTAGAGACAAATAACCCTTCGGTATGTCAATCCATTGAAGTGCTGGGGATGTTTGTTACGGTGGGTAGGCTGACCCTAACTGATACACTGTGTGTGTGTGTGGTGGGGGGAGGTGGGAGTAGGCATCAGAGAGGTGGCGGTGGGTGGTTCCAGAAGGAATGTCTCAGAATGGAAAATTCTCTGGGGTGGCATTTTTGCTGCTCTTTGGCTAGATTCCACAGAAGGAGAGGACACTGTGGAGACTTTATGGAGAAAGTGATTGGCATCTCTGCCAGTTAAAATCCTATGATGTCCCCTGAACTCTCACCGAGAAGGGTTGATGACCAGATGTGAACCTACAGGGTGAAGCTGTAACTTACAGTAAGTGGCGAGTCCACTCTGCTCAGAGCCAGTGGTGGCTGGGCTGGGAACCCGGGAGAAATAGCCAGGGTGGAGCTGGAGGTTCCAGCTCCCGGCCGGCTTCAGGAACAGCCTAGTCATGCAGAGAATTTCCTGCCTTCGCGATCCTAGTGCCAATAACCACAGCTTAGCAAATCCACCTCCTGGCCACTCTTGGTGAATTTTCAAAAAAAAAAAAATACCTCAGAAACCTTTTGAGGTTTGTCCTTAAAATCCCAACCCAGTCCAGGACTGGTTTCATTTCTGAACCAGATTTTGGTAACTGACTGACAACTAGTTTATTTTCAACAGCTTTCAAAATGCAAGGACTTTTTTTTCTTTTCCTCTTATTTAGAAATGTGGGGGGAAAGAATTTGTTCTTGAAAGAATAAGAGGTGGGTGGAGGGTGGGGAGAGGTTAGAAAAATAGATTGGTGTTTGGATGGCGCCGGCAGAGCTGTGCCGGCCAGGGGCTGGGATGGGGCTGACTGGGGTGGGATGAGGCTTCAGGAGCTGGTTGCCCAGGGTGGTGTCATTTTAAGAAAAGGTGGAGACCAGCTTAGGGAAAGGAGCAAGAAGGAGTCAGTTAACAGGCAGGCACCACCCCTGCCTGTTTGAGGGTGAGCGAGGGGAGCTCCGAGACCCCCACCTGCTCACTAGGATCCCGGGAACAGTTTCACTCCCTGTCTTGGAAAGCAAAGTGGGTGGGAGGTGGGAGGTGGGAGGTGGGTGTCTTGATTTGAAGGAGCCAGATAAACAGGGGTGCTTTAGGTCAGCTGGTTGCAGAAGGGAGGAAGAAAGACAGGGAGAGAAACATCAATGTGTGGTTGTCTCTCACACGCCCCACCCTGGGGACCTGGCCTGCAACCAGACATGTGCCCTGACTGGGAATCAAACCTGCAATGCTTTGGTTGTCAGGCCTGCACTCAATCCACTGAGCCACCCCAGCCAGGACCAAGACGGAAGGTTTTTATAGGGAGAAAGTAGAACTAAGAAGAGAAAAGAGTGGAAGGACCCCTCTTAGGGGAAAGCAGGGGTCTTACGGGGCACATTACCTCCCAAGTGTTGATCAGGAAATTCCAGACTGATTGGCTTAAAATTCCATCCCTTGGAGAGGCTAATACTGCAATTAGGTTAGTTACTAAGTTTTGGTTTTTTGAGGTGACTTAGCAAAAGAGACTCCATTTTGGCCTTTTTTTTTTTTAACAGAATAGAAATTTAAAAAGGCACATGAAACTAACAAAAAAAAACAAATAAACATAACAGTCACCAAACTGAAAACAATTTAAATATCCACCAATAGAAGAAAGGATAAACAAAAATGTGCTTCATTTATACAATGGAATACTATCCAACAATAAAAATGAACCAATTACCGATGCATCATGGATGAGCCTAAAACATTCTATTGAACAAAATAATATGAAGTTATATGAAGTTGAAGAATAGGCAAAACTAGAGTATGGTGCTAGAAGTAAAAAAGTGGTTAGTTCTTGGGGAGGAGGCTATTGAGGAACAGAGCATGAGAGAACTTTCTAGAAGGATGGAAGTGTTTTGTCTTTTGAGCTGGGTGCATACTGCTTGGGGTTTTGTGTGTGTGACTGAGCTGCACACTTAAGTTTTCCCATTTTACTGAATGTAAACTACACCAGAAAAAAAAACCCCAAACCCAAAACCAACAATGAATATACAGAATGGGAAGTATGCGGTTAATTAGGAACATTTATTGTTGATCAGCTCAATGAAGCAAATTTAATAGTAAGCAGCACTAATAGCAGTCCGCTTTGTGTAGCAGTTTCAGTAACTTGGGCATGGACACGTGACTCAGTGTCCCTGCATTTCAGTTTTTCTTCTATTAAAGAAAGAGGGCTCATTCGTTCACTGCACACGGAATCGGCCACGCCAGAAGGCACTGGTCTAGCAGCGCAGAGACCACAGAGACTCCGACTGCAGACCTCGCCGCTGTTCTGCGGGACAGTACTCCCAGTAACACACAAACGACTGTGAGAGCTGCCAGTGCCAGCCCTGCCCACCTCCCTCTTCCCGCCTTTCTGGGTACAGCCAGCACCGCGGGAGTACTGAAAAGACCTAATGTTTATGCCCAGACTGGTGCTTCCCTCCCTCCTCTAGGGGCCTTGCTTCTCCTTTGCTCCAAAGCTGCTCTTGTCCTCCAGGGCATTGACCCTGAAAGGCTCTTCCTGTTTGGTGAAAGAGTTTGAAGCCAGAGAGACAGAGAGGGGGAGGGAGAGGGAGAATATTTGAGGGTACTTACATGCAGCCTCAGTGCCTAAAATATGTGGTGAAGATTCCAATGTTCACAGCAGCATTATTTACAATTGCCAAATGCTGGAAACAGCCTAAGTGCCCATCAGTAAATGAGTGGATCAAAAAACTGTGGTACATTTACACAATGGAATTCTATGCAGCAGAAAGAAAGAAGTAACTCCTACCCTGTGCAACAGCATGGATGGATCTGGAGAGCATTATGCTAAGTGAAATAAGCCAGGCGGTGAAAGACAAATACCATGTGATCTCATGTGATTAGATTCCTATAAGTGGAATCTAGTCAACAAAACAAACAAGCGAGGAAATAGAACTAGAGACATGGAAATGAAGAACAAACTGACAGTAACCAGAGGGGAGGAGAGAGGGGGTTATCAGGGGAAAGAAGGGGAAGAGTCAAGTCAAGGAACAAGTATAAAGGACCCATGGACACGGACAATGTGGGGGTGGTTGGCAGGGCAGGGGAGCCTAATGGAGGAAAAGTGGGGACAACTGTAACTGAACAACAATTAAAAAAAAGAAGATTCAAGTCTAACTTCTCTGCTCAGGGAGACAAAGGCAGAGGACCTCCTCGAGGAACTTCCAAAGACATATAAAGAGATACTGACCCCTTCCCAACCCAGCCCACCACCCTAGGCCACAGAGCTGATGCTGAGCAGGGTCTGTCCTGCTCGTTCACTGCTCAGAAACCCCAGAGGTAGAAAAGTGAGGTGTCTGATTTGGACCCAGCCCCTTGAGCAGCATCCGGGTCATTTCTTGCTTCATTTACTTGATCTTCCTTTCTGACATAGGGAGGCCGACAAGTTAAGTGGCTCTTGTTTGCTGATGAAGAAACTTAGGCTCTGAAGCCAGAGGCGACCTAACTGCAGGTCCTTGGGCAGAGGCCACACTTGTCCTCCCTGATTTATACTCAGGATTGATGCAGGAGAGACCAGCCTAGCTGGAGTGGAGTCAGCAGTCCTTGGCCAAGGCGTTCTCCTGTCAGGAGCAGGGCTCGGTGAAAGCACAAATATTGGCTCAATAAAACCCTAGATTCTTAAGCAGGAAAGTATTTGGAGGTCAGAGACTCCAATGTTATTTTATAGATGAGAAAACTTAAGCCTAGAGGGTGAACTACCTTGCTTAGGGGTAAAAGCCAATCGATGACCACCAAGAACACTAGTAGCTGCGTGAACTCGAATTCTTCAGTTGCCCAGATCGGGAGGGGACCACATCGTATTTGTCCCCCTAGACCAGGGTTTTCCAAACTTGGTGCTATTCACATTTTGGATAATTTCTTGTTGTGGGGCACTGTCCTATGCATTGCAGGATGTTTAGCAGTATCCCTGGCCTCTAACCATTAGATGCTTGTAGCCCCCCTCACCCCAATTGTGACAACCAAAAATGACCCCAGACATTGCCAAATGTCCCCTGGACCCAGGGTTGAGGACCACTGCAATCAAGTGCCAGTTCTTTCAGTTCAATGCATAAGGACGCACTGTGATGCCCTTAGTATTTGTACATCTGTCTCATGCATGAGTCTGTAAGTTCTTTGGGATCAAAGATAGGTACCTATTCACCTTTATGTTTCCTGGGTCTTGCTTAGTACCTGGCATGTGAGCGATATATAATAAATGGTTGAATGAATGAATGAATGAATGAATGAACCAATTCCCCTAAGAGACCCTAAAATGTACACTTTCATTCACTGGGTATCTCATATTAAACATCAGCCCGGTAGAGGCTGGAGGAGAGGCAGGCAAGTTGCCTGCACGGTCTTCTATCTGAGGGCAGTGGGGAGCCTTTCATTCATCCTGATCTGTAGAGAATTTCTATAAAACTTTAATTGAGTCAAACAGAGGATATGCCTGGATGCCACAGACTAGAAAAATGCTCTGGAGAGTAAGTATGCAGTTTCTTTATGCATTTGGAGTTATGGAGGGAATGTAAGGAAGATTAATATGAGGGCGGGAGAGAGCAAATTGAAGGTTGGATAAAAGAATGGTTAAAATGGTGGGTTTTCCTGAGGGTGGTCATGTTTTCAAAGAAGGGGTCTCAAAGGGAGCATTTCAAAGGTTTGCTAACCTGGATGCACAGAAACAATGGATAGGGCTTTCTTAATGCAAAGATGAACCATTTACTAAAGAAGTTATATGGCTGGAGCGTGTCTACCCACCATGGCCTGCCCAGTTAGGAATTTATGATCAGAGCGTTCTGTGAAGTTACTTTGCATAAGACCCCGTTTCCATCCACAATCTGTCATCCACTGTCACAGGCCCACAGAGGCGGCTTCTCCTTCAGATCCTTTTCTCATGCTTGTCATGCTTATAAAGCAGTAGATTATACACCAAAGAGATTTTTCTCACTGGGGATAAAGCCAGAATTCTGGAATATTAAGCCTTGAGATTCTCGTAGTTAAAAGGAAAAGCCCCCAGATGCTGTCATCAGCAGCCACGGAACCATGGGAGGGCACAGGTCATAGAGTGATAAGACTTTGGCACCAGGAACGTCACATGTAAAACAGGGATGGAAAAATCTCTACCACAAAATCCTATCTTAATCCCAGAAATTTTCACCAGTGTTGTTTTTGGGCAAGTGACAAAAACTCTTCTGGGTCTATATTCTAAACAGTAAAAGGCTTGAGAAGGTAGTGTTCTCTTTTGAAAAACAAAACAGAAAGGAAGAAAAAGAAAAAGAAAAAGAAAAAGAGAAAGAAAGAAAGAAAGAAAGAAAGAAAGAAAGAAAGAAAGAAAGAAAAGAAAAGCACTTTTAGAAGACCTTAAACACAAAGTCACGAAATACAGGTTCCAGTGAATCATGAAAATCCAAGCTATTGGCTAGATAGTTCTCACAGGGGAGTTGAAGAGAAAAGGTGACCTGACTTTCCCAAGGACTTGACTGTTCAATTAATTCAAACAAACACATTGATTTGGATGTACCTGGGGAAAGAGAACACAGTTGAAGCAGAAGTAGGGACAAAAAGGGAAATAAAGACAAGCAGTGAGAGGTAAGAATGGAATATTAGAAGAATGATTGGGTAGAACTGGGTTAATATTAATACTTATTTAGTTAGTTTTAATCCTCACCTGAAGATATGTTTATTGATTTTAGAGAGGAAACGGGAGAGAGGGTGGGCAGAGAGAGAGAGAAGGGGAGACATCGATTGAGAAACATGGGCCGGTTGCCTCTCACGTGTACTTCAACTGGGAATCAGACACGCAACCTAGGTATGTGCCCTGACTTGGAATTGAACCCACAATGTTTTGTCGTACGGGATGACGCTCCAACCATTTGAGCCATCTGGCCAGGGCTGATATTACACCAAAAGTGAACTTTACCAAACTGCTGAGGTACATCAAGGACTCGCCCATAGAGCCCTCGTGTCTGGCCCTCAGCGTGCTAGAGTTCAGGTGATTGCCTTCCAGCCTCAGTGTGGGTGGGTGACGGATCATCAGGGACAATGACTTGCTTATGACTGACTGGTTGCTCTTGGGGAAGTAGGCGGAAAAAACAAGACCGGTGGGAGAGCCAGAAGGCCTGGGGTTCCAACTCCGATGAGGACCTCCAAACAGGACCCCTGAGCAGGACCCATCGTCGGGATGAGAGGGAGGGGTTAGAAGGTGGGAAAGCGTCGGGTGTTCCAGGAAGAGTTGGGAAACAGGTGCTAGCAGGACTTCCGCTGAGAGCAGGAGCTGGACCCCTGGGTGTCCTGGGACTTGGGCAGGTCTGGGCATCTCCCCAGAGAGGGCCACTCAGGCTTTCCCTTGAGCCAGGGGCTCAGAGACTCACAGGATTCAGAGCGGGAAAGGCTTTGGGGATCTCGTCTCACCTGCCGGTTTTCAGGTGGGGCGGAGGAGATGGATGCATGCAGGCAGGAGGCCACGCTCACACACTTCACTGTCTGCTCTATGAGATGGTCCCCGTTTTCACTGAGAGCACAGAATACACTTAGTGTTTTTTTAGGGGTTCAGCATGACCTCAGGCAAGTGAGTCTGAAGCAGCCCAGTGTGAAGCGTCTGCCAGTGAGGTTGATCTCGTGTCGTATCTTCCTATGTGCTCCTGCTGTGTGTCCCCATAAATCCCATTGGCTCCAGGGCTGCGTGGTGGCCACAGCCGCTGTAGGGGAAGGTACAGGAGAATGGGGGCGGGGCGGTGCTGAGGGAGAGATGATGTAATGAGATTGCCAGGGGTAGCACTTAACGATACAGGATGCTCAGTTAAATTTAAATTTTTTCCATGAAAGACAAGTGATTTTTTAAGTATGTCTCAAATGCTGCATGCAATATACTTATATACTAAGAATTTATTCGTTGTTCATCTGAAATTCCAATCTGACTGGGCTTCCTGTGTTTTATCTGGCAATCCTTTTTTTTTTTTTTTTGAGATTCTCAGCAGCAAAGAAGTCCAAATTCTTGATGACAGTGGTGATGTTGAGGGCACAGCGCTGTCCCTACTTCAAACGGGAGATGGTGTGGCCAAGTCCTTTTCTCTGCTGCCTCCCCTCATCCACTTGGGGTTTCTAGAAGAGACAGGAAGTTCTGATGTCTTTGAGAAGCTCAGGCAGCAAAGGAGGGAGAGGGAAGCTTTCGTAGGTCCTGGCTACCACACAGTTCCTTTTCCCGTTCCCTTTTGTCTGGCGTCAGCATGAGGGACAACACACTCGTGAGGGATTTGAGGAGAGAAGGAAGCGTGGCTAGATAAAGCCAGCGCACACTGCAGCATGTGTCCTGGGGAGATAATGGCTCTGAACCTGCGGAAATAAATGGTCTGCTTTGTCCTTGAATACTAATCAGCTGGCAGTTTTACTCTCTTTTCCGGGCAGCTGGATGAGGAGATTCTGATTTCAGAAGAAAAGCAGTGACCTAAGGCTACCCATATTGACTAGAGTGGGAGGAGAAAATGCCAGGACAGGCCGCTGCTATATGGTGACACGGCCCCTCACTGCAGAGTGCGTCTCACCACCTGTCACATGCCCAAAGCGCTGCCTTAAGTCTTAACGTTAATGACCTTCTCTTTTAAAAATATACACATCACCAAGAAACACAGCCTATTAAGCCATTATCCCTTTAGAATGAATTGTCTTTTGAGTGTTCCTAACTCCACACTTGGCTGAGAGCAGGGGCTTGGGGTTATTGGATCCTAGGACAGGAAATTCTTGTGGGGACAGAGTGATAGAGAGGTTGACTTTTACAGGGAGTGGATACAAATAAAGCCCGGAAGTTAAGGGTCTGCACAGTTCGGGAGAATTGGGAAAGTGAGAAGTGGGGAGAGGGAGGTGGGCGGGGCAAAGCTACGTGCCTCACTCACCACTACTTCTACCTATGCTCCCGTGAGCTGCAGGGTCTCCAACCTTCCAGACAAGTTCACGTTGGGCATCGCTGAAGTTAGGGCGTCTGAACTCCTGCCCTGCTCTTCCGTGTGAGTGGGAGCCCATCAGCTCCACCCCGTTCTCTTGCCCTCTCCCTCCCAAATGCTGGGGGATGGATGAGACCACAGAGAGGGAGGCTCAGCCGGGCTAGAGCTGGGGGATGCAAAGCCCGCTTTAAGGGGCTTCTCTTTCTCACATGACAGTGAGCCCAGAGTAGTCAGTGCTCGAGCATGTCACAGGGCTGCAGACAACGTGTACTGTCCTCCAGCTGAGGAGGACAAAGGGCTTGGAGTGGCATTCCGTAAACTGCAGTACCCTGGAAGAAAACCGATAGGACACATTCACGATGGTCCTGGAACGTGGGCCTTTCCCTTTGCCACCTGAAGAAAAGTCCACTATTCTGATGTTGTTTCTCCTTTTTTTTTTAAGGTTTATTTTATTCTCATTTAAGAGAGAGGGGAAGGGAGGAAGAGAGAGAGAGAGAGAGAGAAACATCAATATGAGAGAAAAACATTGATTGGCTGCCTCTCACACACCCCAACTGGGGATTGAACCCTCAACCTAGGCATGTTGCCCTGACCGGGAATTGAACCCATGACCCTTCACTTTACAGGATGACACCCCAACCCACTGAGCAACCCTGCCCAGGGCCTGATGTCATTGTTTCCAATGCCGTCCATCACGATGAGTGGTTGAGTGTGTCATTTCCCCACAGGTGTCACCTGTGGCTTCCCCTCTATTTGAGAGGACATCATGAACACCGAGGGGACCAGGCAGGGGCGTGGGTCTCAGTAAATTCTCTGGGCACAGGTTGACCTTTCACTTGAGCCCTCCACCCAAACCCACCTTACAGGATCACAGCAGCAACGCTCTTACTCTCCCTACACCAAGAATTCTTACACCACAGGCAGCGCAGTCTCATCTCACTCCTGATGGCGAAGGCCTGAGAAAAGATGCGGTTTGTAGCCTGGAGGTCAGAGAGCTTGGACTTCCTTGAGCAGTATTTGGAGTTCTCCACGGAGAAGGAAGGCATGGTGCTGGCGTCCGCCCGTCCGCAGAAGGCCTGTCCATCCCAGAGGGCTCCTCCGCTCCTTCTCCGCCAGCTGGCTGAATGTTTTCAACCCAGATAACAGAAGAATTTGGAGTGTGATAAGGCCAGTTGCGACATTTTCTCTTTGGAGGGATAGATAAGACAAGGCACAAAAAAGGTTGGGGGTTCCAGGGCTGGGATCATATGTACCCTGACTCCAGCCAACTGTCCCAGAAGTGTGTCTTCTAGGTTTTAAAGGAGAAAGAACGTGCAGCGTGTCCCGTCCACGTGACAGAAGTTGCCTGCGTTAGTGACAAGAGGAGCTTTGGAATCCGAGGCCAGGAGGCGAGCCCTGGTTGCCCGCCTCGGTTAGTTGAACGGCGTTGTGCAAGCACTCAGCTCTGAGGCTGCTTCCCCCTCCAAGACACGGATCAGTCCCGGATTGCCTGTCTCATGGGGAGGCCGTGGCTATGAAGGCGCTTGTCAAACGCTGAGCTGTATGTAAATGTAATTTGCCGTTCGGGACCACAGCTGTGGATGGAGTGAGTTGACTTCACAATCAAGGGGGCGGCCCATTCGCAGACTCTGCCCCGTTGGTCCCTGGCAAAGACAGTGGTTTCTAAAGCAGTGCCTTGAACATAGTAGCTGCTCTTCAAAGTAAAAGTGACATGAATTAGTCCGAAGGAGCAAATGGTGCAGGTCCTTTCAGGGCTACTTGAGCTCAGCCCAGGACGCGGGACGCTGCGCTCCAGCCAGGCAGTTCAAAGCGATGGCATACCTCGAGAAGGACACGCCACTACCTGTGCCCACGAGCAGCGGCTGGGCACCAGAAAGGGAAAGTCTCAAAGAAGCCCCTTCCGCCTCAAAGGACATGGGCCCCTGCCTGCTGGGGCATGTCCGTGTGTGTCCCAGCTCCGACCTCCCCTAGGAACTCTTCTTGGCTACTAAAACATATCTTTTCGTTTTCTGGTTAAAACATATGTTCATATAACAAATCATTGGCTAGCTCCAAAATGATCAAATGAAGGCAGTTGTCTAGGCAATTCGGGTAAACACCTTGGTGGATTCAGGCATCCTGAGCGTTTTGGCTACTGAGTGCCCAACACTGCACGAAGCAGTTACACATATCACTGCCTCTAATTCTCATGGCCTCCCACTGGGGCAGTACTGGTATTGCGCCCCCTTTATAGATGAGAAAGCTGAGGTGCAGAGAGCGTGCTCATACGGCTAGGCAGTAGCCGGGCTGGGACTTCACCGGAGCTGTATGATTCCGAAGTCTGTGCTTTTAACCGCCAGACAATTGTTTGCCTCTATGCCTCATTTTTCTCCCTAACTTGTGATTTCCAATGAATCTGAGAGAAAACCTATTCCTTTTGCCCCTGAACTGCCCATGTCTCCTTTCTGCTATTGGGCAGCCCTGGGCTCAGTTCCACAGTGAGGCGCACGGTGAACGGAGAAGGGGTTTGCTGTGGAGCTCTGGCCCAGGCAGGCTTGGACGCGAGAAGCAGTCTGGCACCCTCTCTGTCACTAAGGGCGCTGTAGGTGCCACTGGCAGCTCTTGGTGGGGGGCAGAGCCTCAGGGGTCGGTGACAGGATGTTCCACCCCTTGAAGCTGGCAGGGGCCCTGCCTCACCATGCCAGCACTGACCCCCAACCCAGACCCCCACAGGCAACTGGGGGGCAGAGCAGGGCCGAAGTCTTTCAGCCCACTCTCTCTTTCTTTGAAATGGGTGTCATGATGGGGTACCAAGGGACAAAAGGATGGGAACATGTATTTTGCCAACTGTTTTAAAAGATGCAGAATCAGCCACAAGCCTCCTCACTTTGCAAACCTTGCAGAGGTGTCCCCGGCTGCCCCTTGTCATCTGACATCAGTGCCAGCGTCACACCTCCAGGAAGTCTCTGTGAAGACACAGGCGGGGTTGGGGGCCCTCCCGCTGTGCATTCTGCTATCAGAGTGCACTGTTAGTACGTCGACGCGATCGGTGCATTTATTACCCGCCTGCCGGTCGGTCTCCCCCTAGACTGGGCATTCCTCAAGGGACTACACGTCCTGGTGCGTGGCAGGCACCTGTGCGTGTTTGTTGATCTGACCCTCGAAACTGAGTTGAAAAAAAAGATCAGTTTTCATCCCAAAGGGTTTCTGTTTTTGGTTGTTGTCGTTCTCTGTGTTTGCTTTTAATATCCGACTGCTCCTCCTCTTAGGCAGAGCTGGTCCTTGGAAATTTCAGTCATCTCCGCAAGCGTCTTGCCTCCTTCGGATCCCTGGGTGGTGACTTATGTCCCAGTGTATGCCAAAGGAAAAATCCTTTGCTCCTGCAAACCCCGATGTCCACTGTTTTGATAAAGGATCCCAGCTGTGACAAGGAGATTATTTACTGGAAACTAATGAGCAAAGCTAATTACGGCCGCGGAGCCGGGCAGGGACAGAGTGTACCAGAGCAGACTGCTGGCAAGTGTTTCCAACCCTCCAACTTGGCAACTGAGCTGGTGGGCCCACTAGACGTGCCAGTGCCTCTGGTCTCTGAATCGCCTGTTCAATAGCAAACAGATTTTAAGATCATGGTTGGAGGCTCAGTTGTTTGACAGAAGCCAGGAATGCATTTCTGTGGCTTGCTCATTTGCTCCCTGGTTCCAATTTTGTCACATACATTCTAGAACAATTATAAAGTCTGACTACTTAGAGGGTGATCGGATCCTCCCGTCACTTCCACAGCTTTATGCCTCACAACTCCTACACAGTTCCTCTTTTCCGAAGCAGTGAGCCTACTTCTTGACTCCTGCCCAGAAATGGCTGGTTTCCATGGCTGCAGCGTGTCTGTTTTAGCCTCTGCCCAGAGTCAGAACCACGTCCCTCCTAATGCAACTCGAGCTCACCTGCTGGGAGATCACCACCACTGACCTCACCCTCCCCACCCCCCCTTAAGCTGTTCAGGCCTTTATTTGGCATTCTGAACTGTGCTTCTGCCAGACGCCAAATCCCATTATAATGAACTGTGTGGGTCACCTACATTCTTTCCCTTGGGTCCAATTTTGTTAAAAATCAATCTGAGAGGAGGTAATAGTGATATAGGAGGAAAATTAAATGATGTAAAGGGCTTACTCCAGTGCCTGCCACAATTTATGTACATATTTTAGATACCTAATTTCAATATTCATCTTTGTTAAGGGAGAAATTCAGTCTTTCTCGCCGATGCAGTAAGGAATTACAGATCAGCAAGCCTATTAGTACGTAAACAGGGTTTATTGGTGATATGTTATCATGAAAGACAATGGGCCTGCTGAGGTGGGAGAGAAAGAAAGGCGGAGCTGATGCTCCTTTGTTCTCAGGACTTATACGATTGGCAGGATGGGGGTGAAGAAGTTACGTATTGACTGACCAGTAGAGGTGGTGCCCGGGGTGGGGGCGTGACTATCCAAACTCAGGTATGTGTGAGGGTCTATTAGCTCAAATCCTTATCTAGCTCCAGACTCCATTTGTTCATCTTGTAAAGCAGATACGTGACAGGAGGCAGTTAATTAAAGTCGGGGCAGTTACCCAAAGTTATTTCTGGGCTTTTTCTGTAAGCACTAGGGACTCCCTCCTCTTCCCCCTTCCAGGCCTTGGGAGGAAAGCACAGTTTCAAAGCTTTCTTTCCCAGATAGTGGAAACGATACACAGAATGTCAAGGGCTGCCCTCCTCGTGGGTCAGTACGGTGTGTCTTGTGATGTCAGAACACCTGGCAGTATTATTGGACCAGGCTCAGGGCTGCTGAGTTAGTGGGTGAGACACGTCCCCCTCTTCCTCCCTGCTGTGGTTTACTATCTGTCCTACCTAACATCTTTAGAGCATGCTGTGAAGCCCAGACCCATTGTCTGTACTGTACGAGAAAAAAAAGCCGCATGCAGAAAACCATGGTCTCTGTTCCCAAAGGGTTTGCATTTTAGTGGGGGGATGGCAAGGGAGCGGATGTTCTCATGTGATACCTGGGCTATGGGGACGGTGATGGCATGGAGAGCAGGCAGAGGACTGTTGGGACTTAAAGTGAGGCAAGGACAGCCATGGGTGAGGTTAATGGGGAAAGATAGTCTGACAGCATTGGTACCATTTTGCTCGGCACTATTGGAGGAGGTACCCACAGCTTGAGGAAAGGTGTGGGGAAGCCCCCAATGGTTACCATGGCAACAAAGGATGAGCCAACATGGATGTGCAGAGTCCGTAGGAGCTGAGTATGTGATGGCACCTGGGGTTGGATCATTAGTGAGACATTGGTTTTTTTGGAATTGTGGAGTGAGGAGCACACAATGCCCAACTCAAGTTAGAAACAGTCAGAGATAAGGGTTTCCAGGTTCGAGAGGAATGGGCGAAGGTGTGCTCTGTCTGCAAAATGGCATGTTTGGCCAAGATGACGGTGGAGAGAAAAGGTGAAAAATGGCCTACGACAAAGGCAACTTAACTCGAGGGGTTGGAACTTCACAGTACAAACCACGGAGGCCCTGAGGCAGGAAAAATGTGAGTGCTGACTTTTTTGTTTTTGTTTTTGCACTGAATCAGCAAACGCATGCTGTGCTTCGAAACCTTAGGGATAAATAAGGAATTGTCACAGATCTAAGTTCCTGAATTTTTTAAAACTTACAATAGAGAGATTCTTACCCTGTAGTTTGTCAAAAAAAAGAGAGAGAGAAAAAAGAAAAAAATAATGTTGAGGAATCAATATAAAAATAGGACCTATCTATCTAAAGCATTTTGTTATAATTTAAAACATAAAATGTACATGCATTCCTTAATATTTTAATGTTGAGTCTAGGCTTTTCTTTGGCTGAGTGGAGCTCCCCATCTTCTTTCTTAAATGAACCACGTTCTTAATGGGCTGACAATGACCACAAATCCTCAGCTCTTCCTCCCACTGAGAGTGGAGCCCCACTTTCTTCCACTTGAATCGGGGCCTGGCTTAGTGAGTTTCCCGACCAATAGGAAGCAGCAGAGTGGCATTCTGGGATTTCGGTGGCTGGGCTGGAAAATCCTGGCTGGGCTCTTAGGAACACCCTCTGGGAACACGGAGCTCTGCGGGCTCAGGGGAGCTGCCGTGTAAGAATTCCCTACCTCAAGTTCCCAAGGCTTGAAGGCCACATAGCAGTGTCCCAGAGGGCCGTTCCAGCTGAGCTCAGCCTTCCGGTCATCCCATGAAGGTGCACGACATGTGAGTGAAGTTGTCTTGGGGATTCCTTCATTAATACCACGGGGAACAGAAAAATGGAATGGCTGAGCCCTGTGTGAATCCAAACCCACCCAACTGTGAGATACGATAACATGGTGGTTGCGTTTAGCCACCAGTTTAAAGTAGTTTGTTATGTAATGAATACCTGGAACTTTGTTGTAAAGAGGGGTGGGCACGGGTTCGTAGAGCTGGGAGAGACCCAGGGGTCAGGTAGTGCACTCTCTGATTTGCGCACAAACCTGAATATTTTCAGGGGCCTCCAGAAACTGACTGCAAAATGCAGTGATCATGCAAAGAAGGTGCTCTTTCTTGTTTCACCTTCCCTGCCCTTGAAAGCGAAGGGTCTCCTGTGTTTCCCTTTCCTGGCGACCTTGCTGGAGAAGTGCCTCTGAGCGGGATTAGATGTATGAACGGTCAGCCCCATCGTCCCGCCCATGTGATGTTGCTCCAAGAGTCTGTTTTTCAGTGGCCGGTGTCTGTCGGCCTCCCCAGGGCCCCGGAGGGTCTCTGAGGTCAGGGACTGCATTTCTACAACACAGAGGCTCCCTCCAGCCCGGGATGGGGGGCAGCAGCCCAGCTTAGGGAGAGCTTGGAGCTTCCCACCTGAATGCTAAGACTTCCGTAGATGATTCCATCATAGGCCCATGAGCAGTGTGGCTGGTCAGTGCCCCATACTTCATTTAATGCTCTGCTGTTACCATCTTGAAATTCTTTTTCTTCTTTTATTTGTTAAAAGAGTGTATTTATTTACTTCTAGAGAGAGGGGAAGGGAGGGAGAGAAACATC
>CM052549.1:72203844-72219695 GCA_028533065.1 Trachops cirrhosus
TCGCGCTGTGCCCAGCAGATGTGCGGGTGGCGTGGCCAGTACGAGTAGGTGTTTGAGTGTGGAGTAGACATGTATCTGTCTGGCTGTCATTTTTGCCAGCACAGAAGTTGGCACACTGAGAAGGCCGAGTGTAGCGCAGGCCCCTGGTGACAATGGTTGGGTTTTTCTTGCACAAGTGTTCTTGGTCAAGGCAGAGCCTGTGTGAGCAGCATCAGAATGCATGGGGTCTCAATGAGCTGTGCGTTCCTCTTTCTTGTGCGTGGGAGCTCCCAGGGCTAGCGGGCTGTTGGCAGGCAAGAGAAAGGGGCGCCCTGGAGCGGATCTATCGTCCCAGGACCCTCCCACCCAGTGTGGCCTGCCCTGCCGGGGTACCGCTGCCACCTTTGCTTGCCACTGTCTCGGGGGAGCTGGAGCCAATCCTGGCTGCATGACCCAGAGAAGCAGGGCAGGGAGGCTGGTTCTCTGCCTCTGGAACGTGGAACAGGCTGTCACATCGGGGAAGCCCTCCAGCCTGGGCCGCAGGCGTGGAGAAAGCAGTCATGAGGTCTCCTCACCCTCACAGCCCTCCCTTTAGGTGCTCCCCGACAGGGGCAGGGCGTCAGCTCTGTCATAGCCCCTGCGCTCAGCCAGGTCCCGACTCTTAGATGCTCCCATGGTTACAAATCAGATCGTCCCTGGCAGTAGACTGTCTTAGAGTTTGCAAACCATATTTACACGCCATGTCCTATTTAATCATGCACAGAGGGTTGTTTACTAAGTTTGCAGCGTGGTGAAATAAGGAAGTACATTTCTTTAACGACCTTGGCCAGAAGCGTCTATGTTTTCTACTCCCTCAACTCGCTGATGGCTGGCCCCGCCTTCCCCCTCCCCTCTTCAACACAGAATGTTTATTAGAACAGCAGGCTCTTCTGGCTGCTTTGACACTGAGTCTTGTCCTGGAAGTTGGCGATGATTGAACTAGTGAACCGACTTAAAAATCAGGACGCAGTGGGGAGGTCATTAGCAACAAACATATATATCCATAGAATGAAGAACCTTACATTCACAATAGCTGACATCTATATAGCATTTGCTCAGCGCTGGCTGTTCGAAGCCCTTTCTGTCCCACAGAGGAGCAAACAGAGGGTGGGTGAGTCACCCACGGTCATGTGGCTGGTGGTGCACAGTGCTGTCTTCTCCATCTCCTGCTTCCTCAGTTGTCTCCGTGGGTCTCCTTTATTCTCTAGTCCCTACTCCATGCTCCCAGCATTTAAAAGAAAAACAGAGGCTAAAGTCCCATAACATAAAATTGGTGCGTGCATTTGAATGTGTACAATTCAGTGGCATTTAGGACATCCACAGGGCTGTGCAACCATCACCCCTCCCTCGTTCTAGAAGGAAACTGAAAGGAAAAGGAAACCCTGTGCCCATTCCCCTTGCTTCTACCCCGTCCACTCCCCACCCCACCCCCCAGTCCCTGCAACCACTAATCTGCTTTCTGTCTCTATAGATTTGCCTATTCTGGACATTGTATAGGAATAGAATCCTGCAATATGTGGCCTCCTGTGCCTGGTTTCTTTCACTTAGCATAACGTTTTCAAAGTTCATCCGTGGGGTAGCCTGTGTCTGTACTTCATTCCTCTTCACGGCTGAATAATATTCCACCGTGCGGAGATAACCGCGTTTGTTTATCCAGTCATCCGTTGGTGGGCATTTATTTGGGTTGCTTTCATCTTTTGGCTATCGTGAATATGCTGCTATGAACATTTGTGTGCAAGTGTTTGTCTGAGTACCTGTTTTCAGTGCTTTTGGGTGCTTCCACCTGGGAGTGGAATTGCTGGGTCAAATGGTAATTTTATGCTTGACTTTTTTGAGGAAACTTCTAGCACTGCCGAGCGGAGTAGGTCTCGCCTTGCTCTGAGAAGACAGGAGCATGCTGGTGAGACAGAAAGGCTGAGCCCCGCCTTCTTTGTCATCCGGAGCCAGCCCTTTGGCGCCCTGCTGCAGCGGTGGCAGGGGACACGACTGCGCTGGGGAGGGAAGCCCAGATGCCAGGCTGGGTTGCGCGGGCTGTCACAACGAAGTAGCGCAGACCGCGTCACTTAACCAGTTTGTTTTCTCACAATTCTGGAGCCTGAGATCAAGGCGTTGGCAGGGTTATCTTCCTCTGAGGCCTCCCTCCTTGGCTCGCACAACAGACGGCCGTCTTCTCCCTCTGTCTCTAGATGGCCTTCCTTCTGTGCTCGTTTGGGTCTTAATCTCTTCTTATAAGGACGCGGTCAGATTGGATCGGGGCCCATTCATTTGGCCTCATTTTACCTTAACTCTTGTCTCAAGGCCCTATCTTCAAATATGGCCACATTCTGAGGTACTGGGGTGAGGACTTCAACATGAAGGCACACTGCAGCCCATAGCAGATGCTGTGAGACCTGTCACAGTATTTTGAGTTCGAAACCCAGTTTCAGCCCTGCCAATAAATAGGTATGTAAGTGCAAATGAGGGATATAACCTTTGTAGTCCTTAGTTTTCTCAACTGTAAAGGGAAGAGAGTAATACCAGTCTTGAAAATCAGTAAACATGAGGTAAACTATATTAATGTTTCTACACCTATGTTTGGCCCAAAGTTGATGCTAATAACTTGGATTTTTGTTCCTTCACATCTCTGGTACTTGCTACATCTCATTTTCCTTGGTAAATACATTTGAAACACAGATCCTTCCCATGCGGCAAATGAAAGCATCCGTGGGATGATGTCTTCACGTGATGTCCTCAGAAGTCTCTTCCACTACCCTGGGACAGAGCTGTCAGCCAGATTCAAAGCATTGTTTGTATATCGAGACAAATATTAAATCATGAGTAACTGTGCTGTGAATATAGGTCATCCATAAAAAAGGTACTTTAAAGTTTTGCTTTGAGAGCTGAACATGTCCGTATTTGAGGAAAAATTAATGGGGAGTCAGCCTGCATGCACCTGCTTCATCTCTGTCCCCACTTCGGCCACCCCAGCCAGGCGCTCCCCAATTTCCTCAGGATGCCTGCTGTAGCCTGCTAACCCACGGCTCCCCCAGCTCCTAGCGCCTCTGCCTTCCGAACCAAGTTACCCACAGTTTAATCTTCCAGAAGTACAGTTCTTACCACACCATTCTGTCACATGAAACTTCATTAGCTTCCCCATCACCAAGTTTAAACTCCTTATCATTCTACATAAGCCTCAGCCCGCATTCTCAGCCTGGTTTTCTATGTTCCCTCTTCTGCTTCTTGTGCTCCAGCAAATCAGGGCTTACTCCCCTTTCCTTGGCAGTGACCTTGTTTCCCTACCTCTGTGCTTTTGCTCTCTGCTCCTCTGCATCAGTTAGGAATGCATTCAGCTGCCAGTAACATAAATGCTAACCAACAGTGACTTAAACAAGGAAGACATTCAGTCATTCACACAAAAGTCTAGAAGCAGGCAGGTCAGGGCTGCCGCAGCAACTCAGCCCTGTCATCAAAGACCCAGTCCCAGTGAATCCTCATTTTCTGTCATCTTGGTATGTTGGTTTATTACAGTATGGTTGCAAAGTGTCTGTTATATCTCCATGTATCACATCCATGTTCAAGGTAAGAAATGGATTTACCTTTTATGAAATAATGAAACCACTTTTAGAAGCCTCCATAATCTTCCCCTAAAGTTTCATGTTCAACATTGTGTCACATGGCCACCCCTACTCTAGCTGCAAGGGAGGCTGGGAAAGAGAGTAATTTGGTTGGGAAGTGAGCAAGAGGGAAGGGCGGTGGGATGGTATTGGTGTGCCTACCATCACCGCCGGCCACACCCTTCCTGCCCCTTCCTCCAGGGGGCGCCATTCTCTCAGCAACGTGCAAGGAGCCCTTTCCCCTTCCTGCTTCTAATACACTCTTTGTACCTTGATTTCAGCACACATATTCTCTTACATGGTAACGTGCAGTTCTTTTTGTGTTTACCTTCTCTGCTAAACTAGGAACTCCTCAAGAAATGTTTTGCTTAATAGCTCGAGTTTAAACTTGAGCTTAAAAACTTGCCTTTTGTGTTGCTTGATGAAAACACTTTATATTTCCTTTGTGAATATTCTAGAATATAGATGGCTATTATAGCAAACATGTGCATTCTTACCATTTGCCAAGCATGTGATGATGCCTGTAAGATGCTTAGCGCACTGTAAGAACTGAATACATGCCCGCTGTGGCCACACCCTTCAAGTCTCATCACATTCCGGTGAGGAGGTACCATCGTTAAGCTTGCTTCACAGATGGGGCAGCCGAGGCTTCAGACAAGTTAGTCCTCCATCCCCAAACACCTACAAAGTTGCAGAACTGGGATTCCAATGCAGGTCTGTCTGAATCTGAGGTCTGTGATTTTAACAGTTAACTACACTATTTCCAGCCTAGGCTTTCTACATTTCTGTTCTTACCTCCTCCAAGACTGGCAGTTTAATGGAGGTTAGGTTCTTGGGTGCTGATTTATATTCTTCATACCCTCTCCATCCACCGAGTCAGGGCTTTCTGTGCCTTGGGCTGGGTGACACCAGAGGAAACCACCAACTCTTAGGAAGTTGAAACTGGCCCAAACAGATGTTGCCTTGGAAGAGCTGGGAACTGTCATTCTCAATGACCAGGTAAGTCTCCCGAGAAAGCCATTCCTGAACAGACCCAGGAAGCCAATGCCCTATAAGATGGTCCTGGCCAAACCTGCGTCTTCAAACCAGCTCTTAGCCTGAATCAGATCAATTCAAGCCTCAGTCACAGAGATGGCCTTGGACCTCTCTCCTTCGTCTGATCTTTGAATAATTATTACTTTATTCTTTATTCTTTTGCTTTGTTCATGACAATGGAATTTGATTTCTCCAGCCTGGTTCAAAACCCTCCTTGGAACACAGTGCCCCTTGCCCTTTGGTCTTCCTGGTCTTGCAGGCGTCAGGTACAGTTTGAATCCAATGCAACCTGAGCAGCTGTGATCACATCCTGGCCCCATGGTGGGGCCTCTGCCAGCCTGTGATGGGAGGCCCCAGACCAAGCAGAACGTTGGCCCAGTGAAAGCCTTCTCTGGCTTTAAAAGTCCACAGCAACCTGGGTGAAGCCCTGTTCCCTTCTGCCACTAGCCAGCCCTAACCATTCTTGGACTTCAGTGTTAAAACTTAACTGCCTTTACACAATGCCAAACACTGAATGAAAAGTGAACTATGTGTACACTCCCAATGACCCAAATGTTTGGCTCTAAGGGGAACCTTGGCATCTGGGTGCGTTAAACACATGGACACCCGAACATCTGGATGGAGAATGAAAAACTGCAAACACAAGGACCAGTGGCATTTGCAGAGCAGAGCAGATGGCTGACCGGTCATCAGGCTGTTTCAGGCTGCTGTAGGTGGAGCTCAGCACTTCTCATGTCGACACAGACTCTGACTAGAGGCTGGTCCATGTCAGATGAAAGGAAAGCGAGGGGCGGGGTCTAATACCGACCTCTCTGGCTCACCTCTCTGCCCACTTCCCCCAGCTCCTGGGCTCAGGGGCATGTGTCGGCTTGCATGGCCCCTGTAACCTGCATTCTCAGCTCTGGCCTGTCCTAGGAGGCAAAACAACTCCTTTATCCTAACATACCACAGCTACTTAGATGTGGGCATTTAACCTTCTTAAGAGCAAAATCCCATTACTCACCGTGTCCGTTATTATACTGGAAAGAGTGTGGAGTATAGCCTAATAGCCTAGTGTACGCAGGCCAGCTAAAAATATCTCATCTATACTGCATCTATTCTAAAAAACAGACCTCTATTGAGCTGACAGTTTCCAGGAGTAAGTTCCTGTGGCCTGAGGTCAATGGACGTGAACTTGTGCCCCTGGCTGTGCTGCTCTGTAATGTTCAGAGTCCTCACTGTGTGTGGGAGGCCGTGGAAAGAGCAGGGACTTTGGCATTAACCAACCTGGACTCAAGTCTTGGGTGACGACTTTTCTCTGTGACCCTGTTCTCGTTTTGTGTGGCTTTGGTTCACCTGTCTACCAGCTACCTTTGGGCTGCTGTGAGGATTGAATGAGATAAGGTGTGCAGTTGGTTCTTGTCTGTGTCCCCGCATGCCCGCCCCTCATCCCTTCCCTACGTAACATTCATTCTTCACTCCAGGTACGTGGCCGTTGTCCGTGGCTTAGGGGGTAAAAGGTACGCCGCACGGTGGAACAGCCACGTTTGCACAACACTGTATGAGAAACTCGCGTGTTTTCGTCCTGAGGAGGTATTCCATGTGCCTTGCCTCCTTCTGCCCTGCCGTTTCCTTTCCGTCCTACGGCAAGATGAATTAGATCACCCAGAAAGCACATTCTTCATCCGAAACATCAACACGCCCTCTTGCCTTTGAACAGCAGAATCAAAGGAAAGCAAACAAGCAAATCAAAGAAACCCACGGTGCGCGCTCGAGTGTGGGCTGGGACGGTCTCGGTGGCCTCTGGTATGCTTGGCCGAGAGCCCTTCGCCGCAGCTTCAGCAGGTTCGAGGTGCTCTCGGGACACCCGCCGTCTTCCCTCCCCTATGGGACAGTGCCCCCTGCCTGCACAAACCGGTTACTTTTCTTTCTCAGTTCCAAAGCGCAGGCTTGCTGTCTCCGTCGGCTCCCCGGGACTCCCTCCCTTCCTGTGCAAACACGTGGTGGGCGCCGGCTGTGTGCTCCCCTTGCAATCAGCCCGCTGGTCGGAGCTGCGTTCTGGATTACTGCATCCAGTACTAGGCAAACCACCACGATTTTATTAGCCTGAGGCAGAGGGGTGTCTGAAATCTGAGACAGAGATTGCCAACATAGTCAAACCATTCTGGTAGCGTAAGAGTAAATTCTTGGTTCCTGAGTTTTCAAAATTTAAGTAAGGTTTTTTTTCCTGATCATTAGTAAGTGGTGAAATAAACATCCCTCTAGCGGTCTGCAATGTGCAGAGGGCACCTGATGGACCGCAAACATACCAGCTGGGCTTTTCTAAGTTACGGGCGGGGAACATCGTTCTCTCTCCCCGACCCCCCATCTCTCCCACGCTTCACACTTTCCAAACCTGGGAGAAACCCGCCTTTCTCTCCCGCTCACACCGGATCCTCTCCACAGGAGAGAGGGCCAGGTGACATCCGACCGGGGAGAAGGGCCCCTGAGCACGGGCCTGTAGCCCCTTCTTGTCCGAGGAAGCTCAAGTGCTTACACTCCGTCCATGAAGCGTTCTCGGACTCTGCCCGTGCTGCAATGTTTTCTCTGTCCGCCGTCTCACAGGACCAGGTACCTGCTGCCCCTTTACAGTGTCACACTGTATAGAGCTAAACTTGAACTTCCAGTTTCTCCCACTCCAGGGGTGGAGAGGGGCAGGGGTAGTCAGGGCCACTGGAGCCTCTGGGCCCTAAGTCTCAGTATGTCTGCGGCCCACACGTCAGCTGCCCAGATGGGACCGCAGCTGCTTATTCAGCTGCCATAGTCTCATTCACACCCCTGAATGCGATCTCCAGATCCTGGCGGGAAGGGAGCCTCCCGCCTCTCCACATGGCTTTTCATCACCTTTCTGACTTCCCCCTGCCCACCCCATGCCCCGTTACAGCTGCCCTCCGACAGAGCAGCCCCGACCCCCCTGTGCTTGGGAGCCCTTGGGCCCACCACATCCGTGCCCCGCAGGGGCTCACCATTTAGCCCCTGCACTTACCACGTTACTCTTCCAGACAGGGAGCTTCCTCCCAAAGAGAAGTTTTGGTGGCAGCTATTTAAGATGCTAATCTTCTCCCCAACGGCACTTCTGTTCTCATGGTATGCATCCTACCCCACACAGGTGGGGTGTACAGTTATACGTGAGGTCGCTGGGGGTTCCATGCTGCTGCTGACTTCTGCTCACAGAAGGGGGTCCCCTACCCCAGGGGGACTTAGATGTATCCAGGACGTTGCTCGTGGCAGGCCTGGGCAGGAACTTCCCCTTGGGGCAGCGCATCCTGCCTCCTGGACCCCTCTGATGGAAGGGCCCCCTTTCTTCCCTTTGGAGTGCTCCTTGTCCCTCCAGAGTCCCGACCGTCCTCCACTCCTGTTTCCAGTGGCCACCGTCCTTCCTCGAGCCTCTGAGGAGAAAATCTTAGTCTTTCTCTTAGGTGGAAGTGACTGTGGTCTTTGGGCTGTTTCTGCTTTGGTGTGCTGTGGGGAAGAGGAAATCGCCCCAGGGTGTAGGTATCAGAGGAGCGGTGGGAAGTACGCACACGGCCACAAGAGGGCGCAGAGGCTGCACACCGCCCAGATCCGGGGTCCCATCCACAGCAACAGTGCTGTGTGTGATGTGCAAAATGGGGTTTGCACCCTGAGGAAAATGCTGGGCTCTGCTTTCTCTCACTCAGGACGGCATGGCTGTACTGAGAGACTGATGTGCTTTGAGCCCAAAGGATCCCAATTTGAATCACCCTAGTCTGTCACTATTTCACGGACCGGTACTGGACTAGTCTCTGAACATCTGAGAGCCCCGGTTTCCTTATTTATGAAAAGGAAATGGTGGAATCTCCTTTACAGAGCAGCTGCGAGAGAGACATGAGATCTTATTTTACTTGTCTGGCATGTCCTAGGTGCTCAGTAAATGCATTTTTCCCGGGAGGGTTGTGCTGTTTGGAGTGGTTGCCAAGCTCACTATTGGCCCTTTTCAAGGGAAAATATTCAGGGCCTTCCAGAGCTTCTGAGGGTATATGTAGTGGAGCCTCAACAAGGTACAATCATCCCTCTTGGGCCTTAACTGAAGATAATGACAGATTTATCCAGAGGTGTGGCCTGTTGGCTATCCCAGAAAGTTACAGTCTTCACAACAACCACGACAACTTACTGAGCCCACACCGGATGTTAGGCACAGTTTTAAAAGCACCTCCAATGTATCATCGCTCTGGCAGAAAACAGCTCTTCCCAGAGCCCGTCCATGCAATTCTGTGTGTTTGTACAAGGGCGAGGAGATAACTTTCCTCTGCCTTCCAGTCCTCTTCCTGGCATTGCCTGGAGCTTGTGTAGCTCTTTGGGTCCCCAAATGCAGTCTGTTTCCATCAGGTCTTCTGTCCCCCTTGATCAATTACTTACCTCTGAGCATGCTCAGGAGACATCCTTCGCGCGGGTCTGTGAGCTGGTGGTGTGCGGTGCGGACTCTCAGCTGCTGACCAGAGCTGGTGGTACGCATCTCTCCGCAGCATGGCACCGTGGTGTCATCCCAGCCTTTGAAACCGGCCAGGAGGGGAGCATTTGCCGCAGGGAGACCAGCCGAGGCTACAAAGCGGGCTGCCCCTTCTGTGGGAGCTGCTTTCCCACCTCTCCGAGGGCGTGCTCCCAGCAACCTTACGGCTGGTCTGCACACTTGCAGAGAAAAGCTCAACAAGGAGTTTCAGACTTGAATAGAGGAGCTTGTAGGAAGCCTTTCGTTCACAGACATGCTTTCGGTGGAGGATGGCAGGTAGGCAGACTCTGCTTCAGGAAGACAAGGAACTGGTCTTCAAAACGAAGCTGAAAGGCACCCTCTGGGGACCAGGTACATCTTAAGCGTTACCTCCTGTACCTGGCAACAGCTTAACATACTCAGGGACACCTTCCGTTCCTTATAATGCATGTCTCAGTGTAGTCTGGAAAGTAAACAAGAGAGCACAGACCTAGCAGAGAAACCTGGCAAACTCAAAAACTAAAAAGGGTTGGCTTAGCCTGAACTTCAGTGTTTGTACACACGATGGCGCTCTCTTCTCAGGAGAAGGAGACAATTAGGAAAATGCTAACCACTGAGCCTCCAGCGAGAGTTGGACTCATCTGCCCGTTATGATCTACAGAATTTGGTTTGAGCTGAGCTGCATTAAGGTCAAAATCACTGGCCTGTTCCTTACGAAGGTATCTCTTGATGTATGAGCCAGCATTAATTACTTCCATTCCTGGGGAAAGGGGAGTAGACTGACGCAGCCCTAAGGCTAGTCCTCCTGCTGGTGAGTCTTTGGTTCACAGATGAAGGACAGGAAATTATAACTGGTCCCCACCTTCATGAATGACCAAAGGGATCCTCCCGCTCCACTCAGAAGACAAAGAAGGTGTCAGGGACCTCTTGAATTCATGGTCTCCTCCTGCTCTCCTCACCTCTGCCTCCCCTACCCTGTGCACCACCAATCTGCATCCACAGCTAGATCCCTACTACCAGAGGCAGGGACGAGAGGGAACAAGTGTTGCTCTGATAAATTACAGGCACAGTCCCTTGTCACTCTTCCAGCTTGACACAGGTGTAGGCATGACCAGTCCACTGCAGGTCCTCCCTGTCATCTCCTCCTACTTCCGGGTGTCCCGTCACCATGGCTACCTTGCAGGCCAGGCCTTGGGGTTCCTGGGCTCCGAGGCAGTGCACCAGACCTAGGCACCCCAGCCCGTGGCCAAGCTCTTTCCTTCGACCGTTTGGGTCACAGATGCCGGCTCTCACTCTCTGACCCAGACTGGCACAGCGTGCGTGGGGGCCAAGCGTGCACCGGTCTGGCTAGTGTTGCCTCCAGCTGTCACCTCCGGTATTGTGTGCTGAGCTTTCTGCTGCGTACGGCCCCTCCTCTCTTTCCCGGTTCTCTGAGCCGAGCCCTGCTCTGGGAGTCCCGGCCACCAGAGGCCGTCCAGTCTCTCGGGCTCCTCCTCTCATGTGCCCATGGCCCCCAGCGCCTGGCGTTTCTTGTGCTCTTCCCCAAGCCCTTTGCTTCAGTCAGCCCCCTCAGGCATTCCTCCGTCTTGCCAGGAAATGAGGAGCCTTCCTACTCTTCCCACTCTGCTCTCAGCATGGCCCTTTCAGTAGGAACCAGCCCACGGAACTTCAGGAAAGAATCGCTCATCTCTTCGTGAAGCTTAAGGAGGCTGCAGACACGCCGTGCATGTTGGATGGTGCCACATCTCAGCGTCAAGAGTAAAAAGTATGCAGTGCTCTCGTAGTCTAACCCCTGTAGTCTTTGCCAGTGACACAGGTGGGTTAAGATCTCACCTTGCCTCGCCCCAGCCGCTCATGATCAAGTCCTTCTTCTCCCAAGTGAAGTCGCACCATGCTACATCAAAGGGAACAACCACATACAGTCGCCGGGATTCCTCGAGAACCATCCTCCTCCTGCTTACGTTTCAGGAACGCCACTAGCTGGAGAGGCATATGAAGTCAGGTGAAAGTGTATCTAAGGGGAACACAACATATTTGAACGTTGAAGGCAAAGGTCCAGCTGGTAAGGAAAGCGAAAGTATTTGTGGTCACCTGTGGTGAAAACCAAACTAACCACCCTTTGCCCAAGCTGTCCCTGCCCACAGGTGTGGGGAAGGCGGGCGAGGAGGTCAGCCTGAGGTTCATCAGTCTTTCTCACACCCGAGACTCCCTGCTCCTGGTGACCGAATTCTACCATTCTCTTCCCAGCGCTGCCATGGACGTTCCCTTCCTCCATCTAAGGTCTTGATCTGTTCTTGGAATTCCAGACTCTCCCAGCCTTTTCTCTCGCAGGTGCTGGGTCAGACTGATGTCATTAATGATCCCATGAAGCACATTGGATGACAGCATAGACTTGCAAAAGACTTGTTTGCTTTCTTCTTTATCTTCAACTCCTGCTTGTGGGAACACACCTGGACTAGCCTCCCGGCAGATGAGAGACCATATGGAGTGGAGCGAGTCATTTTGGACTGGCTGACCCCCTGCTGACCAGCCAAACGAAAGCCAGCCTGCTCAGATCAGCAGGAAAGCCCTGCCAGCCCACTGACGCCCGAGCAAAAACAAGTGTTTGCTGCTGTATTCCACTGGGGTTTTCTGGTTGTTTATTATGCGACGACATGTGGCAGCAGACACCTGGTACTGCCACAGAGGGTACGTGCCATCAGCAGTGTCACCCGTGGGATTCCGAGGGTGCCCGGGCTTGCTGGCCTCTTCCCTCATCTGTCTCTGTCACTCTAGGCTAGCGGGAGTAAGCTGGGAAAACACATTAGCGACCTATTTTAGCAAAAACAAAACAAAGCAAAACAAACGAGAGACCATGGCTTTCTGAGTGAGCTGTGTGAGGGAATGGCGTCATCTGAATAGCTCAGTTGGTTGGAGCGTCGTCCTGATTCGCCAAGGTTGTGGGTTTGATCCCCGGTCAGGGCGCATACAAGAATCAACCAATGAGTGCATAAGTAAGTGGAACAACAAACCGATCTCTCCCTCAAATCAATCAATTTTAGAAAATTATGGACTTCTGTCATTCTTGCTCAGTCTCCATTATTGATACCCCCTGGTAACTAGTCTCGATGTAGCCCGTTTAGCTGCAGATGTGAGCATCTCCCATTATGGGGCTCACTTGGGTGTGTCACGGTGGGACAGCATTTGCTCCATGGAAGGAAGATCGAACGACCAGGGCTGCACGCCTGGGTTATTGCTGTAACTCTTCATGGAACTCGTGTCCAGACCAATCCCTCCTGCCTGCCACTGCCAGATTGGTCTGTCCCCGAAACCACTTCACTTCTAAGTGCTCTTCTCTTCCCAAGGAAATACCGTACTTCCCCTTGGCCGTCTGGACTAGGCCTAAAGCCAGTCTGTGCTTCAGTGGCCCTGTAATCTGCCCCAGCCGAGTTATTTACTCCCATCTCCGCTGTCTCCTCCTGCCCCTGTGTCTTCCCGCGCCAGGCTCCCGAAGCCTGTCCCTCGCTCCCGTTCTCCTCCCCACCTGCCCCAACTCACATCTCCACAACACCGATGCGGAGCCTCCTGACCCTTCTGGTCTGGACTCGGTCCTCACCTTGTCCATGTAGCCTCCTTGGTAACTCTGGAAAACACTGATGCTTGCCTGTGTGGAGAACCTGTGACACTTGTCATGAGGAGTGAGTGTCACAGCTGTCCCTTCCCACAGTGGCCGCCTTCAGAGGGCATGAGCCATTGGTCTTCACTCAGAATGATCAACTCAAAGCTTCCCTTGTACCCGAGGGAACAGCTGCTAAGGAAAGCGTCATCTTTTTCCCACTCTGGAAGCCCGAAGAGGAATAAAGAAAAAGCAAACACTATTCTTTGTAATATGATTTTCTAATCTCATGGATGGAGACAGCACCTTGGAGATTCTGAGACAGTTAGGAGATATTTCCTTCCTAGTAGAAGCTCCTGTCTTTGAGAATGAATGTTTGTAATATGGTGCATGTGGTGTGAGTGTGTGGTGTGTGTGTGTGTGTGTGTGGTGTGCGTGTGTGTGGGAACAGGCCTGTTTCCACAGGTCCAACAGTTACAGTAACAGCCATGCCTGTGACCCAGTCAAATGAGGATCTTTCTGGAGCCACTCGGAGAGCGGGAATTCTGAAGCTCTTTCCACAGGACTGCTCTGGGAGTTTGAGTTTTCGATGGCCGTCAGTGGCAACCTGGAAGAAGTCTCAGGACCCGCCTCCGGACGAAGTGATTTAGACTCGGGAAATGTATGGAGGATGAAGGAAATGGTGGTTGGCGTGGTGGCCACTTTCAGGGCACAGGGGTTTGGCTTTCCCCAAAGGTAATCGGAGAGCCTAACGTGGGAGGTTTGTTGAACGGGGTGCTTTGAGGAGAGATGTGGGCGTTCCAGGTCTGGGAGCCAGACTAGGCGCTGAGGGTGCACGCAGGAGGCCCACCTGTGTGGGGGTATTACCATAGACGCTCTCCCCTTGGAGCCTGGGAAAGTCTGTCTATTTAGTGCTCGGCTTTACCCCTTCTCCTCCCACAGGGAGTTCAGCCTTTTACTTGACCTGACTCTTGTGAGTTGTACCCCTGTGCACCCCGGCCTGGAGAAACGGGAGATGAAGGTCGGAATGGAGGGTTATGAGTGTAGCTCAGCATTGTCAGGGTGTTATGCCTTTGTCACAATAATTTTTTAACTTAATGATGTTAATTTAGTGAACATCTAAAAATGTTGATCGAAGATCTCTGGAATGACCACCGTTTAACCAAAACTGTCAGGATACTTTCGTGCTTGCTTTGACCCGTGGTACCCGGTCCACTTTGCACTGAGTGAGAGCCACATGAAGTCACCGTGGCTCAGGGAATGGAGCTTCGTGGCTCCAGACCAGGAAGTGAGGTGGGGCATGGGGGCACCTCCCGGCTCACAGGGGTGCAGACGCGCATGGTTGCTCTTTCACACGTGCTTTAGTCAGGGCTCTCGAGAGAAGCAGAGCCAGCGGGAGACACGGAGGAATGTAGAAAGAGATTCACCATGAGGGATGGGCTCACACGATCACGGAGGTCTGAGAGGTCCCAGAGTCCGCACTCCGCAAGCTGAAGGCTCACGGAAACCAGGGGTGGAGGGTGTCGCTCCTGTCCGAACCGAAGGCCTGACAACCAGGAGCATCAGGGTCCAAAGGCAGGAGCGGATGGATGTCCCAGCTCTGCCTCCTTACCTGTTCTCTTCAGGCCCTGAATGGATGGGATGATGTCCGCCTGCCTTGGTGAGGGTGATTTCTTTTAACGCAATCCACTGATTCCAATGCTAATCTCTTCTGGAAACACCCTCCTAGGTACACCCAGAAATAATGTTCTACCAGCTGCCTCAGCATCCCTGAGCCCAGCCAGGTCAACCCAGAAAGTTAGCCATCACAAGATGTAAGCAGATACATCGTGTGGCTCAGCTAGCTGAGTACTTTGTAATTTGCGGTTCATTAAAAGTAAGTCTAGTAGCAAATTTACAATAAAGAATTTTTCTGATTCTCGGGAGCATTTGAGATCTCACTCCCTGGCATATGCTGTCAGTGTGGCTCAAATAAACTCTTATAGAAATTTTTAAAGAAGCACCCCAAAACAAGGGGAAAAAAAGAATTTTTCTTCCCTCGGTCAGGCAGCAATGGGGTTAAATTTAACGCAGATTCTGTCCCGATGCTAAGCTAACGTCACTGGAATTGGACAGTGTTACAGTGTTATCAGATGATGTACATATTAGAACAGACATTTGAGAGCAGCGTTTGGCAGGTTTTGGTTAAGTGCGAGGTCTGATTATTCTGAGCTAGCAGACCAAGCCTGGACACCGTGCACACAGTTTTGCACAGCGATCCTTGGTACAGGGGCCCTCTCCGAGCTGGTGTTACAGAAGTCAGACGGCAAGGCTAAGCCAATTAAATAACCGGCCCTCAGGCTATCCCTTTCCATTATTAAACTCAACACCATTCATTTGGTTTCAGCAAAACAGCATCGTTAAACTGGTGGTGTTCATGCAAATATTATTGGATTTTCAGGAATTTCTCTTGCTATCTAATCTGTAAATGTGCTTTGGTATTTATTTATAAATTTTAAAAATTTATGCCAAGTTTCATGTTTATCCATAGGCAAGTAAGGTCATAAAAATTTTAGGTCAAGAGGGAAGGCCCCTGAAAATTTTTTTTCCGTTGAGGGGATATTCATTATTCTTGTTTGAGAAAAGCTGTGATTTGGGGGGAAGATCCTTGGGTTATGTACATGTGGTTGGCATTATAAATTTGTCTCGTAACCTTCTCCAGTTAGCTTTATGCACGATGAACAGAGCTCCCCGATCGTTTATTATGCTTCTTTGGTATGCTCCAGAGCTCCTGACACAGCACTGGGCATGGAACAGCTGGTCAGTAAATACCGGCTGAGTGGGAGTGGTCTGGGCTCTCTGAGTGCAACGCAATGGACTGGGAACGGGTTAGAAAGACATGGAGCGAGATGCGTTCTTATCCTGCAAAGCTCCGTGGCCGGGAGGTCAGCTCTGACAGTGAAAGGGTCTGCGCCTCGCCCCTGGCGCTAATACAGAGGAGGCCTCCAGTCAGCGCTTATCAAGTAAAAAGGTTTTATTCTCAGTGAAAGGAAGAAAAATAGGAAATAATCTCCAGAGTTCTGTACAGGTGCATCCGGGGAATCCACTGCTGCTGTGCACACACAACTACGTGCGTGGACACACACACACACACACACACACACAC